>CM070545.1:36644796-37852296 GCA_036346405.1 Phyllostachys edulis | reverse complement strand
CTTCAACAACTTTGATAATACAGTCCACAATATTCTCACCCGAATGTGCTACATCAATTAGTTTAAACCCTATATTTTTTTTTCATTTCCATGTTGTCATTAACATAATGAGCAACTACACTAAAATAATCCTCCCTAGCCCGAGTACTCCATATGTCCGAGGTCAAAAACACAAAAAATGTACAGGTACTAAAGAATTCTTTTAATTTAGCACGACATTCATTATAATATTTAGCTAGATCTCTGGTTGTTGTCTGTCTAAAAACGGTAGAAAATCTAGGATTATACGCAGTCCTAATATAATTTTGAAACGCTTTCACTACTATAATTTAGGATATCGATGACCAAGTATTTACAACTAACACATGTTTTTGGTCGTCAATAACAAATTTGAGTTAATCTCGAGTTTCAAACAACTTCGTTATATTGGTAACAACCACACAAGTGCTCGTCATTTGATATCTTAGTGCGGTGGTCGCTATTGAACGAAAAAACTACCCAGACTGCAATCTCCCGCAAGTTGTTAACTTCCCCTAAATTTTCTCGCGAAAGGTGCCCCTTGCCTATTTATCTAATCTAACCTTAACTAATAAAGATTGGAGTTTACCCCACACAACGGAGGCAACAGTCCCACTACTAGGGGTGGAAATGAGCCAAGCCGAGCCGGCTCGAGCCAGGCTCACCCAAGCTCGAATGAACAGTGGGCTCGCGCTCGAATCGTTTCGGAAATGAGCCAGGAGGGAGGCTTGGCTCGATACCGAGCTCGAGCTGGCTCGTGAGGTTCGCTGCTGCTGCTAGAAACGAGGGGGTGGAGCTTGAAAAAGGTGAGGCCGCTGTTGGAGGACGCGGTGGCGGGAGGCGGAGGCGAGGCGGGTGGGCGATCAGAGTAGAGGAGGTCGAGGCGATGCAGCGGGGTTAGAGGCGGGAGGAGGGTTATCACGAGCGAAGAGGTGGCGGAGGTGGTAGGTGATGACGTGATTCTCTGGTTCGTTGCCTGCTAACGGCGGGGGTGGAGGAAGGGGAGGTGGGGCGAGTGGAAGGGGAGGAGGAGGCAGCGGCAAGGCGGAGGTGGGAGAAGGTCGACGTCGAGGCAGCTCCACGGGGCGACGACGTGGGTGGAGGTAGCAGCGAGGGCATCTAGGTCGGACCGTGAGAGCACGTGGAGGTCCATCACGGGGACCAGCTCCGCCACCATTGGCCTCTTTCTTGTAACATACCAAAATTCTGTTACCAAGTTTAAAATTAATAAAATATTATTTTATTGGATTTCCTGAGTTTTTAAAAGTTAAAAATAAAATTTATTGAGTTTACTGAGTGTTTATTGGGTTTAAAGTTAAAAATAAAAACTAAATTAATTTCTTGATTTTCTGGATTTTAAGAGAGGTTTTTCCCATTTTCCAGAAACTTAAAATAAACTATGTGCAAAAATAAAAGCCAACTTTAAGTTGAAAATAATTTTATTAAATTCCAAAAATTACACCCATATTTTAAGGCCTTTTAGAAGCTTTAAAAGTAAAATAAACTATTTGAATTTTTTGGGTCTCTTGGATTTTCTCCAAGTTCCTTGTTGCTCTCGCAACCCAATTTATTCTATTTCTTTTATGTTTTCCTAAAAGTTATTTTATTTGTTGAAAATTTTAATTTTAATTATTTAATTTAAAATGGGGATTCCTTTTGAATCTTTAAAAATAAAAGTAATCAGTTGGATTTTATCGATTTAATTTAAAGCTTAAATTGAATTTTTTACGTAAAAATATTTTAAATGGCTAAAATAAACTTAAAAAAATGCAAAACTATTTTATTTGATCTATTCAAGTTCCAAAGTATTTTATAAAATTTTCTTGAAAATTTCAGATTTATTTATTTTCCGGATTTTTCCTTTATTCCCTTCTTTTCTTTCTCTCCTCCTTCTTCTTTCTTTTCCTCCCGTTGCTGTTCTTCTTCCTGGGCGCCCATTTTCTTCTCGGCCGTGTGTGCCCCATGCTGCCTGCCCCGTGCGCCCATGCCCTAAGCCCACGCCCTGGCTGCCCATCTCGCGCCCCATGCCCTGCTGCCCATCCCCCGTCCCTTCCCCAGCCACTCCCATCTCCGCCCCTGCACGCATGCATGAGTCGGCCATGCCACGCGCCGCTCGGCCACCCAGCCCCCATGCTTCTCTGCCTTCCCCCTTAAAAGGGCGCGGCTGACTCCTCCTCCTCCCTCTCCTTGTTTCTTCCTACGCAGAAGCAACCTGAGCCGCCATTTCCTCTTTCTTCTCCATTGCCGGCCGGCCACCACCACTTCCATTCTCCACCTCCGGTCATCCCCTTGCCCCCCAATCCGCATCACCTCATATTCTACCACCTCCCCTCCCTTTCCACCACATCCACCCATCTCCTCTGCCACCGAGGAGCCCCGCCGCCGCATGCTCCTTTCCGCTGGCCATGGCTGTCATGGTCCCACTGTTCCAGGCCATCTCTCGCCTCCCCGACCTCACCTGCGGCTTCCCCATGACTACGCGCTGCTCGTGCTCGCTCTGGCTCCTTCCCCGCGCCGCCTAATCACTAGCGACACCGCGCAGCTGTGCGCTCGCCGCCGCCGCAAGGGCTGCCACTGCCGGCCCCGTGCCACCACCTCCCAGGGAACCCCACCTCACCAGGGACCTATCCCCCCTCGACCGAGCCTCCCTGGCCCTCCCTTGCCGGCACCGTCTGCCGCAAGTGCTGCCTGCCCCCATAACTAGAGCTCCCCTGTTCTCTGTGAAGTTTTTGTGCTTTCTCCTCCCTATGACGTGTGGGGCCTCTTTGTCATACCTTGCTCGCCTTCTACCTCCTTAGCTCTCTGTTGAATCCTTGGCTCAATGACATACATGGTCCACCATGGTCCCCCTGTTTAGCCCTTTCTCTCTTGCATTGGTATGTGGTCCCCAAAGGTCATACTCTCTTTCCCTCTTCCTCATGGCCCTCTCTAGCATGTGGGCCATGGTTGTCATCTACACCATTGCTATACATGTTAAAATCTCAGAGCAAAGAAGATTCCAGAACATTCCCACTTTTCTGAAATTCTATCATTTCATGCGATTTTCGAACTTCCGGATGCTCGTTCTCATTCATACAAAATCTGATTCCATCAATTCTCATTTCTAAAATCATCTAAAGGCGGTATCTTCCTTTTGGTACTTGTTTTATTAATTTTGGATTTTATTTGGATTTTTTATATTTATTTGGCTCGTTTCGCGTATAGATTATGACGACTTCGGAGAACTGGATTTCGACACTTCTCCGCATATCGACGCCGTTTAAGAATAATAACAAAATAAGCAAGGCAAGTTACATCATTTGATCATATTTGAATCGCAGTATTTTAAATTATTTAAATTCCGTTTTAAATTATTATTGCATGCGTATTTATATTCAAGTAATTTAAATTCCTGTTTTAAGCTTTATAGTTATTCCCAATTCCAATATATAGCCATTTACTGTCAATATGGACAGTACAGAGAATCTTTCCGAATGTGATGTATTTAGGAGTTAGAAATTGAAAAGACTGGATTATAAGAATACATTGCTGTTGGATGTGGGATTATAAGAATACCTTATTGTTGGATTATAGCAACATACGATGGATGGAAGTTGGATTGTAGGAATACATGATTCTTGGATATGATTATACAATTGTTGATTGTTGGGTTATATGATTGTATCATTGTTGAGTATCGAAATACATGATTATCGGATTACATCCTAATGAGATCATAATATTATATCCCTATCGGATACTCAGATTATATCTTGTTGGGTATGGGTTACGTTATTGTTGGATTAATGGATGTCAGATTATAGGAATAATTATTATTGGATGTTCGATTAATGGATGTTGAATTATAAAAATATGTTAGTAATTGGATAACGGATTATCGGAGATTGGATTATATGAATTACCAATTTATGATGTTGATTTTGGTGGATTAGGTTGAATCAAGAAGTATGGAATTAATTGGGTATTTTGGTCATATTGGATTTATCGGACATGATTGAATAGAGAAGTTGGAATTAGAAATAAATCTTGGGTGGATTGTAGAAATAAATCTTGGTTGTAGTACAGAAATATATCTTTATTGGATTATAGAGATAGATTGTTGTTGATATTGAATTGTTGGAGTTGGATTATATAAATAGATAATTATTGAAGATTAGGTTATAGCGAAGAAATTATTTGTTGGAGATGTGATTATAGGACTAATTGATGGATGTTGAGTTATAGGATTATATAATTATTGGAGATTGGATTATAGGATTACATGGTTATTGTGGTTGGATTATAGAAATGAATATTTGTTGGATTATATAAATGATCTTGGTTGGATCATTGAGAAATTGATGAAATGGTGGAGTTAATTGAGTAAAAGTGTTTGGATGATCTATAATAGTTGGTGGACTAATATATACCATAATGTGGTGGATCGATAGGCTTAATAGAGTGATTTGGAGATTATGATTCTAATATTGGAGGTTGACTTACTGATCTTGTAGTTGACAATCCTTGGACTTCAAACCCTCATACCTTGTCACCCTAGATAAAACTCTGATTAATACAATAGTGTTAACAAGATGCTCTTGATTGAAAAACTTTATGCTTAGACAAAGTTTAGACCAAAAATATTGAATTTGGGGAATTTAGCCGAATGTTCAATTATGATTTAAAATAAGGCTATGGTATTGTTTTACCATAGAATTTTTGCAAATGATTTATAAAAAGCGAAATAAGATGAAATTTGGTTTGGACTTGGGCGAAATGGATGCTTGGATGAGTGCATGTTTATGCACGGGATCGATTCATTTCTATGATCAAGGTCCAGGGGTTTTATTGGAAAGTTGCCCAAGTCAATTAAGAACCGGTGCCGCATCTTGCGAAGCCTTATCGTATTACCACATGTTCTGAATTAGCCGGACCTGGCTAAATAATTTGTATCATTTCATCGTAGTTGTGCCATCTTATTGCGTGGATGTCTTTTATGACTTACTTTTATGTATTCCCACTTGGCGCAAGATAGGGCCTGAACCCGACGGATTTCTATTCAAAGGGGGCGAAACCTTAGCGAGGCGGGACTACGGTGGGATGAAAAGGCATTGTTATAATTACTTAGTCGCACATCTACGAAAGTATGTGAGCGGACAGTATAATTAATTATCTCATGTGGGTAAAACTGTACAACATCTGCAGAGTGTGAAACTATTCGAATAGCCGTGTCCATGGTCATGGACATGGTAAGCAAAACCACTCAAAGTTAGACTTTGATTTTGATTTCAAAAGACTTTGTCAAATGATTTTGGATTTTTATCCGATCGGGAAATTTGGGCGGGTAGCCTTGTGATAGGAGGGTATCCTTCACCACTCGTTGATGAATGTTATCTGACTATAAAACTTGAGAATTTAGAAAATGAATTTTAGTTATAGAATATCTGTTTTGGAACTTAGTACAAGTATTTGGAAAGAAACATTGCTTTATGCAAAATCAACTCTATAAGCCTTCCTTTGATATATTTCTGCGTGTATTATAATTCTGTTATTGGGTGTAACTTGTGGATTACATTCATTTGTACTCACCCTTTCTTAATAAAATCATTGTTCAGAGGAGAAGGACTGTGCAACTGCTAAAGATCTCGACGACTAGGCTGCCACCCCAGTCGATTACCTGTGACAGTTTAGCTGGGCTCTACTACTTGCTCTTCGTTTTCCGCTGTGTTCTTTATTGTGGGCTCGTAAGCCTTTATGGTAATAAGCTCTGATGTTTATTAATAAAGCTTTGCGATTACGGATGTTACCATATTTATTTACTGTGTGAATTAGCCACTGATCATGGGACTAGTTTAGTAATACACAGAGGATTTAGGGAGTGTTAATCACGGGTCCTTACATTCTTGGCGGTGGTGGGTTCGGGAGGTCCATTGTCGATCTTGAGAGGAGGGAGGAGGTCAGTGTCGGGGTAGCTCCGTGGGGCGACGACGTGGACAGAGGTGAGGGCGTCCAGGTCGGACTGTGAGAGCACACGGAGGCCCACCACAAGGACCAGCTCTGTCGCCATTGGCTGCTTCCCGACGGTGGCAGGTTCGGGAGGTACTGGGAGTTGGAAGGCGAGAGAGGAAGGGGATCGCGTGGATGGGGTGGGGAATTAGGGATTTGGAAGGATGATGGGAAATTGGCGACTACCATGTTGACTGGGTTTCGTGTGCAGTCAACAAGCACGAGCCAAACTCGCTCACGAGCGACTCGAGCTCGATTTTTTCCTGAGCTGAACATGAGGCTTGGCTCAGCTCGAAAATTCATGAGCTCGAGAGCTCGTTTCGAACTGAGCCGGCTTGTGAGTCTCAAACTATTTTTTCAGCCCTACCCACTACACCCACCTATGACTAAAATCGGGTTTTCTCTTTGCGTTTTTTTGCGCTCCCCCGTTCTCTCGCAGAAACCTCCACTCGCCTCCTCCCCTCCAACCGTCGCTTCGCTCGTGTCGCCCACCTCCTCCCCTCTGCCCACGCCGCCCTTGGTCCTGTATCGCCTCCCTCGGCTGCATTGCTTCATCTCCATCGTGGCCAGTTGGTTCGCCCTCCTCCAACACGCCGTTCGGCCCTCTTAGTGCGCTGCCATGCCCCGCATCCTCCTCCACGCAATCGTTGCCTTCTCTTCTGCCGCACCGCCCGTTCGATTAGTCCCGCCTGCCTGGTTAGTCCTTTTGTTTACTGCTAAGCCGCCGCGCTTTTCTTCTTGTTTGCTTCGACGTCGCCACCTTTTTCTTCTTGTTTGCTTCGACGCCGCCGTCCTTTTGCTTTTTCTCGCCACACCTGTCGACTGGTTAACTCACGTGTGTGACCGCGTCACTTGCCTTTTTACCTAGGGCGACGCCGCCGGCCATGTCCGCCCAATTGGGTCAGTTGCTTTTTTTCCTTTGCTCCTCGGTTCGTCCGTCCTCTTTTCCCCTACACCGCCGCCCGCCGTCTGCTCCACTTGCATGCGGTTTGGCCCTTCTTTTTTATGGCGCCGCTGCTTGCTTCGGCCGGTTGAGTGCTTTGCCTTCATCGCCTTCATTTTACTCGATTGTGCACTTTTTCTATTTCCGTTGCTCCAGTTCTGTATGGCCGTTGTACTATGCAGTGGTGTTTATTTACTTAGTACCTTTGTCTTTTGGTCCTTGTGCAATGCGATGTTCATTACACAAATTAGCGTCGCCTGTTCCTTGCTCCATCTTTTGATTTGCATGTTTCGTGCTCCTAGATCCGGCTGCTGCACGTGCAGCACCTCAACGGCCGCGGCGGAGAGCGAGGTCCTTGTGGCAGAGGATGGTGCCAGTGGTCGTGCCTGAGGCCAAGGCCCAAAGAAAAGGAGTATACCTCTTACCATACTCAAACCGTTCGAAGAAAAGAAGGTTCTTACCTATGCTGCAAAGGTAGGTTGGATAATTCTTACTCTTGGATGAACAAAAACCACTTTTTTTGTTAAAAAAAAGGGCACCGCGATGTCACTGTTGAAGCGTAGTATCAGTGTTTACAAAGTTCTGATAGCAGAAATTAAAAATGTTTTAATGGTGGCAAACAACAGCCAAAATTCCAGCATTACAATAGAACCATTTGCAGTGAAAAAGGGTGTCGATGGTCGAAAAAAAGGAATATTAAACCTACAGGGAATCCACCTCTTGAGTAGACGAAAATTGCCCCCACTCAAGACAATCGCATTCCTCATGTTGGTTTGCTACCCTTGCCATAGCTAATGCTACTTGCCACCTCATAATCAGCAAGTCAGGGCTAATCCAGATCCCATTCTCTATTGTAGACACTACGGTAACAGTTCCCTCCAACATCATATTTTTGTTCCTATCAATTTGTTCTGAACCTATATGGCTATCTTAGCACAGTGGCTAACTTTCGGCTGCTAGCTAGCATGCATGAGCTGTTCTTCTTCTTTGTGCTAAACCAAATTGCATTAGTCAGGGGTAGTTCTTTTTAAAAGTTAACAAACGACACCTGTTTACTACTTCTCGTTGCTCCATATATATATCTACCACATCACCTTCCTTCTCAACATAACAAGTTTTGTGCGATAGGCACTTTGGGGGAATTAATTATCCAGTTGGCGGTGTTGGTGGTATTGCTATGTCCTTGGCAAATGGCCTTGTTGACGAGGGTAGCGAAATCCATTACAAGGCGAATGTGACCAATGTTATTCTTCAAAATAAAAAACTGTGAGTTCGTCTTACTGACTCTAAAGTCTAAATATCTGGAGTTATTGGATTTTGTTTGTTAGCTGATCACTTCTTTACTACAGGTTGGAGTGAGTTTATCAGATGGGAAGGGGTTCTTTGCTAGAACAGTGGTATCAAATGCCACTAGATGGGACACATTTGGTAATTCTAAATTTCCTTTTTGTTTTGGATGCGTAAGTGATAAAGGAGTTGCTCCGGATGGTGTCATATATCGGTGAGTTTGGAGATTGCTCTCCTACCTCCAGAACCACAATGATTCTGTTGGAGTTAGTTTAGATGATGCATAATATGTTTTACTATTTGGTAGTTTTGAATTGGATTGTTTGTTCACCTGTTTTCTGCTTCTAAATATGGCTGATGGATGTTGTTTGGCAATGATACTACTGTTCAGATGTGTCTCTTAAATCTCATAGGTTTGTGCTATATTCAGCTAACAACTGTAATTGTTAGGCTGTAATATTTGATAGTAGTATAGCACAGACACATATCAATTTGATAGCAGTATAGCAGAGACACAGATCAAGCAAAAAATGGGGAAAATTCAGCTTGTTTAGATGCGGGAGTAGGCAGTCTCAATCTCAAGGATAGTGTAAATGTATAACTTGTTCTATTCTGTGTATTCTTCCTCCCAATGACACTTACTTTCTTTGGTGTAGTTTGCACTTGTTGACTGCCCTGATGCAATAGAAAGTTTCACTGGATACTGGAAACCAAGTTTTATACTTCTTATGGAAAGTGAACTCTGGCCAAACCTCATTATGTCTGCAGTAGAGAAAGGGGTGAGTGGTTCTCTTATAATTATTGAGCATCACCATTTCTCTCTTCATGATCATTCAATTTTTGTCAAACCTGATGAACGAGACTTCTACCAGAGAATGTTAGTTCTTCCATTTTCTCTCGATGAAAATGTTAGCTCTTCCTTGACCTAACCAAATGCATGGAACACTATTCTTATTCCGGTGCTCCTGCGGCGACGGCTGGAGCACCCATCGCGTTGGCTAGAGCGGCTGGGTCGGCCGTCGGTTGCGCGGCCTCGATCAGGTTCGCTGCTTGTGTGGTTCCATGCCGTCTCCCTCGGCGAGGGAATGACCGCGCTCCCACTCGTCCACCATTGCACCCGCTTCCACCCCGGTCACCCTATCCTCCTGACCACCACTACTCTCTCTTCCTTGTAAGCCCCCCAGCCACCACCACCATAAACAGTGCTTCATTTTCATATAATGGGGTCGTGCCCTAAATTTCCTTTTTTGATTTGGATGCAGCGAAGTGATAAAGGAGTTGCTCCCGGATGGTGTGATATATCAGGTGAGTTTGGATATTACTCTCCTACCTTCAGAGCCTTGTGGTTATGCAGGAGTTAGTTTAGATGATGCATAATATGTTTTACTATTTGGTAGTTTTTAATTGGATTGTTTGTTCACCTGTTTTCTGCTTCTAAATATGGCTAATGGATGCTGTTTGGCAATGATACTACTATTCAGATGTATCTCTTAAATCACATAGGTTTGTGCTATACTCATTAATTGTAATTGTTAGGTCAGTAATATTTGATAGCATTATAGCACGCAACCGCATCAATTTGATAGCGGTATAGCATGCATACGCATCAAGCAAAAATGGGGAAAATTGAGCTTGTTTAGATGCGGGAGTAGATAGTCCCAATCTCAAGGATAGTCTAAATGTATAACTTGTTCGATTCTGTGTATTCTTCCTCCCAATGATACTTTCTTTTGTGTAGTTTGCACCTCTTGACTGCCCTTATGCAATAGAAAGTTTCATTGGATACTGGAAGCCAAGTTTGATACTTCTTATGGAAAGTGAACTCTAGCCAAACCTTATTATGTCTGCAGCAGAGAAAGGGGTGAGTGGTTCTCTTGTAATTATTGAGCATCACCAGTTCTCTCTTCATGATCATTCAATTTTTTTCAAACCTGATGAACGAGACTTCTACCGGAGAATGTTAGTTCTTCCATTTTCTCTCGATGAAAATATTAGCTCTTCCTTGACCTAACCAAATGCGTGGAACACTATTCTTATTCTCTCACAAAGAGTTGAAATAAAAAAATTAGAATATATTTGACGAGGATCTAATCATTCTCATTTATTTATTTGTCTGTAATTATTATTTTAGATGTTAACATCTTCATATTAGTCTTAAATATACCCCTTGATGCTTATAAGGGAGAGGTCAAGCTGTCCGGTCGTAAACCATGGTTGTGAGTATTTCTACAACTATGGTATGGTCGTAAGCCTTTCTACGACTACCAAGCAGTCGTAAGTTCTTCTACGACTTGGTTGGCTTCAACTAGTCTGGCTTCGATAACCCTATAACTGATAGGACTTGCTGTTGGTAGGTATAATCAATTAGGGAGTATTATGCGCCATGATTAACACATGGGAGACTTAATAATATGCGCCGTTACTCTCTATGGGTAACCACATGGATTACTTTCGTCTCTGACAATAACCGCCTGGCAACGTGGGGGTGCCACGTTCTCGGCAATAACTTTGTAGGACCGGAAAGGCGACTAGAGGGGGTGGGGGGTGAATAGACGCTTTCTCTATTTTTCACCTCGATCGAACTCAACACTACTTTCACTCCAATAGCTATAAAAGCTATGAAGATCAGTATCTGAGCACGGCGGATGACTGTGTTGAATCCGATCAAACCCGAAGCACAAGACTAAAAACATCTCGCGGCGCACAAGAAGATGTGAAAGGACTAACTAGCTTCTCAGAAATACGAGATGAACAGAACAACACTAGATGCAATTAAGAAATAAATCAAGACACTGCACCGAGATATAGCACACGAGGATCCCTGCCGCTCCTGTGTGAGAACTCAATAGCAAACATCAACCCAGTCGGCCCACCAATATCTGACACATGAGACACTGTTGTTTCTGTGAATCCACACATGCACTAAACAAATCTAACACAGCAACCCGCATCAAGAAACAGCACGCACAGGATGTGTGCAGCAACAAGCCACACCAGAGATTCAGTTTTTGCGGACACTACAGGTGTAGCCCAAAGCAATAAAAACAGATCCACACTCGGGCGGAGAAATCAAATCATCAAATCAAACAAAGTCGTGTCTTCTTACACACCAGAGCCAGCGAAACCACAAAACAATCAATGAGGCGGCCTAAAAAAACAACGACAAAAAGCAAAAGCGCTATCACTACATTTCTTTGCAAGCTCTTGATTTCACAGGCGCTACACACGCCAAAGACAGGATGAGCACGAGCCTCGCTTTTGATTAAGCGACCGCGAGCAAGCTTCCTCGATTCTCACAGACTCTGAGCTCTCTGAGGCCGCCGTCGGCTTCATCTTTTTCTCACGGGTGCGGCCACCACAGGGCTCTCTACAAGCACCGCCACACTCCGGTTTCTTTGGGAGCTCAATGACGCTTGCCAAACACCGATTTCTAGGAGCGGACAAAGTGAAATCACTCCGTAACCACTCGCATCAAAGAATACAGCCAATCAAAAGCATGTAAGAAAAACTACAGCTCAAGACAATAAAATACTAAAACCAAAGCACAGGAATCGATTTGATGACAGCACAAGCAATCAACACCACAGATCGAACCAGCCCAAGCACAGAGGACTTCGGTCAAGGCAAAAAGCAAAACGCACAGCAATCCATCAGATCTGAAAAACAGCAAACAACATAGAAACTGCAAGGCCTTGAAAAAGCACCCGCTGATTAGAATCCGGTTTCAACTGGCGCTCCAAGGGCTTTGTTTTTTTTGGGCAAAGGGCACAACCACAAAGGCTCCAAAAGCGCATACACTGATCTCGACAAGCAGACAAAAAGTTGCAGCCAAAGCTAATAGAAAAACTAAACTCAAAACACGACCACTAGCAATTAAAAAAGATCTTCAGTCTCATCATAGATGGCAGACAAGCAATAGACTGAACCAAACAGCAAATCACCACAACGCCTCACTCACAGGGAAACAACAAATTGCACGCATGAACAAAAGCGCCGGCTGCCGCACGCACAGAGGCTCCTATGCTCTGCTAGGGGACATGCCGCCGCCCACATACAACGAAATGCATTGAGGCATGAGGCATGAGGCAAAAAGCTGGCGATCATTGTAGCCGTTGCAAGCTCGCACAGGATTTTCGGGAGAAGCAGGCCGCCGCCCAGATCCGGTTTTTCCGGGAGGGTTTCCACAGGCGCCGCCAGCCACAGGGCTCTACCAGTGCACGCAACCCTCCAGCGGCCGCACAGAATATTCCATCTCCTATTCCTTTTATATGACAGCCCCTAACCCTAAAACCCTTTTAGAATTGGAGCTTCTAGAAGATTAGACCTAATGGGCTTCCGTTAAGGCCCAACATCAACGGAACACACACGCACGCATCTCAAAGCGCCGTCTTCATCGTCGATTGATCTAAACCACTTCACCATGCGCCGACCCGCGCTGTAGTTTAGTCAAAAGGTCACCAAGATGGTATTTGGTAAAATTACCAAAATACCCCTTCTCGATCCTTCTCCAAAAGACCGAGTCCATCTGCGCGAAGCAATCGCCTGCTTCGCCACGTGTAAGTTGATCAACGGCTCCATGTCGTCAAGTCTCTCCCGTCCGCATCCCACCGCACCATCGAGCACTTGCAATGACTCTCGCCAGCAGTCAACCATCGCCGAATCGCCTGTTCGGTCATCCTTGTCCATTCTGCGCCATGCCTGAATTCATTGACCTCACCCGGCATCCTTGATCGTTCTGGACCTCAGCTCTCCAAGCTTAGTCCCGATCCTTCTCGCCGTTGACCGTCGTTGATCTTCAAGCCACCTGCACAACAATAGACAAGCAAACACGAATTCGGGAACAAGTTCTTCACAACTTGACCCACGTTAGTGAAAACATGCATCATGCAACACATATGCATTAACAAATATGGATATGACATATCCCAAAATCAATTCACCACTAATATCAACATTCAGCACAAAAGCCAGTCAGACCGCCGCTGACCTGACAGATCTGAAACTTTGTCGAAAACACTTGAAACTTCAAACCAAAAGCACCATTGACAATTGTTTCATCATCCTAAGATCATAAGCATATCCCCATGATATCCACAAACTTCCATCAAGCGGTTCGTCAATTGGAACGTTGGGACGCCTCTTCGTTTGGAGGAACTGCCACCTCACGTTATATAAGGCTGAAGTCAGAAGGCAGAAAAAACAAGTGCAATCTGGAGTACAAGCCCTAGTCTTCCTCTTGATTGTAATCAGCACACTCAATATAGCCACACATGAGTAGGGTTGTTATTCTCTCCGGAGAAGGCCCGGACCTGTATAAAATGCCCGTGTCATTCTCTGCGTGTTTCTTATTTAGGAGAGCCCCCAAATCAAATAATTGTAACACCCCAGTCCGACAAGGACCTGGAATGCTACTAAACTAACATGTTAACAAAATTAAAACAGAAGACAAAATTCTAAATTTCGGCAGAACCTCCCCTGTATAGTTAACTATACCGAAGGTTCCAACATTCATAAATGTCAAGACAAAATAAGAATCAACAATTATCAGAACCATCATAGGAGTATATCTTGAACTCAAGCAATTATATCAGAAGGATGAACTAAGTTCACACACAGTACTTAATCAATCTTAGCGGAGAAGGGTTATCAACCACGACCAACATTATCTATTACAGTTCATCATTAATGAATGATTAAATCGAACTAAAATGTAATCCTGGACTTGATTAAGGTGAAGTGAATGAGTAGTCGTGTCTACTCCTCCCAATGGAACCAACCTCAAAGATCACCTAAAAGAAACAAACAACGCAAGAGTGAGTCCAAGACTCGGCAAGTACGATAAATAATTAATACATAACAACCATGATCATGATAACACCATTGAAGAATATGAAATAAGCACGAATCGAACATTTGAATGAATGGAATGAATGATTTGGATGAAATGAAGGACTACACACATGCATATACGGTATTCTTTGGTGACACACCGTCGTTGTTCACCTAAGCCGCATTTAACAAAATACGGGATCCAAGCCCGTATGAAGAACGTTTCATCTGGTGTCCCAAAGCGCCCACATTGGAATGGTGGGTCTTATGTGCCCATCTTGGAATTGATGGGTCTTATATATTGATCCACTCCGTGGGACGAAACATGAATTGTGGATGCATGGTATGACATATGAATATTGAAAAGACATGCTCTCTAATCATGGAGGTAACACATATGGATTGAATACGAACATTTAAATATTAACATGGATCTTAGAAACACAATACCAACAACAGGCATTCAACATTTTATAATCATAGGAACATTAAAGTACTTGCCTCAATCGTGAGACGGAAGACAATGACGGAAACCTCTAGCCCCAGGGGTCACCACCACCTGGCAACCGTGAATTATACTAAAAATCAACCAAACTTGCACAACATTGCATTGGAACAAAACGAGAGCAATCGTTCCTAAACGAAACCCGAACATTAACCGATATACTCCCAACATCCAAATCTGTCCAAACAGACAGCTATTAAATAAAAATCCATAACTTTTGATTCAAAACTCCAAAATTCATGAATCCAATTTTCATGGAATCTACATAATCTTAGCTACAACTTCTCAGGTGACCGAAAGGTCAAAATACCACATCTAATGCTTTGTTTTTAATCCCGAAGACCGTTCTGTCATCCTCGGTATCTCTGACTTGGGAAAATCATAACTTTTGTTTGGCATAGCCAAACTCATTGTTCTAAGACTCCCTGGAAACTATATAAAACCAGCTATCTCAATAAAATTATATAAAAATATATTCCCACTGTGCAACAATGGTTTCAAACAGCCAAGCCTTTCACCTCTGTCCACAATAGAAGGACAGATTACAGTAATAACTTTAAAAATTCATAACTTTTGATCTATCCATCCAAAATTTATGAACTTTACCTTCCTGGAATTAGAATAAAGTTATATAAATATCTCATGGAGATCATCTGACCAAATTCGTCCATCTCCAAACTCTAATGTACAGAACTACGACTGCTGCACAAATCCTGAGACTGAATTAGCACCCAGTCTTGCAAAATTTGTAACTAATTCATCCTTTATCCAATAATTATGATTTAATACTTTCTATAAAGATAACAAAATTCCCTATCTATCTCCAGGAGACCCTAAACACTTAATCTGCCTGGAACTAACCCAATCTCATGAATCAACAGAACTGCAGTACTACCGATCTACGACAGCAGGATACTACAATGATTAATCCGTAGCAAAACACATCTATAGAACCGAACTAGCTATTGAGAAGCACGATCTTACCCACGAAATCCCCCGCTGGACCACGTTGTAGTCCTCGTGAAGATTACCCCCCACCTTCTTCTTCTTCCTCTCCCTCCTCCTCTCTTCTTCCCTCTCCTTCCTCTTCCTTATGGCCGGCCAATCTGCAGCGGAAGCACCGGAGGAGAGGGGGGCGCTACAGTAGCACCGTGCTACAGTGGCGACGGCGCTACAGTACCGTGATACAGTAATTAGGGTGCTAGGGTTTAGTTCCCCACATATGGGCCCAAAGAGCTATGGGCCAAAGGCCCGAGTTCTAAAACTCCTCCAAAATTCTGAATTTTCCTTTTCTAATTACTTTTAATTTTAGAACTAGTTACTTATATGTTTTATATTTGAGCGGGATATTACATTCTACCCCCTTAAACAGAATTCGACCCCGAATTCTACTTGTCGTTCTAATCACAAGAACACTACAACTGAAATTAATCACATTCAACACGTATGCAATGTGAACAACCTTGGATTATGATCACGAATGCGAGATTTTAACTCCTAAATCGCTTCCCTCTAGGACATATGCGGCCACCTTACCTCGAAGGATATCAACATCTTACACCTCAATACTCGTCTCGACCTTTACAGGTTTTCTCAACACACAAGACTCAAAAATAAGGTCCCACTCGTTGTGCATGACTTTAATCGAAATCCCAAGCTTGATTTGCTCGGTACTCACTCGGCACGAACATACCGAGACGATGCATACATCACGTATGGGCCCAAGGCGGTCAAAGTGATACACTCATTTCCTAATCCCATAGCGATTAGAAAACAAGTCAATGTACCTGGGCCAACTTCCCTTTTGTAACTAAAGCACATAACATGCACAACCCACATGGAATTCTGTCCCACTTCTCAATTAGTTTCTTCATCTAACAAGGAGCACCTCCTTTAACTAGGAACATATAGCAAAATTAAGCTTTAAACAACTATTTTATAACGAACCCCATCGAGAATAACGGATTCTCATTGCAACCACGAAATGGCAACTTCACACAAAAGGGGTCAAATTCGGAAGCAAAGATTCATCATGAAATCCCTTCCGCTTTCCAAGGAGACAATTTACAAATAAACACCACATAAACTGAAAGAGCAACCGTTCAAATGCCCAAACCAAATACTTCCTTTATTCTTTCTGAACTGATAAGGACTACACATGCCATCACGTACCACACGAGCTCAAATCTCTTAAATTGGCATACTCAAAACTATGCTCAAGCCGAAATACATCATCCGCACCATTGTATAGAGGCTCTATTGAACCTCACCGAAACACTCTAGACAACTCCTTCTACTGACAAAATTAATTTTTTGACAGAGGGCACCCAATGCGCCTCACAATAGATCTCAAGCAATCACTTCACCTCAAACTTTAAGAATAAATAACTTAGAATTCTCAGTACACCACTAATGTACTACATCAAAAGTGTTCTATCAATGATCATCTCATTGTTCGAAATCTGCCCTTTATTCTATTTCCTCTACAAAATCATTGGGCGACTAAAGACCTAGCATAGAAAAATGCAAAGTCAAATTTAAATTCTAAACTCTTACAACGAACTTCGATATAAAAGATAGGAAATCCTCATATTGATTCCCTAAAGTTCCTACAATTCCAACATACTAAGCTCATTAACATCATCATGGAAATATTTTCTGACGAAATTACCTTTACAAGGATTTTAACTCTCGAGGGTTACTCAATCGAATCGAGTCATTCTTGACATTAACTCAATATTTCACACTATCCCATTAATTGCAACAACGATTAAATTACTTTATAATCCCGGTCTCATTAAATCACATCATCATGAATCACCTACACAACTTTGGCAATACAACCCAATCGCGACACTCTATAACTTGATCAAAATTTCCATACCTTCGATAATCCCAATATTTCAACATGAACCAAAGTTACGGGATTACACTTTACCATAGGTTCGACTTGGTCGTAACACCAATCGATTTTACTTCACGACAAACATTCCATTTGAATCAAATTCTCTCCAAGAGTTATAGATCAAAACCGATTCACCTTCTACTACTCCTCTAATAGCTTGGTACCAAAATCTTACCACTACAATTACTTGACCACCAATTTAACAATTGCGGATTATGCTTTAATTCTTTGTAACACAAATCTATTGATCCTTCCTCAAAAGGAAGAGACAAACAAGGACAAGTTTCGGCACACAGGAAAACGTTACTCCTCGCAGTGAGCACGCGACCAAAAGAAATATTCCAATAGCGCCATGCTACAGTGGCGGCGGCGCTACAGTACCGTGCTACAGTGATTAGGGTGCTAGGGTTTAGTTCCCCACACATGGGCCCAAAGAGCTATGGGCCAAAGGCCCGAGTTCTAAAACTCCTCCAAAATTCTGAATTTTCCTTTTCTAATTACTTTTAATTTTAGAACTAGTTACTTATATATTTTATATTTGAACGGGATATTACAATAATCATACGTAAGATCGGTTCTAGATCACCGACATTTGGCACCGTCCGTTGGGAAATATCCGGTGATTCCTTGTCAACAAATTCTCTTTTTTTTTCCTAATGCCTCCATGGTAGGAGAGTGGAATGAGGAGAATTGGTTCGACTTGGTCGACTACGCAGACATCGACTACGAGCCAAGTATCGTTTCATCTGATGGTAATGCCGCCACCAGAGATCATTCACCAAATCCAGGAGACCATGCCACCGATGGAGTTGAGGAGGAATTCTTTCCCCCACAATAGTATGTTCAACTGAGGGACCAGTTTCCGATCACAATCAGGACTGCAACTAGGCAGGCTCACAACCCAGCGAGGGTACTCCCTCCGAATGTTCGAGTCTACCTGAGGCAGTCTGACCTGGCGAGGCAAATCCTGGAAGCCATCATTCCGGGACTCCATAAACATCTGGTGGTTGTAACTCTACGGCTACCTTCGTAGAGGATATGGGGTAGTACCCTGTTCCTACGAGTTCGACCACACGATCGCAAGGCTCACCTACGGACACAGACGGTTATAACCCGGAGTTCCCCTTCCTGGAGGGGTTTACTCCAAGTCGCCAAACGGTGTCATTTGACCACTCTTCAAGCCAAGAGGCCTGAAGCGCAAGTAGAGATCATACACAGGAGGTCTTCGCCCTCCCCTCATATCATGGTCTCTCTCCTAGAAGCAGGCCTGAGGATGCTCCCTGCCGATCACACCTTACGACCCCTCGTGGCAATGATGAGGATGCCTCCGCCAATGAACGGAATCAGCACTCTGATGAGCGTGGGAGAAATCCTTAAAATGATCGCACTCCATTAAGGCAAACTCAGGGATCAGATATAGATGATCCTGAGACAACCCGAAGGAGAAGGATGATGGCTCAAAGAAATTTACCTGGGCGCGTTCATTATCAGTCGAAGGAGGCTCGAGAACTCCAGCACATGAATAATATGCTCGAGAACCCAACTCAAGAGCTCGCACGAGCGCTAGGGTACGACCTCTTCGCTGAAGAGATCGCACGAAGGCTCCGGAGCACGATGGCAAGACTGGAGAATCCTCCCCGACATCATTCTGGAAGTCGTAGCGGTACGACTCCGTTGACTACTAGTCGTTCGAACAACTCGCCTTATGGAGGTCGGCGTGACAACAGGTCACGTCATTTCCCTAACCTTAACTCCAGCCGGAGAAGAGTTCATCGAACATCCAGAGATCGACAAGCTCCCAGGAGAGATGATCATTCACCGTTACAACCTAGGAATCAACAACAGTAGATGGAATACGAGGAGTATTACCCTCGTAGGACTAAGACCTATCATAGGTCGGGTCCACCCAGGACCGGGTATCGGCATCTACGATTACCTAGCGATATCAACCATTCTTTTCTATAGAGAACGCAATATGATGTCATTACCGGATGTCGGGCGTTCTCGCCTGATTTCTAAGCTGTTCGCTGGTCGCCGCGGTTTCGACCAGTGAACATGGAGAAATTTGATGGGTCACAAAATCCCATCGAATTCCTTCAGATCTATATGACTGTAATCCGAGCAGCAGGAGGAGGAGAGCATGTCAAGGCGAATTACCTTCTAACTGTGCTCAAAGGGTCCGCTCGATCGTGGTTGCTAAACCAGCCACTCGAGTCGATTTATTCGTGGCAACACCTCTGCGACCTTCTGCTAGCCAATTTCTAGGGCACTTACAATCACCCTGGAAAGGAGGACGACCTGCACAGGATGAGACAAAACAACCACGAGACTTTGCACCAATTCATCAGACGTTTTTGTCAGTTTCACAATTCGATTCCAGAAGTTTTTGACTCATCTGTTATCAGGGCCTTTAAGTAGGGAGTTTGTAGCAGAAGAATTACGGAGGACATCGCTTTGAATCCTCCAGCTACTGTTGCTGAGATTTTTGAGATGGCCGATCGAAATATGACTGCCACTGAAGCAATCGAGTGGAACAAAACCATCGATCGGGATGACAAAGATCCTCAAGACGCGGGCGAAAGCAGCAAGAAGAAGGACAAAAAGGCCAAGAAATCCAAGAACAAGGCAAAGGGCAAAAACCTCAAGTCAACAGTTCTAAGGAGGTCCTGGCCATAAGCGATAAGGAGCCACAAAGTTCCAAGACATACTCCGAACGGGGCAAAGGTAAGTGCCCCGAGCGGAAGAACGACAGCCCAGGTGGTGTCCTTTCTATAAAAAGGAAGGACAAGACCTTCGTAACTGCTGGGTTTTCTAAAGAAAACTCAAAGACTACTACACCGGCAAAGAACCACTACCTACACTCGAAGAGGTAGGGCAAACAAGTGGTCGTAAGCAGTCGGACGATGACGAGGAGATGCCATTCCAGGATCCGAAGCATACCATCGACCAGGAGGATCTTTGGCATACGAGTCAAAGTGACAGTTCAAAGCCGTTGCACGAGAGGTAATGACACGGGACATCACAAAGAACCAAAGACTTATAAAGAAGCAATAAGCTGCTTTCAATCAAAACTATGGGTGGAAGCAATGCGGGAAGACTTAAACTCGATAAAAAAGAATAAAGTTTGGGAACCTGTTGATCTACCAAATAACCGTAAACCCATAGGTTGTAAATGGATTTTTAAAAGGAAATTGAATGCAGAAGGTTTAGTGGAAAAATATAAGGCTAGGCTTGTTGCTAAAGGCTTTACACAAAGGGAAGGTATTGATTTTGTGGAAACTTTTTCTCTTGTTGTAAAATTTACTTCAATTCATATTATTAGTTCTTTGATAGTTTATTATGATCTTGAACTCCACCAAATGGATGTTAAAACTGTTTTCCTTAATGGTTTTTTTGGAAGAGGAAATACATATGAAACAACTGGAAGGTTTTGGAGAAAAAGGAAATGAAAATAAGGTTTGCAAGTTGAATAGATCAATTTATGGTCTTAAACAAGCTTCATGTCACTATCACATCATATGGTTTTCAATGACGGAAGGTGATCATTGCATATATACAAAGGTTATAGATAATTGTTGTCTTACTGTCTTTATATGTTGATAATATTCTCATTGCTTCTAATGGTAAAAATATATTGATGGAAGTAAAAGCTTGGTTGTCTTCTAAATTTTATATGAAAAATACAAGAAAACCTTCTTATGTTTTAGGAGTTGAAATGCATAGAGATCGAAATAAAACCTTCCAATCTATGTATTTTGGAATACAACAGAGCACAACACCTTTTGGAAGTTGTGATTCCTTGCCTATTCATCTGATCTAATCTCTAACAAAATCGATCTTCTATTCTCCTCCCCTTCTTGTGCATTATGTGCGGTTGTGCCTCCCTCGTTCAGGCCCCTCCCAAGTCCCAAATCCGTTTTGGTGAACGACGGACATGGTAACATATTGCTCGACTGTAGGCTCTTCCGTTGCCACATGTGCTGACGCAGGATCTTGGGTGGAATGTGTGGGTCCTGTGGCTTGGGTGGGAGGCCACGCCGATGCGGCGCGGGCCCTGCGCCTTTGGGGCAAAGGCACGACCACGCTTGGGGGAGGTTGCGGGTGGCGACGGCGTGTTAGAGGGCTAGTCGTCGGCCGTCGACAGTGGAAGTGGACATTGAGCAGTTCTTACTTGCCGCCGTCGGCTACCACACATGGAAATGCAATCCGTGTTGGGGTTTCAGGTAGTTAGTTTGAATGAATGCACCTCATAGGGCATTGTTTGGTATTGATTTGTATAAGTATACATGTGCAGAGTTGGTTAGGAAAGTATCTCTAATGGAAGATACAAACCATACATAGCCTGATTGCAATCATATCTAATTGATACTAACCGATATTAACATATGTCGGTTGTATCATACCGAAGATAGCTATACATACCAACATTTTAGCTAACACTCCCCCGTAGTTGAAACATTGATTTTCCGGATGTTGAGACTGGACCGGAAATCAAGAAATAGCAGTGAAGGCAAGCCTTTTGTGAAGATGTCGGCAAACTGCGATGACGAGGGAACGTGAAGCACGCGAACGTCACCCAAAGCAACCTTGTCGCGGATGAAATGCAAGTCTATCTCGATATGCTTTGTCCGTTGGTGTTGAATCGGGTTCGAAGACATGTAGACAACACTTACATTGTCACAAAAAAACAACGGCCACCTGGCGAAGAGGACGGTGGAGCTCCTGAAGAAGTTGGCGAAGCCAACTCGCCTCAGCGACGGCATTGGCGACAGCTCGGTATTCTGCCTCGGCGCTGGAGCAAGAGATCGTGTGTTGTCTTTTGGAAGACCAAGACACAAGATTCTCGCCGAGGAAAACATAGTAGCCTGATGTGGATCGTCGAGTATCCGGGCAACCAGCCCAATCCGCATCGGTGTAGGCGATGAGGGAGTTAGGCGCCGACTGGGTGAGCTGTAGGCCGTAGTGAAGTGTCCCATTGATGTACCGCAAGACACGCTTGATCAAGTTGAGACGATGCTCGCGCATGTCATGCATGTGCAGGCAGATTTGTTGGACAGTGTATGCGATGTCAAGACACGTAAACGTGAGATACAGTAGAGCACCCACCATGCTTCGGTAAGATGTGGGATCATCAACGACAGCACCAACAGCACAGGAAAGCTTAGGAGAGGTGTCAATGGGGGCGAGTGACAGCTTGCATGAGGACTACCAGCGCGTTCAGGAAGTTCGGCGGCATATTTGGCCTAGGAAAGGAATAAGCCAGAGGAGGTTCGTGTGACAGAGATGCCTAAAAAATAATGGAGGGAACTGAGATTTGTGATGGTGAATTTGGTGCAGATAGCGGAGATGAGACGCCAGAGAAGAGTGTCGGAGGAAGCTGTGAGAATAATGTCATCGACATAAATGAGAAGATAGGTTGTACCAATCTTGCTATGAAGAATGAATAGCGAGGTGTCAGACTTGGAGGGCGAGAAGCCAAGTGATGAGACATGAGTGGTGTATCGATGATACCAAGCACGGGGTGCTAGCTTAAGACCGTAGAGGGATAGGTTTAAGAGACACATGGCGTCGGGTTGAGAGGAATCAATGAAGCTGGTTGGTTGGCGATAATACATCGTCTCGGATAGAGTGCCATGTATGAAGGCATTCTTGACATTGAGTTGGTGAATTGGCCAATCAGAGGACAAGGCGAGATAAAGAATAAGACGAATGGTGGCTGGCTTGACGACGGGACTGAAAGTCTCATCGAAATCGATGCCGGCCTGTTGAGAGAAACCTCAAAGTACCCACTGGCTTTGTGTTGTTCGAGGGAACCATCGGATTTGAGTTTGTGTCGGAAGATCCATTTGCCGGAAACGACATTGGCATTGGAGGGAGGAGGCACTAGATCCCAAGTATTGTTGGATATGAGTGCACCGAATTTGTCGCGAATGGCGGCGTGCCAATGAGGGTCCTTTAGTGCAGTCTGAATAGACTTGGGAAGTGGAGAGATAGGTGGAAGAGCCGAGACATGGAGGTTAAGATGGTCCCGGGGTTTAAGTTGTAAGCCAGACCTAGCGCGAGTGTTGTAAGGAAGGGAAGGAATGGTGAAGGGACCCCGGATATGCAACTCCGGGACCCTTTGTGCATTCTGAACTAGTCCCATGATCAGTAGCTAGCTCACACTGTTGCAACATTGATGAAATCATATCCATACAACAAGATAGCTAATGAAGTAGACAAATTAATATTACTTAGTAGCAAAGGACGTTATGGTCAAGTTTTACAGAGTTTGCCACGCAGGGCTTAACGATAATAGAATAAACTTGCAGCGAAGAATAAACAAACTCGTGGTAACCATCCGACATGACCACAGGCAATCGAGTGGAGAACACATCCTAGTTCGCAGTCTTCAAGGTATTCATAAAAATCTCATTCCTGGTTCTTCCTCCGTATTTGCTCAACAATGGCGCAAAGCCGTGAGTACTTTAAAGTACTCAGCAAGTTGTAGGGAAATGTATGCAAATAGTATTCATGCAAGGCTTGACAAGGATAGCTTTATGGCTATTTTGCAGAAAGCAGTATTGATAGTAAACACGGTAATGAGATTGAAAAGCGTATTTTAAAAGATTAATACATAAGTAAACAAGTTTCTTTGCAACAACTAGTGAACAACCATGTTCACTTCCCAACCTCAACCAACATCCAGATTGCTTCCCAACCAAACCATTCCAACACTTTTGAGAAAATCTACCCCTCGTGTGAAATCACCAGGCATTATCCATAACCGGGGATACGACTATTCGAATAGTTTTGCAGTGTACAGAGGTTGTACAACTTTACCCACAAGACACGACTTCTCTAGTTTGTTTGGCATCTGTCGATACCACCGCTCACTACCTTAGTCAAGCAGTCTAGAGCACGCGTCAAGGCCTTTACAAAGTTCTGTTTTGATTCGGTTTTGCTCGCTAAGGTTTCGTCATTCTGGACCCCCTCTTGCGCCAATTCATCCACCAAAACAGAACTAAATCAAAACATTGCTAATTAGTTGGCCAGGTCTACCCCATAATAGACTTGTGGTCATACGGTATGGTCCAGATCAATGGCGCACAAAGTTAAGTCCTTAGAGACTACTCAGGCGGGTCAACCGCATTCCAAAATTCTCACCCTTTACTGTATGATCATTCGCTTGAATATGAAATCATTTTCTGTTAAACCCGACCAAATGGCAACCCTTGTCATGGCACAACAAATTTTAATAATAGTGGCCGCACCACAATTCCATATTTCATTTAGTCAAATTCAATCATTCTTTGAGTATGTGATTATGAATCCTATCATGACTAAGCATAATACGCACCCATGTTGGTATTACAACAATGTCCAACAAATAATTAACCATCCTATAATGTCCAAGGATTTATGTCATTCAAGGATACACGTCAATAGCAATTATCCAATGAGGCATAATGATAATTAGGCATTTAACTATTCCCGAAAGCATTTATTATAAACTTAGCAATGCATGTTGATATAAAACAATATAATTTTATAAAATGGGTTCAATATGATAAAAGGTCTATAACGTGCCTTCGTTGAAGGCTTGAGATGCTTCAGCAGACGGTTCCAAGAATTCTTCGGGAACGTCGGAATCTGCACGCACGAAAAGAGCCAAATAAATACAACAAATCTAAATAAAATCCAAAATTTACCAAATTTGTAGTGATAGAAAGATATCGAATTTAGAACCAAGAATCGATGGAATCAGATTTCGTATGAAGGAGAACGAATATTCGAAAGTTTGCCTTCACATGAAATATAGAAAATCATCAGAGACATGAATAGTGCAAGCTCGGGTAAAAATGATGGCGCAAGCGAGGAAAAGGGAGGGGGTGGCTGGCAAACTAGCAAAATAGAATCCCGGGAGCAAGATAGACCCAATGGTGGTGGTCACGTCACCGGCGGAGGTCTGGCGCGGTGGTGGCGCGCAAAAAGATGCACGGGGGAATAGTGTCGTCGGTGAACCAACAATGCTTTGGAGAAAAGAAAGGGAGCACAACGTAGAACGTCGTGAGGTGAAGCTAATGACAATGAATACGTTGTCGAGGGACCAATGATGGCACCGAAATCGATGACAGAAGGTGGTTCGGCCGCCGGCGGAAATTTTTTGGTTGTGGCGAGAGAGTGGGGCGAATTCCAGGGATAGGAAGGGGAAGCCGCGGGGCTCCCCGTGACGCGGTCGGCTCGGGAAATGAGCGACCGAGGAGGGAGAATGGAGGAGAGGGTGGAGTGTTGGAAATAGTCTTGAACATGTATACAGTTGTGTCATGCATGCAAGAACTAATTGGATGAATGGCTTGCTCTTGAGGTGATGAATGCCGCTGCGTAACATGCAAAGCTCGGTTCTTCATTTTGATTGAGATTTGAAGGAGAGAAGGAGGGTGAGATGGACATGTACAAAGGTGTTTGCTTCATGACTAGAAGTGGGGTTTGTTAGTGGGTTATTGCATGGCAGCACTAGAACGTGTATGTGTTGTGCCGTGTGGTGCCAAAAAAAAGACGTCAGCTTGGAAGGAGCCAAGTGCATGCATGCAAGGGGGAGTTAGATGGATGGAGGTATGCATGTGTTGGGCTGCCATGGCCGAACTGAGAAGACAAGAATGGAGCTCACTGGAGCTTCAGTTGGGAAGAAAGAAAAGGGGAGGAGGTGCTTGCTGGTTGCTTCGGCTGGGGGGAGAGAAGAGAGGAGGGGGACGGGTGCACCAGCTGGTTGGGGAGAGGGAGCTGCAGCACGGGGCTTCATGGTAGACAGGGGGGAGGTGCTCAGGTGGATAGGAGATGGGCGGTAGGGCAGCGGCAGGGAGCTGGGTGATGGCTTGGGGAGCTTCGGTTGGGAGGGGGAGGAAAGAGCTGGAGGAGGAAGGAGCTCACGATCGGTTGGAGAAGAAAGAAAAGAAAGAGCTGCAGGTGGAAGCTTGTGCGGTCGGCAGCGGCAGCAGGCGGCATGGCGTCGAAAGAAAGAAAGAATGGAGCTGCTACTGGGGCTTTCGGCTCGGTTTGGAGGGGGAAAGAGAGGAGGGGGAAGGAGAAGAGGAGCTTGGCTGGCTTTAAAGGAGAGGAAGGGAGGGAGCTGCAGGGAGCTAGGCAGCGGCATGGGGAGGCGGCAGCATGGGGGCGACATCGTGGGATGGTGCATGGGGCAGGGATGGGTGGCCGGGTCAAATGGATGGGCAGCCATGCGGCATGGGGAGGCATGGGGAGCAACATGGCCGTGGGAGAAAAATTGGCAGCAAGGGGGGTGCAGGCAGCAGGGAATGGGGTGACATAGGGAGGCATGGACTTGCACAGGGGATGGGCAAAGCATGGCCGACACAGCAAGAAAGAGAAACTTGGAAAAAAAAACACTTACTCGAAGAAGAAGAGGAGTAGAGAGAGAGAAAAGAAAAGGATTAAAGAAAAAAACCAGAAAATAAATAAATCCAAAAATTCAAGAAAATTTTATAAAATACTTGAACTTGAATAGATCGAGATAAAATAGTTTTGTATTTTTTGAAGATTATTTTAATTAATTATAATATTTTTCCTCTCGTAAATTCAATTTAAGCATTAAATTAAACCGATAAAATCCAAATGATTATTTTTATTTTTAAAGCTTCAAAATAAACCACCAATTTAAATTAAATTTTACAACAAATAAAATAATTTTTTGGAAGACAAAAAAGAAATAAAATGAACCGAGTTGCAAGAAAATCAAAATAATTTTTTTTATTTAATTGGAGTTTGATTTACTCACATTAAATTTGTTTTTAATTTCTAAAATTTCAAATTAAGCTTTAACAATTTAAGAAAAATCAAATGGTTATTTTTATTTTGAAATTTTCAAAAAGCCCAAAAATTTGGGATGTTATAAACCTACCACACTTAAACAGAATCTAGACCTCGAGATTCGGAGAGGCTATAAAGAAAGGTCGGGAAACTCGACTCTTCGTTTTTCTAGGTTGGTTCCTTTTTTGATCGATTGTTTCGTTGTTCTTCACAGAACCTCAAGGTCTTGCTCCCGGTAGGACTTTTAACATCTTCAGTATTTCTGATTGGATAACACTGGATGGCGAGATCCTTCTTTCATTCGGCTTTCTTCAGATGCAACTGTTTTTCTGGTATCCCAAGGCCTTCCTTCTATTGTGGCACAAGGGAAAATGTATATACATCTGACATCTACGGTAGTAGTTCCAATTTGGTAACAGATGCCAAACTGCTGGTTCTCAACCACGTATCGGGGTGCCAACTAAAAGCCATCAATTTTGTCTTCCAAATTGCTGGATCCAATTCTCACTATTATTGAAATCCAACAATCAAAATAACTTAAAGTCACCAACTGAAAAAAAATGTCCAATCATTTAATTAAGGAAAAAGTCCGGTTTACTCCCTCGAACTATTAGAAAAGTCTGGTTTACCTCCTGAACTACAAAACCAGTTATTTAACCTCCTGAACTTGTCAAATCCGGTCAAATAACACCCCATAGCGGTTTGGACCGGTGGTTTTGCTGACGTGGCCAAATTCGGCCAACTCAGCACGCTGAGTGGCAGTCTACGTGGCGTTGGAGCCATAAAATTGCTGCCAGGTCACTTTCTTCCCCATTCTTCTCTCCATTTCTCCACTCTCGGTTCTTGGCGGCACCTCGTCCCGTCGACGCCTCACGGCTCCTCGGCGGCACCTTCCTCGCGCAAGCTGCATACGCCACCGTCGCCCCGGGGATCCTCGCGCGCTGTTAGAGAAGATCCGCCACATCGACGACGCCGAGAAGCGCATCCACTACGGCTTCGACCCCGTTGAGCAGCACCTCGACGATGCGCTCCAGGACAAGCCTGACGTGGTGTGCATCCACTCGGCCCTCCTCGCCATCGATGCCGACCTCGAAGCAATCAAGTCTAGGATCCGCGAGGCCTACAACCTTCCGTGCGATAACGGCGGCGGGGACCAAGACGATTCCCCAGCGCCCTCGTCGGCCACCAGCATGCTGATGACCAAGAAGATGGGGGAGATCCGATGCAGCCCGCAGATGTGCCACCTCAGGCTCACCGTGGGCGGCTTCGACGCTCCGGTCCATGCCGGACCAAGTCCGCGACTGCCTTTTCTTTGGCGACGACAACGACGCCATCGCCGCCCTCACTTCCTCTCTCGCTAGCCGCTGCCCTTGCTGCTGCTTTATGCGATGATTGGGTGGAAAGCCCCGCAGAGCAGCAACAGGAGGCGTAGAGTCTTGTGGCCGGGGCGGCGGGACGGGAGGTCGCGGGGAGTCGTCGCTGTCTTGGATGACATGAGGATCTTGGGAGGCAGCTACTGGGATGGAGGTGGCAGCGTTGGGGTCAGAATGGCTGTCGAGTAGGCCAGGCGGCGGCTTGAGAGGCCGGATCTTGCCCAATCTCGTTAGGCGGAGCTGGAGGGGTTCATGGTGGCGGTGACGGCGCCAGCGGCGAGGATGGCGAGGAAAGCGACGGGGAAGGCGAGGGAGTTGGGGAGGAGGAGGAGCACGATGTGTAACACCTTGGCTATTTGGAAGCCAAGATGTCACCTAAATAATCTAACATACAACCACGATGCGGAAGAATTTGAATAAATTATCATCTAATGGCATAAACAGATCAATATTTAACAGGACCATGGCACGAAAAGAGTCTGAATACAAATACTTATATCAAAAGAGGTGATCAAAGTTCTCAAGCAGTAATAAATCAACCATAACATGGAGAAGGTATCCTTCCTTCACCATATAAATTTATTTATTACAGTTCATTAATTAACGAATGAAAGATAGAAACTAAATCATATTGTTGAACTTGAATATGGTGAATTGCATGATTAGTGCGTGTCTACTCCCTCCCGATAGAGCCAAAGATCAATGATCACCTAAAATAAACAAACAAAGCAAGAATGAGTCCGTGACTCGGCAAATCTGATGAATAAATGAACATACCACAAATCTGAACAAGACCTCATCATTAAAGAATGCGAATATACACCGAATGAATATATGGATGAATGGAATGAATGGATTTAATAAAAAGAATGGACTGCACATATGCTTATACCGGTATAGCTAGTGACACACCCGTCGGTGTTCACTTAAGCCCGCATTTAACAAAATCTGAGGACCCAAATCCCGTATGAAGAACGTTTCATCTGGTGTCCAAATCTGCCCACATTGGAATGGTGGGTCTTACGTGCCCATCTTGGAATTGATGGGTCTTTGAAATCCACTCCGTGGATGAAAAATCTGCCCACATTGGAATGGTGGGTCTTACGTGCCCATCTTGGAATTGATGGGTCTTTATAATCCACTCCGTGGAAGGAACATGAAAATGTATGCTTGTATTGAATTATGAATTATGAAAGACCTCATATCCGAACATAGAAATAACACATAAGAAAGGAACATAAACTTTGAATATTCTCATGGATCACAAAAACACAATATGAACATCAAGCATTCAACGTTCACAAATCATAAGAATATCAAGGTACTTGCCTTTCGCGATGCGTTGCGGTAGTAGGCAAAGAAGATGCCCCTAAACCCGAAGCCTCTCCGCCTACACAAGTAAGTACTCGAAATAAATACAACATGGTACATTACAGTACCAGTATCGTTCTACAACACCTTCCCAAACACCCAAGAAATCGCCATAAGCCATATTCTGAAAAACAGGCAACATAATCATCTAATCGAATCTGGACAGCAGAACGGAAATAACCATAACTATTGACCTGGGACTCAGAACGAGGTGAGCCCAGTTCCTAACGAAACTTAACAAACATATCTACAATATTCTAGTTGGCGAGACGACCCAAATCGGCCAAAATCAAATGATAGCAGGCAGATGAACATGAATGACAGCTTCTGTCCAGATGAAGCGGACAGCAGTAAAGAACTGGTCACAACTTTTGATCTACAACTCCGATTAGGGAGTTCTTTATCATTCTGAAAAGTTTATAAAAATTTCTACAATAACCTAGTTGGGTGAAAACCCTGAATCTGCTGTTAACAAACTCATAATTTAGGAGACAACTTGACAGATTAATCACGTCAGAATTATGGACAGTCGGAATGAAACTATCATAACTTTTGATCCGTACGTCGGAATTTCGTGTTCTTGGCGGCCACGGAAAGCTAAGAACAGACTCTAAATATCTCTAGGAGATGGACATCTCAAATTCGGCCTCTAAGAATCCGAAATCGGCCACGCAATCTACTGGACAGAATTGAATTTCTAACAGCAGCAAATCGATCCAATCAACTAATCTAATTTCACATCTAATCATCATCAAACAGCGGAGAAAGCACCTCATTACCCTTGAAGAACCCTAGGAAGACGCTGAACAATCTCCCCGAAGAAACTCTCCTTTCCTCCTCCTTCCTTTCCCTTCTCCTCTCTTCTTCCCGATGGCCGGCAGCAGGAAGGATGGCGCCGGGGAGCGGAGGAGCAGCAGGAGGTGGAGCACTGTAGCACGACGGCTACTGTAGCGCGGCGGCTACTGTAGCAAATAGTGGCTAGGGTTTGGTCCCCTCCCCTCCCTTGCCTTCTAATGGGCTGCCAGCCCACTCATGGGCCTTGGGCCGCTATGGCCAGCTCCTCTCCTCTCGAATATGGGTTGGTGGCCCATTTCTCTCCTCAAATTCTGAATTTTGAACTAATTCCTTCTCTAAACTTTGTTACAATCGAAATTGAATAAAATTCCCTCTCCCGAACAAGTTTCTCTCTTACCGATAATATTATCTCTAATTGAAATTTGGGGTATTACACGATGCTTCCCCTGCGGATGTGGAGGCGGGTGCGGAGGCCAACGCGAGGAGGCACGAGGCAGGAGGTCGGCCGGGAGGGAGGCCGGCGGGAGGAGACGAGGCAGTGGAGGTCCACCATGCTTCGGCTAGTTCTCTTGCGAATGCGGCGGCAATGGTCCTGTAGATAGAGAGAGGGTGAGGGGAAGAGAGATGGAGAAGAAGATAGCCACCTCACACATGCACATGCTGATTTGGATACCACACATGCTGATTTGGATGCCACATATGCGCTGACTTGGACAAAACCGGCCACATCAGCAAAACCACCGCTCCAAACCGCTACGGGGTGTTATTTGACCGATTTTGACAAGTTCAGGGGGTTAAATAACCGGTTTTGTAGTTTAGGGGGTAAACCAGACTTTTCTGATAGTTCGAGGGAGTAAAACGGACTTTTTCCTTTAATTAATCTCACATTTTATTGATAATGCAACATAATTCACAAATCTTTCTTGGGCATAAGCTTACATAATCCAACAAATTCACCACTTTGATCGCATGATTTCTTCTCTACGCAAATTCATAAAAATCTAGTAGCAATAATCACATCTTCCAATCCGATAAACTCCAAGATCACGCTAAATTCATTTTATCCTTTTTGGAACGAAATTCTCCAAAGATTATAATCGCGCAATTACTTCCTCCAAAATTCTTGACTAAATACATGACATCATTCACTTACCTTTCTCAAGCCTATTTATCAATTGCAACCCTCCAGAATTTCTTTATATAAATCTAATATCTTCATTATAAAACCTTCCAAAAGACTACTTGTAACCCATAAATTCAAATTCAATCCACCCAATTACTTTATCACCATTTATCCACCCATTATTTTGATTAACTCCAATATCAGTAAGATATCCCTCAATCCGATAATTATACAATCCTATAATCCGATCAAGACATATCTCTTCAATCCAACCAAGATTTATTTTTCTATAATTCATTCAAGATATATTTCTAAAATCCAATCAAGATGTATTTCCACAACCCAATCAAGATTTCTCTTAGATCCAACTTCTCTATTCAATCATATCCAATTAAATCCAATATGACCAACATACCCAATTAATTTCATACTTCTTGATTCAACCTAATCCGCCAAAATCAACATCATAGATTGGTAATCATATAATGCAATCTTCGACAATCATGTAATTATTTAATAAAAATCCAACCATAATATATTTCTATAATCCAACATCCAACAATTATATTTCTATAATTCAATCTTCACAATTATATTTCTACAATCAAATAATCATGTATTTCTATAATCCAACGAAAATTCAACCAACTCTACCAAAATTAATATCATGAATCGATATGAAAATCCAATTCTCTCCGTATTCTACTCTCTACCTTTTCTACACACATATCTCAATTCCAAGTTTCCAACCAACATCATAATCAACTTACAATCTGATGAAAATCCAATTTCTCATAATAATCAAATTGGTACTTCAGATTCCTATATCATTCATGATCAATCAAAAATTTTCCTTTGCGATCATTTTCTTTCTCAATAATCTATATAATCCACCAATATGCTATTCTTTAAACCATTCATAATCAAGGCACATCCAACATCATACTCTAGTATTCACAAGAATTTCTTATAACCTCGGCAAATCTTAAAATTTTCAAATCCCAAAATCAGTCTTATCAATGATTCTCCCAAAACTATCTAGCTTGACATCCAAACACATTGGTTAATCCCAACAAGAGTAGCTTCCCAGCTACTTGCCTGTTTGAACATTCTTCAATAATTCTTCACATGTTTCATAGATGGGAGGGAGAAAGCACGATAGGTGAGAGAGAAAAACACACTAGACGAGAGAGAAATAGGGAGGAAGACAGAAACATCCTAGCTAGGGAAAGTCGGTTAAACCCAAAGAACAAATAGCTGAAAAGCTATTAAGAAGCAATAAAATGCGACACTCAATAAAAAAGATCCTATTACGCAGACTAAACGATACTAAAACTGAGAAGGGTTACTACTAATTTGACTTATATGGACGGTCGACTTGATACAAACAGCAGGTCTTGGAGCTTCCAGGTCATCCAGCGATTTGATCGTCGAGGAATCGATCCTATAGAGATTACTGAGATAAGAGGGTCACTTTAAATTTAAAAACAAAGTTTTGGAAAAGGTAAGATGTAAGAACCTAAGAATGAGATGGGAGGAGATTAGAATAAGATGAGAATAAAATAGAATAAGACGAGAAAAGAATAACTATTCATCAATTAGTTGGTTTGACTTATAAAATAAAATTTGAAACCTTTGACTAAAACGACCATGCTAACTATGGTTGCATCCTACAGTCGTTATGGCTCTGATACCATATCTATCGAGACCTTGGATATGCAACTCTGGGACCCTCTGTGCATTTTGAACTAGTCCCATGATCAGTAGCTAGCTCACACAGTTGCAACATCGATGAAATCATATTCATACAACATGATAGCTAATGAAGTAGACAAATTAATATTACTTAGTAGCAAAAGATGTTATGGTCAAGTTTTACAGAGTTTGCCACGCAGGGCTTAACAATAACAGAGTAAACTTGCAGCGGAGAATAAACAAACTCATGGTAGCCATCCAATATGCCCACAGGCAATCGAGTGGAGAACGCATCCTAGTTCGCATAGTCTTCAAGGTATTCATCAAAAATCTCTGTATTCCCTGGTTCTTCCTCTGTGGCTATTTAACAATGGCGCAAATCTGTGAGTACTTTAAAGTACTCAGCAAGTCGTAGGAAAATGTATGCAAATAGTATTCATGCAAGGCTTGACAATGATAGCTTTATGGCTATTTTGCAGAAAGTAGTATTGACAATAAATACAGTAATTAGATTGAAAAGCGTATTTTAAAAGATTAATACATAAGTAAACAAGTTTCTTTGCAACAACTAGTGAACAGCCCTGTTCACTTCCCAACCTCAACCAACATCCAGATCGCTTCCCAACCAAACCATTCCAACACTTTTGAGAAAATCTACCCCTCGTGTGAAATCATCAGGCATTGTCCATAACTGGAGACATGGCTATTTGAATAGTTTTACACTCTGCAGAGGTTGTATAGCTTTACCCACAAGACGCGACTTCTCTAGTTTGTTTGGCATCCGTCGATACCACCGCTCACTACCTTAGGCAAGTAGTCTAGATCACGCGTCAATGCCTTTACAAAGTTCTATTTTGACCTGGTTCTACTCGCTAAGGTTTCGCCATTCTGGGCCCCCTCCCGCGCCAATTCATCCACCAAAATAGAACCAAATTAAAACATTGCTAATTAGTTGGCTAGGTCTACCCCATAATAGACTTGTGGTCATACGGTATGGCTTAGATCAATGGCGCACAAAGTTAAGTCCTTAGAGACTACTCAAGCGAGGCAACCACGTTCCAAAATTCTCCCCCTTTACTGCACGATCATTCACCTGAGTATGAAATGATTTTCTGTTCAACCCGACCAAATGGCAACCCTTGCCATGGCACAACAAATTTTAATAACAGTGGCCGTGCCACAATTCCATATTTCATTTAGTCAAATTCAATCATTCTTTGAGTATGTGATCATGAATCCCATCGTGACTAAGTATGAATAAGCATAATACGCACCCATGTTGGTATTACAATAATATCCAACTAATAATTAATCATTCTACGGTGTCTAAGGATTTATGTCATTTAAGGGTACATGTCAATAGCAATTATCCAAGGAGACATAATGACAACTAGGTATTTAACTATTCTCGAAAGCATTTATTATAAACTTAGCAATGCATGTTGATATAAAACAATATAATTTTATAAAATGGGTTCAATATGATCAAAGGTCTACGACTTGCCTCTGTTGAAGGCTTGAGATGCTTCGGCAGACAGTTCCAGGAATTCTTTAGGAACGTCGGAATCTACACGCGCGAAAAGAGCCAAATAAATACAACAAATTCAAATAAAATCCAACAATTACCAAATTAGTAGCGATAGAAAGATATCGAATTTAGAACCAAGAATCGACGGAATTGGATTTCATATGAAGGAGAACGAATATCTGGAAGTTTGCCTTCACATGAAATATAGAAAATAATCAGACATAAATAGTGCAAGCTCGGGCAAAAATGATGGCGCAAGTGAGGGAAAGGGAGGGGCAGCCAGCGAACTAGCAAAATGGAATCCCGAGAGCAAGATGGACCCAATGGTGGTGGTTGCGTCGCCGGCGGAGGTCCAGCGCGGAGATGGCGCACGGGGGAATAGTGGTGTCGGTGAACCAATGATGCTTCGGAGAAAAGGAATGGAGCACGACGTAGAACGACATGACGCGAAGGTAACGGCAATGACGACGTTGTCGGGGGATCAATGATGGCACCAAAATTGATGACGGAAGGTGGTTCGGCCGCCGACGAAAAAAATTTGGTTGTGGCGAGAGAGAGGGGCGAATTCCAGGGATAGGAAGGGAAAGCTGAGGGGCTCACCATGACGCGGTCGGCTCGGGAAATGAGCGACCGAGGAGGGAGAACGGAGGAGATGGAGGAGTGTTGGAAATAATCTTGAACTTGTATCTAGTTGTGTCATGCATGCAAGAACTAATTGGATGAATGGCTTGCTCTTGAGACGATGAACGCCGCTGCGTAACATGCATAGCTCGGTTCTTCATTTTTTATGAAGATTTGAAGGAGAGAAGGAGGGTGAGATAGACATGTACAAAGGTGTTTGCTTCATAACTAGAAGTGGGGTTTGTTAGTGGCTTAGTGTATGGCAGCACTAGAACGTGTTTGTGTTGTGGCTAGTGGTCTACTGTATGCTAATTAAGGACGTCACTTTCTCCAAGTTTTTTCTTGTTTAATGCTTGTCTAGCTGTATCTTTTTTATCATATCAACCTTTGTGCAGTGCGAAACCATTGTTAATGTGAAAAGCCGAGGTCGTACCACAGATTTCCAGCGGTAAGAAGTTCAAAAACAAAAGAATTGCCCCCTGTTCTTCTGTGCTTGGTAGCAATCCTAGTTTCTTTACTACTAAATCTGTGCTCTCCATTCAACAGCGGTGGTTCCTTCAAAAAAGCGGTGGGAGCAATGCAGTTTTCGAACACATTCTGGAAGCAACACAACACTACAGGTGATGCATGCAAGACTGGCTATGAACTAACTGTATCAAACGGCTGCCAAGAAGGAACACAATTTTCTGGATGCGCTGCAAGCCTGCAACCATTTTTCTTGTCTTATATGGCTTTATCCATATTTTTATTGTTAGCTACAGCAAAAATTTCATTGGAATAAACTTCATGTATATGGATATGCATACATTCTATTTGTATTTTTTTGGATGCAATAATATAATTTTTGGTTCATGCTGTTGATCCTTGATGTTTTTTACGGAAAAGGAATTGTGGTCTTTGTTTCTAAGCAATGAACGGGGATAAAATAGCTGGGGCTGTTTTTTAATATAAAATGTGGCCCCTGATGTGATAAAAGAAGTGAATGTTAATACTATAAAGTGGTCGTTAATATTCAAATAGTAGCCACCGCAGTGTTAGCAACGACCAAAAAGTGGTAGTTAATACTAGAAATATGGTAGTTGATACTACATAATTAACGATGGCACACTACTATACCGTCGTTAAAAATTTAATGACGGGAAGTTGTATGTGGTTGTTAATATATTAACGACGGAGCCTTCAACGATGACTAACGACCACAATTTTGTGGCCGTTAATGAATTTTAACGACCACATCTGCACTTTTAACGACCACATCTTCCATCGGTAATAATCGTTTCCCTAGTAGTGTTTAGACTGTAAAGGTAGATTGTGAAGCAATTAAACGGCAAAAAGATTGATGAACTGCCTCAAAACTGTAATCCCAACTACATACCGTACTGTCAGGATTGTACCGTAGTCACATCGCCTCAGATCAATCCTTGTCTTGCTTTACATCTTGTAGCATGTCTAATCAAGTGCCACGTTCCACCTGAAGACTTTGCAGACAATTTATGATTATGAATTTTACAAATATCATATCTTACCTGAACTCCATTTTCGCCTAGCTTGGTTTTGTTATCGAAATTTGTCCAGACTCCCGACGTACTCGACTTGGATCTCTTTGCTCAGGTACTTGCAAACACAGAGGCACCTGCAGAGCCTGATGATGATATTGTTTGCTCTTCCGTTTGAGTTGGGGGGCACAACATTCTCGAAGGATGCAAGATCCTCTGGTGAAATTCCGAAATCAGCAATAGGAAAGTTATTGTAATTTTCCATCACGAAAACCGCAAATCGAAACTACACTATTATTCATTTCACCTTAGTATGACAAATAAGAATAATAAAAATATACAAAATCAGTATTATTACCTATTTTCCCAGCTGCAGTTGGATTTTGAAATTCTGAATATTTGTCAAAAATATTTCAAATTTTGTCAAATTATCACAAAAGGGATTTAAAATTTTCACAATAGAATTTAGAGAAGATAGTGAAGGTTGTGAAGGTTGGATGGTGGCCGGACATATGTATATATACATATATATATACACATATATATGTATACATATACATATATACATATACATATACATATACATATACTAGTTCTATGCTCGTGCGTTGCTACGGATTAAAAAAAAACATATGATAAACTCTAGAAGTCTAGAACCACAAACATTTTGCATTTCAACCCAACTATTTTTGTCTCAACATTACATTTCCGTTACATTCAATGTCCCATATAAGAAGCACATGTCCCCTTAAATATCAAAAAATGAGATACAAAATTGTACAGTTCCGTTAGAAAAGATCTTCTTTGTTCCCCTCCAAAGTTTGAAAATTGCATGTGGAAGCTTGAGGAAAACAGACCTAGATAGACACTCCCGGGGCAGATGCATTGTTCGGTTGTCTTGAAATAGCATTTTAAAACCATGCCATCTTCACTAATGACATAATTAAAAGGGAGAATTGAGGATTTGCCATTGTACTTTCATGTGAAATTTAGGATTTGCCACTCATGTGAGGATGACATGTGAGTCCTGGACCCACATGTCATCCTCACATGGAGTGGCAAATCCTAGATATCACTCTTTAGTAGTGGCAAATCCTCAATTATTCCTAATTAAAAGAGTCCACATATCCATCAACAAGGTTGTGCACCAATGCCAATGTCTGTTCCTGAACAAAATGTTCAGAATCTGCATGACATTTTGCAATTAGCAGTGAGACTAATTTAGTAGTTCCCTAATTAATATCATAGTTGGGCATTTACACTTACCACATATGAGGCTTTAAAGAGTAGATAAGGTCAGTTCCTTTAGAATGAAGTCTTTATCCTTTGGATTCAGAAGAAACATAACATTTCTAAGAGCCCATATAGATTTTAGCATCAATGTTGGATCCATAGACTTGGATAAATGAACAAGTTGGGAGATAACCCCAGAATGAAGAAGAACTGATTTCCTGGGTGTTAAATTCACAGCAATATTGCAAATAGCACCAAGGGCAGCAACCTGTGACAAAGATAAGTGAATGTGCACTTTATTAAGTCCTGGTGGCAGACCTAAAGTACTGATGCTTCACAATCACAATATAGCTAATTAACACAAAATTTAGTGTTACTTTAGTGACAAAAAGGGTTGCTCCAACAATGAAGCCAGCAAATGGTAAGGGGTACAATATTATCACAAAAGTGCTTCCTGTGTAAATCTGCTACCTTTTTAATTGTTCTTATGCAATTGACTACTTACATTGATACGTGATTTTGTAGTTTTACAACAAAAATATTAGTTCTACAGGGCATTTTGAGAGTTTCAAGTAGAAGCAAAAAAATGGTTGCGAAGAAGGTAAAACGGCAGTGATAACATGCTTTAAGATTTGCATGCAAATAGATAAGTTAACACCCCCATGCACTGAAAATCCAATTTTCTTTTATAAAACCCATCTAGTTCAAAACTTGACCAGCCCTCTAGAAGAAGCAAGGCACTTGGAAGTGCAGAGCATGGAAAGCCACCTTGAATCTAAGCCTCTGAAATCCCTCCAGGTTTGCAGGAAGAATTGACTACAGAAAGCGTACACAAAGGCTCTCTAAGTCCACAATGGACCACAGAATGAGAAGCACAATAGAGTTAATGGGTCCTGGAGGATACCCGAAGACATTTACCTCCATTAACGATTATCCCCATGACTTTTGATTTGGCAAGCCTGGGCAAGACTTCTATTATGTAATATTCTGGAGTGGCATAATTTTTAGGTGATACTGTGCGAAATTTTATCTTTTTTCTAGTCTCTCTGAGATCCTTTGGCAAGCCCCACACAATAGCTACATCATTGGAAACTGGAAAGTGCAGCTATGAAGTGCTCTTCATCATAGAGATATGAAAAGCTTTTGAATTTTGAACTGCAAGGTAAAAGCAAGGAAAAAGGAAAGCTATACTTAGAGGTCAAGAAGAAAACCGGGTACAAGTAATAAATAAACCAGCAAACCGAATATCAAAATCCTGAAGGAGACATGGACCTGATGCCTTTTGCACGAGTTGTCGCTTGTATTTCAGGAATAACCAAAGTGGCATTTAAGAGCCTGGCAACGACAACAAGATCACAAATCTAACAAAAGAAATTATGTCATTATCCAACAAAATAATGACCACATAAATGGGCACTTCACACAAGGAAACTTATTGAAGACTGTATCTTCCCAAAGCTACCATAAATCTTTGCATAAATAAAATCGTTATACTTATTTGGAGCTGTAACAAGGTGAATCAAACAAATTAAATGACGGTTTAAGTGTAGGAGTTTGAGCAAGAAGAAAAAACTCACAAGATATATTGCATCTAAAGAATATACAAATAATACCTGTTTAATTAATCAACCACTTCCTAAGACATTATAAGTTTTGCAGCAACTACAGATAAAGCGACGAACTTCAAATTTAAGACATTCAAAACAAATCAATGAGCATATTTATCAAATAACTCCTGTTTAATTAGTCAACCACTTCCTAAGATGTTATAAGTTTTGCAGCAACAATAGATGAAGCGTCAAACTTCAAATTTAAGACATTCAAAACAAATCAATGAGCATATTTATCCACAACAGTATGCAGGAGAGAAAAAACATGAAATCAATAAGCAGTCTAAGGTCAACTACATAGCACTCCTGAGTGGTGATTACAACGTTGCAAAAAAAAAGGTAGGGGGCGTATAAGTCTGAAAGAATCCCCAAATAAGACAATAATACTATGTGAAATAAAAGGTTCAAGTATGGGTCCCTCATTTTCAATGTATGGAAAGATAGCTTGCTCGATATTATTTAACTAATTGCATGACCAATTTAGGAAAAAAAAGAAGTTAAAAAAGGAAATGCAAACATGGTAGGGAAAGTTGAGAGCCAAATTACCAGGATAGATTTTTCTAGGTTTTACATAAGGGTGTTGGTGATCAAGTGTACTCAATGGACCCCACAATCTACGGGGTTGAGGCCTCTAAAAAAACATGAAGCAAGAATCAGGAAAGTTATTAGCTCCTAATCAACTATTGCATTAATATATGAAACTAAATGTCTAATTTAACCTCCAAAAATGCAAATTCCCTTCAAAGTTATATCGAACATAGAAAATTCGATAACTGATACTTCGACATAGTCATGAGTTGTCACTCATCGGTCCAAATGGAAGGGCATCATCCGTATACAGGCTATACTTTGTAATTCCCCCAGCAGAGTAATTTGCAAGAAAAAGGTGCACCAGCGGTGACAGCATCGACTCATTTTTATTGAAAACCACTGTAGTTAATAGTTACTTATTTTCAATATGCATACATCATTAATGGGATATCCAAGTCTAAATTTTTAGCAGAAATGATGCTTACCACATACTTCTAGAACAAAGGAAGTCCCTGAGTAATGATAAACCCTGAGTTTGAAACAATGGAAAGAAACAAAGGAAGCTATAAATCCAATCTTTCAAGATGAAAGGAATTTCAATGATTTGAATGAGAAAAGCACTACTGATACCATTGCAAATTGCAAGGTCTTTCTTTATTCTGAATTTTTCAGAGATCGCTTTCAATCTCTTCTTGCACTACATAAACGATCGACCAAAGCTTTCTCAATCTGCACAAAGGCCACCCCAAAGAGAGAATTTCATTTGCATCGTAAAATTAACAAATTGTTCATAGGTGCTGCATTCATATCAAAACAGTAAAGTAGTTCTAAAAGAACAATCTAAACAAATGTTCCTCTCTCCCAAAGCTTAGTTTTAGAGCAAAAAAACACATCTAATTAGCACCAAAAGCAAGGTATATGGGGCTGGATAGATGAACAATTGTTAAACATAATAACGAACATAGTGTCGAATGCGTATGCAAGTAGTCAAGTGTGTATGAAGAATAGGCAAACAACAGAGCATATAATTAAATGCCTGTAAGGGAATTTAAAATAGCATACCTTCAAAGGAAATCTCTGCAGCACAGCAAGGTAATTCAGAAGAGTTCTTGTTCAACAATATAGGATACTAAAATCCCTAGGAAGTTGAAGCAATACTGCAAACAAATTGGAGGCAAACACAGAATGTATAGAAAATGGGAAAATAACATAGCGCAATAGGCTATGTAATCACGAACAGAAAAAAAAAGATATTAGAATAGCACACAGTACCAAAATTCTATAGCTTGCAAGGCAATTTCTTCAGATATGTTGTTCAACAATATAGCATACTAAAACCAACGGGAAATTGATGCAATCCTGCAAAGAAATCAAAGGGAATGATTAATCCAATGGCCATTAATATAGATTGGTGGGAGGGAGATAATCAGATTGGGGGAACATGCCTTGGGTTTGTCGTTGAGAGGAGGATGGAGCCACCGGCGTCAGAATCGGTCGACGCCTGTACATTCTGCGAACGAAAGCTACTGGCATTGGAATCCACCGGTGCCCTACCTCAGCACACTCAATTGTGGTGGAGGCGGTTGTGCAAGGGTTTCTGGGATTCATGGGGGAGCGGCGGTGGTTGCAACATTGTTGCTGTTGCTGGGATTCGTGGGGTAGGGGCGTGGCTGCGTGGAGGAGCTAGGGACGAGGCCATCGCGGTGGCGCAGAGGAGGGTGAGGGGCGAGGGCGTCACGGCGGCGCGGAGACAATTGGTGAGGGGCGAGGGCGTTGAGGTGGGCGGCGCGGGCGAGGCGACGGTTGGAGGGGAGGAGGCAGACGGAGGTTTCTACGACCGCTTGCAAAATTTCTTCAGATCCGGCCTTTCCCCGGGCGCGGGCATGCTAGCTTGGCGCTGCGGGATTCGGCAATCCCCGAGCGCGGTGCCGCCGGATCCGGCCTTTCCCCAGGGCGCCCCGTCGCCGTCGTCTTCCTCTCTCGCCGTCCTCGGGCTTGGCGGCGTGGGATCTGGCGGCGACGTGAGATGAGAGAGAGAGGGCATGGTGGCGGGGGGGAGCGAGACGGGCGGACAGAGAGTGGGAGGCAAGCGGCGAGAGGGGAGCGTGAGAGAGAGAGAGGAGGGAGGCGGCGGCAACAAGTGTGATTCCCAGATCGGATGTGAGAGGGAGTGGCGACGTGATCCAGGGCGCGAAGTCGTGAGATGAGAGGAGGAGAGGGGGCGGCGGTGGCGGGGGAGGGGGCAGAGACGCGGGGAGAAGAGAAGAGCGGGAGCAGAGGCGGGGACAGAGAGGAGAGTGGGAGGTGGGCGGCGCGGGTGGGGCGCATGAGTGGGAGGTGGGCGGCGCGGATGGGGCGGTTGAGTGGGCGGCGTGTCCGTGGGCACAGGAGACATGGTGCTATCCGCGCGACGCAATCCGAGCTGTCGCCTGTCGGTGTACTGAGTCGATCGGACGGACGTGAACGAGAGTGGGAGAACAGACGAAAGTAAACTTTTTTTAAGTAGTGTATATATATGTGTGTGTGTGTGTGCGCATGCGCGTGCGCGCGCGCGCTCCCAACTACTAAAAATCAAAAAATTTGAACTTATCGTGCCTAATGGGTCGTATCGTGCTTAACGGGTTTAATCGTGCCGCGCCGTACCATACCTACCGTTACTTAACGGGCTAAACGGGTTATGCCAAAATGTGTCATGTTGTGCCGGTCACAGTATTATACATGTCAGGCCGGTTAGAACCGCTGGGCCAGGGTCACGACTCAAGTATAACATCGTGCATCGGGCTATGTTGACTCGACCATTTAACTATTAGATTATGCCATGCTTGGTCCGAGCGACGGGCCGACCCATTTAGCGAGGTCTACCAGCAACCACCTTCCCCACGCGTGCCCAACGATCAGCAGCAGCACTCATAGGAATTTTTTTTTGAAATAATACATTTTTAAAACAAATTACAAAACTAGGTTATCATCTCAAAAAATTGCAAAAATAGGTTCCTGTCGCCATTTCAAATGGCGCCAGGAACCTATCGCCATTTGAAATGGCGACAGGAACCTGTACATTGAGGCGGGTTCTGTCGCTATTCAATGGCGACGAGAATATATGAATTTTGAAATATAGCAAATAAACTCAAAAATTACAAAATTTTTTGTGGAGTATCCAGATAGAGTTTTCTTACTTGTGTAATTTTTTCATAATTTTATCCATTATGAATTTATCTCTAAAATTCATTTAAGTATACTATTTGTAGAATTTGTAAATATAACAAATGAAGTCCAAAAATTATGAAAGTTTTTGTGAACACTTATTACATAGTGTAATTATTTTTGTAATTTTTCAGAATTTTATATACTCTTAAATTATCTCTAAAATTCTGAATTTAGGTTTCCTATACGATTGTACTTAATTGTGTACCCTTAATTGTTGAGATAATTTCATAGCATATAAAATTCTGAAAATATTACACAAACAAGTTCACTATGTAATAAGCGTTCACAAAAATTTCATAATTTGTGGACCTCATTTGGTATATTTACAAATTCTACAAATAGTATATTTAAATGAATTTTAGAGACAAATTCATAATGGATAAAATTATTAAAAATTACACAAGCAAGAACACTCTATCTGGATACTCCACAAAAATTTTTGTAATTTTTTGAATTTATTTGCTATATTTAAAAATTCATATATTCCTCAGCCATTGAAATGACGATGCGAACTCGCCTCAGCAGTCTGAGGTTCTGCCGCCATTTCAATAGCGATAAGTTCTGTCGCCATTTTAAATGGCGATGTAAACATATTTTGTAATTTTTTGAGATGATAATTTAGTTTTGTTATTTTTTTAAAAAAATGTATTATTTAAAAAAAAAATTCGCACTCACAGCGTCAAAAATGTGTGGAGACCTGCGTGTGGTTTGTGCGTGTACGACGTGTACTCTTTAAAAAAAAGCAGCAGCACTCGCGGCGTCAAAAATCTAAACCTTTTCTTTGAGCAAATCCATGGGCCCACCCGATCGCAGAAGCCTGGCCCCACCGGAGAGTATGTTATGTTATCCCCTCGCGGCCTCGCGGCGACCGCCCCCACGACGCCACGGCCCCTCGTCTCGTCCTCGTCACCACGCCACATGGTGGATGCCGAAGCCTGCGGCCGCGTGCTCGAGTGGGAGGTCGGCCTCCCCGCGGCCGGCGAGCTGACGCCTGTCTCGAACCATCTCATCCCGCCGGCTCTCGCCGCCGCCTTCCGGATCGACCTCGCGGGCATCCTCCCCTCCTCCGTCGACGCCCGCCTCGCGTACGACTCCCCCACCTCCCGCTTCGACGAGGATGACGAGGAGGAGGAAGGGGAGGGGGAGACCGAGGATGCTGCCAGCGGTGCCGAGGGAGAGCGAGGCGTGAGGGGCGGGAAGAAGGCGAGGATGGTGTGGACGCCGGAGCTCCACCACCGGTTCGTCGAAGCGGTGGCGCACCTCGGCGATAAGGGCGCCGTGCCCAAGGCCATCGTGCGGCTGATGAACGTCAAGGGCCTCACGCGCGAGAACGTCGCCAGCCACCTCCAGAAGTACCGCCTCTACCTAAAGCGCGCGCGCACAGCCGCCGCCGCCGCTACGCCGCCTGCTCCTCCGCCGTACTTTTCCCGTTTCAGCGCCCAATCGCGTCCCGACACCGCGAACCGGAGCGGTTGCTGCGCGTTTGTTTCCTGCGAGAAGATCGGACGCGAATAAGCAGTAAGCTCTATTGTTTGTAACTTTTCCCATTGGAAATAGTATTGAATTTTGCTTTCCATAGAAAAAGTGAAAACCATGGGAAGCGATCCAAGATTTTGAATTCACTCTTATCATGTGAAAAATGGAAATTTTAATTACATGTACCGTCATACGACGACACCTGTGGGGAGACATTTCAAGTACAGGTACATACATTTGGAACAGATATAAACCACACTTACTACACAGCGCTCCTCTGAAAATTTGTCAAACCATGGATGGGTGTTCCATTACAGAATAGCCTTCAGTTCTCGTTTGCTTTGTCCTGATTGCTTGTCGATAGTGTCTTCTTCTTTTGAGTATTAGAGTTTAGCCGTCTACTCGTCTAGCATCAATCATCCATTTTTTCTGCTCATTATTTATATGGAAATTTTGTTGGCTACTTAACACTCCAGTAGTGCATTTCTTTTGGCAATTTAATTACTAGATTATATTAAAAAGCTTCTCAACTTTTATATATGTTCATTCTTTCTTGGGTTATTAAAAAGCCAACTTTTATGTTTGCCATACATGATTCATTGTTGTTGAAATCAAAAGTTTATCAGTTGATGGCAAAATTTAGTAGTACATATTTTCAGCAATGCGGTGGGCAGATATTGGAAGCATCTTTATGTCCACACCACCTTCCCTTAAAGAGCAAATTAGTTATTTCAGTTCACTGAGGGAAGTTATGCTACCTTGATATAATAACCAGTTGATCATTGGTTGTCAAAATTATCTAGATTTTGCTTCACTGAAGTAGAAGAGTTGGATGTATGGTTGGTAGGAGTGCTTGGCACCTTGCTGCCAACTCGATCTTGAAATGAATTGGTCGTTACAGTTAATCTTGTAACGGAATCTAGTCCGAGACGTGTTCGAGTTGTGTCACCGTCTCCCGTCGTGGGCGCGTGAGCCAAGTTGAAGCCGAGTCCAACAAGGTCGCTGAGTCTGTGTACGTGCGACGCAAGACGAAGCCGTGTCCACTTGCCGCACAAGTCCTTTTCTTGTTTGAGTCGTGTTGAGGAGCTGTGCACAGAGGAGATGTGTTACATAGTGTGCTCTTTGGTTATCTAGTCATGCATGCAACCTTTTTAGTTTGTTGAGTTTGCATGCATTAGCTAGTTAGTTAACGTGCATGCATCCATGGCACGGATGCAGGAAGTTCGATTAGTTAGCTTGTTAGTTAGTTTGTTCCTTGCTATTCGGATCATGTGTGTGTGGCACAAGATCAGGAGTCAGTCGATTAGCTAGCCTATTTATTCCATGTACGAGGCACCAAGTAATACAAGAGAATCATAGAAAACCATGAAAAGGCACCAGGCTGTTGTTGTGCTGCAAGCCTGTAAGTTTCTCTCGTGTTCTTCCTGAGTTCATCTCCCAGCAGTGTTCGTGTGTGTGTGTCCACATAGCGTGTGTGATCCTGGCTGTTGGCTATCATTTCAGTGAGGAATTGATGCTTTGTGGAGCTATCAATCCTTGGCCGAGGGATGTTTTGCTCTTTACATAATCTGTACTTCCATGTAATTAATATGCATAAAAGCCGCTAATCTGCCGATTCGTAGTTTGGGGGTTATGGCTTTTTGAATCTAGTAATATCTCCTCCATTCACGGAACTACCTTTTTCTTATTTATGTTCGTTCTCCATAAGTTCAGTAACTGAATTTTTTTGCCTTGATCTCATTGCACTTGCTTAGCTCAAGGATACAGGAAGGAAATGCACCAACAGTGAATTTAAGGAGCTCTGTGTCTCAGAATTAAGGGCAAGGATGCATTTTTTTTTCATGAAAATAAACCCTTTCTGTTCTTGGAACTCTCCTAGGATCACTTGACGTGCCTTCCACGGATGCTTTATCACGAAAGAGGCTTGCCTACGACTTGGTGAAAATACAGCAAATAAATATGACAATGCTGCCCATATCCAAGAATCACTTGGAGAGTTGGAGTGCCTTCCGGAAGATGCAAAGTTTTGTGTGAGTTCCTGAATCCTGATGTTTAAATTGTTCTTTGAAGGAATTGTAAATTCTTCTTCGAGTGTTAATATGAAATATTCATCCTGCTTGTTGGATTGCATACTATCCAAAATATGTAACAGCATTTTCTGCATCATGTATAAGATGCTATTCTATCTTGTTAATTTGTTGACAGCTTCCCTCAGGTGAATGGATGTGGCTTTTTCAGAACATAACACAAGCTTTACTCTCAGGAACCCGGATGGTGTAACTTGTTGCAAAACGGACCAATTGCCTTTCAAGTTCAATTTCCGAAGATCGCTGGCAGTTTTTATTTCGAGCAGAAATCCTGACGGTTGGGAAATTCCCAACTAATTGTGGAGCTCTGTATCTGTGTGTGTCCATGCATGCTATTGTGTTGGAGCGAAACGACACTTGACCAATTTTAACTTCTTTTTCAACTCAATAACTATGAAAGCTATGAAGATCAGATATCACAAGTATAGTGGAAAACTTGCGTTGAAATCGACGATCCGCTAGAAAGCAACCAAAAAGCACCAAGAGCCTCACACACGCCAGTCTGACCTTTAGTAAACCAGTCTACCTATCAGATGAACAGTAAAATCAGTACGAATTTCGCTTCGATGACTTGACCTCGGTATGGGTTAATTCGTCCTCGACGGCTTTGCCTCGGCCAAACTTCGCTACGCCTTGACCTCATCCTGGGTCAATTCGATCTCGACGGATTCGCCTCGACCGAACTTCGTGTTGCCTCGATGGTTTGACATTGACACGAGTCAACTTGGCCTCAATGGCTTTGCCTCGACCACGTCTCCTCGACTAGGGGCTACCCCTAGCTCGATGGATTCAACTCGGCGAGTACCAACACACCTCGGTGGCTTGGCCTCGGCATGGTTCAGCTTGGCCTTGACGGGTTTGCCTCGGTCGAACTTCGCTACATCTCAACGGTGTCTCCTCGACTACGGGCTCCCCCTAGCTCGACGGATTTAACTCGGCGAGTTTCAACACGCCTCGGTGGCTTGGCCTCGGCGTGGTTCAACTTGGCCTCGACGGCTTCGCCTCGACTGAACTTTGCTACACCTCGATGGCTTGACCTCAGCGTGGGTCAATCCGGCCTCGATGTGTTCTCCTTGGTTGAACTTTGCTTCGCCTAGACGATGTCTCCTCGACTAGAGGCTTCCCCTAGCTCAACGGATTCAACTCGACAGTTCCAACATGCCTCGATGGCTTGGCCTCGCTGTGATTCAACTCGGCCTCAACGGCTTCGCCTCGGTTGAACTTCGTTTTGCTTCGATGGCTTAACGTCGGCGTGGGTTAATTTAGCCTCGACGGATTCGCCTTGGCTGTACCTTGCTTCACCTTGACGGTGTCTCCTCGACTAGGGGCTCCCCCTAGCTTGACAGATTCGACTCGGCGAGTTCCAACACGCCTCGGTGGCTTGGCCTCGGCATGGTTCAGCTAGGCCTCGACGGTCTTGTCACGGCCGAACTTCACTTCGCCTAGATGTCGTCTCCTTAACTAGGTGTTTCCCCTAGCTCGATGGATTCACCTCGGTGCGTCGAGTTTGTCGCTTCGGTGCATGCCATCCCACTTTAAGGCCACACCTCAGTCGGTCGAGCGGTCGCATCCTCGCCCCTGGGGTAGAGCAAGAACATACTCACTCTCCGGGGCCAAGTGAACTTGGCCTAATCCGGACTTGTCCTCACCCTTCGAGGTCAAGCAGGTATGCACAAGCGCTCTCGAGCCTTGTTAGAGCGCTTGTCTCAAGCGCTAAGCTCTCGAGCCTAGCCTCGAGTGCTAAGGTTTTTCAATAGGAGACGGTGACGTCCCGACCTCTCCACAACTACAAAGCGCTCTCGAGCCCCGTATCGAGCTCTAAGTTTTTTCGATGGGATATGGCGGTGCCCCAGCCTCTCCACAACTACAAAGCGCTCTCGAGCCCTATATCGAGTGCTAAGTTTTTCCAACAGGAGATGACGATGTCCTGGCCTACCGACATGCAAAGCACTCTCAAGCCCCGTCTTGAGCGTTAAGTTTTTTCGATGCGAGACGATGACATTCCGGCTTCTCCACCACCACAAAACGCTCTTGAGCCCCTTCTCGAGCGCTAAGTTTTTCCGATGGGAGACGGAGATGTTCCGGCCTCTCCACGACCACGAAGCGCTCTCGAGCCCCATCTCGTGCCCTAAGTTTGTTCGATGGGACACGGTGATGTTCCAGTCTCTCCACGACCATGAAGCGCTCTCAAGCCCAGTTTCGAGCGCTAAGTTTTTTTGATGAGAGACGACGACGTTCCGACCTCTCCACGACCGCGAAGCGCTCTCGAGCCCCATCTCGAGCGCTAATTTTTTTATGGCAGATGGCGACATCCCAGCCTCTCCATAACTCCAAAGCGCTCTCGAGCCCTGTCTTGAGCGATAAGTTTTTTCAACAGGAGATGGGGGTAATAACTTACCCCCCTCAACGAAAATCAGCCAGCAAGTTAGAAAAATCAGTTCCTTCCATCCTAGGCCACGCCTCAGTTAGTTGAAGACTCCCTGCCTTGCAGTCAACTCCTCGGTGAGTCGAGCACTCCTCGTTCCATAGGCCACACCTCGACGAGTCGACTACCTCGCGTTCGAAAGCATATCTTCCCACCTCGAAGGTAACTCCTCGTTGACTCGTTTAACATGCGCTTCAGTGCACGCCTACTTGCTCCGCAAGCAACCCACCAGCCTCGAGTGCTTCGGGCCTCAGCGCACCCCGCTAGTCGCTAGGCCAGTTCGTCTAGCGAGGGACAACATTCCTCAATGGCTTCGCCTCGGCATGGTTTAGTTCGGCCTCGATGACACTCTCTTGATCGAACCCGTCTCAACTCGATTAGAGTCTCCTCGATTAAGTGATCCCCCTTTGATTGGTGGTTGTACCTTAGTGAGCGCCAACATGTCGCCTCGGTGCAGTGTGATCAGCCTCGAGAGCACTCCCTCTATGAACATAGCCCCGCATCAAGTGCTCCTCACCCCGTGGGCCAAGCCTCATCAGGTTGGCCCTAGGTACGCATCGACCTTGCACATCTCGGCGTGTTGACGTACATTGACCGATTGTATATCAATGTGTCACCCATCTTAGTGTCGCCCATCGAGCTTGTACTAGTTGGCGCGTGAGCACCTGTTGCCCTCCCGCGCTTTAAAGCCACCATCGCACCTAGGACAAGAAGTCCACCCATGCACATCTCGACGCATCCGCACACAACTGCCTGTTCACTTGAGAGCTCTACGTCTCCCGGACTAACAAGTCGGCCGCACTCGTTGCTGCGTGTTCACGTGAACCAACCTTCCACACATCGGCATTCTGCTGCTCCTCGAGGGCTAAGCCTCATCCACGCCCAAGCAAGTCAAGGTTGACACTTCAACTCGTACCTTCACACCACAAAAAGATGAGTCAAGAACTCCTCCACGTAACTTCAGCGTCTCGGCCAACCAACACGTGATCCCACGACTATATGTGACTCCACACCCTTTTTCACATGACGGTGAACCCCTGACATGACCCTAAATTGTCAAGGTGGAGCAGCAACCCTTTAGTGAAGACCAATGGAAACCACCTCGGGGTGCATGCCCAACTCGTCACCTTTAATTCACGCGAGTGCTAAGGTAAATTAACATAGTGTTAGAGTGCGCCGTAGGTTATCAGTGAAATTGTTGACCCAAAGTCGTGCGCTGACCCATTTGACAAGTTGGTGCGTCGGCCCGGGAGGGCGGTTGACAACCACCCAGATCGGTGAGGGGCTACTGTTGGGGGAGGGTCCCCGAGCTACCTCGAGCCGACAGTAACCTCATGAAGGTACAGTGCGTCGGGATCCACCCCGAACGAGGTCTGAGGGCTAACCCCGGACAGGGTCCAGGGGACAACCTTACCGAGATACGACACATTGACGAACCCACTCCAGATGAGGAATGGGGACCAACCCCAGATAAGGCATGGAGACCGACCCCGAATGAGGTCAATGGCTAACCTTGAATGGGGGTTGGGGCCCAACCTCGCCGAGGTATGACACATCGGCGAACCCGCCCTGGATGAGGTCTGAGGACCAAACTCGGACGAGGCCTAGAGACCAACCCCGGACGAGGTCTGGGGGCCAACCTCGCCGAGGTACGATACATCGGCGAACCCAATCCAGACGAGGTCCGGGGGCCGACCCCGGATGGGGTCCGGAGGCCAATCTTGCTAGGGTACAAGACACCGACGAACCCACTTGAATTTGGTGGGACCCACTTGGCGAAATGGACGAAAGTATCCCCGGGACAAGCTATGTCCCAAGGGTAACGATGTAACTTCGTATGCCTCCATCTCTCACTCTATAAATAGGCTCCATGTAAATGGGGGAGAGGAGGCCATTTTGTAACTTCTTCTACACATATGCAATACGTGAGTATGAATTGTGGTGTTTGATTCTCGTGGAGGTCCCCTTGCACCCACGGCGGTCGTCGTATCTGACGGGAGGTGTCTACAAGTTCCTTGTCCAATCTCGTATTGACAACAATTATCTACATGATTTACATATCCCATCTGAATTTAATACTCCACCCGAATTCGGTGCCGACTCTGTTCTCTTCTCTGTAATACATTATACACAGAGACTAGGAGCATTAGGCTCAGCAGCAAACTCGCAGATGCAGATATGCGCATACAAGTTACAACTCACTTGTACCCATCATTCTTCTTGCATAATTATTTAACTGCTGACTTTTTCAAAAATTTCTGAGTGCCCCTGCAAAGCATTTCTGTGGGATCTATGTGTTTCATCTCGTCAACTGCATGTTAGCCTGAAGAAGAATACAATACGGCTTTGATGGCCACGAAACGCGGTGAGCGAAGTGCGTTTTGACGAACGCAGGCGGGAAACAGATAGGGTGTATTGACCAAACCGAGATGATGATAGCTTGCTGCACAACGCTGCAGGCTCTAAATATATTTTGATATTTTTCACACCCACAGGATTAGTGGTAGTCATTAGGATATATATCATGTTCTTGCCTGACCTCATAAACTGGTAGGCTGTTGCTGCTTTGGCTAGCAGCTTTTTCTGAGGCGTGGGGCGTGGCTTGTGCATTAAACTAGGGGAAATTATATATTAGTTTCGAGCCATGTGAATTACACCATTCCTCTGAGTAGGCTCATTCTTTTTTATTGTAGGCTTCCCTAATCGTTGAACTGCTCCGTTTTTTTATAGCCTCTTAACCACCGAATTGCGGCGATTAAGATAAGCGGCGTGTGAATTCAGAGTGTTCGGTGTCATGCCATTACGAACGTACGACTGTAAATGAAATCAGTCACCTTAGCACACGGATTCTGGATCTCACGTTTTTGCTCAATCCATGCAATGTTTCATATCAAATGGAGTATCTGCTTATGCTTGTTGTAAAAATTTCAGTATGAATTTTACAGAATACTATAAAAATTGCTATGAAATTCCCATGACCCAAATTAAACGTTCATTGGTCGTCCATTATTGGCTAGCACGTTTCTTCATTCGTAGATAGAGACTTCGAACTGTTCAACAACGATAGCTGCTGAGAGCCTGAGACTTTGCCTAGCACCACCGTGCAAAGTAAAGAGAACCGTGGCCGTTGTCACGTACAAAGGACGGTACAAATTTCCTGCTTGAACAGACAAATTTCAAAGAATCAATCGTGTAGAAAATACAATCTTTTCGTGTGAAAATCTTATACACCGGACGCTGTCACCAATGTGAGGCCGACACAGGGGCCCGGCATGTCAGCCTCAGACCACTGAGTTAAACCAACCTTTAATTTCTCCCTCCATCTTTCAAACTATTACCGCCACTACGGTCATCCCTAACCCGTCGAACTATACTTATCAATTTCATTTCGGTACCGACCAAAATAACTAGAACATGCTATACCGGCACCTAAACCGGTACACCGTAGTCTCAATCCCGTACCGGCCTCAATACCGGTCATTCTGGTCCATTCCGTCTATTCCGCCATTCTGGTCATTTCGGTACTGGTAAAAAAAAATCAAAATTGAAGTGATCACTTATTTGAATCAGTTCGGAAGGCCGAGTCTAATACTACTCTTTCAGTAAGTAAATTATGCTAAACTAGTATACTAGACTATGGTAAAATGTATGAAATTATGAGCTTATTATATATTATTTAACTACGTATGGTCTTTATATTTACGAAGCAATTAAACTATGTGTCATTTTTATTCTATGGTTTTGTATTTGAAGTGAGATTCCAAGTGGAATTTTGTGTGCATATAATTACATATATTTATGTATTTATAAATAAATAAATAAATATTATTATATTAAAATCTGGAACGGTACACCTAAATGAACCGGTATCGGTGTATTTCATACCAATAGGCAAACCCGAATAGAATTAATAAATATGCGTTGAACAGTCCACCCATACTAACCTGATCTAACAACGCAAAAAAAATCAACTCTTCAAATAAAAGCTTTGACAAAACGAAGGAAGGAAGAAGAAGAAAAACTAGGTAAAATCTTTGGACAAGAGTGCGTTTTCCCATGTTTGAATTGAGACGTTGAACGGTTCAATGAATGGTGAATCAGAGGCGGACGGAGCCGCGCCGCCGCTCCTCGTACCAGCAGACGCAGCTGAGCGCGACGAGCACCTCGACGATGGCAGCCTCGGCCTTGTCCTTGTCCGCCCACCGCAGCGTCTGCAGCGCGTACACGCGCGGCCCGCCGTCGAACCGCCGCGTCCGATCCATGTTGCGCTCCGCCTGCCACTGCGCCGTGTCGCGCGCCATCGGGCCCAGCCACGCCATGATGCGGTCCAGCGCGTCCTTCCACCCCTGCGCCAGCCCGGCGTCCAGCGGGCCCGGGTCGCGCCACCAGTCGCGCAGCTTCGACCGCACCGCCGCACGGAGCTTCGCCGGCAGCATCTCGTACATCTCCGCGCGCTCCGCGTTCGCCTCCTCCTGCCGCCCCTCGGCCTCCATCTGCAGCAGCTGCTCCGCGGAGACGATCACGTTCGCGTACTGCTGGTCCAGGCCGGCGCCGCCGACGGTGCTGGGCGGCGCGTCGAGGAGCATGCGCCAGTCGGTAGGAGGCTTCTGGCCGGACGGCCTCAGGCCAATGATCGGGCACGAGCTGCTCAACATCGGCCAGTGGACTCGGGACGGCCCGTCCCGGCGCGTGATCGGCCCGGACGACGCCTTCGCCTTCGCCGACCGCGGGTTCAGCAACTTGCACAGTCGGGCCTGGACACTGCCGGTGGCCGTCGATGGCAGCGGCGGTGGGAGGCCGGGCACGTATGGCCCGAAGATGCTGCAGATGCGGACGAACACGGCGCAGGCAGCGCGCGCCATGAGGCCGACGGCCTTTTCGTAGCTCTGGCTCCACAAGGACGACTCCTTGAGGCGCCGCACCTTGAGGCGTTGCCTCTTGAGCTCCTGACGGAGTGAGTCGGCGCCGGACGACTCGCCGGCAGGCTGCGGGGCCGCCGGCTGAGCAGGGATCGGCCCGCTGAGGCGGCTCCACCCGCGGAAGTTAAGCTTCCGCTCGGCGGCCTTCAGCTCGTCGAGTGCCTCCATCTCGGAGCACAGCTTGGCCGTGGCCGCGACGAGCCGCTCCATCTTCTTGGCCTTCACCTTGAGCCCCTTGGCCACGAGCGGGTCCAGCCGCGCGTCGGGCGCGCCGTCCTTGAGGCTCGCGTACACCCCGCCAAAGTCGAGGCCGCAGCGCAGGCCGAGCCGCGCGACGGCGGCGGCCGCGGCGTCGAGTGACACGACGAGCTCAGCGCACGCCAACCTGAGGAGGAACGCCTGGTCGGTGGAGTTGAGGTACGCCACGCCCGGCGACCGCATGGCGTCGGAGCGCAGCCTGGCGACCTCCTGCTCCGACAGCGACCTGTGCAGCGACAGCAGCTTCGACATGGCCGCCGCCGCCTCGAACGCAAGTATCCCCAGTGCCGCCTGCGGCCCGGCCGGCAGCCGGAGATCGACGGGCAGCCACGCGTTCTGCACAACCATTGATCGATATCCTTGTTGCAATCCCTTCACGTCCTAACGCTTAGCAGCTCGGTGAAAAATTGATCTTCTTGCGACCGTGGAGGCAGCTTCGCTTTTTCTCAGAGATTTATAAGAGCGGGCAAGGCATGGATCGACTCGCGAGCTAGCTTCTCCTCTCTCTCTCTCTCTCGTTAATGGCGTCCGTCTCTGGTAGTACCAGCTCGTCGACGCGGTTGCGGGTACAGATTTGGTTGGGTTGGTATGGTCACAGACTGTCTTATATAGTACTGGTACTCTAGCTCTTCCGTGAGCTAGCTAGGGAGAGGTAAGGCTCGCGCGCGAAGTATTTAGCTGGGGAAGTAGACGGAGACGGCGATGGCGATGGTGTGATAGGTAGTACGGCAGCAGCGTGAGGAGGACACGGTCGCCTCGTGGGAATGCTCAGCGCGAACGGTAGGCGCTTACCAGACGACGGATCGTCTGTTGCATTTGCAGCGTTCCTCTTGATTTTGGTGTGCCGGCCTGCCGGGTTAGTTTATTCCGGCCGGGGGTGGGGCACGTTGCCTCGTGTTATTTTATAGCTAGCTTAGCTAGCCCTCCTTACGAAGAAAATCTAAGGAGCTCCAGCACGAGTTCTCAAATATCGTGAATTCATCTTTTTCCTACGGAATTTCTAAGAACTTTTTATGTTCCAAATTAAAAGACCCATGCTAGTATGTGATTTTGGATTTGAAATTAGGAAAAGTCCATATTACACCCATAAACTATGATCCGAGTCCAAAAAACACCCTAAACTACAAAATCGTTCACTTTACACCCCTCAATTGTCAAAATCAGATCAAATAACCCCCTCGAGCCAAAACTAGATGGTTTTTCCCTACGTGGCATCCACGCTGGCACTGTTTTGCCTCGTCAGCACCTTCATGTGTGCTTCTTCCTCCCATCCATTTGCTTCTTACCCAGCTCCCGCCTCCGGCTGCTCTTCCCTGGCTCCCGCCTTGACCCGGTTCAGTCCCCTTGCGCCGTTGGCTCGTGCACCGCGCCTAGTCCCGCTCCTGCACGAGTGGCTTGGCGATGAGGGTGGAGAGGAATCTGGCTCGCCGTCATCCTCCAACGCTCGCACCCGCCTCCGTATCCTCCGGAGCGCGCCGCACATGGCAAAACGGGAGCACGGCGGAGCTAAGGGAGATGCAGCTGATGAAGCTGGAGGAGACGCGGTGGTTGGAGGAGGCCTGCCATGCAGAGGAGGCGACGCTGGCGCAGGTCGAGATGGAGAAGGCCAAGTGCCGGGCCGCCATAGAGGCGGCCGAGCCAGAGCCGGCCGGCCGGCTGAATCCTGTTTGGCCATGCCGCCTTCCGCCTCCACCGTTTCGGCCGCTCGATGATGAGCACGCCCACCGACCCCATCACAAGATGCCCCAAGGCCCGAGGAAGCCCTCCCCCACCTCCATTGGTCTTTCTCGCCACCAAGGATTTCCACCGCCGCCTCTTCTCCTCTGCCTCTAGCCACCACCGTCCCGCCGATTCGACCACCCCCAGACTCCCCCGACACCACCGCTGGCCTCCTCAGCCTTGGCGGCTCATCACCGCCCCCTCCTCCTCACACTCCACTGCCACAAGACATGGCCCGAGCACCATACATGCCTTTTTTCGCCCCATGCCGTCGCTCCACAGCACCGCCGTCCCCGTCATCGGTGCCCTTGAGGCCGCCACCCTCTGGGCATCCCACCCCTGCCCTTGCCAGCACCGCTGCGCCTCCCTCCACCGGCGGCGAGCCCGAGCCGTGTGTGCCTATGGCCTCCCCTGCCTGGCCCGGTTTTGGATCTCTTGTAGCCCCTTTTAATTCCCCCCTCCTTTGACTGCCAAGTGGGCCCGGCCATGGCTTGGTCCACGCGCACCCGTGCATGGACTTGGTCCACCCTGTTCTCCGTGCACATCAGCTATGACGAGGCGAAACCGTGCCAGCGTGGATGCCGTGTCATCCAAAATCGGGGTGGTTTAGGGCGAGTGGGTGATTTACTCTGGTTTCAATAGTTTAGGGGTGTAAAGTGAACGGTTTTGTAGTTCAAGATGTTTTTGGACCCGGACCATAGTTCAAAAGTGTAATATGAACTTGTTCCTTGAAATTATAGTGGTGAACAAGGTTTACCTTCATTTATATATAGGAGAAACGGCAGGAATTCAGAGGTTTTGCTACGTGTATACGAAAGCTAAGCCGGATGCGTGTTGATTATCTTTTCTTCATTAATGAAGCTAGGTTTTAGACATGGCTTTATTCAGATAATATTGCCCATGCATCCTTTCTGCAAAGATGTCCGAAACATGGAAGCACATGGCCGGAGTGAGCATTCAGTTGCGTATGTACAAGGCAGCTACATGCATGCATGTGTTACTTAAGAAGTAAGATACTGTTATAATACATTAGACAACTCAATCCCCATACTCTAGCACTAGCAGTACTATATGTCTATATATACATACATACTCAAGCTAGTTAATATGTAGACCGGAGGAAATTGCAAGTGTCCACTTTTCCATTTTAGAGGAAAAGGACGTATAGCTTGTGAACATATATGCATGTCAGCCAAGTCCATTAATTTTCATTTTCAGAAACAGCTTCATTTTCGTTGAAACCAGAATTCGATTCTAGTCGACGCTCCTTTTGTGTGCCAAAAAGTTTACGGCAAGTGCATCAAAATCGCTAAGTATGAGAGTGGTTAATATCTCGACAATTACGAGCCTGCTGTTAGGCTCAATGCGTTAGTTTAACTGTGCCACAGCCCACAGTTTGTTAGTACGTCGTTTACCCATAAGGGTATATTTATTATTGTTTCTTTGCTATGCAAAATCAATAAAATTCTACGTAGAGGAGAGAGAGCACATGTTATCTCTTCTTGAGAAGACTGTCGTGTGCACGAAACAAGACATATACATTAATCAACTCTAGTTGACATGTAGGTCCGTTTCAAAGAAAAATTATAAAATGTAGATGTTGAAGAGTATGATATAAACTATCTATTAGAGATAAAATTATCTCTAACTATTAGAGATACCCTAAGGTCAAGCTTACATTAATAACAAAACAACCTGGTGGAGTGATGGGATCGATCTAGTTTATTTCCATGTCGTCTTCAGGTCGTCCTCCCTTCATTACACACTGACGCTGACGCTAATATCTCGATCGTGCCATTGATGAGTACCACTCGGAAGTTTCAACTCGAACATGTCTCCTCATTTCTAGAAATGGGATTCGTTGAACACGCAGAGTCGGTACAATGTGCATTTTACCCTACCAGAGTCTAGGGCTGTTTTTCGGTCCATTCATTTTGTTCTTGCAAGACTTTTAATTTCTACAAGTCTGTTCAGACCTACTACTGGCCTGGCCTGTTCATGTTCATGTTCATGTGTCCTCGACGAGGACTATTTCCTTCCTTCACATGCTGGATCCGGATCCTCCTGCGTGTCTAAATAGTGTTTCATAAGTGTGGAAACAATACTTGATAGCTGTACTGTAGCAACGGAGAAATACTTACGGTAGAAAAAAAACATTGTAGATATTGACCTGAACATTTAATTTTTAATCGGACGGTGGAGATCGCTTTTTAATATCATGCACTATAGGTCATATGCATTGAAACCTTTAATGTAGAGGATCCATTTCCTTGCATGCTGGAGCTTCCACGGGTTCAGATCTAATTAAAGTGTGTGTCAACGATCAAGTCATCGATCTTACGAAATAAATAGAGGAAAATTGCTAAGAGTTTTTGGATGAGAATGGTGACTTTTTTTTTATTGCAATGAACTGGATCTTTACAGGGGATGCCTTGAATAAGGCGCTAGACTAGCTCTAATTACACTGTGTGTATTGCTTGAATCTAACTGTCTTGATACAGATGCCTTGGGCTTGATGGAATCAGTTGTTGTGTGATGTCCATGTCTTCTGATTGTCTTCTCCTTTAAATAACCGACGAAGTGGTGATAGTTATCACTAGAAGATGCGTCCTCTAGAAGTGTCACGTCTGGTCGGAGAAAAGGTGGCAGTTAGTAAGATATGAACTGACGAGCAGTTGATGTCAGTGGAGACAATAACCATATGGTGGTTATTGTCAGTGACAGAGCCAGAAGCGTCGTGTGGTTTGGAACAAATATGGCATGTGTTCCATTCGTCACACTGTAAGTAATATACTTGGAATCGAATCCAAGTGTCAGTTCACTGTTTCTACGAGCAGTTACCTGGTCGGGGATAAGGTACATGATCTCGTCCGACCAGGGTACCACAATGTAACCTCTAGAATCCTCATGACCACGGGGGCCGTTAGCCTTAGGGGTTACGACCACGAAGGACGTGCAGCCTTTAATTAAATAAAGTAATATCAAGAGATTTAGTCCTCGCTAGCTAGCCCCTGAACTTTAAATGAATTTGCAATGTGAACCCTTCTCCGATGAAATCGTATCGGGCAGGCCCTCATTTAATGACGTAAAAAACGAGGTAGTCTGTATTCACTTTAAAGTTGAGGAACTGTTTGGAAAACCGAAGAGGCTTTCTACCCGTTGGACTTTGGGTAACTCTCGATTGCAGTTAAGGAGTTGTGGCTATAAAACCACCAATGCACATGGTCTTAGGGTTTTTACACTCTCATATTCTCCTTGAATCCCCTTTCATCTTCTCGCAAAAAAATTTCTCTGACCTCCTCTCATCCTCTCACCCAAAATCAACAATGTCGGACTCAATCACCAAATGGTTGGTTTCCAACCTGAGCGAGAATAAGCTCAAGGCTTTGGAGAAGACCGGGATGCTCCTTGACAAGGATTTGATCTCTTGGAGATCAGCGGACGGAGAACACTTTTCGAGCTGTGAAGAAGGGAAAATCTTTGTTTTCCTTGCATACATCGAATGCGGGCTCAGGCTACCAGTGCGCCGATTCCTCCCCATAGTTCTTCAGTACTATGGAGTTGAATTGGTGAACCTAGCCCCCAATTCGATTGCCAACATTAGCATCTTCATCTACCTCTACGAGGCATACCTGGGGATCCTGCCTAATTTGAAGGTTTTTACAAGATGGCGAGGTTGGGGAAGTCAGCGGCTGGACCTAGTGAGTTCTTGTTGCGCCTCCACGACGGGAAAGCTGATGAGTACTAAAAGTCTTCGTGGTCGTCATGGAAGAAGAGTTAGTTCTACATGACGGTCATGAATGAAGACATCCTTTGCTTCATCGGCAAGGTGGCAAGCGAGAATGCAAGGTGGAGGTCCACCACGGAGAAGATGGGAAAGGTTGGAAGATGGATCGAAGCCATCTGAGACCTCAGCGCCAAGGGTTAACTTCTTGGCACGTGGTGAGAGATTTTTTCATACGCCAGATAAGTCCCTTAAAGCTTCGAGCGAGCTATATGCTCTGGTACATTGGTCGTGATGACGCGACCATGGATTCTAGGGAATGTAAGTCCTGAAAAATCCCAACCAGTATGGTTTATTTAGTTGGTTATTTTGTAGTCTTAAAATCTCTTTATTATTTTGAAGCCCTTTCCTCTGATGAAATCAGAGAGCGGATCAGAATGATCAGCGCCGGGGAGCTTGATGACAAGGCTGAATTTCCCCAAATTTTGGCTATTGTCTCTGCAGAAGAGAGAATAGAAAGACCCCAGGTAAATAACCACTTTTTCTTCATCATTTATATATTCTCCGATCGGTATATAACTCTGCTCTAATATATAGGCAGTCGGGTTGATGATAAAAGAGTCTGGTGAGTGGTGAAGGCTCTACTCCAACTGTTGTTCCGATCGATTCCTCTTCGATGACCATGCAAGATGATGGTCTCCCAGAGGTAAAAAGAGCATTGAAAAAGGAGTATATATTTTAGATGGAAAATTTCATCACCTAAATAAGTTTGATTTGTTATTCAGGCGGAAAGAAGGAGGACCCGCAACCCGAAGCTGCAGAGGTCGTAGGCCCTAGAGTGGTCGTTCACGACCTGACAGTTGCTCCCGAAGCGACTATTCTAGAGGTCGACGAAATTACAACCTCCGACCCAATGATCAAGGAACTTCTCTTTGACCAAGTGGTCAGAGAGATTTCTTCTGACTTCCGATCGATGGATGTGAGGGGTTTAACCAACCCTACCGGTTCAGAACCGGTGAAATCGGTTGAGAAGAAAGGAAAGGCAAGTGCCCTGGACTTTGCTCTATGGCGTTTCAAGATCAAAACCAATAAGTCCAGGTATGCACACACGAAAGAAACTTATGTAAATACATACCTTTAATGATTCTGATATTATGAAATCTTGATTTTCCTTTCCTTCATTTTAATTATATCCTTGTGTGTTCCAATCTCCTCCGATCTGAACACCCCTCAAGAGGAGACTCCTGAGGAAAGAGTGGTCAAGCTAGCCCCCGAGCAGGTGGTGGCACCAGCGTCTGCTTAGGAACCTATGGCGGCTCCGACCTCGTCTTTGGAGGAAGAGGTCCAAGAAGAGTTTGAAGAATCTAGACCCACCATTATGAGTTAATGCAATATTTTGGTTATTAATGACAAATCTATTTATGAGACTAACACTTTGATTGTTATACCTATTGTTTAGTCTCAATTGGATGAAAAGGTGAAAAATCAAAGAGGTATGCATTCGACATCATATTTCTATATCTTGTTGCATTCCTCGGATCCAAAATATAGGTTGAACTCCACTAAAAGTCTAACTTGAATATATGCATATGTTTTTATTACACATTCGTGTATACACACATTTAGGTAGAGTTCACTCTATATTTTGCGGTTTCATTAGTAATGATCATTGTTCTTTATCCACCATATTTTAAGGATCTCAACTTTGAAAAATATTCTTTGAGTATATAAAACTTGTGTAGTTCATATATACTCATATGACTTTATATTCAATTATTTGCAATTGTGATGATTGTCATCAATTACCAAAGAGGGAAAGATTGGAGTATCTTGACCCACCATTATGAGTTAATGGTATGTTGTGGTAATTAATGACAATCACGTTATGGGACTAACATTTTCTATGAGTTGGGTAAATAGGTTATGTTCCATGATGATAAATACATCGGATGACATCATGAGTTGAATGCCATCAAGTCAAGTTTCAAGAAGAGGATACATCATGTGTTGATACATATCAAGATCTCAAATAAAAGATGATCATGAGTTGATCATCAAGTCAAGAGAAGATCCATCATGTGTTGATGGAAGGCTCATAAAGAATGCATCATGGGTTGATGCATATCCAAGTCAAGAACTTGGAGTAAAGAAAACCATCATGTGTTGATAGAAGTCAACTGAAGGATGCATCATGGGTTGATGAATATCCAAGTCAAGAACTTGGAGTAAAGAAAATCATCATGTGTTGATGGAAGTAAAGAGAAGGACGCATCGTGGGTTGATGCATATCAAGTCAAGGATCCAGACTTGAAATAAAGATGTGTGTCATCAAGCTTCAAGTGAATGTGCAAGGCAAATATATGACTAGCTAGGCTAAGGATGTGTTCCAAGTCTTTTACCGGTCTTAGTGTTTGGTTAAAAGACCGGATTGTTAGTATATGTTGTCATACTATTAAGAGGGGTCTTGACTAGTAACGAGTTAGTCATATGTTGATAGCTCTTAATGCTTGCTCTAGCTCTCGTTAGCATGTTGCCGATATTTACGAATGTGTTTTGCAAATGGTCACGACACATGCATAATCATTGTAGCATGTGACTTTAGTTTGCGAATGTATTTTGCAAATGGTTTAAGTCCATGTACCGTATTCCTTGTGGCGTTGATTCTAAAAGTCGGCAAATATATTTTGCAACTTATTGAGAATCAATTGGCAAATGCGTTTTACGAATTGAGTTGAAGCGAGGTGTGTAATCTGTTTTGAAAATCGGTATGACCGCAAGTGACAAGTGGTACTATCGCATGTTGGTAGTACCGAAATCTAGTTGCTGGTACATATTTCCCAGAGAACATGTTTTTGAGTGTTTTGATCTTCTATGATAATCCGTACGACCGCATTTGAACTTCAGTGCTACGGCAAGTCGGTAGTACCGATATATAGATGGCGATACGTAAATTACAGAGAGTGTGTTTTTCTGGAGTTTTGATCTCCCTTGAAAATCAGTATGACCGCAAATTCTTAAGCGGTACTATTGGAGTGCGGTAGTACCTATTTTTAAGTGGCGGTACGTTTTTTCCAGAGAAGGTGGTTTTCTAAGAATTCTTGAGCTTCGAAAAACGGTAGTTCCGTTCTAGCCGAGCGGTACTACCATGCTAGTTCAGAGCATTAAATGCAACTGTTTCGACCGTTGAGCGGAAAATTGGTAATACCGGGTTTCAATGGTGGTACTACTGCAAATCCTGATTTTTCAGGAAGTTTGTTCTAACGGCTACTTTTTCTTGTGTGGGTATAAATACCCCTTGTGGCCGGTTGGAGACAAGTTTGCTGGTTCCATTCCCATTCCCTTGAGCAAAGAGGAAGCCATTTTCTCTCTTTTGTGCATGTGTTGCACTTAGTGGGCTTAGAGAGCAAAACCCTAGTGCATGTGTTGTATTAGGTAGTGGATTGTGTATCCACTTGAGTTTAGACACTTAATTCGTTCAAGTAAGCGTCTTCGACTTGTTACTCTTGGTGTTTGCCGACACCTAGACGGCTTGGAGAAGTTTTGCATGTGATCTTCTCAAAGAAGGTTGTGAGAAGACCCGAGCGGTTGTGAGTGGTTTGATGCTCGCCATCTCCAGAGTGGAGGAAGAGCAACCGCAGGTGGATCGAGGTGTTGGTTCAAGTTGTGAGCCGGTCCAATTTGGTCAGACTTACCTCGGAGATGTTGGCTCAATTTGTGGAGCCGGTCCAACGTGGTTAGGCTTACCTTAACGTGGATTAGAGGAGACCGGCAAGCCTCCGAACACCACGGTAAAACATCACTATGTCATTGTGGTTTGTTCTCTTGCGTTTTACTTTGTGTAATTTATATTCCTAGAATTAAATTGCTAAAATATCTTTGTATGTTTGCTATCATTATCAATAGTCTTATATTGTTGGTGCACTTAGTAATGACTTGTTGATTTAGGTTTTAATTGAGCAAAACCTAATTAATTTATAATTTCGCATAAAACTCGGTTTTAGTCAAAAGATTTTAAAACCGCCTATTCACCTCTCTCTAGTCGGCCTCCTCGATCTTACAAGTGGTATCATAGGTTGGTCTCTCATTTTATTAGACTTAACCGTCTAGAGAGTAAAGAATGACCTCTCATTTTATTAGACTTAACCGTCTAGAGAGCAAAGAATGACCACTAGTGCTACAGTATACCTAGGTGAAGCACCTCTCTTTGATGGCACAAATTATGCTCATTGGAAAATCTGCATGTCTTGTTATTTTAAAGCCATGAGCCAAAAAAAAAAATGATGGATTGTAGATGTGGGTTTTTCTCCTCCAATGGATCCTCTAGCTCCAGCAAGTGAGGAAGAGAAAAACTTACATCTTGATGCTCAAACAATTAACGCTTTATTTAGTGTTTTGAGTGTAGAGGTGTTCAATGAAATATGCAATCTCAAGAACGCTTATGAGATGTGAAATCATCTTCAAGATCATTACAAAAAGTTCGCCTCCACTAATGATGATTGCATAAAAGAGTGGATGTCGGGAGAATGCTCAACTTCTAGCTCCGAAAATGAAATGCACTCAACCCCATCCACATCATCTCATTGTTTTATGGCAAAAGGTAATAAGAAGGTAAATGATGATGATGAGCCCTCATATGATGAGTTTATGGATATGCTTAAGGAGCTTAATGAGTATCTAGGGAAGGAGAAATTAAAATTCAATGTTTTAAAGAAAGAGTATGTTTCACTTCAAAATAATTATGAGGAGCTAAAGGATGCTCATGAAAATCTCCTTCTCAATGAGCTAAATAAGTCTAAGGTGGATATAGTCATTACATATAATTTATTAGATGATTTTCCATGTGTAGCTCCTAACTCTTGCATTTCGTCTAAGGTTAGCATATCCACCTCTTGTGATGATTTGCTTGATATGCCTTGTTGCTCAAAAATAGATGCTCCTTTTTTCTCTATGTCTTGTGATACTAATATTGTAGAGGAAAATGAAGAGCTTAAGGCTCAAGTCAAAAAATTAATGATTGCCTTGGAAAGAAGCTACAAAGGAAATGCCTTTCTTGACGAAGTATTAAGCAAGCAACAATTGTTGAACGACAAGAGAGGAATTGGCTTTATTCCGAAGAAAAAAAGAAAATAGCAAGACAAGACACACTGCAAGACACATGAAGAACATCAAGTACTTCAGATGTAATGAGAAGGTCCACTTTGCCTCGGTGTGCCCAAACAAGAAAAATGACAAGCAAATGTCATCAAAGAAGAGGCAAACTGGCAATAAGAAATACAAGAAGACAAAGGATGAAATAAAATGTCAAACTTGCTACAATTGTAGGGAAAAGGGACATTTTAGTAAGGATTGTCCCAAAGGTATTACCCATATGCCTATTATCTATAATGATCATTATTTGCTTAGGAAGAACAAAAATAGCAATGTATTTGCTAGAATTGTTGGTTCACCAAAGATTATTGCTGGGGCCATTTGGGTGCCTAAATCTTTTGTGACTAACATTCAAGGATCCAACCGAGTTTGGGTACCAAAAGGTACTTAAAATGTTAAATATGTACTTGGAGAGGTATTAGAGGCTTGGCTTATTCAAATAGAGGTGGATTCCACCATATGTCAATTTGGAGCCAAGCATAAGAGTGATCATGTCATATCAAGAGTTAATGTTATTTCGGTAACAAGTATTTACATTGAAGTATCTAGCCTTTTATGCCTTGTGTAGGTTGCATTTATAAAAATCTTTTTCAAAATGCATTCTTGCTCTTATTCAAAATCTTCATTATTTCAATCTTGAGCAAGATGGTATGTGGCACATTAAGGGGGAGTGCTAAGTCACATTCATGTATATCACATCCCTAAGTGTGCACAAATTAATTAAGTGCTAGTAATATTTTTTAAATTAAGCCTTTAAGCAAAAAGTTAAAAAAAATCATAACTATAAGTATATCTTTGAAAAAAACTAGTTGAAATAGATATACAAATGTTTTCAAAGGGTTTCTCAAAGGTTTTGGCTCAAGAAAAACCTATTTTAAGCGAAAATGAGTTTCTAGCCAAAAATTGTAAATCATAGTATCTTGTTTTTGATATAAACTAGATTTTTGTGTAAAATCTATTCTAAAATAAATTTAAAAAATATCCTAAAAGGAATATCCTAGAGTTGACTATTCTAAACCTTTTTGGTATTCAAAAGAATTTCAAAAGACCAACCTAACAAAAGTTATTTGATTTCAAAACTCATCCAAAATTCTACTTTGACCTAAGTGGTCATTTTCTAGTAATTAAGTGAGTTTTGCCAATTGAGCCAAAATTATTAACATATATTGGCGCATAAGGGTGTTTCAAACTCATACATGAAAATGGATAATAAAAACGCCCTCACATGCTCATTTTTGCAATCTTAAAGAAATTTATTGAAAATAAGCTTGTTTTGAAAAATAAAAGTATAAATTGTTAATAACTATCTTCAAAAGATTTTTAACTTTGGCATATAGTTGGAAATGCTCCAAAAGTGGTTTGTGTTTCCTTATGAAAAATTGTGGAGCAAACTACAACATGATATCTAACTTCTTCTCAAAATTTCAACCCTCGTGCTTTTTTCTGTTGCACCGATGCAATAGCATCTCCTTAGCTGATGCAATAGGTTCAATGATCTGACCGACTTGGGAGAATTGACTGATTTGTCCAAATTGTTGATTTCCAATTTTCTTAGGCATCCTCTTTGACCCCCAAAATCAAGTTGATCATTATTATCTTTGCAAGCTACCCTCAAGTACTTTCCTGAATCCATATGTCATTTTGATCGTATTGTGATGTTTTTATCATAAAAATAGTATTATCTCTAAAAGTGGTAGCACTATTGATCATCTTGACCTCGGCATGAGATTCATCTTTTTCCTTCAAGTGGTATCTAATTTCCTTCTTTGCCGAGCAAAATCTTTTCTTGACCAAGCTCTCTCCGATATGTGGTATCTCCTCAAGTGGTATCTCTTACAAATGGAAAATAATGGTATCCCCTACAAGTAGTATCTCCTGGATTTGGTCACTTCCAAATAATTGTCTAATCTCACATGACAATTATTGAAGATCTTTCAAGCAGTATCCAGTGGCATACAAGTGAACTACATATGGTACCTTCATTATCCAAGTGGGATCTAAAATTGGTGTTCACAAGTGGATTTCAATTCTTCAAGAGAAGATCAAGTACCCAAATTAACTTTGTGTTTACAAGAGATATTAGTTGTGCAAACAAATGGTATCAAGTATTTATAAATGGAATCAATTATTCTTGGTATCAATTAATTCTCACAAGTGGTATCAAATGTCATCATAAGTGGTATCAATTTCAAAGTGGTGTATGTTCTTCATGGAAAAGACAAAAGTACCACAAAAGGTTAAAAGCACCTATTATAGAGAAAAGAAGAAATCTTTGATGTCTAAGTTTTTGGTGCTGGATGACAAAAGAGGGAGAGAAAGCTACAATTGCAATATATTTGGTCTTTAAAGACATAGGGAGAAACAAATGCAATTGGAGCTTGCATAAGCTTAAGGGGGAGAAATAACAAAGGAGAAAATGGCAAGATGGAAAAGAATCCTTTGTGCGTCAAAGGAGAAAAAAATAAATGTCAAGAGGAACCTTTGTGTAGGGGGGGGGGGGTTGTCTTTGTGAAAAACCTATTAAATACTTTGGTCTTACTTAAAAAAAGGTAAAGTATTAATATTGGGAAAACTATTTTACCTAATTTCCCAAAATGATTTCTGGATCTTGTGAATACATGTTTTTCATTCTCATTTGCTTCATTTGGTATTTTTTTGGAATAGAATTGTCAATGATATGCAAGTTTAGCCTTTTTAAATAGCCTCTTTGGTCAAAAGTCAAAAAACTTTTTTAAAAGGCTAAAATTTATGAAAAACTAGATAAAAGTACTTAAATATGTATTTTAAATGTTTTCCAATGATTTTGGAGTAAAAATTCCTATTTTAGAAACAAAGTAGCAAATGTGGCCTCAAAAGGATCTTGTATAATCTTGATTTTAGATTAAATGACATATTTCCATAAATCAAAATCTATTGAGTTTTTAAAAAAGTTGTCAATACCAAACTCGTAGGGTTGGTCATTTCAAACATTTCTCTAGTTCAAAGTTTTTACAAAATACCAACCGTTGAAAAGTTATATTCATTTGAAGTTCACCGAAAAACTAGTTTTGATCCAAAATGACCTATTCATTTGAAGCTCTTGAGTTCAAGCATGATAAGGTGGCAGAACTTGGGTGGAGCTTTGAAGAGAAGGTCAAGGCTGTCAATAAAATGCTCTTCGATATGGGATCGGGATTATACATGCCCTTTTTAAGAGATTCAGTGGAGAAGATAAATTATTTTGGTCAACAACAGGAAGATCTCAAAAGTCTGCTCGAAATAGCTCGGAGTAACCATGCGCAGACCATGAAGAATGCTGTTACAGATGGAGTTACCTTTGCTCTGGCAAAGCTTAAAGCCTTCGACCCCTCCATCAACTTCCAAGCTCTTGAAGCGGACTTCAACTGCTCGGAGGATGATGTAGCCAAGATCTTTGAAGGAGTAGGACTCTTCGGAAGGAAGGTTGCTGAGGAGATGCAGGTCGGGTCTCCATCCCGTAGCGAACAGTCTGGTGGTCCCAAGGAGTAGATTAATGTAATATGAAGCAGTAGTCTTTGTTTATTTTTTTTCAACTTTGTTGAATACTTATATATTTCCTAACCCCCGACTGCTTGTGTTATTAGAAGAACTTTACTTAAGAAGCAGTACAGCAAGAAAATGAGCAAAAGCTACGACTATAGTACCAAGTATGTGCTAATTATGTTATTTAAAATGATCTAATTAACACTAGAAAATCAATTTGGTCAGAACCAGTGTATGACTTCGACTAGCTTTAGATCAATTTCCATAATCGAAAATATTGTATAGTACATTGCGTGGTCGGAAGATGTTATAAGACTTGTACTGATGAAAAGAAAGCATGCAAAGATGTATGCCAAAGCGATAATTGGTCTTATTTATACAAATTATCCAAACTGATAGTAAAGGTTGCTAAGAACCAAAGACATGATATACACCTCGCTAAACGTGTTCGTTCTCAAATTTTGACTTGTAGTACAGATCGTAAGAAAATGATCATCGCTAGGAAACTCCATCCAGTGGGCTAGACCATATGTAGAGAGGAGAGATTTTGACTAGGATGCTTTCTATGTCTCAACCAGTAGCAAAAACAAGAGTAGAATAGAATGTTGAAATGAAGAAAGTTTGTCTTTGAATTCTTAAGCATGTAAGTAACTATATATAGTTATTTGTGTTATGCTCCTTTACTTGCTTGCTTCTTTAATGAAAGAGTGTATGGTCGCGCGTGAGAACCATCGCTGTGATGGTCACGACAAGGACCATTATGGCTTGTGACAACTATGTCAAGGCCAAAAAAGTAAAACATACCCTTTAGAGGATATCAGAGAGAAATGGTTCTTCTCCGACCAGTTAAACAACAATAGTATGTGAGCAGATAATGGATAACAGACATATAAACAATATCACTCATCGAAAAGTAAAGAAAGATAGAATCTTTATTGAAATGATGGAAAAAATGTACAAAGAACTTACACAATTGATCATTGTTCCAAGAATTTGACAAAACACACCCATCTGACAAGGCTAGTTGTACCGAACCAGGTCTGGTGACTTCGACCATAGTGTACGGACCTTCCCATTTCAGCAAAAGTTTGTTGCGGTTTGCCTGGCTCTGAATTTTTCAGAGAACCAGATCACCTACAGCTAGGTTGCGAGGTTGCACCTTACGACAGTGGTAGCTTCGTATGGCTTGTTGGTAAACTACTGGTTGTATAAGGGCTTGGTTTCGTCGTTCTTCAAGGAAATTGATGTTGTCGAGTCATCGTTCAATTTGATCGTTCACATTGAAACAATCAGTTCGAGCAGAGCCAATTTTGAATTCCGGAGGAAGCATGGCTTCAGCACCGTAAACTAGAAAAAATGGTGTTTCACCGGTCGCACGACTGGTCGTGGTTCGAATGGCCCATAGCACAGAGGAAAGTTCTTGAACCCCAAGCTCCTAACCGTTTTATTAACTGGTCGAACACTCGACGTTTCACTCCTTGCATTATTATGCCATTAGCTCGCTCGACTTCTCCGTTGCTCTACGGATGAGCGGCGGAAGCGAAATATATCTTGATATCTAGATCTACGCAGAATTCCTGAAATTTTTTGCTCAAGAACTTGGTACCATTATCTGTGATTATACAACTGGGTATGCCAAATCGTGTGATCACGTTTTTTTGTGAGGAACCTCATTGCGGCTTCAGTTGTTGTTTTAACAACCGGCTCGACTTCTATTCATTTTGTGAATGTATTAATCATGTCAAAAAGAAATTCAAAGCCCCGGGGTGCCTTTGGGAAAGGTCCCAGAATGTTTAGTCCCCAGGTTGCAAAAGGTCAAGAAAGAGATATTGTTTGCAAAGCTTGTGCCGGCCGATATAGTTGTCGACTATAAAATTGACATTGTACACAGTTCGTCACAAGTTCTTTTGCATCATGAAGGGTAGTTGGTCAGTTGTATCCTTGTCTGAAGGCTTTACTGACCAGAGTTTTGTAGGAATGATGTACTCCACACACTCCTCTATGTATGTCGGATAATAACTTAATACCATCCGTTTAAGATATACATCTCATCAACACTCCGTGAGATCCCCCTTTGTAAAGGGTATTTTCGATCAGAGTGTATGATTTGGCTTTTCGAGCTATACGATCAGCCTCTACATCGTCTTCAGGAAATTATGTCGTGCTGAAGATAATTGTAGATCGATGTCATCTAATCACTACTGGGATCGAGCTGTACGACCTTCAGTTTTTCAAGAATGCTCGACCACCGAGAGTGAATTGAGTTGCTCAAGGAAAACTCCGAGCGGGATAGGTGACCTTGTTGAGGCCATCCGTGCCAACTTGTCTACCAGAAATTTTCTTTCTAGGAATATGTTGGATCTATAAACCGAAGAAGTGCTTTTCGAGTTTCTGTAGTTCTGCCAAATAAGATGTCATCTTGGTACTTGAGCATTGTTATTCTTTCCCAACTTGATTCGCTACTAGTTGAGAATCGTCTTTCACCACTAATCTGTGAATCCTGGGCGCTCTAGCTGCTCAGAGTCTTGCCAGTAAAACTTCGAATTCTGTCACATTGTTTGTAGTAGGAAAGTTTAGCTGAATAACGTATTTGATGTGCTCTCCGGTAGGGGATATCAGGACAACTCTAGCCCCCAAGCATTTGAGCATCAAGGAGACATCCAAGTACATTGTCCACTCTTCGTGGTGTTCTTACTCGGGCCCTTGGGTGGGTTCAGGGTTCGTCCATTCGACAATGAATTCTACTAAACCCTCGGACTTGAAATTGTTCATGAGATGAAATGGATGTCGAACGCCCCAAGCTCGACCACCTATTTTGCTATTTGTCCTAATGATTTCCTGTTTTCGAGAACTTGACCAAGGGGATATCCAGTAGGTACAACCACTCTGTGGACCTAAAAGTAATGCCTTAGTTTCCTTGAAGTCGTAAGGAGACCGTATAGCAACTTTTGTACCTGTGGGTATCGTTCCTTTGGCCCATGTAAGACTTCACTTATGTACACTCAATGACCAGTACAACACTAACTGCTTGCGGTGTTGCAGCCACGTATATCAGCAATGTTTCTCTCGATCTTGGAGACACTAAGATCGGGACACTCATATGGTACTTCTTAAGCTCTTCAAAGGCACCGTTCGTCTCTTTAGTCCATTCGAAACTTCCATGTTTTTGAAGAAGCTTGAAGAAAGGTAATCCTTTTTCTCCTAACCATGCTATGAAACGACTTAGCGCTGCCATATAGCTAGTTAGTTTTTGGAGTTCTTTCTTTGTGGTCGGAGGGCGCATCTGGTCAATGGCCGATATGTTTGCTAGGTTTGCTTCAATTCCTTTAACCGAAACTAGGAACCCAAGAAACTTTTCAAACAAAACTCCGAACACACACTTCTCCAGATTTAACTTAAGGTTATGCCCTCTTAAGTTATTGAAAGTTTCGTGTAGGTCGGAAATATGATCACCAGTGTTGATACTTTTCACAACCAAGTCAACAACGTAGGCGTCTAGACTTCGACATATGTGAGGATTAAAAGTTTTTTGCACTAACTTCTGAAAAGTTACACCAGCATTTTTGAGACTAAATTGCATCTTAACACAACAGTAAGCGCCATATAGAGTGATGAATGCAGTTTTCTCTTCATCAACTTTACTCATATTAATCTGGTAGTACCCTGAATACACAACCAAAAAACTTAACAACTCACACCCGGAAGTAGAGTCTACAAGTTGATCAATGTGTGGAAGGGGAAAGCACATAAACCATAAGAAAAGCACAGAAATGGAAACGGGCTCTCGGGAGGATGTCCTGGGGAGGAGGTCCAACGAGGGATATGACTACTCAACGTTGTCGTATAAGAATACAGAAAGGGGTACAAAGGGGATATGACTGTGCAACGTGGTTGTGAGAAAGATACAACTACGCAACGTGGTCGTGAGAGCAAAAAGGAGGACTAGGCACGGCGAATGGCGCGAGCACTCTAGCGAACTTTTCGACATCGAGGTTGCGATGGCGCAGGGCTCCAGTGAAATCCTTGGCGACGAGGTTGATGAAGACGGCGTGGCTTTAGTGGATACTGGTGAAGCTTCACGCACGGTGAAATTGGGTGAGAGCAAGAGAGAGTTGAGAGCTGGGTGAGGAAAAAGGAGATAAAAGAGGGTTGCTCAGGCTTTTATAGCCAGGGAAGGTGGGAAGAGCTGCTGAGAAACTCAGAACCACATAAGGTCAAGGGTAGGTGAAGGAGGAGATGAGAGCAGGTCTGGGAGGAGGCAAGAGGGGGAAACGGGTACTATAGAAAAGACGACATCTAATGCGACACAACAGCATTTAATGCTCAGGGACCTTTGCGTCAGCAGTGACACAACAGGAGAAAGGAAAAGGTGAACAGAGCTGACAGGCGAGGCCGATCAAAACTCAGGAGAGTGGTCAACCAAAGGGGAGGTCTTGACCAGAGGGGTGGTCGCGGCCCAAGGGGTGGTCGTGACCCAAAGGGTGGTCTTTGCAAAAAGACCAAGAGGGTGGTCTCGACACAAGGAGTGGTCGTGACAAAAGGGGTCGTCGTTCCGAACCACCCAGGAGGTCTCCTAGGATCACCCAAGAGGTCTCCCAGGAGGGGAAGGTCCAAACGAGAGGGAGGTCTAAACGGGAAGGAGGTTTGGACAAATAGAGAAAAGGGGATGTCCAAACGAGAGGGAGATCCAAACGAGAGGGACGTTTAAACCAAATGGGAGGTCTAAACCAAAAGAGAGGTCTAAACCAAGAGAAAGGTGTAAACCAAAAGGGAGGTCTAAATCAAGAGGGATGTTCGGGGCGAAGAGAAGCGCGGCGAAGCGTGGCCGTCCGATTTTGATCGAGCGGTTCAAAACGAATTGGGCGTTCGGACTGGCTGAACGTGCCAACAAGATCGGGCCGTCCAACATAGATCGGACGGTCCGCGACGAAAAGGAGGCGCGGAGCTGGGCCGCGTGGGGATATCGGAATGAACAAATCGGACAGTTCAAAACGAATTGGGCGTTCGGACTAGCTGAACGTGCCAACAAGATCGGGCCGTCCAACACAGATCAGACGGTCCGCGACTATAAGGAGGCACTGAGCTGGGCCACTCGGGGAGATCGGAACGAACTGAGAAAGGGAAATCAACACCAGAGAACTCTAACAAACTCAAAGAAAACAAACTCGAATTAATTGAAGTTTGATTTAGTCATTTTAAACACCTTAAATTCTAAAATCTCAAGTTAAGCTTTAGAACTTCAACAAAACCAAATGGTTATTTTTATTTTGAAAAATTTCAAAAAGGCTCAGAAAATTGGGATGTTACAAGATCATAGACGCAAAATATAATAACCACCGTATCAAAGCATAATAACAAAGGAAGTACAGAGGAATACTTACAACCGAGAAGATTAGAGAAGCTGCAGACTCCGGCAGCCTTTCGGCCTAGATGCTCCGGATCCTGGCTCTAATTAGAACTAGGGGTGGCATTCGGTTTATACCATTTTTTTCGGTTTGGTTTATTTGATATAAATTTATTTCGCCTTTTAGAAGTTGCCAACCAAAAATTATAAATCAAACATAATAAATCGAAATATTCCGGTTCGGTTTGTTCGGTGTTTTGGTATACTGAAATATTATTCTCAGAGTCGGCGTGGCTAGATTCCAACAGGCACAACGGTCAAAGCCTCGGAGGAACGACGTGACAGCAAGCCTGGGGAGAGGCGAGAGAATCATTGGAGAGCGCGGGAGCTAGCGGGGGAGCAAGAAGTGGCGGCCAGGAGGTGCTGTGTGGTGGCCATAGGCGCACGGTGGTCGAAGGAGGCCGCATGACATTGAGCTTGGGAGAAAGGCGAGGCGAGAATAAAAATGAAAAGCATGGTAGAGAGCGAGGGAGCAAGAGGAGGAGGTTGGGAGGCTTGGTGCGGTGGCTAGAGGCGAGTATTAGCGGCGACGGCATAGTTTCACTGCAACAATCCAAAAGTGGCGGATCCAGCTCTGGAACGAAGGGGGGAGTGAGGTAGGAAGCGCGCGCGTGGTACGAAGCAGAAGGTGTAGCCAGAGGAGGACGAAGCTGACGATGTTCATCACCCATGTGCCAACGTCTGACACTATCGGCTGCTTCTTCTCCGCCTCCATCTCCTCCTCCCCTTCTCGCGACCTAGCGGCGGTGGAGAACGGGTGTTGGGCGACGGTAGGGAACACGGCTGTGGCGTGGAACAAGCGGCGGCGTCGATGGCTAGGGATTGGGATGCGGTTGTCTAGTTGATGCCGTGCTGCATGCGATTTGTGAGTCACAGCGAGAGAGGCTCAGAGTCGGAGCCTGGGTGGGTGGCCGCAAGTCCGTGAGTGGGCCTTACAGTTGGAGTGGGCCGCAAGGGTGTTATTAGTTTGGTTATTTTGTGTATTCGGTTTCTGAGAGATGGAAATTGAACCTAATATCGAACATCTAATAGAGGCAGAAAAAACCTGAACCGACCACCGAAAACCGAATAAACCGGTATTTTTGGTTAATTCGGTTCGATTTCGATAAAAAAATGCCAACACTTAATTAGTGTCATAGCCCCATTTTTAATTAATTAGAATTAATATGCATCTCATGAGCATGCATTAGATTTCTGGAGCATTTGCACAACTTACTGCATTTGTAAAATTTCAAACCAAGTCTAAACATATAACTCAAATTGAAGTTCCAAATAAACTCAACAATATATACTTGTGATAATATTTTGGAAATAATTTATTTAAATCTTAAATATTTATCTTGAATAAATATACATTTTCCCAAAATTTTAGGACCTAACTAAAACCTCTGAAATTTCAAACTCCTTTCAAAAGCCCTTACTGTAAATGAATTATAAAACAAACAATTCAAACATGAACACTAAGGCTAGAAAATTTATATGTGTACTAGGTCATCCTAGGAACCTCTCAGAAATGTTTGAGATTTTTAGGATTTTATTTGCTATTTTTACTCAACCAGTCGATGTAGAGAGGTTTGAATTAAAATCAGTTAATATTAGTTTGACTGATCCGAACTTGTTTGGCTCGGTTGAACCACACCCCACTTGAACTCAGCGTGAGCCACACACTGATCTGCACTGCTTACCTGTCGCTGATGACCTGGGCCCACTTGTCAGCTTCGTCCCTCCTTCTGCGCAGGCGACACCGTGAATCCACCGCCCTTGTTGACCACTCTCGTGGCTTCGCCAGTTCACGCCGCCTTCGTTCCGTCCATTTACCCGAGGTTAACCCCCTCGCTTCCCTCCTTTCCCCCTCACTTATCCTCTCGGCCATTGAGGAGATGGACGCTATTGCGAGCGATTCTCTCAGGTAAGCTCTACGCCACTGCGTGTAGGGATACACTACTACAGAAAAGGTCTTCACAGACGGTTTCGTGAGCCGTCTGAGTTTATGGTTCAGTGATGACATGAGGTCATCACAGACGGTTTTTGAACCGTCTGTGAAAAAACTATCACGAGCGGTTACAACAAGAACCGTCCGTAATAATTACTTATCACGGACGGTTCTTGTTCAGAACCGTCTGTGATAGTCTATCACATGTGCATTCAAAAAATTTCGAACTCCCGCGCTGTGAATCACAAATGGTTTCATACAAAAACCGTCTGTGACGACATATCACAGACGGTTCGTGTTAAGAACCGTCTGTGATATATATCTTATCACAGATGGTTTGTACCATGGCTTGAATTTTCCTTACTCTGCAATTTAAAATTGCAGAGTAAGGAAAATTCAAGCCAAGGTAAAATCAGAGTGTTAGTGATTTCAAGCCATGGTAAAATAAAAAATACTTATCACAGATGGTTTTTAATACGAACCGTCTGTGATGAGGACGGAAAGTCACAGACGGTTCGTGTTGAAAACCGTCCGTGAAGAATCATAGACGGTTCTAAACAAGAACCGTCTGTGATATTTAGTAGTAGCACAAATGGTTCTTGTTCGAATCGCCAGGATACTTCACGACGGTTTTCAACACGAACCGTCTGTGATGAGGACGGGAAGTCACGGATGGTTCGTATTGAAAACCGTTTGTGATATTTAGTAGTATCACAGGCGGTTCTTGTTCAGAACCATCTGTGATACTTCAAAGACGGTTTTCAACACGTACCATCTGTGATATTACTTCTTCACATACGGTTTTTAGCACAGCCAGTAACACAGACGGTCGCTAAACCAAAACCATTTGCGATTGTATTTAATACAGACGGTTTCGGTCAACCGTCTGTGATGAGGCGTCCAGTATTATCCTTTTTGTAGTAGTGATACGGGTAGGCTACGCTAGCTAACAATTCAAAAATTCTACCATGTAAATAGGAAGCCATGCAAGTAGAAGATCACAGATTGTTACCACTAGATGCGCAGTGCAGTGGAAGAAGAGTTGGAGAAGCCTAATCCAACGTAGAGCACGTCGATGAAGTGGTCGTAGTCGATCGTCCAACGTCGATGAAGTCGATCGTCTCCTCCAGCAACCTTTGCAATTCCTTGTGAAGATCGCGGATCGTCTTTAAGCGCAACAGCAACTGTAGTAGCATCTCTACGGTATCCACACATCCAGGGAAGGAACACCGTACACCGGTGTGCTAGCACCAAGTCGCACGATAGAGCTCTTGGGAAGATGGTGGCTAGGGTTTTGGTAGAGCTAGTCACGTCAACTCCTATGTATCCCAACAGCCTCATGCATCTCCTTATATAGTGCCCATGACGGATCCTATCTGAACATGTTTTGTTCCAACCCGTTAAGTGTATGACCTTGTAGGTTCTACGACCAGGTCCATATCACTAACGACTAGCTCGTATCTCTATACGACCAGTTCATATTTGGTCTCGACCAATTCGTAACTCCTTACGACCAGGTTTCGACCACTTAATGATCATGTTCGACCAGCCTACGACCAGCTCGTATCTCCATATGACTAGTCTGTATCTGATCGAATCGAAAGACCTTCTCGTGTATTCTCCCTTTGCCTCACGATATTTGGTTGAACTCCAGGTGAGATGTTGTGTCATCCATGGACTGTTCAATACTTTCTCGATCGAGTGTCGGATAACTTCACGTGGTTGAACATTTCGACCACTAGTGGCATGGCCATGCACTTACTTTATCTGACCACAACGAGGGGCCTAGAGACATCTCTCCTGTTATGTCAGGAGGGGCAAATCCCATATCTGACTAGTCATATTCCTCCACATGTTTCATAGCATACCCGAAAGCTATCTTTATAACTACTCAGTTACGAGTAGCGATTGGCAACCCCTAAGAGTGCTATTACACATGCAGGAAACCATGCTGATCTCAGGTCTAAGGATTATACATCATCATTGCTTAAGACCTACTAACGACACATAGAATCATAACAATCTTGGGTAAGAGTAGGGGTGCTGAAGAGCTCCTCCTCATCGCCGTTGTCCCCTGGCCGCCATTGCCGAGGAAGGAGGAGCGGCGAAAGGTGTCCTCCCGGGAGGCAGAGATGTCACCGCCAAGACTCTAGCGCCACCTCGCCATCATCGATCGCCTCGCCACCAAAAGCGGAGGCGTCGCTGGCCATCGTCGTTCGTCGATTCGACCCGAATTTGAACTAGGCTGAGGCTAGGTGGGTTGGAGATGGGTTAAAATGGGTTGGGGAAATTGGTTGCACCATTATTATGAAATGGTTTGGTTTGGGTTGGGTTGAAGTGTCATTTGGGTTGGTTTGGTTTGGGTCCTAATGGATGATCAGTGGATTGATTTGGTTTGGGATAATGTTGTTTGTTGTTGTGGTCTGGGTTGGGCGTGGGCTGGGTTCTTGACCATTAGCAGGTCCACTCATGGGTGATGGAAATTACCGGGCTGCCAAAACGTCCGGCCGTTTCCCTTTTCTTTGTTTCTTTATTTTGTGTCCCTAGGTTACACTGGCACGCTCGCACTTAACCCCACGCATAGAAATCCTAGTGGGGATTTCTTTTGTGTCAAACAAATTGGTACGTCCAGTGGGACCTAGTTTTCATCCCGTCTTTGCTAAAGCAGACATGCTGGTATCAGTGAAGATAGGAAGTCATCACGGTTAGTGAGGAAGCCATAATGTTGAGTTGGCGAACGTCCAAGAAGATGAGCGACCGATACGAGAGAAAAAGATACCGAGCATGTATAACATCATGCATGCGTATGTACATGCATGCATTCCTACGAATAGAAGCACCATCATACAGAGGTAGAGGAGCAAAACTATCAAAGTAGAGATGGTGCAGCCGTACGGAATAGGCTTGGGGCCACTGGAGAGAGCGTGACAGGTGTCCCTAGCAGAGATAGGTAACAGTTCCATGTGTATGCGTGTTGGTATCGCAACGGTTAGCATTAAGAAATAATTAGGGAGAAGTAGAAGATAAATATGTGGTAATGTACTGTATTGTAAGGGGTAGCAGCTGAGAGGGATCGATCAAGATTTGGGCTTGCTGTTGAAGGTTGAAGCAAAAAAGTTATGACATCAAGAAGAAATAGAAGACACATGGTTCGGTGGGGCAGCCGGCGTGTGAGGGAAGATAAGTTAAAGGTATGTCGCATATGGTGAATCGGTGTATGCGTGGGCAAGATACTCTAATACCATATAAACTAATAAGATAATTTACCGCACACATAATCAACATATTGCTTGATATTAATTAGAGGTACATGTGCATGCATATAATTTGGAAAAACAGTAACTAATAGAGTACGAGTAGAGGTATGCAACTATACGATCTATGCATGATGGAGAGTAGTTACATTTTTAAGAACCCTAACGACTTATTACGCTCAATGATTTTCTTCAATCGAAACTCATATTTCAATTACGTTCCTCATGTTGTTTTTTTCCTTCAAGCTTCTATTGTCATTTCCAATGTTTAGGATATCTTAAAAATCTAAATAGCCTACAAGATACGTAAATATATTCTCAATCATTTATACAAACATCGAAACAAATCTAGCCGTGCAAATGCGCGGGCCATCATGCCAGTCTATTATCCTATTAAAGTAGAGTCAAAAGAAGCCACCATGTTCACTCTCAAGGACAAGAAATCCCGACGTTAATCGATGGAAAAAAAGAGAAAGATCTACACCGTCGATCTTGTGGGTCTAGATTATAACGAGCTAGATTAAAAGAAAGAGTCCACGTCAACTATAACAAAACTAAAATTCAGAATAAAAAATAAAATAATAATCTTATTAAAGTAGAGTCAAAAGAAGCCACCACGTTCGCTCTCAAGGACTAGAAATCTCCGCGTTAATCGGTGGAAAAAAGATAAAGATCTACACTGTCGATCGTGGTGGATCCATATTATAATAGTCTAGATTAAAAGAAAGAGTCCAGGTCAAGTACAATAAAACTGAAATTCAAAACAAACATAAAATAATATCAGCAATTTGATTTACATACGAGTTCCTAAATAAAAGAGTCCATATCGTGTACAATTAAACTAGAATTCAGAATAAAAATAAAATAAAATTATCAATTTAATTTCTATATGAATTACTAACTAAAACCCATAAATAATTATAATTTGGAATAAAAAAAATAGCAGTTATATTTGTATACTAAATCCAACAAAAATAATCGAAATTGAATAAAATTAAAATAAAATTAGCAATTTGATTTCAATATGAATTCCAAAGCAAAATCCCTAAATAACTATAATTTGGAATAAAAATTAAACAAAAATTAGTAATTGGACTCGGATAATTCCAAGTTTTTTTTCTAACTTCAAAATAAAAATAAAAGAAATTTGCAATTTGATTTATATTTAATTCCAAAATAAAATCCCTAAATAATTAAAATTCAAAATAAATTTTAAAAATTAGCAATTTTATTTGTATACAAATTCCAATAAAATCATTGAAATATTTAATAAGACTAAAAGTTATAATAAGGATGACACGAATGTTGTCATGGAGACATAAAGAAGTCACCACGTTCTCCCTTAAGGTCACGTGTTTCTATTATTGCTTCCAATGGAATAAAAATAATAAATAACTAAATTTTTTAATAAAAAATACAAGTTATAACGAGGATAACATGATGGTGTCAGAGGAGACCATGAAAGAGTGCAATGGCATCGATCTGTCCTACAAAAAGACATTGCCCCATGGGAAACAAAGAGCCGAGACGGTGACGACGGAGATGAGGATAGTGTCGTGTTGCTCATCTTTGTCATTCAACGAGGACAATGCCACGCTGCTCGCCGAAGCTATTGAAGAGAAAGTCTAGAGTTGAAGGAGCCAACGGCTGTGATGACAAGAGGTGAGCGTCGGCGTTATTGAATAAGTTAGTGTCCAAAGAAGCTCAATGATGGGAAAGCCTTGGCTGAGAGGAGATGAAGCTTTGCATTGAAGACGAGCTATGGAAGATATGGGGGCCATCAGGTAGCTAGGAGTGTGCCTTCACTGGTGAGGGGGACGTCGTCGCCGGTGACGGTGGAAAGATTCTCCATATCATTAGACAACTAGTAAAGCTGACATGCCAACTTCAGTGAAGACGGGAGGTAGCCACGGTTAGTGAGGAAGCCACATCGTTGAGTTGGCCAACATCGAAGAAGATGAGCGACAGACAAGAGAGAATAGGACATCGAGCATGTATAACATCATGTATGCATATGTAAATGCATGCATCCGTACGAATAGAAGTGCGAGCGTACAGAGGTAGAGAAGCAAAAAGCTTAGAGTAGAGATGGTTCAGTCATAGGGAATATGCTTGAGGTCACCGGAGGGAGCGTGTCACGTGTCCCCAGCTGGAATCGATGACGGTTGCATGTGTATGCGTGTTGTTGTCGCAATGGCTAGCATGAAGCAATCATTGGGCAAAAGTAGAATATAACTATGTGGTAAAGTATTATATTGGAAGGGGTAACAGATGAGAGAGATCGATCAAGATTTTGGCTTACTATTGGAGGTTGAAGCAAAAAAAATTATGACGACGAGAAGAGATTGAAGACACATGGTTTGATGGGATAGCCGTCATGTGATGGAAGATAAGTTCAAGGTAAGTCGTTTATGGTGCATTGTGTATGCGTAAGCAATGTACTCTAAAACCATGTAAACTAATAAGATAATTTGCCATGCACATAATCAATGTATTGCTTGAGATTAAATAGAGGTACATGTTCATGCATACAATTTGAAAAAAAAACTAATAGAGTAATAATAGGTACATGCAACTACACGATTTATACATGATGAAAAGTGGTTAGTTTCTAAAAACCCCAATAATTTATTATGCATAATGACTTTCTTCCATCAAAGTATATACTTCAATTATGTTCCTTAGGTCATAATTTCCTTTAAGCTTCTAGTGTCGTTTTCAATTATTATGATATCTTAAATATCTAAATAGCCTACACGATATGTAAATGTATTCTCGATCATTTATACAAACCTCGAAACAAATCTAGCCGCTGAAGAATCTAGACTCGCCATTATGTGTTAATGGAGTATTTTGGTGATTAATGACAAATCTTTTTGTGAGACTAACACGTTTATTGATATACCTATTGTTTAGTCTCAATTGGATAAAAAGGTGAAAATCAAAGAGGTATGCATTTGACATTGTAATCTTATATCTTGTTGCATTCCTCAAATCCAAAATATAGGTTGAGCTCCACAAATTGTCTAACTTGAATATGTGCATATGTTCTCATTACATTTATATATGCACACATCTAGGGGGAGTTCACTCTATGTTTTGTGGTTTCATTAGTATTGATCCATAGTTCTTTATCCACAAATATTAAGGATCTTTACTTTGAAACATATCATATGAGTATACAAAACTTGTGTAGTTTATACATACTCATATTTATCTACATTCAATTACTTGCAATTGTGATGGTTGTCATAAATTACCAAAAAGGAAAGATTGGAATATCTTGTCCCACCATTATGAGATAATGATATGTTGTGGTAATTAATGACAATCATGTCGTGGGACTAATGTTTTTCATGAGTTCGATGAATATGTTATGTCCCATGGTGAAAGAGACTTTGGATGACATCATGAGTTGATCTTCATCAAGTCAAGGTTCAAGAGTAAAGGATGCATCATGTGTTGATGCACATCAAGAACTTAAAGAAAAGGAAATCATCGTGTGTCGATGATGTTCAAGAAGAAGAGATGATCATGAGTTGATCATCAAGTTAAAAGAGTGCATCTTGGGATGATGCATATTCAAGTCAATAACCCGGACTTGAAGTGAAGATATGCGTCATCAAGCTTCAAGTGGTTGTGCAAGGCAAATGTATGACTAGCTAGGGCTAAGGATTTGTTCCTAGTCTTTTACCGGTCTTGGTGTTTGGTTGAAAGACCAGATTGCTAGTATAGGTTGTTGTACTATATATTAAGAGGGGTCCTGATTAATAGCTTGAGTTAGTCATGTGTTGATAGCTCATTGTATTTGCTCTAGCTCTCGTTAGCATGATGCCAATATTTGCGAATGTGTTTTGCAAATAGTTGAGGCTCATGCATAATCCTTGTAGCATGTGACTTTAGTTTGCAAATGTGTTTTGCAAACGGGTTTAGTCCATGTACCTTAATTCCTTGTGGCGTTGATTCTAAAAGTCGCCAAATGTGTTTTGAGACTTGTTGAGAATCTATCATTCATCCCTTGTGTGCATCTTGCATCAATTGGCAATTGTGGTTTGAAAATTGAGTTGATGCAAATGAACAAAATATGTTTTTTGCTTTGTTCGCAGTGGGCGGTCTGACTGCCCATATCAACGGTCTGACCAGTGGTATATCAGTCTGACCGCCATGGTTGGAGTGGTCTGACCGACCGCCTGTTACCGCAAAAATTATGCTGTAGTACCGCGTGTGTTTAGCGGTACTACCGATGTGCGGTAGTTCCGATATTTATTTGACGGTACGTTTATTCCAGATAGGGTGTTTTTGCTGATCGCCCTTGGTTTCTTCGAACAGTCTGACCGCAGGCATATGAGTGGTCTGACCAGCCATTAGTTGGCGGTCAGACCGGCAGTGAGCTCAACGGCTAGTTTTATAGCCGTTGGAGCTGGGGCGATCTGACCGGCCATTAATTGGCGGTCAAACCGATTTCTCCCCGATTCTCTGGAATCTTTCCCCCAATGGCTAGTTTTTGTGTGTGGACTATAAATACCCACCTTGGCTGGTTGTGGGAGTATTGCTGGTGCCATATACTATTCCCTTGAGCTAAGAGCAAGCCCTCCACACTCTTTTGTGCATGTGTTGCACTTAGTGGGCTTTGAGAGGCAAACCCTAATTGCATGTGTTGCATTAGGTAGTAGATTGTGTATCCACTTGAGCTTAGACACTTGATTAGTTCAAGTGAGAGCCTTCGACTTATTACTCTTGGTGTTTGCCGACACCTAGACGGCGTGGAGGTGTTGTGGTTCGGTAATCTTCTCAAAGAAGGTTGTGAGAAGACCTTGGCGTTTGTGAGTGGCTTGGTGCTCGCCATCTCCGGAGTGAAGGAAGAGCAACCCTAGTGGATCGAGGTGTTGGTTCTTGTTGGAACCAGTCCAAGTGGTTGGACTTACCACTGAGGTGTTTGGCATAATTCGTGGAGCCGGTCCAATTGATTTTGGGCTTACCTCAATGTGGATTAGGGGAAACCGGCAAGTCTCCGATCACCACGGTAAAACATCGTTGTGTCATTGTGATTTGATTTCTTATGCTTTACTATATTGCAATTTACATTCCTTATATTAAATTGCTTACTTGTTAGTGTATGATTGCTATCTCTTGTATAGTCTCATATTGTTTGTGCACTTAGTAAAGACTAGTTGATTTATGCATTAATTGTGCAAAACCAAATTGATTTACAATTTCGCATAAAACTCAGTTTTAGCTAAAGAAGTTTTCAAAACCGCCTATTCACCCCCCTCTAGTCGGCCTCCTCGATCTTACAGATGTGCAAATGCGCAGGCCACCCTGCTAGTTCACATGAAGATGGAGATCCCGCGAAGCCTTGGAGTCGTCATCGCCATTGGTGCTCGTCTCGCTGTGAGCCAACGTTGATGTCGCTGTCACCCATGGACCTATGTTGACTGCATCGCCTGTTGCCGAGGTCGCCGTCAACTAGCGGAGGCCATTTGTGAGCTTCCACGCCGGCCGTTCGACGTGCTGGGCCCGCGTACAATGCGAGCCAACGTCAATGTTGCCATCACCCATGAGGCGGTTGAGCTCAGGGGTGAATCCACCGGATAGACTTCATCAGAATGAAGCCTACTACAACAAAAATATGCATATAGCAACGTAAGACTCACAACGGAAAGCATAAGCATTGTCAAAGAAAAATCTGCCCACATCTAAGCACTATTGAGTCCTGCGAACGCTCCCCATCCCCCATCCCCCGTCTCATTCCTTCCTCTTCCTCATAGATCCCCTTTGCCAAACTACCGGCCACGCCAAACCGCCGCCCCTCCCATCGCCGCCCGCCTCCAGGCACACCCCTTGCTCGCCACCGCCCTCCCCTCCCCTCCCCTCCCTAACCTTCCTTCTGCTGCGCGTTCCCCTGGCAGGATCCTATGTGAGCCCCACGCGCCCTCAGGATCGCGCCGCCTCCGCGTGCGCTGCCGCCCCGCGTGCGCCAAGCACCATCCGGATTTCGCCGCCGTGTGCGCAGCTACCTCTGCCGCCGAGCGCCAGACCCTCGCCTCCAGATGCGCTGAAGCGCCCGGATTTCCGCCTCTGTGCGCTGAAGGCCCGGCCTCCCGCCGCCGGCAAGCCGCCGCCACCTCCGGATTTCATTATTTTCATTCGCGCCACGCGCCATTCGGCTGCAAATTACCGATTTAAGCTTCAGAACCGTCGCCTCTTTGCGCCACAGACAGCATCAATTTCTTTTTTCCTTTTTTGTGGATTAAGCTTGTGGATTGCTGATAAGGGGATATCAAGGGTCAAATAGCATTATATGAAAGAACTGAGGGTTAGCGATTTTGCATGCCACAATTTTTTTAATCTATTTACATTTGTTTGCTCTCCATTTCACAACAACTGATTTTACCTTCTAGGACGGTATTCGTTCATTCCATGATTTTCTGTGTGATGGGTTAATCGAATATCTTGACGTCAATGAAGAGAACAATTCATTGGTACATCATGATTCTTTTGTCTTTTCTTGTATGGCTTATTTATATTGTGATAATGTGTTTAAGATGATTGAAACAAATTGCATTGTATGAGCATAAGGATCAATATGATGTTTTAAGAAGCAGCATCACACACATCGAAATAGAGACATTGACTATCCTAGGAGTTGTAGCTGGACTTATTCCTTATCCTTATCCACACCATAACCAATCTCCACGTAACACTTATCAGGCAAGGATGCATATTATTGATATACATCTGAAATATTGCGTATAATCAGGCAAGAAGCAACGGGACTTCTTCTTCTTCTTTTTATGTTAAATGCTGCATTTTATTTTTGTTTCTTTGCACTCACATGAATGCTACATGAAGCATTCTGGCTACAACTGGTGCATGCATTTAGACCATTAAAAAGCATATATCCACACGCAGGGATGAAATTAATTTCCTTTGCATTATATTTTACATTACAATGGTGTGATACTCTGGTTCTTCCTTGTGATAGCTTCTTTCCCTATTAAGGCGAAATAATGTTTCTTTGGTAATGTGCTGTAGCTGTTCCGAGCAGATTCTCTACTCTATTTACCCTCTATTTACCGGTGTATGTGCAACGTCCCCTGCTTACAACAAAAACAATCGAGTTGGTTCGCCCCCCCCCCCTCCCCCATTTCATGTGCTGGAAATTTTACTGCAATTCTTTTCAAGTGGAATATGATAAGCTCGAGGCTAGGTAGAATGTAATTGTCGCTGTCATGAGTTGTAGTGGATATGATATTGAAGATGCTATTTTAATGAACAAATCGTCCCTTGATCGAGGATTTGGTTGGTGCATAGCAATGAAAAAGTAATGTTATACTTCCAATAACGACGCTCTTTCATTTACTCTGACTGATGTGCTTGGGGAGCATGTCATCAGTGTTGTTGTCTTGGTTTTTATAGTTGTATCTTTCGTTCTCATCCTACAGGTACACCGTAACAAAGGAGAAGCACGGGGATGGTGTATCAGACAGGAATTGCTTGTTATTTTGATTTGCAGGTGAGAGTATCCAAACTGTGGTAATGTGACGACCCAATCCTAGGGCACCCGAGAGATCCTCCAGACCTCTGGAAAGTCCATCAGACCTCCCAGAGGTCCATAAGGACCTTCTCGACAGATCCACTAAGACCACCCAGAGGTCCAAGAAGACCTCCCGGAGGTCCAGAAGAACATGACCCGAGAGAGAGTCTTTGAACCGAGGAGCACCCACGGCCTGCTATGTCCCCACGTGAAACAAACGAGGAGGTCCGAGGCGCACTAAGACCTCCCACAACCCTCCAGAGGAGGTCGTGGAGGTCTGGGACCACCTGTAACCCCACATGTTCATCCCTTCATGAGGACATGGTGGACCGAGCCTGCTCCAAGGTCCTCTCAGGAAACTTGAGCTAGTCCCAAGGATCATGGCTAGCTCTTCACAAAGATATACACAATGGTGGTGACATCCGAACACACCTTTATATAAGCAAAATATTTACAAGGTTGTTTACAAGGTGGCCTTGGGCCAAACATAAATACATGAAAACAAAAGAAATCAAAAGGGTCCATCAACACGCCACAGCAAATGACCGAGGGCATAACCTAGTCCGCCTCTGGTCTTCTTCGCTATCAATGTCTTCTCCGGCAAAGATTGTAATGAGCAAGAGTGAGCACTACCATCGTGCTCGCAAGTTACACCTGTGGAATAACAATATGACATGCATAAATGGATAAACAAAGGATGGCATAGTATGGTGATCTTGCACAAAGCCAATTTTCTTTTAATTACCATAATTGTGTTCCAAAGGTGTCTTTTGTCAAATAAAAATTCTTTAAATCAAAACAATTTTTCGCTTGGATATCAATCAAGATAAATTTGTGAAGGATACCCTCCTGGCATTTGGCTCCCAGCCCAAACCGATGGGATAAAATCCCAAAATTAGATTTGATAATTCTTTTGGAAAACCCCAAAATCAACATCTAACTCCAAGTGGCCTTTGCCAGCATGTCCTTGACCGTGGACACGGCTATTCAATAGATTTAACTCTGCAGAGGTTGTGCACTTTACCCACACGACTTGAGTACTCTAGTTTGTCCCAAGATTCGTCAATGCCACCTCTCACTACCAAAGGTAAGAGATCTAGAGCTCAAGACAAGGCCTTTACAATGCATTGCTCCACCACAGCCTTTCCTTGCTAAGGTTTCACCTTCTGTGGATCGCAATCCGCATGAAAGCCCCTCTTGCACCAAGGAGAACCGTAGGTCATAAAAGACCATTAGCCAAACAAGACCTCCCACACCTCCAATGGAGCAAAGATGTGGTAGAGTTTTGCAAATTACTCACCAGTCCCACACCCCATTCTCGAGACATGTGGTTGCACGATTATGGCATAGCCCATTATAGGCATGGCATTGGTCGCCAAAGATCGGTCCTCATATGACTAGGGCAACTTTCACAAACCCAAGGGCATCAATCTACCATAAAGGCACGATCCCGCATAAACTTGCACCAACCAAGCTAACCATTTTGCCCCGCCTAATCCATTTTATTTTCTTTGCTTTCCCAAAGCAACATTTTCATATTCCCATGACAACCCAATGTCATGGTCAAAACATTTTTTAAACATTATTTGGTCCTTTTGGTAAAGATTTCCCCAAATCAATAATTTTTGGTCTAGGCATGACTAAGCATATGTTTTTCAAATGTTCTTGGCTCACACTACTGCATCAACCAAGTTTGACCTAATGGTGACAATAGGCTCAATCCAAAATCAACAGGGGTCATACAAAGGAAATGGGTATAACTATGAAGTTAAAACTGGTATTGAACTATCTTGATAGAAATAGGCATGCAATACATGTTAAAATAGGACATAAATAATTTGAATTACTGGGTGCAATATGATCAAAAGTGTAACTTGCATTGCTCACTACTTTGAGATTCCTCCTCTTAATCCTCGACTTTCTCGAGTCTTCACACTACAAGTATAAGAGGCGCTTTCAAAGAAGGCTCAAATGAAGATCCAACAAAGATCCAAATAAAGAATCAAGAGAACTCCAGAGAAATCTCAAAAACCCAATTAACAAAAGAATATTGCATTTAGATTAGGTTCTTTTGGAGAAGGTCTAACTCACCAGAGGAGAAGGAGGTCTTTAGAAAAAGGCCCCAAAGGTATGACCTAAGCTGCGGCAGAGAGGTCCTGAGACAATGGCGCTTGCGCAAGGTCCAGAGAGGAGGTCCTCACCCGAGCACCATAGAAATCCCAAAAGAAGTGCACACGAGAAGGTCCTGTGAAGGACATGACCAGCTCAGTGTAGTGGTAAACTCAAGAGTGGAGGAGATCATCAAAGAACTTACCGAGGACCAGAAGCTATGGATGAAAGGGGAGGTCGTAAGAACCAAGCTCTCCCGGGAAAGCCTCTGATCCAAAGCCGAGAGGGTGAAAATGGAGAAGGTGGAGTGGTGGAGTGGTGGAATTTCTTAGACAAGTTGTAGTCAAAGTGGTGAAGAAAACTAGAAATACACGAGTCCAGGATAAGTATAGAAATGGGTCAAGGGTAGGTGAGTGACAGGGCAGATGTCACTGCCACTCTGGACAAAAGGTACGAGAAGGGACACGTATGATGCTATGGGAAGGAACAAAGAAGTATGTCAGAGTACAATTAAGTGACCCAATTCAAAGTAAACACCACGGATGCGCATGCATTTAATGTGACAAGACACGCATTAAATGCCCCAAGATATTTACGTGGCGGAGGAAATGAGAATGACCGGACCGCAAGTGGGGCCACCAATATAGGAACAATCGGGTCAAAATAGGGAGGTCTTGACCCACAATAGAGGTCCTCGAGGAGGTCTAAAGGTCAAGGAGGTCCAAACATGCAAAAGAAGTCGGACATGGGGAGGTCCCGACGGTCAGATCAACAAAGGAGATCCCGACGGTGAGGATCTCATCAAAGGAGGTCCAGCGAGGAGGTCCCAAGCCGCCTCTCTAAAAGCCACGGAAGGTCTTGGACAGAGGTCCAAGGAACTTCTAAGGAGGTCCCGTGGTTGAGATTAAAAGTGAATTGAGGTCCAGGCGGTTGGATCTCCAAAAGGGAGGTCCACGGCCAAGATCAACGTGCTTGATGAGGTCCATGAGGAACATAACGCATGTGGAGGTCTAGACCCTTGGATTGGAAATGGGAGGAGGTCCGGACCGCCAGATCAAATGCTTGAGAGAGGTCCATGCGAGTGGTTCCAAATGGAAACGCGAACGTCCAAGTAACTCAAGGAAGATCTTCACTCCGATGAGGTAAGGTCAAGATGAACCCACAGAAAGTCCTTTCGGACAGGAAGAAATGTCGAGGTGGTTCATATGAACTCAGGAGGTCCGAAGACATACAAGAAGTTCATTGGAACACATGGAGGTCCAAATGAAAGGAGGTCTGGGCATTAAAAAGTGCCCAGATGACAAGAGGTCTAGACTTAAGAGAAGTCTGAACAGAAAAGAGGTTTGAACCTTAAGAGATTCAAACCAACAAAGAGGTCTAAATGACCAAAGTCAAAAGAACAAGCCCGGACGTAGGATTACGTCCAGTAAGGAAAGATCCAAGCCTCAGGGGAGGCTTAGCCTCATGTGTCACTAATGGGGTCTAGGCCGCAGAGGAGGTCTAAACCCACATATCCACAGGAGGTATGCTAGGGAAAGGTCTACATAGCATACCAAAAGAAAATCTCAACAGTTCAACCTCTCCAAACGAACCAACTCGGAACTTTTATTAAAATACAATAGTGTCAATTTATTTTACACATTTGAAAAGGATTTAGAAATTCAAGATGTTACAGGTAACATCATGTGGAAGGAATTTGCTAATCTCTATGGTAAAAGTGACATCGCAGTTAATCTGATCTCTTACTATTTGTAGACATCTGTGATCTTGCCGGCGCTGCCACAAATGATGTTGTGCATGGGTGTTCCGTGATAAAGCAATGTAGGCAAGGCAGAAGCAGCCATCCATCAACTAGGTATGTCTGCGTTACGATAGGGGTGTTCATGGTGTAGTGGCCTACCCTCCGTCGGCCAGACCCTCCTCCTCCCCCCCCAACCTCCAGCCTCCCTCCTGGTTGCCATGGTCATGCCAAACAAGAACAAGAACTGAAGAAGCAACTAAGAAGCCGGGAAGAAGAAGAGCACCTGACCTGAGCCGGTCCATTACACCACATCACCGCCGGTAGCCCATAGCCAGGCGTGGGAGCCGGTCGCCGGAGCCCGGAGGAGGAAGAGGGTAGCAGGCGATTTGGGCGTGGACGCTGTCGTGCAACGTGCATGAGGGAGGGGCCGAGGGCCGAGGCTGACGGGAAAGCCTAGAGGAGACGAGGGGCGGGCCGACGCTGAGGAGGCCGACTGGCCGAGGGAGGAGGGATGACGACCGCCGGGAGCCACCGAGGAGGCAAGGTCACGAGGAGGACTAGAGGAGGGAGTCTCTGGCTAGTGGCTGCTGCTAAAGGTTCGCCCCTGGCCTGCTCTGCTGGTGATTTGGGCGTGGGACTTGGGAGGAAGCTGAAGACTTAAGTGCCGGCCGAACCATCGCCGATCTATTGATTTGGCGCTTCAACTGCAGACACCGTGTCTCGAGGCGTAGTGCTTGTGCTGGTTAGTGCTATACTGGTATGTATATACTCATTACTCTGACTCAATTACCAATTTGTTAGTATGTTTGATATAGTGTGGTATATATATACTCAATTAGCAATTAATTCGTAGGTTTGCAAATTGCAATAATGGTTGAAACAAAAAAAAGATAGAATTTTTCCATTGGTATATCATCTCATCGAGTTGATATTGATCCTTCCAGTGGCAACGGCATCTATTGAGAGAATATTTTCGGCAATGAATATTATCAAAGCAAATTTATGCAACAAGGTATCGGATGACTGGCTGAATGATTTGATGGTGTGCTACACCGAACGAGACATATTTAGATCAATTGATGATGATAGAATCATAAGATCCTTCCAAGATATGAAATCTCGCAGAATGAATTTGCCTCGTGAAAGTCGTGATTCAAGCTAGCGTCTTAATGGTATGGTTCTTTTATTTTCAATGTTCATGATCATTTAAGTACAATTTGTTATTGTATCATTAATTTTTCTAATTTTGATGTACAGGTTGTTACCTACTGGAACCATATTTACATGTTTTGATGATGCATTTTCCATTAGCGAGGTACCTTTATTGTATTTCTTTTTTTTTTGCTTTACCTTTATTTATGTATTAATTTGATTGCATAAGAATACAAGAATATATTTGATATAAATTAGTTTAGTCATTCGATACTTCTTTCAGCCTATCTCCTTTTTTATCACGGATTCGCCGCTGGTTGGGCTGTCCGCATCACCTGCCGCCGAGGTCGTCGTCAACCACCGGGCTGCCAAGTGCCAAGACGTCCGACGCTCAAGCCTCCATGACCACCGCCGGAGACGTCGCATCGTTCATTGCCGAAGTCGTTGTCACCCGCCGAGCTGCTGCACCTGCCGCCGAGACCGCCGGACCGCCCGCGCGCCGTCGGAGGCGCTACTGAATACGCCGTCGTCGCCGAGTCTCTGTTCGAGTTGAAGATTGTGCATGTGCCATGCACATGTACAAGCCATGCATGCATGCAGCATGCCAGCATGCAGGCATGCAGTGTATGTTAGTGCATGCATGTGTGTCTCTCGTGCATACCCCTTCCTGAAGTTCCAGCTGCGCATGGCGAATTGAGGAGGAAGCCCCACCGCCACCCGCACGGCCTACTCATCGTCGGAGACACACGACTCCGCTGCGCCGCCGAACACGGTGAGTTGTCGATGCGTGCGAGCGCCCGTCTCCATCGACTTTTTACTTCCGCCGTCGACCGATTTTTTTTTATTTGACCCCATGACACCATATAAATACAAAAATAGCCTCATTGTCATCGTTTTTGTGAAACTAGTTCTCAAACGAGCGCGAAATCACCGTGGAGCCGACACGTGACCCTTCCGCGCTCGGTGACCACGAAGGGTATTCGGCTAGCGCGAGCATTCCTCTAGACGCGGCAATGAGCGGCGGCCGCGGAAGGGGCGTGTGTCCAGGCTGCTTTCCACGCCCGGTGACCACAGAAGGAGCCTTCCGCGCTCCTCCACCGCGGGAGGTGACCCTTCCGTGCTCCGCCAGTGGCTTCGGTCCCGTTTGCCCTCACTTGCCGTGCTCGGTGACCGCAGAAGAAGCCATGTGTTGGCTCTACAGTAATTCTATGCTCGTTTAAAGGCTATTTGCGTAAAAACAGTAATAAAGAGTCTATTTTTATATTTGCATGGCGGCACAGACAAAAAAAAAAAGCCTCCCGTCGACCTTGCCAACGTATGCACACACTTTGTCTTCATCAACAACCTACTCCTGCTTCTGCCGTATCGTCAAATCGGCCGAGCCGAACGTAACCATGCATACTACCCAACCAATCATAACCTCTACATGCCGTTCGGGACCGACGAGGCCGGACGACATGAGCGGGCGGACCAAAGGCTACGCTACCAGCGGCGCTTCGACCGATGAGACCAAGGATGCCATCGGCGCCTATCTATATCAACCATCTATATTACATGCGTGGATAACGTGAAACGAAGACGACAACCACACATATCTTAATCGAAGGTGTTCCACGGACCCGACCCACGGGGCCACGGGAGCGATGAACCGCACACAACGGGGGACTGTATTTATTATTTATGAAATGATAAAATGCCCGTTTCCCTTTTCTTTGTTTGTTTATTTTGTGTCCTCAGGTACACTGACACGTCCGCACTTAACCCATGCATAGAAAACCTAGTGGGGATTTCTTTTGCGTCAAACACGCGGAGATAGTTCTTTCCGTTCCAAATTAGTGTACACATAGTTGGCTAATTAATTAGTAGTTAGTTTAAATTAATTATTGTACAAATAGTTGGCTAATATGTCGTGGGGCATCATATACTTTGTTTGTACAAAGCTGGAGTGTGCATGATTGGTCTATTAGGTACATAACATAAATTTAGTTACACATTAAAACACACGTTGGAGGAACTACATGTCTTAGTAATAAAACAGAAAAAATCACCCAAATTAGAGTCAAAGACTAACTTGAACATGGGTGGTAGGGGTTGTACATCCACGTATCCACCCAACTAAGCTAGGCTCAGGTACTAATTTAATTACGCATTGGTTGCTTCATAATTGTTAAAGATAATTTAGTGATGAGGGTGCGTCAAGTGTAGGCTTCTTAGTGCCAACATGCTAAGGGTCAATTTTCGGTTGTTATTTTGTGTTGCGCTGTGAAATCTAGTTAGTTATAGAAATTTTTACTAATTCGAGTAAGATATTGTTGTTACAGCTTCAAAAAGATGCTTTTAACTAACTATGACATCCAAAATGATAAATAAATAAATATTTTTAAAAAGTCGCCACAATACCAAACCGAGCCTAACTTGATTTGTTTTAAGTCGTCTGCTCAACATAAATATGAGAAGCCCACTGTCCATAGTCCAGTCTACATAAGGTCCAACACTCCAGTCCACGCAACTGCCAAGGCCCAAGTACCAACTGCGCTGCCTATGCAACCCTAATCCACCCCGTAGTCGCACACTTGCACCCCAATCCCCCAAGTCCTCATTTTGGTGGCCAAGTTCAAGACCTTACGTTCATGTTTTTACTAGCTCTTCATAAACTACCATGCTAATTGGTGGATTAGATGTTAGCAGCTTTTAATTGGTTGCATGTTTTGCACACAAAAGGGACTGTCCAGTGCTGTGTGCACACTACTACAGAAAATATCTTTACAGACGGTTCAAAAACATCATCACAGACGGTTTCGTGAGCCATCTGAGTTTATAGGTTAGTAATGATATGAGGTTATCACAGATAGTTTTCGAACTGTCTGTGATGCAGACTATCATAGATAGTTATTAACTCAGAATATTCTGTAATAGTTGACTATCACATACGGTTTGTAGATGAAACCATCTGTGATGGCTGATGTATCACAGAAGGTTTGTAGATGAAACCGTATGTGATGACTCTTCTCTATAAAGTCTCCAAGCAGTAGCTGTTTGTGCCTTTAAAACCGGTTTCATATATATATTGTTCGTAGTCCCCCAGCCACTTTCGGGGGGTCATCCACGCAGCATGAGGAGGATAAGACAGCAGCCATGGGCAACTTCATCGAGCCTGCAAGTTCAAGAAGCATGGCTGTCAGGAGAGCGCGTGGACATTCAATTATCTGGATGTCGTCGATAAGTAATTGAACGTCGTTATGTTCATAAAATGGTGTGGATGCGCAGGTAGTCCAACTGGAAAATGGCATCATGTATCAGCAACCAACCATTCCTTGATGTCAAGTTCTATGGTGATACGTCTTATACCAAAAACCGTCTGTGATACGTCTACCATCACAAACGGTTATATGTACCAACCACCTGTGATTGGAGACATATCGCATGCGATTAGTAAAAAGAACGGTCTATGATATCCGACATATCACAGACGGTTATTGGTTATAGCCGTCTGTGATAGTAGGGCTTCACAGACGGCTTATACCACAAAACCGTCTATGATAGTTTGTTCTACCTAACTATTTTTCCTGTTTTTCGACTAGCCTTAGGAAATGCTAGACATGCCCTCTGAAAACAAGCAAGCAGAGAACAGCTAAATCACAGATAAGTGAATTACAACTCAAAATCAATTACAAAAGAATGTTCATGTATTGTCGCTTCACTAGAGTTACAATTGAATTGCAACTCAAAGTGAATTACAACTGAATGAATTACAAGTCAATCAATTGTTTGAACATGTATTAATCAGTGTCGTCGGAGGAGTGAAACTCTCCTTTCAAGTTAATGATCTCTGCCTTAATGAAGGTGCAGAGTCGTCCTCGAATGTCCGAGAGTTCATCCAAATCGAATGTACTTGATTCGATTGTCATGCCCTGTCGCTAGGAGGAGTAAAGTAGTAAGCACATATATTTAAATTGATAATTAGAAAATAATTATTGCGAGATTGACAAACCTCTGGATCCTTCATCTTAGCACTCATGATTTCCTGCATATAACAGCAAACGTAGAATGCACATACGTTGCCTTGTAGTTGCTGATGGCACTGCAAAAATAGAATTACATATATAGGTATAGTCAGTTTGAGAGGCTAGGTTACAAAGTGTGATATAGGATTATTGTGTTGTAGCGGGTACCAAAAATCACGTCCTGTGTTGCAGTGTGGCGCTCGGTTCCTTGTGTGTCCCTCCCCTAGCAACATAGGCATTGAACGACCTACGTGATTCCAAAAAGTTATCCTCGGCCATTTCAAATGAAGGAAGACTACAATAGAGTTACGTATAGAGGAAATGAGCATACCTGTCAAGTACTTTTTTGCACAAGGAGGAAGTCGTGGTTGTTGTTGACCAGGGAATCAAGGTATATTACCTTGTTCTACTTTGATACAATGACTAAAAGGATCTAGTGCCACCTACTCATGTATGTCGCTATAGTCATTAAACCTAAGCTCGTGTTGTGTATAATGCACAAATGAAATTTGTATAGCAAGTAGTGAAGCACTTACCCCTAATTGTAGGGCACTAGTATGTAGTCCTTATCGCCATGAGCAAACAAACCCTTCGTTATGTATTTCTCGACGTATGACGTGTCTTGGTTGATGCATTGCTTAGAGATCAACTGTGGGTCGAGGAAACCCATCGGTTCTCGCGATCGCCGGGCTTGTTGCATCATGTATCTATACATAAGCAATGAGTTATGATATTTATCGGTATTGCGTGAATGTAGAACTTGATTGTACACACTTACAGTGTCCAGCATCATAGAAATGAGGCATCGAGGGTGTCGAGGTTGAATAGTTCAAACAAGTCTTGGAAGCCCACGACGAAGTAGCCCAGTTTGTGGAGGAAATGGTTCTTCATGTAACTAACGGTGATTCCAGTAGGCTAGTTTGTCCTCACCTCGTTGGTCTCCCGCATGTACCAGGCAAGCAAACTCATGCAACCCATTCCAAGGCAGGGTAATAGTGTGTCGGGGACCAACGGACTTTCGAAGGAGTATTTTCAGGGCTCGGGAGGCGTCTTAATGTTCTTTGATTTCGATTTGGCCTTAACGAATCACTTGCTACATATCTTCCCGTGAGACGACTCGGGAACCGATACGGCGGCACACTTTTCTTGTTCCTTTAGCGTCTTCTCCACAGGAACCGACATGGCGGCCTTCTGAAGCGGAGGTTGAGATGGAGTCATCGAGGGTCCTGTTGGACGGCATGATCGTGTGGAGATCGCGACACTGCAGGGTCAAGAGCGATGTCCCTCTTGGGCCACTGGACAAAAGTGTGCACAACATCCCCTAGTGTTATGATGTCTTCGTTTGGGGACTTCTCAGCGGGACAGCTATAAAATTGTCCTATACCATGTCCACCTGGACCTTGGTGTAACCCTGAGACAGCTGGGCACCATGCAGCACTGTCCCTTCCTGGCATGGAAACGTCACCCAACGCCCAACTTCAATAGAAATGGCCCCGACCAGCCTCACTTGGAGCTTACAGGGCGTGGACTCCTACAAAACGATACACAATTAGCTAAGGCGTCCTACAGGTCTATCTTTGGAGCATTCCAGAGATGTACATTACCTGGATGTCGTCGATAGGTAATTGGACGTCGCTATGTTAAAAAAGTGGTGTGGACGTGGTGCTCTTTATTTCCCAGGGCCATAGATAGCATATCCCTCTCACTGACTGCTTCGAAGGAGCCTTGGGAAGATTCGGCAATCAATATTTGCTGCAAGAGGCCATCATGTTATTTTAGACCCTACTAAGTTATAGACTTATTAACAACTAGGTAATTCGACATATCTTACCAGAAGTTGGGATACTCCCTTGTCTACTAGGTTTTTGAAAGAGATGGCGCTCGAAGACGTGCTTTATGACCTCGCTCTTAACAAGTTTCAGGCGTGCTTGTCTGTGATTCTGGCAAATGGCGGGGAGGCCTCCCACCGGACTGCCTCCTCGTCCTCCGTTGTCCATTGCGGGATTCTACCTGCGTACCCAGCAGTGCCGAGTCTGTGAGGGTGAGTGTTTTTTTTTTATCTAGATAGCCTTGTGCGCCGCAATTTCACTACTACAGGAAGCCTCATCACGAGCGGTTCGGAATCGTTATCACGCACGGCTTCCAACCGCCTATATTTGTTGGTCTGCGGATAATAGTAAGTTATCACAGACGGTTCAAAACCGTCGCGATACGCACTATCACGAGCGGTTTTTGTTGAAACCGCTCAGCGAAGATTATTATCACGCAGCGGTTTTCATCAAAACCGCTCAGGATCTCGAGAATATCACCGACGGTTTAATTTACAAACCGCTCGTGATGACATTTTCCTGCGGTTCTTGTTCGAACCGCTCGTGATGAGTTACGACGGTTCTTGTTTAGAACCGTCTGTGATAGCCTTTTTCGTGGCAAAAAACCGAAAACTTTGCTAAAACTTCGGAGGCCGCTTAGAGGCCCTAAACGACCTTTTTTTGGGGTTTTCACTTTTTCAGATTGAGCTTTTCGTTAGCTTTCCAACGAGCAAAAGAACGTCGCAATCGGAGTTCGTATGCAAAAGTTCGATGATTTTACCGAACGGTCGCGATCTACCATCTATATTTTTGCCCAAACCAAATAACTCAACATGAACTACACACATCACAAAGAGCATCAACTCAAGAATCCACATCACAAAGCAAAGGGGGGAGAGAGAGTGAGGTCGTGGGAGGCCGGGCGATTTAAGTGGAGGAGGCCAAGGCGGCAGATCATGGGAGGCCAAGAACGACGAGGTCGAGGCGAAAGTGGAGGAGGCCGGGGTGATAGTTCTGATGAGGCCGGTGACGATGAGGCCGGACGAGTTGGAGGAGGCCGTCGGCGACAAGCTCGGCCATGGAGGCCGGGCGCAAGGTGTGAGGAGGAGAAACGGCAGAGGAGGAGATGGAGGTATGAGCTGGAGGAGGAGAGACCGCAGAGGAGGAGATGGAGGTTATATAAAGCGAGTTTCGGCAATCGCCCATTATGTTTAAATTTTCGCTTCCGCCTAACAATCGATACGGTTCTTGTTAAGAACCGCTCAGATAGCATTTATCACAGACGGTTCTTTAATAGAACTGCTCTGTGATATTCGCGACGGTTCTATTAAAGAACCGTTTATGACACAGGCCTCCAAGGCGGGCAGAGGCAAGGCGGTCTGCGAGAGGATAGCAGATATCACAAACGGTTCTTACTAGAACCGCTCGTGATAACTAATTATCGCTGCACGGTTCTTATTCGTAACCGCTCAGTATTATCACGCACGGTTCTTATTGAGAACCATTCGTGATTGGTCGATTATCGCTGCACGGTTTGTGAATAGAACCGCTCGGATAATTCACGCATTTCAGCTCTATTAATGAACCGCTCGTGATAGATGACTATCACAGACGGTTCTAAAAATACCGTTTATGATAGTCGCCCGCGCCACCCGCAGTTCGGATCGATTTAATACGCACGGTTCCAAAGGAACCGCTCGTGATGGGGCGCCTACTATAGCCTGTTTTGTAGTAGTGTTTGATCCTGAAATTTGGTCGTCGTCTTCATTCGCACAAAGACGTCCCATGTATCCCGCGACATGAAATGATACTTCGTGAAGGCTATCCGATCCTTGTTCACGTACTCCGTGACAAGCGTGCTCTTAAAGGTCTTCCACGCTTTTCCTATCACGAGCAATGCCTACCGTCGCACGAGTCCCTAGACTTCTGCTGGGATCTCGAACAAGCTTGAAATTTCAGCCTACAGCTGCCCTCTCTCTACGTCCGTCAGAGACTTCTAAGTTGGTGTGGTGGTGTGGTGATAGGGACTCGTTTCCTTCCAACTATCCCGTAGGTGGTTCGGGACGCTGCCGCTGCTTTCTTGGGGTGCAGAGGGACCCCAACGACAATGACCTTCGTGATGGTCGAATCGTAAACGGTGGTCTCAAGATGGCACGGCCTCGGTTTCGCCAAATTTATTTAGGCCCGGCTACTATTCGTGCCATGCCGGGCTAGCCCACGTGTCGGGATGGCGGCCCAGGCACAGCCTGTCGACCGTTCATGCCAGGTCGGGTCGGCACGAGCCCGTTTAGCCCGTTTGGCCTAACCGAATGAAAAAATCCAAAAAAAAATCCAAAAAATTTAGAAAAATGTGTAGAATTCAGAAGTAGACATGAAAATTTATATATACTTATGAAATGAACTATATAAAATTTAAAAACTACAAAATAAAACCATATAAGTATTAAAACGGAAAGGAAATCATATAAATGAAAATAAAATTATATATGTATATTAAAACAGTGTCGTGCCTAATGGGACGTGCCATGTCATGCCGTGCCTGGGTCGTGACGAGTTGGGCCCGACACTATTCATGCCGGGGTGGCGGCCCAGGCAGGGCCCAGGCTATTATGCCGTGCTGGCCCGGCCCGTGAATAGTGTGGGTCATGCCGTGCCTGGGCTGGGCCAACAGTATCGTGCCTCGAGCCGGCCCGGTAGGCATGGCCCGTTTGGCCAGCTCTAGTGATGGTCATTCGGCCCTCATGCCTTTTCGACATTCCTCTGCAATCTCTCTTAGTGGCCCCTTTCTTCGAAGCGCCAGGCGCATTTGGTGACGGTGGCACACAGTCCATCGGAGCCCCAGACGCATTCAACGACGGTGGCGAAGACTTTGCGAACGCCATCTCTGAAGATACGCACCCAAAGAACTAAATTTGTAGGATTCCAATGACTAAAATTTTAGTTTGTATTTTCATGGAGAATTTCTCCTTGGTAACATATTAAATATAGAAAATATATGTTACATACGCATATATTTTCTGAATTGTTGTAAATAAAGCGGTTTTAGCAAATATTCAGAATTAATTCCAACATAATTAATAATAATTAAAGCATATAATAGACAAAAATAACATACAAATATGTAATTTTTGCATGTCAATTAAACAAGGGAATATGCTTGAAAGATAGGACATGAAAACATACAAAATCAGCATATTGCTCAGATTTAGAATGTTTTAAGCTTGCTCTCAGATGTAGAGTTGCACAAGATACAATCTTAGCCTTTCTCAATACTTTTGTCAAGATTCTTCACTAATTAAAAATGATAACAATGGATCATACTATGAGCTCATAATTTAATGCTCTACTAGTTATGTCAAGAATTATCTCAAATAGCAAAGTTACTTTTAGTCAACAGAAGGTTACACAAATAACAGTGCACAAGAATCACTTGATTAAAACATAAACCAATCAGCAGATTGAGGATTAATCACTTGATAGAATAAACATATCACTAATTTCAGCAACGTGAGCCACTCAGCTACCAGGAGAAAGCCAATTGACTAACATAGGAACAACAAGATCATAGTAACATGATCAGATCAATCACAGCCGAAAACAGAAAGCAACAAATGTAAGCTATTAGATATAATCTGACATCAGTAAGCAATCCTAGCAGCTCAAGTGTGATCTGTTATCAATTTAATTTCACAATATGACAAAAATCATCATCGAGCAGTAAACTGAACCCACAGCAGTACAATGCAATATCTCTTAGTGCTAGAATTAATCCAAATTCATATTTAGATTAGCACATCACATATATGTAAAGTAAAGCACGCCTGTAAACAGAAACAACTCACAAAGTGGATGGCAATTGAAGCCACCGAGTAGAACCAGACAAAGCACGTCCAAAGACGTTGTCTCAGAAAACCAAGCACCGAGTACTAACAATAATCGAGCAGTAAACCATGAGGTACAAGGAAATACCTACAAGCGTGGCGTCGGGGAGTAGCTGGGACCGACGACGTTAGAGATATGGATGCACAGAAGCAGCAGGGACGAGTGGCGTTGGGGAGCAGTAGGGACTGGTGGAAACGAGAAGAAGGGTCTGACGGCGCGGTGTCGAGATCGGGAGAAGGCATGGCGTCGATGTCGGGTCGGGGAAGGGTGGTGTCGGTTAATGGGAGAAGGGAAGGGCAAGCGAGTGAGGATCTAAGGATGTTGGGGAGGGAGACGAGCGAGTGAGAAGTAAGGGCCAAAACCCTAGCGGGGTCCAACTAATAAAGGGATATCACAGATGGTTCCATGATAGAACCATCTGTGATATGGTATCATAGCACAGACGGTTCAATTTTAAAAATAGTCTGTGATAAGTATCACAGATGGTTTCATAATAGAACAGTCTGTGATATGCGACCATATCACGGACAGTTGTACTTTTGAAACCGTCTGTGATACATATTAGTGTTAAATTAAATTAATGCTCCAAAAGTAGCTAGCTACGAAATATTCATGAAGCAATATATATATCATGCTTGCATATCCATCATTTGAGTCTCCAACAATTATTCCAATAATTACATATCCGATTTGCCCTTTGGACAAATATGCAACCATACGTTTTATGCTTGTTTGAGTAATAGCAAGGAGATTCCCCAATATCGTGCTAAGAATAGCTAGGATTTCCAGAACAAATTGCCATTCATTTGATGAGAAATAAAAAGGAATACTAACCTTACATCACAAAAAAAAGATCTACAAACATACTTGCAAATCTATGGTATTTCTTTCGCCAAATGCCCTGAGAGATGGTCGCTTTCCTTCAGCTTAGCGATTTGTCAGATTAGAAATTAGAATATCACTGACAAGATCACGATGGTTTTAAATATAAATATTTAAAACCGCTCGGATACTTGTCATGTATGGTTTTTCACAAGAACCGTCTGTGATATGCACCATTAAATATCTGGTCGTCCCGGTAGATCTGTCTGTAGTGAGATCTGTCTCTGATATGTGGCTGCTTTGAAGAAGACGACGAGTGCGCCTAAAAAAGCAACCAAGCCCACTACGAAACATGATTTTTATTTCGGGGGTCGTCCACGCAGCATGACGAGGATGGGACAACAGCCACAGCCTACTTCATCGAACCTGACACACTGGAGTGTATGATTTGCTTCATTAGCATTCTCTCTTGTCTCAATGATTAGTGCAAGAACGGGCATCCTCGCTCAGGCGAATCCGCCGATCAAGATGAACTGCATGCTCCACCGCAGTGAGCCCATCGGCGACATCAGGTACTAGTCGTTGGAGAAGGTCCTGGCTGGCATGACCAGCCCCTCCAAGTTTAAGAAGCATGGCTGCTAGGAGAGCGCCAGGTAATCATACACTCCAGTGTATCAGGTTCGATAAAGTAGGTCGTGGTTGCTGTCTCATCCTCCTCATGCTGCGTGGACGGCTCCCCAAAAGAAAAATCATGCTTTGTGGTGGGATTGGTTGCTTTCTTAGGCGTACCTGTCGCCTTCTTTGGTGTGCCATATCACAGACGGTTCCTGTTAATAATCATCTGTGATACGTATCACAGACGTTTATTAACAAGAACCATCTGTGATATTCGGTCTTTAAGCACAATTTTAGAACAATCTGTCATTATCACAGATGGGTATATTCTAGAACAGTCTATGAATTATCACAAACGATTCTTATTAAAAAAAAGTATGTGATATGCAACCATATCACAGACGATTTTATTTTACAACCGTTTGTGATACATATCACAAACAGCCTGTTCCACTAAATCGCCTGTGATAATTCCATCTATAGCTAAAAAATGTTCAATAAACTTGTTTTCTTATCTGGTATTTGCGGCACAGCGGAGCGATTGGTTTTCTGAGACGGCGTATTTTGCGTGCCTTACCCGATTATACTTGGTGGCTTTGATCTTGTTTGCCAAAAGGCTAATGTGCTGAAATTGTGATTCCTTTTAACTATTAAACAAATGATCCTCTATTACCTGAAAGTATAATCGATGTTTTTGACCTAATTCTTGATATATTAGTAAAGAATTAGTTTGAGCTCAAAGTCCGATTTGTCGTTGTCATATTTAATTAGTGAAGAATACTGACAAAAATGGCGAAGAATTATATCTAAATATTTTCTAAAACTGTGCTAAAACCGCTAATTTTACAACAATATGCTTTAACTATGATTATTACTGCTGAAATTATATCTGAATATTTGACAAAACCGCTAATTTTATGATAAGTAGTTCAACATCTCTGCAAAGAACTTGGTGTAATCATGCCTGATCCTATAGTTGTCGCTACAGAAGACGACGTAGTTACCCCACCCTTTTGTCACACCGCAGGCGGTGCTCGTGCACCGATGGTCGTCCTCCCAGCCAAAGACTGCTCGCGGGTCTCGCCATCTTCTTCCACGTCGTCTCCGATACCGCCTGCACTCTTGGTTGGTCCTCTTGGCCGTCTCACACCCGTCGCCGACCGGCTGGCCCTCGACCTGGCTGATGTAGTGCTTCCTAACGTCGTGCGCCTCGCTGGCCGTGTAGAGGAGGAGGTCATGGCCTTGTGGCCGGCGACGGCCATCCGGTCGAGGCACACGAGGCCGCGCTGCATATCCTGGTGCGCGAAGATGAGCGTGAGGCCGACCATGAAGCAGGCCTCCGGGTTGCCGGAGCTGGCCAGGTGGTTGACGACAGCGAGGTAGTGCTCATTGCCCAGCCACTTCATCGCCTCCTCGCGCTCCAGCACCACGCGCCTCCCCACGGCGCGCTTCTTGGACGCCTTGTACATAGCCTTGCAACTCCAATATACGTACACAATTCAAGACGTCAGAATAATCTTAATACACGAATTACTCCATAAGAGAAAATTAAAAGACCAAAATAAGGACGTTGTTGCTAGCTATAGTGATATCATTAGTGACATGTTTCTCTAAAAATTACGTACGTGGCTTGTAGGCTGCAGAGGTCAGCCATGGGCTAAGGAGAGCTCACGGCCATGAGACCAATGATATTGACGATGATATCGTGAGAAAGAGCGACGGCGATCGCCGACCTCCTCGTCTTGGTCCTCACCGTCATGCTCCGCGTGCTCACTATGACGCATGACGGTAGTAGCTAGCTGCATACGTATTCTTGCTCTTCTACAACAAGAAATCGCTTAATGACTGCTAGATATGGAAGCATCGTAATGTCGCCGCGCGAGACGAAGAGATGCATCGCACGGGAGCCGAAGCGGTATTGAACATATCACAGACACTTCCAACCACAAACCATCAGTGATATGTAATTATCACAGGCAGTTTTTTAATAAAATTTGTCTGTAAATTATCACATACGGTTATGTTTAAAACCATATGTGAAGTCTGCAACAATCATAGACGGTTTATGTTAAGAACTGTCTGTGATAATTACGTATCACAGACGGTTCTAACCATCACTAGTAATATAGACAGTCACGCTTGTAAAAGCATCCGTATAATACTGACAGTTTTAAGAAACTGTTTACGATGAAAAGTCGAGTATAGCCTATATTATAACGTGACTTGAAAACCGATTTCGGAAAATAAAACCAGAGAGGATTGGATGTTGGAATAGCAAAGGATGAATGCATGATTGAATACTAATACACGACAAGTGTCACACCTCAAGCGACAAAAATTGCCTCGGATCCACACTTGAGGGTCTATAGTTCCTGGATTTGACCCGGCTTTTGTACTGAGGCATTGCGTGGAGGCGGAGAGAAGATGACTGATGAGAACTGAGCCTGACGTGCATTCCATGGCTGATTGTGATGGCGCACGAATCACGACTCGACCGGTCGTACGGCCCGGTCCTCACTCAAACCCAATTCCGTGTGGGTCCCACCCCGCCGGATCGTTGACGCGATTGGCCTGGGCCTGTGAGAGAGAGAATATTGACAGAAAATTGATAGATACGGCTGCGGTTTTAACTTCGGGCTGCCTTCTTTGTTCCGCTGAGCTGATGCGGGCAACCAATTACTCCCTGATTTAGTTTTTGTCATTGTAATTTCGATGTAGCATGGTGTGATCTTCACGAGTGTAGCGGGAACCTTTTTTAATTAATTAATCTTTTTTAAAATTTTATTTTAAAGGTAACCACCGACGAACTTTATTTTCAATTCTGATTTCTTTGATCACGCCACCACTCATGACGTTGTCGCAAAGAATAAGTTACCACCATGTATAAGTTCTTGTCATAAGATTTTTGTCACGCCACCACCCACTACCGATTAAATCACATCACACGCCATGTGGTGGCGTGACAAAGAGCTTCCCCAGATATGAAATTTAGCGTGATAATATTGTTTTTACGCGTCAAAGTGAAGCGTGATTAAAAGGGTCATAATTGGAAATAAAATTCGTCGGAGGTTAACTTTAAAATAAAAAAAGGGTTAATTAATATATAAAAAATCGTGTAGAGGTGATGCTCAGTTTGCATTCTAAAAATGTAAGCTAAGGTTGACAGAATGGATGGTCTCTACTGTATCTCTGATCGTAAATGACACTTTACGAGGTTAATCCACTTTTTCTCATGAGAGTTGAATGACAAGTCAAGCACTCAAGTTACAGAGAAGCAAGTTGTGGCACAAATTAACCAACCAAAGGTAACTGCCTAGACATTTCAGTGCATCCACATCTGGGTTTGGCTGAGAAAACAATTTCGGCAAGGCCATGACCCACAAGTAAGACAGCCACTGAAAAAGGTCCAGCGAGAGGTCCGTTAATCCGGTCTTCGCACTCGAGGATGAAATAGTAGCTTGATGAGAACAAGAACAGGAGCGTACATGCATGACAAGATTTGCGCGTGTACCCGCACCCCGCGTACGTAACACCGAGCAAGAACGCAAGAACCTTTTTCTTCTCCCTCTCTGTTGAAGCAATAAGCACTCGAGAACTCGGTAGCAGTTGATTCTTAGTAAACGGGGTCGCGATCGGTGATGCGTTGATCACACAGAGCATCCATAGTTTCTCGGCGCGTCTTCAGAAAAGGTTTCTTTAGAACTTCTACGGGCAGCCAGAAAACGAGTGAAATGACGACTGGTGACCCTGCGTGGCAGCGGGATGCTTCCGTGGCATTGCGATTTGCAAGTCAAAGGCGAGTCCACGTTCAGACCGATGGGACATCGGCAAACGTAGATGCACATCACGGGATCTGAATCGAAAGTGCTGGAATGGAACGGGAAATGACGATTCCTCAGAGGTAAAAAGGGCCAAAACGTGAGTAACCAAGTTGCGTGGTCAAGACTCAAGAGGCTCGGGACAGAGAAGTCAAGAATTCTGGCTGATTCGCGGCGCTGAGCTTATGACTTGCATGACTTCTTTTGTGTTGGATTTAGCTGTTCGGCCCTTTCAGTTGCCTTTTTCAGGTTTGATCAAAGCCACGAGTGCACGAAGACTCGACGCGGAATGGTGAATATCTAAACCTCGCTGAGCATTGTAAACGATTCTTTGAACAGCTTTACACTAAAACCGTACCCTGATGGCAATGTTCAGACGACTAATTCCAATGTAACTAAGCCAGCGTATCAAAGACGTTAGCTAAATTGATGTTCTTCAGAATTTGGTCCGCCTCTTTTCAGAGGGAGGAGAATTTTGCATGGTTAGGTTGTTTGAAAAAGAGAAAATTACACTGTCGGTCTCTCAACTTGCGAGGTTATACCACTTAGCTCTCAGAATTTGTACTTTACTTTCTCAACTCCTTGAACTTGCGAGGTTGTGTCACTTAGCTCATTGAACTTGCGTTGAAGTGAAGTTCATCGGATACGATGTCGACAACTTCGTCCCCTCCGAGTCCAATGGACTCGTCGCCGCCCCGTTCTGGCCGTGTCCACGCCCCTGTCACCTCACGTCGACAAAAACGGGTTCTTCGATCCTAAGAACGCACCGTGCACACGTCTTCGCTAGGGCTCCAACGTCGCCCTTGCCCTTGCATCCTCTGAGTCGCCCATAAGAGAGAGAGAGAGGAGTATATTTCCAGTGCTAGAGTAGAAGCTACTTACCTTGCACGAAGTCCATTTGGTTGTTTGCTAACAGAAAAGGTTGAGCTGACGAAATACTGTGATAGAGAGAGGTGTTGTGCACCTGCTCTGGCTTTTCTATTGCTTTGGCTTTTCTGTTAGTAAACGTCCAAATAGACTTCGTGCAGGGTGAGTAGCTTCTGCTCTGGCACTGGAAATGCACTCCTCTCTCTCTCTCACGACCGACTCAGAGGAGGCAAGAGCGAGGGCGGCGACAAGCTGCGACGGTGGAGCTTCAGCGAAGACGCAAGCACGATGTGTTCCCAGGCCAGAAGAATCTGTTTTTGTCAACGTGAGGTGACGGGAACGATAAATACTGCCGGAACGGGGCGGCGACAAGTCCACTGGAATATGAGGGGACGAAGACACTAGCATCGCATCTAACGAATTTCGCTTCAACGCAAGTTCAGGGAGCTAAGTTGTACAACCTCACAAGTTTAGGAGGCTAAGAAAGTAAAACACAAGTTCAAGGAGCTAAGTGACACAATCTCGTAAGTTCAGTGGCTAAGAAAGTATAATGTAAGTACAGGGAGCTAAGCAGCACAACCTCGCAAGTTCAAGGGCCTACAGTGCAATTTTCTCTTTGAAAAAGGTGCATCTATTTATGCCTTATAGGCCACATCTATATATTTACAAACAACTGGTGATAATCAAGATACCTTCTATGCTTTAGAGGTCTAGAAAATCTTTTAATAATTCTTAAATAAAAAAAGACAAAATTACTATAAAAAAATCTCTCATTAATCGAGAGAAAAAGATAAGATGTACACCATTTATTTAGGTGGGACCAAATTATAACGACATAGATTAATTACGTATAGATATTACAATTGTTACAGTTGTATCACAAATACAACTATATTTTCCAAAGGCATTAGAGTTACATAACAAATACAATATGTTGCAATATTTAGCCGTACAATTGTGAGGGAATTCCGCTAGCTTTTAAACAATTGGATCCAAATAAGACGCACACAACTCGAAAAGCTAATCCAAAGGCCAAGAAAATCAATTTAAAATTAATAAAAACTAGAAAACTTAGTATTAACTCAACTGTTTAAAAAATGTCTCGAAGAAATAATTTAAAATCGACACGAATAGAAACTAGAGAGATCCGTTGGTCAAGTCCATTGCTATTGGATATTTAAAAAAGAGAGTTAATTCCTTATTCTAAATAGGAAGTTGGCCGAATTCCTAATATGCCATCGTGGAACTGATCCTTCCTTCATTGCCATCGGATCTCAACTTTCATCTCATTTTTGACACTCCCGTCAATTCCATTAAGTTTGATTGTCGTTAACCCCCTCAAAAGGTGTCAAATTTTTCTCACACTACCCAAATTGCCCCTAGCCCCACAAGTCATAATTTATTTCTACCCCCTTCGATAGCCTCACCGCTGAGGAATTCTACACGCGACACGGTGTCACACACTCGTCCTCCACCTTTGTCCCCGACGGCGGCGCGCCCGTCCTCGACGCCATCGCTGTCATCCACGGCTTCACCAGTGAGTCTAGCTGGATGGTCCAGCCCACCGCCGTCCACTTTGTTGGATGGTCCAAGGCAGCGGGGTAAGCAGGGCGGGGTGGCACCGGAGTGTGGAGGTTGTCTAGCAAGCAGAAGCTGGTCGTTGCGCCGCGGTTCAAGCGGCATGTGGGCGCCAAGCGAACACTCATCTTCTACCATCGCGACAGCGTGCGCAGCGACTGAGCCATGCAACTAAGATGACTGACAACGAGGCAAGTGGTGGGGGTGTAGGCCAAAGTCGATGCAGTGCGAGAGATGGGGATGGAGGCAAGGATGACGACCAGAGGTGATGTACACTGGAGAGGACAGCGGTGACGGTACATCGGAGAGGAAGAAAAAGAACATCGGAGAGAAAGAAGATGACGACGACTGTGCACCGGAAAGGAAGAAGTGCATCGGAGAGGAAGAAGTATACACTGGAGATAGCGACGAGGTCGGGAAGGGATGGATCTGGCGTCGGCGTAGTCGAGGAAGGTGGATCCAGCATTGACGGTGATGGGGTTGGGGAGAACACCGGCGACAATGTCGAGAATGGACGAATCCAACATTGTCTCTACCGTGGATCCATTGATCGGGTGTTGAGCAGCACTATGGAGCCGTTGTCGAGCAAGGCAATCTCCCCCAACTCCGGTGACGACGGTGGTGACTGCATCCTCCTCACTGTCTATTGCTATTAGGAGGAGCTCGTCCCCGACCGCCTATGCCCACAATGAGCTCAACACCACCTACCCTCCACCATGCTCGCATGGCGCTCGCCGGCCGGATCTGACGGTGGTGGGATTGGGAGGCGGCAGTAGGGATGGGAGGGGAGGAGAAGGCCGGCTCGTGCGCTCCGTTGTTGAGAGGTGGCGCAGGGCTGAGGGAGAGGAAGAGGAAGAGGAAGAGGCAATCGGTGGGGAGTCCATGAGAGATAATAGAGAGAGGGGGGGATAGGAGAGGAAGAGGAGGAGGAGGAATAAGATGGAATATAAAGAGAAAGAAGAAGGGCAATATAGTCTTTTTGCGTGTCACTTAACAGCCAACTCACTGAGAGTAGGAGTGGCAAAAAAAAAGGGATGAAAGTTGAGATCCGATGGCAATGAAGGAACGGACAGTTTCATGATGACATATTAAGGATCCGGTCAACTTTATGTGGCAAATAAGAAATTATCTTTTAAAAAAAATCCATTGCTATTGGTGTGTTAGATGCCCATGTAGCCAAAGCCCCAAGTTACGACTTATGGGCTTCCAGTTTTGCTTGCCATGCACGGGGGGACATGTTGGCTCGCACAAATGATGGGCCTCCATGGACTATGCCTATGGTCGTCAGTGATAAAAGCGAGTATGCCTCTCTATGGTCCTAACTCCCTGTGAAGTTTAAGCCTTTTGTTTAGTCCATCATATTTGTACATCTTTTCATTTTCTCCTCATCGGAGTTGATAGATCACAGTATGTGATGGCCCCAGGTTACACTCGTATAAATCGTAGTAACAATTTATAGGCTGGGCTGAAAGGCCCAAAACGGTGCCCATTAGACTAGTATCTATTTAGATGGAACAGGGAGAAAATAATTTCCAGATGGGTGCTTGCGATTTTTAAGATCCCTTGTATGGACTTAAGGGTGGACGTGAGAAGACTCCTGCAAAACTTGAAGGTTGCTCTGTGCTCGAGGTGCTTTCGCAAATCCAAATTGCAGGTAAAGACTTTTTTTTAATAAAAAAGAAATAAAAAGGTTTGAGAGTTTACCCTGTTTAAAGACTCTTGTTGTTAGGTTACGAATAAGATCAAGCACGTCATTCTGTTAAAGGACACCAATTTGATCATTTCCTTCGTATCTTCCTCTAGAAAAAATTTCCTCGTACATCAAGAATGCCAATCAGTGAAATGCACACCACAGCCAGAACCGTAAATGCCATAGCCGATCGCATTAGCGCAATTCGCAAACGAGCAGGAGAAAGCGGCGGTCACTCCGTCACTTCATTGCCCACCTCTCGATCACTCGTGGTACAGTAGCTGAGATAACAGCCACACTACGCGTATCTGCGGCCGTCGGTGCCGTGGGAGTGCGTGCCGACGATCGGAGGGTAACGACTCGGTGCCTCGGCGCGGCCGCCCTTTCGGCGCGTGCATGCGCACGGGCACGGCTGCATCAGCAGTGCTCCACGGCACGCATCGTGCGCCGAACCGGCGCCCCGCAGCAGCAGATGAGATCTCGCCTCGGCGTGGTCATGTCTTTCCGCCTGGCCGCCTCGCTTTTCCCCAGGTTCACCTCCCCTCGCCCCCACCAACGTGGCCACGCCAGCGCCCAACCATGGGCCGCCTGCCCCACCTCCCCACGCAAACCCCCTCTCCACGTGTCGCCCCCTCCCGCGACCGAACACCTCCCACAGATTGCGACCGACCCTCACCACATGTCCCTTCCCCTCGACCCCACCCACCTCCTCGCACTCGTGTTGGTTACTCTCACCCACTGCAAAGTGGGACACATTATACACGGAACACCACCGGTCACTGAACTGAGGCTAATGTACACTTGTGTCGTGAGGGGTTAGACAGTAGGCGATAACACCGGCGTCGTAGTCGCCGTTAATATCAACCACTTGGGGCCGCCACGACGTATCCGGCGCAAAACCTTCCAGATCCGGTTGCTAAACTATAAGATCCTATGACAAGAGCTCGTACACATCGCTTAAATTATGAGGTGAGCTCGTTTCTAGGTGCTAATAATTTATCTATGCAGAATGGTATACTACCTAATAATTGTGATCTTTTATACTTAGGAATAATGAGAAGGATCCGTCAAGTCCTGATCATCTGCGCTGATTGCGCCCAAACAAAGGAAATCCCTCTGATTGCGCCGAGAAGAGATTTTTGGGTTGTAGAAGGTCTACGACCAGATTTCCAAAGTCTACGACCAGCTCTCCGTGCTCTACGACCAGGTCTACAAGCTCTACAACTAGGTGTACCCGCTCTACGACCACGATAGGAGAGTCAGAATCGTTGAAGTAAGGTGTTGTGTCACTATTTTGGACCTAATAAGACATTGTAAGCATGTCGAGGTCAAAGCTCAGGATGTGTACGCCTATCCCCACGGTAGCTCAACCCTAGGTCGACCTCCTCACATCCCCTATATATGTGCAGCAGCCGCCGCAGTTTAGGGTTGGGTTTTTCTTAGATTATTCGCCACTTTGCGCTTACCGCTTGTTCTGGCTTTGAGGAACCTCACTTGTGAACTTCATCTATATTCGCAATATAATTGATTGCATCTACCTTGTTCTTGTGAGTTGCTTCGATTGCTTGCATGAATCATAACCCTCGTGGTAAGGTCGATTGCGTGCAAGCGTGGTTGATAACGACATACGTAAGGGCGGGTGTAGCGAATTGCGAGGTGACGATCTGCGGGTCGGAAGCCTCAAAGCGTCAACGTCCTCACGACGAAATCAATCGAACCTATCGGAAGATCGGGCCACCGTGTTTTCATCAATCTAGCTCTGTAGCCTCACAAAGAAGATCAAGTATATTACCAAATGCATCAACTTTAGCTCTAGGATATGAAAGAAATGCAAATACATATAGGTAAGGGATTTCTCTTCAATTTTTAAGGTATTTAGATTTCATGGAAATAATAGCATCGCATAAAACTAAGTCATTTTCGTATATTTTTAATTGAGTAGCAATCTGTAAAGTACTATGCACAATGATAGGAGATGTTGGATAGTACATAGCGGACAAAGCAACATTGGCCTCATAATTTTTTTTTCTAAAAACGACAGTATCTTCTCGGCAATGAACCAATGTTGCTCAGTCAATAGTATACTACCGTCAGTACTCTGATAGTGCGTTTGAATAAAAACAGAAAAAATACTCTTGTATGATAAAAGACTCTTAAGCATAAGGTAAGTAGAGTTCCACCTTATCGACATGTCCAAACCGAACTTTCTTAGACGTCACCCATCGCTCTGCAGAAGTTCTTGTATTGTGCTATTCTAATATTAGAATTATTCAAGAAAGAAATCACATCGAGAAAATATTTAATATACGGACTCAACCTCTTCAAACCATGTTTGACTATAAGGTTGATAATACGACAAGCGTATCGTTGATGTAGCAAGAAGGAATCGGCGTATGTACTCAACACTGGAGTAAGAATATCCATGGCCCTAGAGTTCAAAGCGGCATTGTCTAAAGTAATTGAGAATATTTTATTTGTAAGACCAAAGTCTTCCACGACTTTGATAATACAGTCTGTAATATTCTCACCCGTGTGTGCTACATCAATTAATTTCAAACCTATAATCATTTTCTCCATTATCCAGTCGTCATTAACATAATGGGCAACTACACTAAGATAATCATCTCTAGCCCGACCACTCCATATGTTCGAGGTCAGGGCCAGCGAAAATGTGCACGTACTAAATAGTTCCTTTATTTTATTATGACGTTCATTGTAGTATTTTTACTAAATCCCTAGTTGTTGTCTGTCTAGAAACGGAAGAAAATCTAGGATTATACGCAGTCCTAATGTAAGTTTGGAAAGCAGTAGACTCCCCAAAGCCTAACGGTAAATCCTCAAAAGCAATTAAACGACAGAGAGATTGACAGACTGCCTCAGGATTGTAGTCCCAGCTATGTACCGTACCGTACCGTCGGAGTTGTACTACAATTGCGTCTTCCTCATCACCAATCCTTGCTTGGCCTTACATCTGTTAGCATGTCTAAGCAAGTGCCACATTCCACCTGTAGACTTTGCAGACAATTCATTGCGATAAATTTTGCAAATAGCATATAGTACCTTATTTCCCTATGCATCTTGCTTGGTTATCCTGTCGAAATGCTCCCACACCCCCGATGTAGACGGCCTCGACCTCTTTGAACCGGTTGGCGTGGAGCCTGATACTGCCGTGGAGCTTGATGACGGAACTCCGTCTTGCCCTTTCGGTTGGCTTGAGGCAGCCACAGCCGCCTCCATGGACGTAATTTCCTTCGGTGAAAGTCTATAACCACCAAGAGCAAAGCTGTCGTAAGGACTGTCAATAACAAAAATTGCAAAATTGAAACTAACACTATTATTACTTTCATCTTAACATAGCAAGCACTAACAATAAAAGTACGCAAAAAATAGTATGGTACCTCTTTTGTTGACTTGCTGCCGAAAATAGAATTTTCCAAAATTTGGCACAATTTTTTTTGAATTTTGTCAAATTAGCTCAACACGAATTTGAATTTGCACAACAGAATTTCAAAGAGAGAATGGGGAATAGAGAGGTGCTGAATGAGAAGGGTATGGTGGCTATTTGTAGGAAGATTTTTGGGATTTTTTGAAATTTGTTTGCTATTTTTTAAGACCCCATCGATCAAAACGGTAAAAAATGTCCCAACGGCTGGATTTTAAACGAGCCGTGCCAAGCACGGCTCACGAGGTCGCTGTCCAACCTGCCCCACCCCAACCCAGTCTGCCCCCTTTCTTCTTCCCCTGCCCCCGCCCGTGTGTGAGAACCCTAAAACTTAAAATTAATCTAAACAACAATAAGCGGTAATAAAGAACATTAATAAGCAGTAAGTTGCAGTCTAATAAAAGAACAGATGACAACCCAGTTTATTTCAAGAATTTATTATCAAGAGTTTACGACATGGTTTATAAATCAATACACAGTTACAATCTTAGAATCAACTCCAAGAGTTTATTACAAGCAAAAGTAAAATATTAATACAAGCCCGGAATTTATTACAATCACTGAATTAATTACATCAGATCAAAATAAGAAAATTACAGCTTTGAGTACATTACAAAAGAAAATAATAAAGTCTTCCATCTCGCCAAAGCCTTGCATCTTTGTCCATGTATCGTCATCCAGTCGCACCGATTCCTCGGCCAATCAAAAACCCTGTCCTTATTTCCATTTTCCACAAAGACCAACTGACAAGTAGCAAACCAAATGCGATAAAGAAGAGTTTTAATGAAAATAGATTGTCGTAAGATCGCATGAAGATCCTCGAGGTTCTCAGACCGACCAAGGCCGGTCGGCACCATCTCACTTCAGTAGGTTTCATCACTCGACAATTATAGAAAATCCGACACCCACGTATATCGACCTACCTCAACAGTAGAAAAATCCAACAATGCTTTTTACCTAGCCCCAACGCCCAATTTTAGTGTCATCGACTTACCGTCTACGGTATAAAAGCCAAATAATAGTGCAGAGAGCTTTCCATGATGGGCCAAAGGTCCTTAACCAAACAGCCTACAGTGAGGGTAAAATGGATAAGGGAGGGAAAAATTTGGCAATCAACAGGCCAAGAGAAAGAGTCAAGCCGAGAGCACCTTTCCCATAAGCCTCTCACTCACAAGACACATTCACAGAGCCTCACAAAACTCACAAGCCCCCATTCAGTTCATAGTCGAAGGCAACAACACTGACCAAGCAAAGCCAAGCCACACTCTGATCTCCCCCAAAACAACAAGCTCACTGCCAACCGAAGGAACAAGCAAGGCAACCAACCAAGAGCAAGCAAGCTCACTGCCATCCCAACCCCATTTTCTTCCCTCAAACCGAAAGCCAACCCACATCAAATCCAAAAGCCAGTGCTAGCCATGCATCACCCACCTTTGCCATCACAACCAAAAACATCCACAGAGAGGGAGTGAAGGTGAAGAGGAGCACAAAGGAGTTGAGGAAGACCGACGGAGTGGGAACAACAAGCGACGACTAGAACCAATAACAACCAACAGAGACCACACCAAGCCGACAGGGACCAAAGGAATCGAAGGGAGCACCATCACCATCATCACCACAAGGCCGGCATCGCCACCGCGGCCAAACCACCACTGCCATCCCCCCCAAACCCAACCAAGCCAAGCAAGGTAACCACCAATCTTTCCCCCCACTGCTTTTTTTTGCCCCATCCGAATCCCACCATATGAACTCAACATTGCACACAGAGCACACACAGTAGCAATAGCATGATCCAATCCATCACAGAGCAACGGGGTACAGAGAGAGTAGAAAGAGTAGAGGGGAGTAGTATACCTCAGTGTGACGCGGCAACGGCGGCGCACCACCACCGCCGTAGTTAGTCACGGTAGCAACTCACATTCATCACCTTCACCATGCATAAGCATAAATCAACAAAATCAAAAAGAGAATCGAGTCCAAACCATAAAACCAAAAGAACAGAACAGAGGGGAAGCAAATCAGAGTGAGAGCAAGCCAAATCCCGGCCACCACCCTCAAGACCGGTAGCTTAGGGGCCGGACCCGGGCCGCAGGCCGAGCAGGGAGGCGCGGGTGGCCGAGCCGAGCAGGGGAGACGGGGAGGAGCAGGGAGGCGCGGGGCGGGCCAGATGCCCAGAAGAGGCACGCGCACGGGCCGAGCGGGCCAAACCATAGTGGGGAGCGAGGGAGAGCTGAGCGTCGCGGGAGAGACAGCACCGGCGGCCGGAGGCCGAGCCGCAGAGGCGCATGGTGGCCGAGCGCGCGGGTGAACAGGTCGGCGATGGCGCCAGGAGCTCCCCATGGCGCAAGAACTGTGGCCGAAGAAAATCACCAGGAGGAGTTTTTGGCCAAAGCAAAACCAGGAGGAAGAAGGGGAAATGAGGAAGAAGCAATGGGGAAAAGAAAGAATGGGAAGCAGGGCTGTCGGCCGAACCGAAACGATAGGACGGGGAGAGAAAAGAAAAGAATAAATTAAAATAATAAATAAAAAGAGAGAGAAAAATTAAAAGAAAAGGAGAAGAAATTAGGTAAGAGGGTAGAAAAGTACATTCCTGTAACATCCCAGCTAAACCTAAGCTTGGAATGATACTAAACAAAGAGTTTTTCCCTAAATTCAGCAAACTCTCCTTTGTAATCTTGGCTATTAAAGAGATTAACAAGCACATAACAGGTGATCAACTAGGATAATGCGATAACAATTTAAAATAAAAACAAGAAAGATAGTATGGAGTCACCATCCGACTCATATTACAATAAAACAAAGCACCTCGAAGGGGGAATATGGTCATACTAAGAAAATTATGTTCTCTAGTGGGATCCTCCAATTAAATTTAAGTACTAATTTAATAAGCATAACAATTAACGTGGTGAAGTGTGAAACCAACGATACTAGTCCCTCCTATGTATGTCGTCATCACGAGCTGTACCTAAAATAAAGCATAACAATAAGCGTGAATCCAAGACTCAGCAAAGTACAATTAAATCAATAAACCAAACATCATACCATACTTTGAATATTAGTAAAGCCCATCACATGCAGTCATTCACAGTATCACCATATCCATCCAACTTTAATTGCCATGCAATGCTCATGCTACAAATGCACTTTTCTTTTCTCTTTTGCATATACTGGTAATACGGAGTATGCATCCGTCGATACATACCTATGTTTGTGCCTTCTAGCACAGGGACCTCAAGCCACACTCCACGAGTGTGGGAACCTCATGCCTGTCTAAAACATGACGGGGACCTAAAAAATTATCCTTAATTGGCTACCACGTAGCCCTCTCAAGGATCAATGAAAAGAATGATACAATAATTAATTTATCTTTAACAACATTACCATGTCACCCCCATGGTAATTGCGTCAATTTATCATATTCACAATTAAGCAATAATAACCTCACCATGTCATCCCTAGGGTAGTTGCATCATCAACGCAATCTTATTCTTTTCATCACTAATACCATGACACTAAAATAACTTACCAAAACATTATTAAATCTCATGGTCATAAATCAACAAGATAACGACAAACTCCCGTTGTCACCATTATACAAGTACTTGCCTTAACCATGTGAAGTATGACGATGGAAAGAGGGCGCTGCACCCGGGATCACACCACCACTCAAGCATTTCATAAACATACTAAGGATACAATTCAAGGCATAACAACTATACAAAATTAATGCATATAAAGCATCGCTCGTAATCTCAACCCAAATACCGATCTCCCCTGAACACCGTTCTGTCTCAAACGGAACAGTCACCTTACAAAAAAAATCATATCTACCTCTTCGATTATCCAAAAAATTCCCTCTTAGATTCTCTGGAATGCTTAAAAAATTATCTACAACAATCCAGTTGGTATTATCCCCTAGTTTAGTCATTAACTATCTTTAATATTCCGATTACTACAACTGTTAGATTCTGACCGCCATTCTGGATAGCAGAACTAAAACAATCATAACTTTTGTTCAATTTATCCAAACCATGTGTTCTTGGGCTTCTTAGAAACCTTAAGGAACCAGCCAAAGAAGTCTAGTTGGTCAAATCCTCTAATTAAGAATTTAGCTATTTTTAATAAATTGATCTCTAAAGTTTGCCCGAATCCTGATAGAACCTAAGAATAGTAGCAATGAAACATTCATAACTCAATATCTAAACATCCAAATGCTGCGAACCAAGATTCTATGGAAAGCTATTGACGTTTCCCACAAAGCTCTAAGAGGTTACCAGACCAAATTTTGCATTTACCGACCATAAAACTACACTGCAATACAATTAGTCTACACCCGATCTGCTACCCGATATTGGTCGAATCGCAAAAGAAAAAGACTAAGCAAAGGGAATCTAAAAGTCACCCTTGAAGAACACGTTGATGATTGCAGGAACACCCATGAGATCTCCCTCCCTTCGTCCTCTCTTCCTTCCTTTCTTCTTCTTATTCCTTCCTCTCCTTCCTTTCTTCTTCTTCTTCCTTCCTGCTGATCTCCTCCTCCTCTTGGCATAGTAGCAGGGAAGGGGAATGCTATAGTACTCTGGGCATGCTACAGTCACAAGCGTGCTACAGTGCCGTTTCGTGCTACAGTACATGGGGTGCTAGGGTTTGGTTCCCCCCACCCTCTTAAGCCGGGCCCTCACATGGGCCCAAAGAGCTATGGGCCAAAGGTCCGAGTTCTAAAACTCCTCCAAAATTCTGAATTTTCCCTTTCTAATTATATTTAATTTTAGTACTAGTCACTTATTTGTTTTATGTTTAAACTAGATATTACAGTTCCATTAGGGAATAGTAGTAATAGTAATTTTAGTAGTGGAATGAACACCAATAATAATATGTTGTCGTTGTGTAGTTATTGGGCCAAACAAATCTATAAGCCGCGTGAGGATAAAAAAGCAGTAGCCAGACCGGTAGAAAAATAAAAGCGGGAAAAAGTATAAAGTTAATCTGAGACTATATAACTAAATTAATCACAGATAAAACTCCCTAAAATTAGACAAATAATCCAATGCGTAGAAATGATTTAATCGTGATAGAATAATTAAAATAAACAACCCTGGTAAATACCACCCCTAGCACGATCTAGCCAGGGTCCATCATTAGCAAACGCGAGAGTAGGCAACCAACTATTCTAGAGCTAGTGGACCGTAGAATAACCGCAGTTGGGGAGTGCTGACCTCGCGGGGATCCGAAAAATATTATTAAAATATAATCTGCTGAAAAAGAAGATCAACTGATTAATGTACGCATAATAGCACCAAAAGCAACTAAGTATTTATTTATTATTTGCGCATGTCATATAATTGCAAAAGACGAACCGGCACAGGCGGAAACATTTGATCTAAGTTCGTTGACGCAGATCTTTACTATGACTACGAAGGCAAGCCTCTTGAACATCAACCTAGTTATATTAAATGTAAAAGTTATATTGTTGTATCATATATGTATGTGCATTAAAATTATGTCTCAAAACCAAATCAGATAAAAGAGATAAAGAGAAAAGAGTAGTACAACTGAGATGAGTAGCTGTGCTATAAGAGAAATATTAGGCTGGTAAAGGGGCTCGTGGCAAGAAAGAGAAGAGGGAAGTGGTGGGACCCTTTACATATGGATAATATATAAGGGCCAACAAAAGTCCCACTTGGATAAGAGGTTGTATTTAAGTGCCAACCATTTTTTTGTTTCGGCGGGCAGAAAATGCTGCCTTGTTACATGGCTATACTCTCCACATAGGGCAAGTAATATTGCACGAGTAAGTTATGGAGGAACCCAGGACCGGTAGGCAGAGTCCAGAAGTAGGGGATCCAAGGTGCTATAGTACCGCAAGTTGGAGTGTTGGGTGCAGGGATGACCGGCCCAACCAATATTATTGGAACTCGGTGGAGGACTGAGTGAGCTCCCCAGGACACCGATAGAAAATAATGGGTGAAGACTTAATAACGTAACTTGGAAAACGTTCTGTATTTTGAACTTGAAACCGCATCAAATGAAATGCGGGAGACCTAGCGTAAAGAGAGCTCAGAGTAGTTATGGGTAAAGTGGTACAAAGCCTGTGCAGTGCTATGTATAAAATCATAAATTCATGCTTGTCTCCTGGATTGGAGTCTACAGTGTCCGATAGGGGTTTATCTTCTTTCCGAGTGATAAGTAGTCTTTTCAGAATTAAAACTTGCCATGTAAATCTTGGTAAACTATTTTTTTTAGAAAAAGAGATGATTTAGAAAATGTGATAATGAATAGAGAAGAGTCATACAGTGCATCTTTACTAATAAATGCTTGCTGAGTACACTAGTACTCATTCTTGATATTATTCTCCTTTGTTAGATCCTAGCCTGGCCGAGGACTATCCCGAGTGGGATGAAGAACACGTAGGTGCCGAGGAGGCCACAGGAGACAAGGGCGCTTACTACAAGGACCAGAGCGAGGTGAACCCCTTATTCGGCGACTGGGATGACTAGACGACCGGTGGAGCAGGGCAAGCAAGTGAGGGGAATTCTTTCCCGTTGTAATTAAATAATTGTATTAAAGACCATGGCCTTGCATGGCTACTTGCTGTAATAAACTATAGTTTCTATCTTATTGTTTTGTTGTGTTAACTCTGGTAAGGCTTACTATTCATTAGAGTGGTGTCCTATTAGGTAGACAAATAGTAATTTGTATGCTTAAGTGTATCGCCCATTCGCTTCTCCTCTTCCTCCACAGGATCAAGATCGCACCGCGACTCGCCTCCATCGTTCTCTCAAGACCGACACCGCCTCGCTAATCCATTCCTCCCGACTCCAGGCCCCACCGACGGCCTCCTCTAGTGCACGCTAGTGGGCCGTGTCGTGCTCGTCGGGTTCGTGCCGTGTCGGGCCGGCCCACCATGCCGTAGTAGCGGCTCGGGCGCGCGGCGCCATATCGCCTCCCTCGTCACCGGCTTTCCTCCGATCTCAGGTCGCTGGTTATTGTTGACTCCTGGTTTCTGGTTGTCACTTTGCCGCCTCCCTTGATTGCTTTCCAGGGCTCTTGGTCGCCTCCCTTGTCGGCCTCTACCTTGTCTTCGACTCTCGGTTGCTACTGCTACTCGGTTACCTAGTGGTTTCCCCTTTACCCTTTTACTTTTACTATTATTCCCTACTACCGATTTGTGCCGATTTGCCCCCAATTTGATTTGGGCTCCTTGGTGACACTATTGGTGGGTTTTGGAGAATTTTGGGTGACGGCAATGTGGGCTTATGGATGCGATGGGGTTCTGGGGGATGGCTTGGAGGTGGCTTGGCTTCGGTTCTTGGGCTTTGGGCTCTGTGGTGATGGCGTGGTGGTTTTGGTAAGGCGACGGCTTGTGGCTTCTTGGGCTTGATGATGCTTGGTGGTTGTTCTATGGGTTTCGGTGGTGGCAAGGTGATGTAATGTGGCTTGTGGCTTTGGTTGTGGTACATGGGGTTTCAGTTTTGGTGGGGGTTCTGTGATGGCTTGTGACGTCTGGACGGTTCTGGAGGATTTTGGTGATGGCAATGTGGTGGCTTGGTTTGTTCTGGAAATGGTGGCGGCTTTAGTGGTGGCTTCGGTGGTGGCCTGGTTGCAGGGCATGATGATGCCTGGTGGTTGCTTGAGGCTTTTGTGGGTTTTGGTGACATGCTGGGCATGGTTCCTTAGGCATTGTTCCTGGGCACGGTGAGCTTGGTGATGGCATGGTTCCTGGGCTTTCCTTCAGTCTTGGCTTCAAACCCTAACCTAAATAACTTCTTATCCTTCTTTTCACACTTTGTCAATTTTAGTTTAGCTTCATTACTTTGTCTGATTCTAGTTTTACCATGTATGCTTGGGGGTAGCTCGTTTAGGGTTGTAGTGGCGGGACTCGGGGTGGGGGTTTGTGCCGGGGAGCTCATCCTTGTTCCCGAGGGCGCACGGTGGCCTTTGCAGGCTTTTCAACATCAGTGTGGTGTCTTGCCGACTGGGGCAGGGTGTGCCCTTCTCTTTGGTCACCTCGCCTTGTCGGTTGTGGCTGTGTGCAGTGCGAGTGTTGTGTGATGATGCTAAGGGGAATGGTCGGTTGGTCGGGGAATGGCTGGTTGGCTGAAGCTTGGTCGGCCCTCTGGTGGTGGTGGTCGGCTATACGGCTTTCAGTTGTCGTGGTTGTCCACTGGTTGCCGTGGTCTTCCACTAGTGGCCTTGATTGTCCGCCACCTTCTCAGCTTCTCCTTGCCTCCTACATTCTTCCTTGACTTCCCTTGTGTGGGGGGCTGTGTGGATTGATGGAGCTTGTTAGTTTGGCTTTAGCTTGTTTTGGCTTGCTTGCTCTGGGTTGCTGCTAGTTTTTGGAGGAAGGCAAAGTGGCTTGGTTGTGCTGTGAGTGGCTTTTATTTGGGGCTTGGCTTCGTTGGGAGCCTCTCTCTCCCTCCTGTGCCCAGCCCAGAATGCCCTCACCTTATCCTTTCTCCTCTCTGTGATTTCTGTTCGGTTGGGTAAAAGGCTTGAACCAATGGTCCATAAGGCATTGTTTTTCAAGATTTTCTGTGGTTGAGGTAAGTCGGAAAAGTGGGCGTTTGGATTTTTCTAACGGTTGAATGATGAAACCCACAGAAGTGAGAGGATGTCGACTGGCCTCGGACAGTCTGGGAACCTCGATGAGCTTCTCGTTATCTGACAGCATCATTTCTTTCCTCTACTCCACTTTGTTGGTCTTGGTTTGCTTTTGGTCTTTGGGCTTTTGCTAACAAATGGATGGAATAGTGGTAGGGCTTTAGGTTGGTGAGGAAAGGGCTCTATCAGCCGGCAATACACAGAAAAGAAGATGCAACGGTTTGAGGCCACCAAGCATGCAAGTTTCTTTTATGATTGAATTAATGTCGTAATTTTTATTTTTGCTTTGATGTAAAGAATTCTTGTAATTAATTCCGAGTTTGTATTAATGTTTTATTTTTGCTGTAAGAAGCCATATTGTAAAATATGTTGATGAACTCTTGTATTTACTATTTTGCGATGTGTTCAACATTAGTCTGTAATTTACTGCCCATTAATGTATATTGTCATTTAGATTAATTTAAGTGTTAGAGTTCTTTTAGTAAGGATTAGTAAAGTTTAGTTACTCTGGCGATGTAGAAAAATATAGAATAAATAATGCAAATTATTTAGGTCTTTGTGTACAAATAAAAATGCTTAGCACATATTGTGTACAAATAATGTTGTACTACGTATGTAAAAAAATGGTAAATATTGGGAATGTGGTTAGCAAAATTATTGGTTATGTAAAAAAAAAATGTAAACATGGTCATTGATGGTTATGACCTTTTTTTGACGCACATGATTAGGAAAATAATCATCATTAATTTACTAGTATGTTAATTAGCCAATGCTTAAGTAACGCAATCTAGTAAGGGTTAGCAAAGTTTAGTTGCTTTGTGCGAGAACCCTAAAAAAAACTTAAACTAATATAAACAACGCTAATCGATATTAAGCAGTAAATTAAATTTATCCAAGCAGTGATAAGCAGTAATCACAACCTAATAATGGACATATCTCAAAACGGTTTAATATAAGAATACATTATCAAGAAGTTACAACAAGATTTTATAAATCAAACATACAACATCGATAAACTCGGAGTCAATTGCAATAATCCTTTACGATCGAAAGTAAAACATTAAATACAAACTCAGAATTAAATTACAAGAATCCTTTACATCAGATCAGAATATAAATATTACAGCTTTGAGTATATTACAAAAGAAAATAATAAAATCTTGCATATCGCCGAATCCTTGCATCTTTTGTCCGTATGTCACCAGCTAGTCGAACCCATTCCTCGGCCAATCCAAATCCCTATCCACATTTCCATCGACCGTCAACAACCAAAAGACCAGTAGCAAACCAGAAAGTATAAACGGAAGTTAGAAGTAAAGAAGGATTGCCGTCAGATCGCATGAAGATCCTCGAGGTTCCCAGACCGACTAAGGTCAGTTGGCACCATTTCACTTCAGTTGGTTTCATCACCCGACAGTAATAGAAAATCTGACATCTACGTTATACCGACTTGCCTCAAACCGCAGAAAATCGAAAGCAAAATATCAGGGACATCCTTTGGACCAAGGGTCCATGAGCAAAAAGTCAACCATGAGAGCCAAGGGGATAAGGGAGGGGGAAAATCGACATGCACAGGCCAAGAGAAAGAGGGCAACCAAAGCCTCTCTACCTTAAGCCCTTTTTGCCTTAGTCAAAGCCTCACAAACCCTCTCATTCAGTCACAACCGAAGAACACCCAACAGAGTAAAACCAAGCCACACTCTGAGCTCCCTCAAAATAGGAAGCCACAACCAAGATCCCCCACTGCCAACCGAGAGCCCCACTGCCAACCAGTGCAAAGCAAAGCAAGCCAAGCCTCACACCACCATTGCCACTCCCAAAACCAAATACAGAGAGGTAGTGAAGGAGGAGAGGAGCAGCAAAGGAGACGGGGAAGACCAATGGAGCCGAGAAGACAAGAGACGACCTAGAACCGTCAACGCACGCTAAGGACCATGCCAAGCCAACAAGGGCAAGGAGGACCGTATAACCAAAGGAGCACAAAGACCACCACCACAAACCATCATCACCAACCCTAAGACCGCTTTTTCCAAAACCGACCAAGCCAACAGAGGTAACCCACCATCCTTGCCCCCATTCTTATTTTTGCCCAATCCGAACCCCACCTTATGAACCAAACCATGCACAGCGAGCACAGGCCACAGCAGCATTACCACCCACCAATCCATCACAGAGCAAGGAAGGGAAGGGGCAAAGAGAGTAGTTAGAGTAGAGGGAGTAGAATGGAGGTATACCTCGGCAATGGCGGCATAGCTACTCACACCTGACGACCTCGCACTCCCCGACGTGAGGGAGGCCTTGAGCCCCACCGTAGCTAGCCATAGCAACCCACCCCATCACCATTCATCATGCATGAGCAAGAAGCAACACAAATCAAAAATGAATCAAGTCTGGGCATGAAAACCGAAACAAGAAAGAAGGGAAATAAGGGGAAAATGAAACCGAGGGAGAAGAAGCCACATCCGGCCACACCCCACAAGACCGGCTGCCTAATGGCCAGAACCGAGCCGAGCGGCAGCCGGGCTATTCGAGCCGCAAGGGGGAGCGGGAGGGCTGAGCCAGTGGCGTGGGAGGCTAAGCCGAGCGGCCAGGGCGCGGGCGCCAAGCTACCGAGGCACAGGTCGAGCCGAGCAAATAACTAAGTATTTATTTATTATCTTTCTGTATAATTATATATATGTGCATGAAAACTATGTCTCAAAATCAAATCAGATAAAAGAAAGAAGAGCAAATAAAAGAGATAATTGTGAGAAAAGAGCAGTCCAGCTGAGAAGAGCAGTTGGGCTGTAAGAGTAAATACTAAGGCTGGTAAAGAGGGCCCTTGGAAGGAAAAGAGAAGAGGGAAGAGGCAGGACCCTTTACATATGGATATTATATAAGGACCAATAAAACTATTACCCGGATAAGGGGCTGTATTTAAGTGCTAACCATTTTCCCGTTTCGACGGGCAGAAAATGCTACCATGTTACATGGCTATACTCCCCACATTAGGTAAGTAATAAAATATGTGAGTGATGGAGGAACCCAGGACCGGTAGGAAGAGTCCGGAAGTAGAGGATCCAAGGCGCTATAGTACCGCAAGGTGGAGTGTTGGGTGCGGGGATGACCAGCCGAGCCAATATTATTAGAACTCGGTGGAGGACTTGGTGAGCGCCCTAGGACACCGACGGAAAGTAATGGGTGGAGACTTGACGAGGATATAATAATCCTCATTTAATTATTTATCTGTAATTCACATTATGGATAATAATGACGTCATATGGTCCTTGAGTATACCCCTTATTCATAAGGGAGAAGCTGGAGGTCTAAGGTATTCTACGACCACCCTATAGTCGTAAGTCTTCCTACGACTGTACCATGATCGTAAGTTCTACTACGATCAATCTGTGGGCGTAAGCTCTTCTACGACCACCATCTGGTCGTAAGCTCTTCTACGACTAGTTCCTAGTCGATAGGGCTTACAAACATGTGGGCCCAGTCGACCAGGGAATCTTCCGCACCATACTTAAGGATATGTGGTAGTAAACTACGCTGTTATTCTCTGGAATAATGGCACGATTTAAACTCCTTGTTATGGTGATAACTGTCTGGCAACATGGGAACGTTACTACTCCCATAATAACTCTCCAAAGAATGACTCCACGATCCGAACATTAAGGCGGCCTTTAGACTAGAGATACAACGGTACACTTCGAGAACTGTATAAAAGGCGGGATCATTAGGACAAAAGGGGGAGAGGCCAATTAGAAACACAATACTCTAGCCTTTAGCTCCATCTTGTAATCCAGCATACTCAATACATACACACAGGAGTAGGGTTATTATTCTCCCAGGAGAAGGCCTGAACCTGTATAAAAATCCCCGTGTCTCTATCTCTATGTGATTTTGAGCTTATAGGAACCCCCCGAATCAAACAATCTTTACATAAGTTCGGTTCTAAAACACCGACAGTTGGCGCCAACCGTGGGGATCTTCAAGTCATCAGCTTTCCTCCATTTTCTCCAAACTCTCATGCTCTCATGGCCGGAGAGTGGAACGAGGAGAATTGGTTCGACTTGGCCGATTACGCAGATATCGACATGGATGTCAGTTTCCACTATGAGCCGAGTACTACATCATCCGATGGTGATGTCGCCTCCGGAGATCATTCTCCAGGAGACTGTACCATCAATGGAGTTAAGGAGGGATCCTTATCCCCCCACAACGATACGTCCAGATGAGGAACCAGCTTCCTCAGAGGGCAAGGGTCCATCCGACCACAACGAGGGCTGTCCCGAGGCAAGCTCAGAGCATGGCGAGGGTTCCCTCTCCAAATGCTCAAGTCCACCTGAGACAGTCCGACCTGGCGCGACAACTCCTGGAAGTCATAATTTCGGATCTTGATCAGCACCTGGTGGTTCTCTCTCTCCAGTTAGCCTAGCCAAGGATGCGGTCAAACATGCTCTTCCTGCGAGTTCGACCATCCCAGCGCAGGACTCTCTTACGGACGGAAACGGCTATAACCCGAAATTCCCCTTCCTTGAGGGGTTTGCTCCAAGTCGCCAAATGGTGTCATTCGATGACTCCTCGAGCGAGGAGGTCTCAAGCGCAAGTGGAGATCATCAACAGGAGCTCTTCGTCCTTCCCTCAGGTAGCAATAACTCTCCTAGAGACAGGACTGAGGACGCTCCCCGACGATCACACCCTACGACCACTCGTGGAATGGCGAGGACACCTCCGGCGATGAACAGAGTCAGTACTCTGATAAACGTGCGGGAAATCCTCGGTATCATCAGACTTCACTAAGGCAAGCTCAAAGATCAGGTATGGATGATTATGAAACAATCCGATGGAAGCGAGTAGCAGCTCAGAGAAATTTGCTTAGGCACGCTCAATACCAGTCAAAAGAAGCTCAGGAACTCCAGCATATCAACGATTTGCTCGAGAACCCATCTCGAGAACTTGCCCGAGCACCTAGCTACGACCTCTTCACTGAAGAGATCGCACGAAGGTCATGGGCTAACGATGAGCAAGCTTGAACGCCCCCACCGCCATCATTCTCGAAGTCGAGCAAGACGACTCCATCACCTTCACCGCTCAATAACTCACCGCATGAAGAACACCACAAGTTGTGTCGTTCCCCAAACCGGAAAATGGTTCCTTGAATGCCTAATGATCAAAAAGCTCCCAGGAGAGATGATCATTCACCACTCCGACCCAGAGGTCCGCAACAACAGACAAAATACGAGGAGTATTACCCTCGTAGGATCGAGACTTATCATTTCCAATCGGCGACCGTGCCCCTACCAAGACCAGAGCAACGTACGTGGGGCGTTGTGATGCAGTGGTTGTTCCACATATTCCAAGTGGACCGTGATGTGTACGATCTGAGATTGAGTTGCCTTGCCCCGCGGGTAGCACAACCCACATATTGAGAGTTAGTGCAGCTGAAGGGAACAAATTCATTGCAGTCATATGTACACATAGCGAGGGAGGGAGGGTGGAAATTGGTCCTTTTGGTCTAGGCATATGCCAAACCCACTGCTCCATTTGCGGCTGAACAAGAAGGGGGTGCTGACGACGAAGAAGAAGTCGGGGACTCCAGCCACAACGCGGCGCACACAATAGCTGAAGCTCCCGGAGTTGCTGATGTTGTTGATGAAGACTCTGCGGAAGTAGCTCCTTCAGTCAGGCAAGCTAGTGGTCTTGCTGACAAGGGTAAGGAGGTGGAAGCCATAGTACAAAGGATGGATCTCGAAGACCGAGACTACACGGCTTTGTCTGAAGATGAAAGTTCCGACGACGAGGATGATGTGGACCAAGAAAGGTTCCATTCGATCAAACACATACCGCCGACAAATTTCGTTGCCAACGAAGGCTCTCGTGTGCCATGGGAGTACGACCAGAGCGAGGTCAGGCTAGGAGCTATGTATAAATACAAGAAGGCCGTGCAGGACACGGTCAAATTCTGGGCTTTGTCGGTGCGACGTACATTCACAGTCGTTAATCTATCCCAAGATGCTATGACGTGAAGTGCGGCATAGAGTGGTGCCCTTGGCGAGTGCACGCATTTCAACCTAAGTGGGACACCTACTGGAAGTGCTCTATAGTGGTCCCTCACACATGCGTCATTTATGAGTCAGTGCAGTCCTACCAGAACCTATCACCAATCTTCATCGCCAACCTCATGTACAGTGAGATCGTGGATAATCTAGATTTTGAACCACGATCCATCATTTGGATGATTGAGGCAAGATTCCAGTACACAATCAGCTATGCCAAGGCTTGGAGGGTAAAACAAAAGGCATTGGAATCAAGGTTCGGCACATTCGAGGATTCCTACCACAACCTCCCCGGGCAACTCCGAGTCATACAAGATAGGAATCCCGGCACCAATATCGGCATTCAAGACCCCACACATCCGAAGTGGGCCAATAAGAGGGAACTGTAGCGAGCATTCTTCGCCTTTAGTCCATGCATCAATGCATTCCAGCACTGCTGTCCAATCTCGTGCGCAGATGACACATTCTTGACTGGGAAGTATAAGGACCAGATACTGACTGCAATAGCGATGGACGGGAACAATCAAGTTCTTCTCGTGGCATTTGTTTTCATTAAAAGTGAGAACACGGACAGCTGGTTGTGGTTCCTGAAGAATGTGAGGATTTCTGTTGTGCAAGGCTGTCCTAACGTATGCCTCATACATGATTGGCATGTAGGGCTGCTGCATGCAATAACCCAGCTGGAACAAGGAGAGAACGTACCACTTGCATGAGCGGATCTGCAGAGCAAGTGGTGCATGAGGCACTTGGGTGCAAACTTCTGTAAGCAGTTCCACAACAAAGACTTGATGAACCTGTTCAAGCGGCTGTGCAACCAGAACCAGCAGCGGAAGTTCGAAGTACTCTGGAAAATTCTGGATGAGCGTCGTGTGGGTAAAGCTGCACAACCTCTGCAGAGTGAAAAATCTATTCGAATAGCCGTCTCCCTGGTTATGGACATGCTTGGTGATTTCACGCAAGGGTAGATTTTTTTAAAACTTGTTGGTCTTGGCTGGTTCCGAGCGGTTTGGCTCACGACCATGGTGGTCGTGAGTGGTCTGGCTCACGACCATGGTGGTCGTGAGAGGTCTGGGGTGTGACCAGGGTGGTCACGAGCTGTTTTCACAAGAAAACTTGTTACTTATGTACTAGTCTTTTAACTTGTGCTTCGCAATCTACTTATTGTATTTCAATTCAATGCTGCTTTCTGCAAACTAACCATAAAACTATCCTTGTTGAGCCTGGCATGAATATTAATTGCATACATTTTCCCTACAGCTTGCTGAGTACATTCAACGTACTCATGGCTTGTGCCCTCTGTTTGATCAGCAGCTGAGGAAGACCTCCCAGGGTGCTCCGACCTCTTTGAAGAGGAGGTTTTTGGGGACCTCTCGTGCTAGGACGTCCTCCACTCGATTGCCTATGGGCATGTCGTGTGGCCTCCACGTGTTTCTTTTGTTTCCACTGTGACCTCCCTGTGTTGTAGCCGTGTGCGACAGACCTTTGTAAAAAGCTTGACCATAAGGTCTCTTGTTATTATTATTTGTTAATTTGTCTTCTTCTTCATTAGTTTGTTGTATGGTTGTGATCACATCTTTGTTGAGACTCAGGCGACCAACGATCGATCGTGGATCGGGTCCAGCAGTACGTATGTCCCGGGTTGCTACTCTGGGTCAGGACAAGATGGTATCAAAGTCATATCGACTGTAGGATGTAACCCTAGTTAGTATGGTCGCTTTAGTCCAGAATTCAAAACTTATTTTTATAAATCAAACCAACAGAGTAACTTGAGTAGCTATTCTCCTCTTATCTTATTCTATTCTGTCCTCATCTTATCTGAGTCTCTTCTCACCTCATTCTTAGATTCTTACCCTTATCCCCTCTGAACTTTGTTTTGAAATTTAAATTGATCCCTCTCATCTCAGTGATCTCAATAGGATCGAGCTTTGCTTTAATTTGACCACCCAGATAAGTAAGGTTAGATGTGCTTTGGTAGAGTTAGTGCCGTTTAGACCTCCTGGTTGAGTTTTGTTGCCTCTTGTAGCTCTCCGGCTATCTGCTCTTTGGGTTTAACTGACCTTCCTAGTTAGGTTGATCCATCTTTCTCCCTTGTTCTCACTCATCTCTGTGCTGTTCCCTCTCATCTACTATGCTTTCTTCTCCCCGTCTATTAAACCTGGGGAGATTTGTTTTAGATGGATCAGGCCCGCACCTCAGCAAGTCAGGATGAGCCAGTGGACCCCTTTTCTCAGCCACCACCACCTCCTCCGGCAGCCCCCTCAGATCAGGGTTTGGGTCAGTTTATGGCAGCTTAGACTCAGCTAATGAATGCCGTAATGCAGAATATGAATCAAATGATGGAACGACAGAATCAGATTGCTGCAACCCTAGTCAATCTGATGAACCAGCAGAACCAAACAGTCGCTGCTTTTATGACAATGATGAACCAGGACCATCAGGCCGCTGCCATGCCATCGCCACCACCAGCGTTACAGCCATCAAAGTTTGCAAGGGCACATCCACTTACATTTTCCAACTCCTCTACACCACTGGAAGTACCTCATTCCGATGACAAGAGTCATTCTCTCCCTGAAAGTGACCATTCGGAGAACTACGTTATCTGTTACAGATGTGGTGAACAAGGACACTTTGCCTGCGAATGCCCTCAACGGGAAAAAACGAAGCAAGATAATCATTGTGCTAACTGTAATAGCACGGGACACTATTTTCTCCAGGTGTCCCCAGAGAAAGCTGATCCAGTATAAAGTCTGTAACTATTGTGGCAAGGAAGGACACTTTGTCAAGCAATGCCTCTTGCATAAACAAGAATCTGTGATACTGCGAGCAACTCTGGCATTGGAAGCCAGGTTAGGAGAACTTTGGATGTCCCACCAAGCCGCAAGGATCTCTAAGCCCATCATAGAAAGTCAAGCGAGCCATGACATTACTGAAGAAGCTCAGGATGAGCAAAGGCAATTGTGGGTCTACCCACTGAACCAGTCTAAGGATTGTGTTTATATCCGTTGTGGAGAAATCGGGCCCAGTGCCAGTGAGCATGAGAGTAGTTGCTCAAGTAGTGAAGGAAATCATTCACTCGGAGGATATCCAATGAACCAGATTTCCTATTGCTTGCGTGAGAGTAAAGATCATTACCCAGCCAGTGCCCTTTGACGACAATGCTGACCTCTTTATTACAGCAGCAACGTGAGCATTTTCAAGCCACTCTCATCCAAGCCCAGGCAGGAAGGCCCGTGGTTACTCCTACCAAGTTATCCCAAGAATCAGAGGAACCAGATTCCAACAAGGTCCATCCCGAGGCACTACATTTAGAACTACCTATCACCAGCCGGACAATTGTCACAAGAGGAAAAAGGTGAATCAAGAACAAAAGGTTGCAAGAAACTTCAAGGCTTGGGTGATTCAACCTCAACCCAACCAAGCACCAACACCAGCCCCACTCAACATTCCAGGATCAACACTACTTCCATCAATGCAGATGTCCCGCGACAACAAAGGTGGCCAGTCTCAGCAGGACAAAACATCCAAGGCAGAGATACAATGTTTCAGGTGTTAGGGTATGGGACATGTTGCAGGGAATGCCCGCAAAGGCACTTAGCCATCACCCTGGACAACACTCCAGAAGCTACTCTGATCGCAACCATAACACCAGCAGCAGGTCGTAAAAACAACATATGGTACTTGTCACAATTGCAAAAATACAGAAGTTTAGACTTGCCAATGCCTCAAAAAACAACTGTGAGCCATCCAACCAGCCTTTTGCTTCCTAATACATCTATTGGAGGTCCGTCACAGAAGAACTCATCTTATGCCGCAAGAATCGTGTGTTTCAACTGCCATGAGAAGGGTCACTATGTCATCAACTGCCCACGGAAGAAAGCTTCATCACCGGATAATCCACTCTCTAGAGTCATTTGTTACAAGTGCCACCAGACATGTCATTATGCTCACAGTTGCCCAAGAAAGCAAGCCCCGACGCCAATTCCATTCAAATTGGGAGCTACACCAGCCCGAATCGCTATACCAGGAGCAGGCCAAGGAACAACTCAGGCCTCAAGCCAAGCCACCAGGACTCCACTTCCTTTTGCAAGAGACCAATTGAATCAAGTCACCATGGAGCAAGCCCAAACAGCTCAGAACTTCATTCCTGGTAAGTGCTAAGTCAGTGCAGTGTCAATTGCAGCCTTGTCTTGCTCGCAAGAGGAAGTTGAATGGAAAAGTGAGCAAAGTTTTAGTTTCCGAACCTATTCTCTAGTCAGCCCAAATCTCGGGGTCGAGATTCCCTTTAAGGGGGTTAGGTTTGTAATGTCCCAAGTTCTTCCCGAGTTTCTGAGTTTTCAAAAATAAAAAAGAACCATTCAGTTTTGTTGAAGTTCTAAAGCTTAACTTGAGATTTTGGAATTTAAGGTGTTTAATATGACTAAATCCAACTTCAATTAATTTGATCTTGGTTCCTTTGGAGTTGTTAGAGTTCTCTGGTGTTGTTTTCCCTTTTCGCCGTTCTTTTCTCCCCGCAGCAATGCCCTCCCTCCTTTCCTTGCGTGATCGTCCGACCAGGCCGACGGCCGATTCGCTGGACGTTCGGCTAGTCCGAACATCCCCTTCATTTTGAACTGTCCGATATGTGTTGAATGACCTCATCTGATTGGCGCGTTCAACCGGTCCAAACGTTCACCTCTTTTTGAACCGACCGATCAAAATCGGATGGCCTCGCTTCGCCGCGCCTTCTTTGATCCCCTTCTCGTTGGATCTCCCTTTTGGTTTAGACCTCTCCGGTGGTCCTGGAGCTGGTCTTTTTGCAAAGACCATCCCTTTGTGCCGTGACCACCTTTAGGCTGCAACCACCTCTTTGTGTCGCGACCTCCCCTTGGGCCGCAACCACCCTCTAAGTCTTTTTGCAAAGACTACCCTCCTGATCTTTTTGCAAAGACCACCCCTTTGTGCCGTGACCACCTCTTTGGGCCACGACCACCCTCTGAGTCTTTTTGCAAAGACCACCCTCCTGGTTTTTTTGCAAAGACCACCCTTTGAGTCTTTTGCAAAGACCACCCTCCTGGTCTGCAACCACCTTTTGGGTCACGACCTCCTCTTGGTCACGTGCGCCCCTTGGTCATGTGCGCCCTTGGGTCGTGACCTCCCCTTGGTCACGTGCGCTCTTTGGGTCATGACCTCCCCTTTGACCGCGACCCCCTTTTGACCAACCCCACCTATCGGCCTTGCTCACCTTCTTTCCCGCTCTTTGCAGCGCTGCTCTCGCTAGAGACCTCGCTGGTCTCACCGGAGGCCTCACAGACAAATGACGCCAGAACGATTAAATGATGCCGCCTCAGCTCCCTGTCCTCGGCACTGCTTATGCGCTCGCTCGTGCCCCCGCCTTGTTGCCACCTACCCTTGATCTCTTGTGCTTCAGAGTTTCTCAACTGCTCTTCCCGTTCTCCCCGGCTATAAAAGCCTGAGGAGCCCTTCTTCATCACCTTTTTCCTCACCTTGCTCTCAGCTCTCTCTTGCTCTCACCCAGTTTCCGTGCTTGGAGTTTCACTAAGGAGTTCGCTGGAGCCCTCCTTGTCGCCAAGGAGTTTGCTGGAACCGCGCCGCCTTCGACCACCTTGCCGCCGCAAAGTTCGCCGGAGCACCTGCGCCATTTGCTATTCTTCTCCAATCTTTTCTCTCTCCCTCTCTCTGTGTCTGGGTGAGTTCCTCCATGCCTTGTCCTCTTTTGCTCTTACAACCACGTTGCATGGTTGTACCTCTTTTACAACCACGATGCGTAGTTGTGTTCCTCCTCAGGACCTCCTCCTGTGGACCTCCTCCTTAGGACCTCCTTTGGACCTCCTCCTGTGGACCTCCTCCTCAGGACCTCCTCCTTTGGACCTCCCCCTCAGGACCTCCTCCTGAGAGTCTGTTTCTATTTCAGTGTTTCTCTTTTTGTTCTAGTTTGTCTGTCTTTGGTTTTATTTGAATTCGTTGTATTTATTTGACTCTTTTTCGCACGTGTAGATTCCGGCTCCGCGGAAGAGTTCGTGGACCCAGCGACCTCAACAGAAGCACTTCGATTCTTCAACGGATGCAAGTCGTAGACCTTTGATCATGTTGTTCCCAGTTTGCAAAAATTACTTTGTTTTGTATCAACATGCATGGCTATTTGTATAAAAATGGTTTGGGAATTAGCTAATCACCTACTTGGCAGTACGACTCCTTGGATACTTGTATTCGACATGTTGACATGTACCCTTTGGACCACCTTAGGTTGGGTAATACTAGTTGGACCTCTTTGTAATAACTAACATGGGTGCATATTCTTGCTTAGACCTGCTTAGTTATGCGTTGTCTCGATCACCTGTCTCAAAGATGTTAAATTTGACTAAGAAATTATGGAATTGTGGCACGTATTTGTCTTGGCATGTGTTGTCTTTCAAGCATTGTCGCTGGCCTGTGTGGCCTCTAATAAAATTTGTTGTGTCGTGACCAGGGTAGTCATTGGGCCGGGTTGAACCCAAAATGTTTTGCTCGGGCAAGTGATCGTGCAGTAAAGGGGGTGTTATACGTACACTGGGATGAGGAGGTCTCGCCTGAGCAACAACTTTGGACTTTACCTTATAAGAGTTCGATCCAGGCAATACCGTCCAACCACATGTCTAAGGTGGGGTGGACCTGACCAACTAATTGGCAATACTTGATTTGGTTCTGTTTTGGTGGAAGTGTGGAAGGACTTGGGTTTACGCCCATACTTGGTGCAAGAGGGGGCCAGTAAGGTGAAACCTTAGCGAGCGGAACTGAGTTAGGGCAGAACCTTGTAAAGGCCTTGACACGAGCTCTAGACTGCTTACCTAAGGTAGTGAGCAGGGGCATCGACGGGTGCCCAACCAACTAGAGAACTCGTGTCGTGTGGGTAAAGTTGTACAACCTCTACAGAGTGAAAAATCTATTCGAATAACCGTGTCCCCGGTTATAGACATGCTTGGTGATTTCACGCAAGGGGTAGATCTTTTTAAAACTTGTTGGTCTTGGCTGGTTCCGAGCAGTTTGGCTCATGACCAGGGTGGTCGTGAGTGGTCTGGCTCATGACTAGGGTGGTCGTGAGAGGTTTGGGGCGTGATTAGACCTGTTCAAATGCCGGGCCAGGCCGGGCTTCGGGCCGGGCTTGAAAAGCCCGACCGAAAATCATCAGGCCCGAGGCACGCACCAAATTAAAAACAGATTTTCGTTTAAAATTGTTATTTTAATTATTTTTTGGAATAAAAAACTAATATTTAATACATTTTTAGCATTAAATAAACATATTTTTGTTTTTTTAATTGGTTTTATCTAAATTTCTTGGCCGGGTTTGCTTCTATCTAGTCGGTTTTGAGTCCCAATCCCTACCAGATAGCGCCTGGCTCTGCCATGGCCCGGCGGGTCAATGCCCATGAATAGTTCAGGCGTGACTGTGGTGGTCACGAAATGCTTTCACAAGAAAACTTGTTACTTATGTACTAGTCTTTAACTTGTGCTTTGCAATCTACTTATTGTATTTCAATTCAATGCTGCTCTCTGCAAACTAACCATAAAACTATCCTTGTTGAGCCTGGCATGAATATTAATTGCATACATTTTTCCTACGGCTTGCTGAGTACATTAAACGTACTCATGTCTTGTGCCCTCTCGCTTGATCGCCAATGAGGAAGACCTCCTGTGGTGCTCCGACCTCTTTGAAGAGGAGGTCTTGAGACCTCTCGTATAGGACGCCCTCCACTGATTGCTGTGGGTATGTCGTGTGGCCTCCACATGTTTTTTTTGTTTCATTGTGACCTCCTTGTGTTGTAGCTGCAGGCGGTGAGACCTTTGTAAAAAGCTTGACCATAAGGTCTCTTGTTATTATTATTTGTTAATTTGTTCCGCTTTTCATTAGTTTGTTGTATGGTTGTGATCACATCTTTGTTGAGACTGTGCATCAAATAATGATCGTGGGATCGGTCCAGGTGCACAGGAGGTCCCGGGTTGTGTGACAACCCACCCTTTGATATACCGCAAAGGTCCGGAGGACCATTTTTTTGAGTCATGCAGTACTACCTCATGAAGGAGCGGTAATACCGCTTGGTACTTCCCGAGGAGGTCTTCCAGACCTCCCAGAGGTCTTCAAGACCTCCCGGAGGTCTTGGCCAACATCCCGCAGTGGCACCTCTAGGTATATCATCGGGAGGTCCGACAGATCTCCTGTGCTAAGTCCCGTGAGGACCTCCCCGAGATCCCGCCTGCACAGAGCTAGTCCCAGAACGGATTGGCTAGCTCGCACAGATCTAACACAAGTGTAATCAAGTCCATACACAAACTAAGAAGAGCAAGAGATGTAACAACAAATAATATTAAAGACCAAATCGCCAAGTTTACAGGAGTTTGCCTCATGGGCTACAACAAAAGAGCAAGAACAATGAAAGCAAAAACGTTAATCTGAGGTCCAACCGATCACCCACCGGCTATCGAGCGGAGGACGCCCCTAGGTCGCAAGGTCTCCAAAGACCTCTTCTTCACCGAGCTTTGAGCTCCTCGAACTGCAGAATCGCTGATTAAAACAGAGGGCAAAAGCCATGAGTACATTGAATGTACTCAAGAAGCCGGGGAGTGCATGCAATAAGTAATCATGCAAGGCTTGCCAAAAGAGAGTCAGAAGGTTAGTTATGTAAAGCAAGATTTGACAACAAATAATATAAGTAGATTGAAATGCTCGAGTTAAAACAATAATACATAAGTACATTTATTTTGAGGAGGTCGTGAGCACCGCCACTCCCAAAACCCACTGAGCACCCACTCCAAAGTTCCAAAGACCAACCGTGGAGGTCCGGTCACACCCATGACCAGACTCACCACGACCACCCCGAGCACCCGCCCAGAGTTCCCAACCCGCCTCGACCTCATCTCGAGCCAACCATGACCCTCTAAAGCCGCCCAAGGTCTCTTCGAGGCAAAGCCACGCCTCGCAGGTTACCAGGACACAATTTCACAAAGCTACCCTTGCACCATATTCACGGCATGTCCATAACCAAGGACTTGGCTATTCAATAGATTTTACACTCGCAGAGGTGTACAACTTTACCCATTAATCCACGATCTCTCCAAATGATCGGGTTCCGGCCACCCTTGCTCACTCCGGCGAGCAATGGCGAGAGCGACAAGGCTTTTACAAAGCTTTGAATTGACTCATAGCTGCCCGCTAAGGTTTCGCTAATCCCCTTTGGTCTAGAAGTCCGCAGGTTATGGGTGCCCTCTGCGCCAACTAATCACACGCCAACCCAAAGAGCCCCAAGCCAATCCATTGCTAATTATTCAGCCTGCACTATTCCCATAAATGATCTTGTGGTTGCACCGATTGGCCTGATCAATGCACACAAAGTAAAGTCCTTATTTGTGCTCAGCAAGACATCCACAACCCCAAAATGAAGCATCCACTACTCACTCCCGACCTTCTTGCCCGAGCAAAACAATTTGTAATTAACCCCGCCAAAAGACCACCCACCCCGCACAACAATTATTAATGTGATCTCGCACCACAATCAACACAACTTAGGCATCCCGCCATAGTTGCTTAACAATGGCACCAACCACAGTTCCATATTTCAATTAGTCAAGATTATTAATTGATGAGGCATGATTCACGGACCCACGGTTTCTAAAGCAAGGCTAAGCATACAACATACGGTCCCAAAGTTGGCAATAACAAGGAATACCAACCAAAATATCCATCCTAAGGTGTCCAAAGAGTTCATGTCAACATGTTCGGCCTAAGTATATCAAGGAGGCATAATGTCAAGTAGGAGGATAGCTAACGCCCAAAACATGCTTTTATAAAGATAGCCATGCAAGTTTAATGAATCAAAATAGCTTTGCAAAGTGGGATCAAGATGATCAAGGGCCACGACTTGCCTCTCGTTGGAGAAAGAAAAGCTTCTACCAAGGAGCTTGATTCACGAAGTTCTCAACGATCACCCGAGATCTACACGTCAGAAAAAGAAACCAAATAAGCAAATAATTTCCAAGAAAACCAAAAGAACTTACTCAAAACCAAGAGAGAAGAGGAGATCCACAGGAGGAGGAGGAGGAGATCCACCATGTCGAAGAAACCGAGGAGTTGAAAAGAGGAGCAGGAGGCAATGTGTTCTCCGGGTGCTCTATTTAAAGAGCGAGGAATAGAGCACCAACCCAAAGAAGCTTACTGTGTTCAAGGTTTTAGGACAAGGGCACACCGCCACAAGGTACGAAAAGAAATAAAGAAAGCAAGGATGTGACACAAAGTAGAAAAAGAGTACAAAGGAGGGCAAGATTTAATGTGACTCACCCACATTAATGCACTAAGACCGCCAAAAGGGCCAACAGGAAGGCGCAGACTCACCAAAGGACATGGTCCACGGTCCAAATAGGAGGTCCAAGGAGGAGGTCCAAGAAGGAGGTCTCATGAGGAGGTCCTAGGACCAAAGGGAGGTCTAGACCGCAAAGGTCTAAACACAAAAGGGGAGGTCTAAACCCAAAGGAGGTCCAAACACAACAAGGAGGTCTCGAACCTAAGGAGGTCTAAACACAACAGGAGGTCTCGACCCCAAAGGAGGTCCAGACACAACAAGGAGGTCTCAACCCGAGGAGGTCCAAACACAACAGGAGGTCTCGAACCCAAAGGAGGTCCAAACACAACAGGAGGTCTCGAACCCGAGGAGGTCCAAACACAACAGGAGGTCTAGACCACAAAGGTCAAAACATAAAGAGGTCCTAAGGATATGAGATCCAAAAGACAAAAGATAGCCGACTTCAAGGAGATCCAACCTCAAACAGATCTAGACCCCAAGGAGGTTTAAATCACGAGAGAACCAGACTCAAAAGAGGTCCCAAGCGCAAGGGGTAAGGCGCCGAGGAGGCCCCGAGAGCAGGAGGTCCCGACGGCCAAAATCTCCCAAAAGGGAAAATCCGACTACCAAGATATCAAAAGGAGAGGACCTCAATGGTCAAGATCAAAGGCAAAGGGAGGTCCCGCGCCAAGATCTCAAAAGAAGAGCCCGAACGCCAAGATCTCAAACGGAGGACCTCAGCGGCCTAGATCAAAGGGTGCGGGAGGTCCCGACGGTCAAGGATATTCAAGATTAAAAGGGTGGTCTTTACAAAAGACCAAAGAAGGATCAAGGAGGTGGTCCTTGCAAAACAGCCAGGGAGGTCCTGGGATCAAGGAAAACGCGAACAAAGGCAGAGCCGCTCGATCGTAATCCAAGCGTCCAGAAGGAAAGGAACGCTTTGGACCATCCAAATGTCACTGCTAGCTTGAGCCGCCGATCCAGACGGATGGCGCTGAACGAGGGGCCGTTTCTGACCGAGCGAACAGTATCAAGAAGGCTAGGCCGTCGATTTAGATCGGACGGCCCTTAGCGAGAAAGGCAAAACCTTAAGCGACACACCATTTAGTCAAAGAGGGTCCAAGCGCTAAGGAGGTCTTGGGCTCGAGGAGGTCTCGACCTTTGATCCAACGAAGGAGGACCTCGACGGCTAAGATCTCCAGAGAGGAGGTCCTAACGGCCAGATCTCAACAAGGGAGGTCTGAGCGCTAAGATCTCCAGAGAGGAGGTCCTAACGGCCGATCTCAACAAGGGAGGTCTATGCGCTAAGATCTCCAGAGAGGAGGTCCTAACGGCCAGATCTCAACAAGGGGAGGTCTGAGCGCTAAGATCTCCAGAGGAGGTCCTAACGGCCGATCTCAACAAGGGGAGGTCTCAGGCGCTAAGATCTCCAGAGAGGAGGTCCTAACGGCCAGATCTCAACAAGGGGAGGTCTCAGGCGCTAAGATCTCCAGAGAGGAGGTTCTAACGGCCAGATCTCAACAAGGGGAGGTCTCAGGCGGCTAAGATCTCCAGAGAGGAGGTCCTAACGGCCAGATCTCAACAAGGGAGGTCTGAGCGCTAAGATCTCTAGAGAGGAGGTCCTAACGGCGATCTCAACAAGGGGAGGTCTCAGGCGGCTAAGATCTCCAGAGAGGAGGTCCTAACGGCCAGATCTCAACAAGGGGGAGGTCTGAGCGCTAAGATCTCCAGAGAGGAGGTCCTAACTGGCCGATCTCAACAAGGGAGGTCCGTGTGGCTAAGATCTCCAGAGAGGAGGTCCTAACGGCCAGATCTCAACAAGGGGGAGGTCTGTATGAACACAGGGGAGATCCAAAGAGGTAAGGGGAGGTCCCAAAGGAACTCTGGGACGCCCAAATGACCTCAGAGGTTACAAGAGAACGCTAAGAGAGGTCCACGGGGAGGTCCAAACAAAGAAAGAGGTTTAGACCAAGGAAGATCCAATAAGATGAAAGCTTAGACCCAAGGGAGGTCTAAGCACAAAGAGATTCAAGCCAACAAAGGAAAGTCCTGACTTAAGGAAAGTCCAAACAGAAGATTACAAAGAGAGGTCCAGAGAACAGAAGGGGTTGAACCTATAAAGAGGTCCGGCTGGGAGGAGGTCTGGGCGAAAGGAAGGACCCAAGAGAGGATGTCTCCAAAAAGGGAGGAGAGACTAGCCCGAGGACAAACAAGGCCAATAGAGAAAAAGAGGCTAAAAGCCAAAGAACAGCAATAACTCCACCAACCAGAAAGGGATTAATTTGAAGTTTGGTTAGTTCAAGTTAAACCTCCAAATTTCTGAAATCTTCAAATTAAGCTTTGAACTCTCAACAAAACCAAATGGTTCATTTTTAAAAGCTTTTCAAGACTCCGGAAAAACGGGACGTTACAGGTTGCTACCCGGGGCTGTGACACCCCCTTAGTTTCTTCTCTCTTTCCTAAGTTTTTAAAGATCTAGCAGATGGTGACTATTCGCAACGGTAGTGGCAGCACCAGCAGTCTAGACAGAGGGAATGAGGGTGACCAAGGGACCCCACTTCCACCACCACCATCCCCTCCAGCTGAAGGACCCGACTAGAACTAAATGATGGGCAACCAAGCTCAACTGATTAGTCTGCTCGCACAATCAATCAGCAATACGCAAAACTTGCAAGCCGTAGCAGCAGCTCAACCTCAAGTTTACGCTCCACCTCCCCCAAGGGCCAACATATCAGAGTTCATGAGGATGCGTCCTCCAACCTTCTCCAACAGCACCGAGCCAATGGAAGCTGACGATTGGTTTAGGGTAGTCAGTAAGAAACTGGATATGGTCCAGTGTACTGATCGTAAGAGAGTCATGTTCGCCTCTCACCAACTAAATGGACTAGCGTGAGAATAGTGGGACAACTTCACCCAGTCTCACGCTGATGCTCAAACTATCACCTGGGATGAGTTCAAGCAGGCTTTCCGCCGTGCACACATTCCATCAGGCACAATAACCCTAAAGAAGAAATATTTCCACACCTTGCGCCAAGGCAGCCGTTCCGTCAATGAATATCTGCACAAGTTCAATCAGTTAGCTTGCTATGCACCCGAGGATGTTGCAACTGATGAAGCCAAGCAAGAACGTTTCTTGGAAGGGCTCAATGATGATCTTTCTGTCTGTCTCATTGCTCAAGATTACACTGACTTCCAACAGTTGGTGAACAAGGCTATCCGCTAGGAAGGCAAGCACCAAGAAATGGAAAACCACAAAAAGAGGAAGGCAAATCAGAAGTTCAATCCTAGAGGTTTTCCCAAGCCCCGCCTCTATTTCAAATTTCAACCACCTCAAATAGGGAGATTTCGCCTTCCCCATCTAAGGCGCCAGCCACCAACGCTCAATTAACTCCTAAGCTCGTAACATTTCTCCCGAAGCTAGTTTCGTAAGAAGGCACCCACTACCTCCATCAGAGGAGTTACTTACTTATTGTAATGAAGTAGGACACTATGACAATAAGTGCCCAAAGAAGCAAAGAGCCAAAGAACCCCAACTCGTCCGAATCAGGAGTTCCAAAGACTGGCAAGAAGTTGGTTATGGGTAGGCTACGATAGCAACAAATCAAAAATTTATACCACGTGAAACCAGAAGCTACAAGTAGATGATCACAGATCATTACTACCAGACGCTACAGAGCAATGGAAGAACAGCTTGGAGCACCGTCCAACGAGAGCATGTCGATGTAGTGGTCGAGATTTATCATCCAAATACGAAAGCACGACGGTTCGATGGTTGTGGTCGATCGTCTCCTCCAGCGACCTCTTGAAGAATCTAGCCCGCCATTATATGTTAATGGAGTGTTTTGGTGATTAATGACAAATGCATTAGTGAGACTAACATGCTTATTGATATACTTATTGTTTAGTCTAAATTTGATATAAAGGTGATAATCATAAAGGCATGTATATGATTAATGACAAATCAAATTCATTGGATAAACAAAAGGAAAATCCAAACAGGTATGCATTTATAATGACAAATCCATTTATGAGACTAACTCTCTTATTGTTATATCTTATGATTAGTCTCGCTTGGGTAAAGAACAAAAGAGGTATGCATTCTACTTTGTATTCTTATACCCCGTTGCATTCCTTGGATCCAATATATAGGTTGAACTTCACCAAAAGGATTAACCTAAATATGTGCATATGTTCTTACTACATATTCATGTATGCACACATACAGGGAGCTCACTTATATTTTGAGGTTTCATTAGTATTGATCCATATTCCTGCTTCCACATATATTTGGGATCTTTACTATGAAACATATCCCGTGAATATACTTAACTTGCATAGTTAATATATTCATATAAGTATATAAGACTTGTGTAGTTTAAGTATACTTATATGTGAGTATAACATAACTTGTGTAGCTCATGTGCACTCACATATTCTCTAATATATTTAACTTGTGTAGTTAATATATTCATGTGTATATATGAGACTTGTGTGCTCATATATCCTTTGAGTATATACAACTTGCATAGTGCCTATATACTCATACCAATCTACATTCAATTACTTGTAATTGAAGTGATTATCATCAATTACCAAAGAGGAAAGATTGTGGTATCTTGTCCCACCATTATGAGTTAATGGTATGGCGTGGTAATTAATGATAGTCATATTATAGAACTAACACTTTCCATGAATTGGATGAACAGGTTGAGTTCTATAATTGGAGACTCTAGAAGATCATCATGTGTTGATGATATTAAAGTCAAGAGCTTGGTGTAAAGGATGCATCATGTGTGGATGCGCATCAAGTTCAAGATAAAGGAAATCATCATGTGTCGATGATGTTAATGAAGAGGAGATGATCATGAGTTGATCATCAAGTCAAATGAAGACCCATCATGTGTTGATGGAAGTCTAGTAAAGGATGCATCATGAGTTGATGCATATCAAGTCAAGAACCCTGATTTGAAGCAAGGATGTACGTCATCAAGCTTCAAGTGGTTGTGTAAGGCAAAGGTATGACTAGCTAGGGCTAAGGATTTGTTCCTAGTCTTTTACCGGTCTCGGTGTTTGGTTGGGAGACCGGATTGCTAGTATAGGTTGCCGTACTATTAAGAGGGGTCCTTGACTAGTAGCTTGAGTTAGTCATGTGTTGATAGCTCACTGTGTTTGCTCTAGCTCATCTTAACATGTTGCCAATATTTGCGAATGTATTTTGCAAATAGTTGTGGCTCATGGATAACCCTTGTAGCATGTGACTTAGGTTTGCGAATGTGTTTTGAAAATGGTGTAAGTCCATGTACCTTATTCCTTGTAGTGTGATTCTATAAGTTGGCAAATGTGTTTTGCAACTTGTTGAGAATCTCACTTGAATCTTTTGTTTGCATCAAGCCAATTTGGCAAATGTGTTTTGCAAATTGAGTTGAAGCGAATGCAATTTGAGGCAATGATTCTAAAAGTTGGTAAATGTGTTTTACAACTTGTTGAGAGTCTTGTCTTTAACCTTGTATGTATCTTGCATCAAATTAGCAAAATGTGTTTTGCAATTTGAGTTGTGAAAATCAGATTTGCTTTGTTGGTCGCTCATGTCCGATCACAGGGGGCGGTCTGACCGGCGTTGTTGAAGCGGTTCCGACGGGACCTCCGGTCGAGACCCGGCCAAGATTTTCCAAAGAGGTCCTGCTTCGGTCCTTAGCCATTTCGTGAAGTTTTGAGCGGCCGACCGGCTGCCTTTTGGGCGGCTCGACAGTTATGTTCGACCGGCCATTACATGGCGGCCGACCGTAATGGGCTCAACGGCTAGTTTTATAGCCGTTGAGCTAAGGGCGGCTCGACCGCCATAACACTGCGGTTCGACCGATTTCGGCCCAGAGACTCGAATCTTTTCCCAACGGCTAGTTTGTGGGTGTGGGCTATATAAAGCCACCTTGGCTGGTTGGGAGAGGTTGCTGGTGATATTGTGAAGGACTTTGCATGTGATTGCAAGTGCCTTAGACATTCTTTTGAGCTAGAGCAAGCCCTCTCTCCTTTGTGCATGTGTTGCACTTAGTGAGTGATTGAGAGCAAACCATAAGTGCATGTGTTGCCTTAGGTAGTGGATTTAGTATCCATTTGAGCTTAGACACTTAATTGGTTCAAGTGAGCGTTGGAGACTTGTTACTCTTGGTGTTTGCCGACACCTAGACGGCGTAGGAGCAAGAGTTATACCGGTGAGCTTCTCAAAGAAGATTGTGAGAAGACCCAAGTGTTTAGGAGTGGTGTGGTGCTCGCCATCTCCGGAGTGGAGGAAGGAGCTACCCTAGTGGAGCGAGGTGTTGGTTCGATGGAACCGTCCAAGTGGTTGGACTTACCTCGAGGAAGGCTTAATTGTGGAGCCGCCCAATTGGTTTGGGTTTCTCAACGTGATTAGGGAGACCTAAGTTCCGATCACCACGGAAAACATCGCCGTGTCATTGTGGTTTGATTACTTGTGTTTACATTGTGCAATTTACATTACTTGTATTTAAATTGCTTAAGTGTATGTGTATGATTGCTATCATTTATATTGTCTCATATTGTTGGTGCACTTAGTTGAACCTAGTTGATTTAGGCTTTAATTGTGCAAAACCGTATTTGTTTAGCTTCCGCATTAGAAATCGGTTTTAGTTAAAAGAAGTTTTTTTTAAAACGCCTATTCACCCCCCTCTAGTCGGCCACCTCGATCTTACACCTCTGCAGTTCCTTATGAAGATCGCGGATCGTCCTCAAGCGCAACAGGAACCGCACTAGCGCCTCTATGGTATCCACACGTCCAGGGAAGGAACAACCATGTGTCGATGTGCTAGCACCAAGTCGCACGGCAGAGCTCTCAGGAAGATGGCGGCTAGGGTTTCGGTGGAACAACTCAACTCACGACTTTCGTGTGTCTCGTCTGTTATGTTCACCCGCCGTCCCAACAACCTCATGCATCTCCTTATATAGTGCTCATGACGGATCCTATCCAAACATGTTTGACAAATCGTATCTGTACTGGTTTGTTCTAACCCGTTAAGTGTGTGACCCTATAGGTTCATGTGTAATCAGTTGTGACTCGGAAACACTTTCCAACCATGAGTCGTTAGCGGTTCCTAGCAGGACATAACGATTCTCGAATACACACAAATTATATCGGATGAACCTTAATGCAATATGATCTACGACCAGGTCCTCATCACTTACGACTAGGTCCAATCTCTATACGACCAGTTTGTATATAGTCACGCACTCAGTTCAGAACTCCTCACGACTGTGTTACGACCACTGCGTGATTACGCTCGACCAGTCTACGACCAACTCATATCTCCATACGACCAGTACGTAACTGATCGAACTAAGCGACCTACTCGTGTATTCTCCCTTTGCCTCACGATGTATGGTTGAACTCCAGGTGAGATGTTGTGTCATCCATGCCCATGGACTGTTCAATACTTTCTCGATTGAGTGTCGGATAACTTCATGTGGTCAAACACTTCGACCACTAGTGGCATGGCCATGCACTTTCTTTATCCGACCACAACGAGGGGCCCAGAGACATCTTTCCTATTATGTTAGAAGGGGAAAATCCCATATCCGACCAGTCACATTCCTTTGCATGTTTCATAGCATACCCGAAAGCTACCTTTATAGCTACCCAGTTACGAGTAGCGATTGGCAACCCCTAAGAGTGCTTACACATGTAGGAAACTATGTTGATCTCAGGCAAAGGATTATACATCATCGTTGCTTGAGACCAACTAACGCCACGTAGAATCATAACAATCTCAATAGTGTCTCAAGGTGGGTCAATCCAACCCCATATTCTCTAACATGTGTTCACATTATTGATTTGATATCTCTATACCCATGACCGATGAAACATGACCGGTGAAACATGGTCATCAATCAATACAATGTGCTGGTTAATAGAGTCACTGGTGTTCCGACCAGGGATACATTTAGAACGACATCATATAAGTTAAGAGTTTCACCAACAAGTCACATACTTATTAATCTTCATAACCAATGATTCATTCAAGGAATAGGATAACATATTATCCAATATTATGAACATAATGAAATATAATCATCTTTATGATTGCCTCTAGGGCATATTTCCAACAAAAGACTCAGCCAGAAGCTATCAGTCAAGATATGAAAGGACATGTGAATCACGCCATAGCGTAAGAGTTTCAGATCGCACTGTATGTGGTCCTTAGTACGTTCCTTGTCAATTCAGTACCAGCATCTGTTTTATTTGATTCAAGAGCTTCACATTCTTTTGTTTCAGCAAGTTTGTGGAAAAATATGGGTTATCTATCTATCCTTTAGTTAACCCTATGTTAATCCTTTCTCTGGGCTCAGAAATAAGGACTAGTTCCCTATGCCCAAACCTCTCCTTGGAAATATCATGAATACCTTTCTTAGAAGACTTATTAGTCTTACAATCCCAAGGATTAGATGTGATTCTCGGAATAGATTGGCTAGCCAAGAATTAAGACCAGATAGACTGTGTCAATAGGTCTATCACCCTTACCAAAGAACAAGGAATTGAAGTAGAATTCAGACCCGAGACCTATGTTAAGGAAAGTCCTATCCTGACCAGTTTAAAGGAAATAAAGTTAGAGGACATTCCAGTGGTGAATGAATACTCGGATGTATTTCCTGAGAAATTACCCAGTATGCTACCAGATAGGGACATCATGTTTCCGGTGGTCGCTCAGGCTCTACACGACAATTGCTGGATTTCGGACATCAGGGAGCCGGATCCTCACTGTGTTGGTGAGAATCTTCGTCTTTGGGGTACGCTGCAGACCATTAACCTCCACGTGGAGCTGCATGATAGGGCCATCTGGCGTTGGGAAAGCCTCAGGCCACTATTCCTCCAAGTCGGCCTACAAGGCTTTTTTTTTTGCTCGAGCGAGTTCCCAAGCACGGAGGCTATCTGGCGCGCGCGAGCCCCTCTGAAATGCAAAATCTTTGTGTGGCTTGCTGTCCTTCGCCGTTGTTGGACGGCAGATCGCCTTCAATGTCGTGGTCTTCCAAACCAAGGCGCTTGTGTTTTCTGTGGACACTCCCTAGAGACCATCGATCACCTCCTCGTCCGCGCTTATCACCTCCTGTGTTTGGGCGACTTCTCACGCCAGATGGGCTTGCCCAAATTTGTCCCTTGGCGGTCATTGTCTTTCCAACAAGATCGCTATCCACTCGGGGCACCCTATCTCCACAGGAAAGAAACAATTTGGACTCCTATGTCACCCTCATTTCCTGGATGCTTTGGAAGGAGCGGAATAGCAGGGTATTCAACAATGAGACGAGCCCCCTACACCTTCTGCTACAGCGGATTCACGATGAGCATCGCCTCTGGCGCACGGCAGATGCTAGCAGTCGGGAGGCGCCTTTCGCCGGGAGCAGTCATCCTTAGGCCAATTTGTGTCTTGTGTTTTTTGTGTTTCTTTTTTCGACTCTTGTTTCCTATTCTCGCTGTTGTTGTTTCTGTTCTCCTTCTTTCATTTTGTTTTCCTTGTCTCCCTGTCAGGCCCGCCGAGGCCTTTTCCCTGTATTACCTTTCTTCTTCTTAATCTAATAACGAGCAAGGCTTTTATGCGCTGTTTGAAAAAAGTCCTGTGGATCGCTTCCAATTTCAAGAGACCTTATGTATCGTCTCGCAAATGAGTTAGCGTAATTGAAGAAACAAATCGAAGAATTACAAGACAAGGGTTTTATTTAACCAAGTTCATCACCTTGGGGAGCACCAGTGTTGTTTGTCAAAAAGAAAGACAACATTATGAGAATGTGTGCGGATTATAGATTACTTAATGAAATCACAATAAAGAACAAGTATCCGTTACCCTGGATCGATGATCTCTTTGATCAGTTGAAAGGAGCAAGTGTTTTCTCTAAGATTGATTTAAGATCTGGTTATCATCAGTTGAAGATCAGACCAGAAGATATACCCAAGACCGCTTTCACCACAAGATATGGACTGTACGAGTTCATAATGATGTCATTCAGTTTAACGAATGCCTCAGCTTATTTCATGAATATGATGAATAAAGTATTCATGGAATTCTTGGATAAGTTTGTGGTTGTATTTATTGACTACATTCTCATCTATTCAAAGGATGAATAAGAATACGAGAAACATCTCAGGACAGTTTTGGAAAGACTCAGAGAACAACAGCTCTATGCCAAATTCAGTCAAAGTGAATTTTGGCTAAGCCATGTAGCTTTTCTTGGACACATAGTGTCAGCAGGAGGAGTTGTAGTAGATCCCGCAAAGGTTGAAGTCGTAATGGAGTGGAGACAACCCAAGTTCGTCACCAAAGTAAGGAGTTTCCTTGGTTTAGTTGGGTATTACCGAAGATTCATCGAAGGTTTCTCCAAAACTGCTAGACCTATGACTCAACTTTTGAAGAAAGAGAAGAAGTTTGAATAGACAGTTGCTTGTGAGCAAAGTTTCCAAGAATTGAAGCAAAGACTAGTATCAGCACATGTGTTAGTTTTACCTGACATCCATAAGGACTTTGAAGTTTTCTATGACTCCTCTCGTTAGGGTCTTGGATGTGTGTTGATGTAGGAAAGAAAAGTCGTGGCTTATGCATCTCACCAATTGAAGCCTCATGAAGGAAATTATCCTACGCACGACTTGGAATTATCTGCAATTGTGCATGCCTTGAAAATTTAGCGGCATTACCTTATCGATAATCGCTGTGAGATTTTTATGAATCACAAAGCTTGAAATACATCTTCACACAGTCAGAACTCAATCTCAAGCAAAGAAGATGGTTGGAACTGATAAAGGATTATGACCTTGGAATCCATTACCATCCAGGCAAAGCAAATATAGTGGCAGACGCCCTAAGTCGAAAATGGTATTGCAACACTATGATGGTTCAGGAAAGTCAGCCAAGATTGTATGAAGAATTAAGACATCTGAATTTGGAAATTGTTAAACAAGGTTGTGTAAACGCTCTAGAAGTTCAACCAACTGTTCAGAATCAAATTAGGGAAAATCAAGAAGAAGATGAAGATATCAAAGAAATCAAGAAGAACATGAAAAAGGAAAAGCCTCAGGATTTTCTGAGGATGAGCAAGGGTACCATTTGGTTCGGTAACCGCATCTGTGTACATAATCACCAGGAGACAAAACAATTGATTCTGAAGGAAGGCCATGAATCATCTTACTCCATTCATCCGAGAAGTACCAAGATGTATTAGGATCTGAAGGAAAAGTATTGGTGGGTCAGCATGAAGCGAGAAATTGCTGAGTTTGTTGCACAGTGTGATGTATGCCAAAGAGTCAAAGCAGAACATCAAAGGCCAGCTGGACTATTACAACCTTTACCAATTCCCGAATGGAAGTGGGAACAAATCGGCATGGACTTTATCACTGGATTGCCTAGGACCCAATCGGGATACGATTCCATCTGGGTCGTAATCGATTGTTTGACTAAAGTGGCACACTTTATACCAGTCAAGACCACCTACAGAAGCAGCAGATTAGCAGAGTTGTACATGACCATGATCGTTTGTCTACATGGAGTATCTAAAAGGATAGTATCCGACAGAGGTTCACAGTTCACATCTAGATTTTGGAAGAGCCTACATGAAGCCTTGGGGACCAGACTCAACTTCAGTACAACATATCATCCCCAGATAGATGGACAAATAGAACGAGTAAATCATATTTTGGAAGACATGCTTCGAGCCTTTGCTATAGACTATGGGAAGAGTTGGGATCAGAATCTCCCTTATGCAGAGTTCTCGTACAACAATAGCTATCAAGTCAACCTGCAAATGTCTCCATTTGAAGCATTGTACGGCATATAGTGTAGAATCCCTCTCCTTTGGGATCAAGTCGGAGAACATCAGTTCTTTGGACCAGAATTGATTAAGGATATGCTGAAAGTAAAGTAAGACTGATAAGGGAACGATTGAGATTGGCTCAATCCCGACAGAAGAGTTATGCTAACCATCATCGTAGAGACTTGTCCTTTGAAATAAGAGATTTTGTCTATCTCAGAGTAACTCTGCTCAGAGGAGTACGACGATTCCAGATCAAAGGAAAACTAGCACTAAGATTTGTTGGACTATACAAGATTTTGAAAAGAAAGGGCGAAGTTGCCTATCAGCTAGAGCTAACGGCATCTCTATCCGTAGTTCATAATGTCTTCCACGTGTCCCAGCTAAAGAAGTGTCTCCGAGTTCCAACAGAGCAGACACCACTTGAGAGCATCGATTTTTAGGAAGATCTCACCTATGTGGAGCAACTGATCAAGATACTTGACGTTACAGAGCGCGTTACCAAAAGCAAAGTCATCCGTTCGTACAAAGTCCAATGGAGTGACCACTCAGAAGAAGAAGCCACCTGGGAACGAGAAGAAGACCTGAAAGCAGAGTATCCCTACTTTTTTGCTAACCAAGTCTGAATCTCGGGGTCGAGATTCCCTTAAGGGGGGGTGGATTTGTAACATCCCAATTTTCAGAGCTTTTTGAAAATTTTCAAAATTAAAATTTAACCATTTGGTTTATTGGATTAATAAAGCTTAATCTTGTAAATTTTAGAAAATAAAAACAAGTTAAAATGAGTTAATTAAAACTTCAATTAAAATCAAAATTGGTTAATTTGCATTTATTGGGTTTTATTGGATTTAGAGTCAAAAAGAGGATTTAATTGGTTTTCTTGAATTTTCTGGATTTTAAAAAGGGTTTTCCTTTTTCCCAAAAGCTAAAAAAAATTATTTGGAAAATTAAAAGCTAAGCTATGGTTATAAATAATTTTATTGAGTTCCAAATAACTCAAGAAATTTCTGTGTATTTTTCTTGGAATATTTGGACTCTTTTAACTATTTTCTAAAAAGCCTTTTGATTTCCTTGTATTTCTTAAATTGAAAAATCAATTTGAAATTCACTTTTCCTTTTGGGCCGTTTTCTCCACGGCCCGCTCCTATTCTTTCCCGGCCCGCTTCGTGCATGGCCCAGCTCCGCGTCACCGCTCTCTTCCCCCTCACGGACCGTCCGATTGAAATCTACGGCCTTCTTTAGCTACAACAGACACGTCCACTCACCACGACGCGTGGGCCCACCGCCATGTCATGCCCACATCTTATTCCCACACGCCTGCTGGGGAGCCTATGTCAGCCTCTTTTTTTCTTCACAGGTCATGACTCACTGACGCTTTCGCCACCTCGCCTGCTTAACGCAAGATTCAATGTCGCGTTCTCGCCAAGACCACCCCCCGTTTTCTCCCTTCCACCGGCTCTCGTTGACTCTAGAGCCTCCCCATGCCCTGCACGGCTCGGAGCTCCACGACGGCGCCCATGCCGCCCCGCCTCTCTCCTCCTCACGCTTATAAAGGAGCGCCTGCAGGCGCCTTCCTCACCTCTCCCGTCCCGAGAGGTGGTCCCGTGCAGATGTGGCCTCTACCTCATGGGTCAGGATAGGATGGCAATTGTGCCTGACATTGCAAGGTTCATGAAAATACCCTAATGGAGCCTGTATGGAGCCTTTTTTGCCCATGGGTATGGAAATGGGGCACTTGCACTCCATCGTAAACGAGCTGCATGGGTAAGCTCCACCTGCGTCTGCCACGCCTGCCACTCCACAACCCACACCGGCAGTGGACCCAAAGAAACCCTAGCTCACAAGTCACAAGGTTTTATACCCATTCGCCTCTCCTCCCCTCCCCAAAGACCTAGTTTCAATCCACCACCACAAGCCCTCACCCTCCTCCTGCTCCCAAATCTGGCTCCTCCCCACTGCCCTCCTCCCCTCCCGGCGCACGACACTTTCCCCAATCTCTCTTCCTCCCCAATCTCTCTTCCTCCCCAATCCCCATGTCTCTCTCTCCCCGAGTTACTTGACACAGACCCGGCTAGATCCTCAAGGCGTCTCTGTCGCCACACCACCAGTGCTCCTCGGCTGCTCGGCGTCGCCCGCCCAGACCAGCCCATCCTCAAGGCCTCCCTTGGTTAGGCTCCTGCGAGGCTTGGCCACGCTTTCCCTCGGTCCAACACGGTTCTCCTCCCGCCACGACGCTTCTTTCCTCCTCCTGCCAACTGTCGGCCCTGCCTCCTCCCAAATGGCCAGTAGTCCAGATTCACCCGTCGCCTGCCGGCCTAAGAACTCAGATCCGCCTGCCGCCTGTCCTTCTCCTCCCGCCTGTGCACCGCTTCTCATCATATGCCGAATGGGCCTCGAATCTTGAAGAACAGCAAAATACGGCTTCACATGTTGACTGGCCGGTCTCAGATTGTTGAAGTGAGTTGTGTGTTTGCTTGGCCGCTTAATTTTTCTAAGATTGGAAAATTTGATGTACACCATTTGCTATTTGTTATTTCCTGTAGTCAGATTCAGATTCCGTATGATGTCTTTGCTTGAGGATTGTTCTCGCTATTGTTTGAGTGAGTGGTGCCTCCTGCCTCATAGAATGTAAACTCTTATTCGACAACTGCACTCAATTTTATTGGATGTGTCCGCAGTCGCTTGATGCTTCATTGAGTGCCACAACATCTCCAGATTGTCAAATGCACTTGTAACTCGTTATTGTTCAAGCCGATTATGTCAATACAGAGAAGTGACAACCGACAACTTATTCAGCTTGACATTAGGCTGTTGTAGATATGCTAACCCCGACAATATTGTTTGGATAGATTGGAGATGGTTTCAGATGTATTTTGTCATGCTTTAGGTGATGCCCTTCTGTTGGGTAGAACTCCTTTTTCAAGCTTTGGTTTGATTATATTTCCATTAGTTCTACATTGGAATCTAGGCAAAAGTCCTTCTGTGAATTTGTACAAGGGATGCATAATGTATTGTAAGCTTGTAGCACAGCTATTGCATGGATGTGTGAATTGTGATGAACTTGATGTGTGCATTGTTTATGTGTGACGAGTATGCCCGCGGGCGATGGGTACCCACGGGAGGTAGTGTATTGTTCGTGGGTAAACGGGCATGCCCGCGGGCGACGAGTACCCACGGGCGACAGGCATGGGCGAGATTTTTCGCCCGTCGTCCTTCGCGGGTATGCCTGTGGGGGGAAATTAGGGTCGCGGGCATGGGTATGGGTGAGCACTACCCGTACCCGCCGCGCCCGATTGCCATCCCTAGCTATGGAGGTAGAAGCAGAGCCACTCGAATCGTCGGGGAAAATAGAAGAAGGTTGCTCAGCTGAGGCCAGAGAGGTAGAAGCAGGCTCTCCAACCATCTCAGAGATGACTGGAGAATGGATTGGACCTTCATCCTCTATGTCAGAGTCATCGTCGATGAAGATGCTTTCTCGAATATTGGGAACCTGTGTACCTACAGTATCGGGTCTAGTACCAGGACTAGCCTCATCAAAAGGGACTTCACAAGTCTCAACAATTTTGTTAGTATCCAAATTAAATACACGATAGCCACGAGAATGAGCAGGATATCCAAGAAAAATGCCATCAAAACATCTTGATTCAAATTTGTCCAAGTTGCTAGGTTTAACAATGAAGCACTTGCAACCAAAAATCTTGAAATGAGAGACTTTAGGCCTATGATAAAATTTAAGCTCAAAAGAAGTCTTTCCTATGACAGATCTCAAGAACACCCTATTGGACACATAACAAGCAAGAGAAATCGCCTCATTAAAAACCTCCTAGGAGTGCTATGCTCATCTAGCATGGTCCTAGCCATCTCTACAAGGGTCCTGTTCTTCCTCTCTACAACCCCATTCTGCTGGGGAACTCTAGGTGAAGAGAACTGGTGCTCAAGTCCTCTCTCAGTGCAGAAAGTGGCAAAGGAAGAGTTCTTAAATTATGTGCCATTGTCACTTATATTGGTCCTCAAGGCTCCAGGAAGGTCAACAGCTAATCTAAGGGCCAACTCTCTAAAATAGCCAAAAGCCTCATCCTTAGAAACCAGAAAATATACCTATGAATACCTAGATAAATCATTCACAATCACAAGCACATACCACTTCCCTCGTGCAGACTGAACTCTAGAGGAGCCAACCGTGTCTAAGTGCAAGAGCTGACCAGGTCCATCAGTCATCACTAAAGTAAGAGGTAGATGAGAAGCAGAAACCATCTTACCATGTCTACAGGAGTGCACACAAGGTCTCTAACATTCTTAAGCTTAGGCAAACCTCTAATCAAATCTTTGCTATCGATTTTGGTCAAATGGTCGGGCCTATATGTCCAAGCTTCACGGTACACAACACTAGATCATGAGAGTCCTGGCCACAAGACACCTAGGGTCAATGAAAAGAGATAATCGAATCAAGACTAAAGATCTTCTCAAATCTAGAGATCCCAAAGACACGCTCACCCGAGGAGTCTAGTACTCTACACTCACCATTCTTGAACCTCACTTCCAGACCCTCATCAAGAAGCTGAGAAACAGATAGCAAATTATACCTTTGCTTACTTACCAAAGCGACGTCCTTAAGCATGAAGATATTGTTGACGTGTATTGTGCCCTTGGCTGTCACAGTCCCGGTAGAAGCATCCCCAAATGTGATCAACTCGTTGCCAGATGCACGTGTGAGGGAGGAGAACCATCTAGAGTCTCTAGTCATGTGTCGAGAACACCCAGAGTCAACAAGACATATGTCCTCCTTCCTCGCACAACAGACCTCATCGGGATCGCTGAAAAGCTCATCGTCGTTGGAGGAGTCGATGTTGTGGCTGTTCTTGGCCATGAAGCACATGCTGTGAAGTCCTGGGCCTTCTTCTTGCCATGGGAATCATCATCGTCGTCCTCCGTCCCCGAGTCCACATCGCTCATATCAACATTCTCAAGAGCGGCAAGGACCCGGTTGACGAACTTCCTGTAGTTGGGCTTCTTGGCTTTCGCATCCTGAGCTTGAGGACGCCTCCGAAAGTCCTTCTCCTCCTTGCCCTTCAGCTTGGGGCATTTAGCCCGAATGTGGTTTGGCTCACCACACTCAAAGTGTAACAGACCACCTCTCATCGCTTCCTCACCTTGTTGTAGGCTCTCGTGAATTTTGTGGATAGGAGGGCTAAGTCATCCTCAGGTAGCTTCTTTAGCTGCTCATCGCTCAAAGAGTGTAAAGTGGACAATGAAAACCCAGATGAGCCAAAATCCAAAGAATCAGAAGAACTACCCTTAGATGGGTCAAGCACTAAAGCCATCGACTCTGTCTTGGGGAGACGCGAGATGAAGTCAATCTCATGTGTCTTCAACCTTGAGTAGAGCTTATCCATGGTAAGCTCACTCATGACAGTGTTGTCATTGATGGAAGTGATTTTCATCCCCTAGACTTTCACATCAAGAGCACCCAAGAGTTGTCGTGTATTTTCAGATTCAGTGAACACAAGATCCACAGCTCGTAAGTCATGAAGGATTTTGAGAATCTTCCCCACAACTCATCCAAAGATTCACCGGGCCTTTGTTCGATCTTTGAGTATTCTTTCTTGAGTTGGTTCTGTCTCACTTCCTTGATCGTAGTAGAGCCCTCGTGGTAATCATAGAGGGTCTTCCAGATCTTATGAGCAGACCTCAAATGAGCGACACGCTCAAACTCAGATCAACTAAGCCCTTGAATCAAGAAATTTCGAGCCTTGCTATTTGCCTCCACATCTGGAGTGATCACATCGTTATTGACTGGCACAACATAAGGATTTTTGACCTTAAGCCAAATTGCGTGCCCTTGAGCCTCGATGTAGGCATGCATGCGAGCCTTCCAGTAAGCAAAATCGACTCCATCAAACACAGATGGTTTGCTAGAATACTTGTCAGATGCCATGGCTCCTCAGACCGGTTAAGATCTATGAGAAGAGCTAACCGAGCTCTGATACCTATTGTAGGACCGGAAAGGCGCCTAGAGAGGGGTGAATAGGAGCATGCTCACTTTTTCACTTTGATCAGATTCAACACCAATACCACTCCATTAGCTATGGAAGCTATGAAGATCAATATACAAGTACAGTAGAAGACTTGTATTGAACCCAATTCAAAACCCCAAGCAAAAGACCAAAACTTTTGAGCTTTGGTTACTGGTTGGTGATTTCGACCTTCTTCGTAGTCAAGAAAATCGCAACAAACCAGGTGGTAATGTGCTGGATATGTTTCATTTTAATGAAGCTATTAATCACCTGGGGTTGATCGAAATTCCTCTTAAGGGGAGGGATTACACTTGGAGCAACATGCAGGACGATGTGCTTCTTCAAAAACTGGATTGGGTCTTTACTTCGGCAACGTGGTCCTTAGTTTTCCCGAATACTTTGGCGCTTCCTCTTTCAAGGGTCACTTCGGATCATGTTCCCTGCTTAGTCAAGTTCTCTTCTGCCATTTCCAGAGCGTCTTTTTTTCGTTTTGAGAACTTTTGGTTGGAGTTTGCTTCTTTTCTCCCTACAGTGGAATCCTTATGGAATTGGTCTCCTCGTATCAGCAATGCGGCTCAGTTCATTTCATCTAAACTCAAGTTTGTACGTCGAGGTCTTAAATACTGGTGTAAACATCTTTCCAATTTGAGTTGTCTTATTGAGAATACTAGCTGGGTATTAGCTTTGTTGGATGGGTTAGAAGATCAACAGCCTCTTTGTCAGGTGGAACGAAACTTCTGGTATATTTTGCAAAATCACCTACTGAAGTTGCTCAAAGCCAAACAAGTTTACTGGAAGCAGCGTGCAACCATCCGATGGGTCAAGTTTGGCGACGAAAACTCGAAATTCTTTTAGTCTATTGCTTCCACATCTTTTCGCAGAAATTACATTGCACGTCTTTACTTGGAGAATGGAACTTGTCTGGTGGATCATAATAAGAAAGTAGCAGTTCTCTAGGCTTCTTTTAAGGAGCGATTGGGAGTTTCAGAAGGGTCAGTTATGCATTTCAACCTTCTCTCTTTGATCAGTCCTGTGGAATCTAGTATTCTAGATAATTTGGACAAGGATTTCTCTCCCCAGGAGATTGACCTGGTTGTTAAAGATTTGGACCCTAATCATGCTCCAGGTCCTGATGGTTTCAATGGGCTTTTCCTGAAATCCTGCTGGCACTTGGTGCATAAGGATTTTTACAATTTATGTTCTGATTTCTGTTAGAATAAACGGGATATTCAAAGTATCAACTCTTCTTTTATTACTTTGATTCCAAAAAAGTCAAATCCTTTAACGGTTAATGACTTCAGGCCGATCTTGCTGCTGAACAGTTCACTCAAACTCTTGACAAAGCTAGTTGTAAACCGTCTGCAGTCTGTCATTCTCAAGGTCATTCATGTCAACCAGTATGGTTTTATTAAAGGGCGCAGTATTCAAGATTGTCTGGCCTTGGCATTCCAATATCTTCATCTCTGCCATCAGTCCAAGAGAGAGATTATTATTCTCAAGCAGAACTTTGAGAAAGCCTTCGATAAGGTTGAGCATCATGTGATTCTTTCCATGCTTCTACACAAGGGTTTCAGTACTAAATGGTAGCATTGGATTCGGCATATTCTTTGTTCAGGGACGTCGGCCGTTCTGCTTAATGGAGTTTCAGGCAAGGTTTTTCATTGTAAGAGGGGTGTGCGGCAGGGAGATCCTCTCTCTCCTCTCCTATTTGTAATTGCGGCTGACCTTCTCCAATCCATTATTAACCATGCTTTTCATCAGGGCTTACTCACTTGCCCCTTGGAGTCGGATTTCGGTCAAGATTACCCAATTGTCCAATATGCAGATGACACTCTTCTTTTTATGCCTGCTGATGCGAGGCAACTTTTTTTGCCTCAAAGGTCTTCTCCGGTCCTTTGCAGACTCTACTGGTTTAAAGGTCAATTTTCATAAATCCTCCATGATACCCATTAATGTTGATGAAGTGAAAATTCATCATTTAGCTAATACTTTTGGCTGCCAAGTGGGAGCAGCTCCTTTCACCTATTTGGGCATGCCTTTATGTGCTTTGAAGCCAAAGTTTGTGAGTTATTTACCGCTGATTGATAGAATTTCTAGGAGGTTTTCAGGGTTATCGCCTTTCCTGTCTTACGGCGGCCGGCTTGTGTTGGTAAATTCGGTCTTCTCCTCCCAGGCAGTATATCACTTGGCTTCGTTGAAAATTCCGGCTAAAGTCATTCATCAGATTGACGGTTTACGTAGGCATGCTCTTTGGCACGGTTCGGACATTAATAGACGAGGTGGTTATCTTGTCACTTGGAATCTGTTTGTCGGCCGAAAAATCAAGGTGGTCTAGGGGTTCTAAACCTCCGGACTCAAAACCAAGCTTTGTTGATGAAACATCTTCATAAGTTTCTCAACAGAGTGGATATACCTTGGGTGAATTTAACTTGGAGGGCTTTCTATCAGCATCATTTGGCTCCGAGCTCTAATAGGTTATGTGGATCTTTTTGGTGGAAAGATTTACTCTATTTGCTTGAGGAGTTTAAAGGATTTGCTTCCTATTCGGTGTTTAATGGTAGTTCTTGTGGTTTCTGGACAGACACTTGGAATCTGGGTTTTCCGATCGTGCGGTGGCCTCATCTGTTTTCCTTCTCAAAGTGCAAGGAGATCTCGGTTGCTCGGTTTCTGGAGGAGGAGTCTTTAGCGTCACTTTTCCATCTCCCTATTTCTCCAACGGCTCTCTTACAACTTCAAGAATTGCGCAGTGAGGTTGGCTCTTTGGCGATGCCGTTAAATCAGCCTGATGTTTGGACTTACATCTGGGGATCTTCGTCGTTCACTTCGAAATGAGCATATATTCAATTGTTGGGTCAAGCTCCCTTGCCGTTGCCTTTCACTTGGCTTTGGAAATCATCCTGTTTAAGTAAACATAAGTTCTTTTTTTGGCTGCTTTTGAAGGATAGACTGAACACTAAAAAATTACTTCTTCGAAAGCAGTTTCCGCTTGGAAATTCGGATTGTGTGCTTTGCTCTGAACGTCGGTTAGAATCCTCGAAGCATCTATTTTTTAGTGCTCTTTTAGTAGGTAATGCTGGTCCTTGGTTGGCTTTATTTGGGACTTATCCCTTCCTATGGCTGATTTCATTTAGGAATGCAAGCAAAGATCTTGTTCGAAATTATTCAAGGAGATTCTAATCCTTATTTGCTTGAGCATTTGGTTGTACCGACATAAGGTCATCTTTAAGCAGGGTTCTGCATCGTTTAACTCCTGGAAGTTTGAGTTCAAGGAGGTTTTTGCCCTGGTTATCCTTAGGGTTAGACCTTCTCTTAGAGACGACTTATTACTTTGGTTGCGAGATTTCGGCTAAAGTCTTTTTTCTGGCTTCTTGTAAATTCTCAAACCTTGTACATATTTTGTTTTAATATATTGTCACAGTAGGGGTTCTGCCCTTCCTGTTATTCGTAAAAAAAAGGACCAAAATTGGAGCTCAAAACCCTCGGGTGCAGAATGACCGACGTATATGGCACAGACAGACCGAGGTGCGGTCTGACTAATGGCTTAAGCGTGGTCTGACCGGCATATAAATTGCGGTCTGACCGTTACCGACGATGAATGTAATGCATGTACCCAAAAACTGAGACTCAAATCGATCTAACTTTTGGTCTACACGACCAAACTCCATGAAACTTGAGAGACACCTTCTCTAAGATATTAGGAACATATTCCAACAAAGGATCGTGAAGATCCATGCCAAAGTTCCTATCTTTTTCAGATTGAACGAAAGGTGCTTCAAAACCGAGTCAAAATCGAAATATGATCTAACATCTTGCTCGTGGGAGATTGATGATCAAGATGATCCTACATGTGTTCCCACATGTCTGCAAGTTAGATCACGGCAAGGAACCAATAGAAAACTCATGGATCAAAGAAAGACTCAAAATCTCAAAAGAAAGAGAAAGAACACAAAGAGACTCATCTTTGAGAAATCATGCATGTATTGATTTGAGATTGTAGAAGGTTTATAGTCACTCCATCCAGGAGGACAAGAGCTCAATCCATGAGCACACAATCAACTCATCTCACTAGAACCCTAAGCCTCTCCTTTCCTCTCTAAGTCCGTAAAACAAAACTAGGGTTTTCCAAAATGAAGTGCTTAAGGGTGCTAGACAGCAGCCACCCCTATTTATAGTGGAGGCCTAGCTTCTAGAAGAGTAAACCCTAATGGGCTCCCGTTAAGCCCATACACAAACGGGTTACACACGCACGCATTTTAAAGCATCGTCTTCAACTCATCTTGACCTAAACCACTTCTCCATACGTCGTCTCGCGCCGTGGTTTAGCCAAAAGGTTACCAAGGCGGTATTTGGTGAAATTACCAAAATACCCCTTCTCGACCCTTCTCCGAAGACGAATCCGAACTTGGTGAAGCAATCGCCTGCTTCGCTACGTGTAGGTTGATCCAACGGCTCTCATCATGTCGGCAAGTCTCTCCCGTCCAGCTCCCGCCGAAACCACCATGGCACTTGCACCGACCCCCGTGCCGCTTGATCCAACCTGTTGCACCGAACTGCCCATTCGGTCACCTTTGTCCAATTTGCAACATGCTTGAATCCATTGACCTCACCCGGCATCCTTGATCGTTCTGAACCTCAGCTCTCCAAGCTTAGTCCCGATCATCCTCGTCATTGACCATCATTGACCTCCAAGCAACCTGCACAACACTAGAAAAAGAAATCGATTCTGGGAACAAGTTCTTCGCAACTTGACCCACGTTAGTGAAAACATGCATTATACAACACATATGCACTGAAGACCATGAACTTGACCTATCCCAAAAATCATCGCCACCGATTGGTCAATGAATAGCACAAAATTGGTCAGACCACCATTCAATGGTCGGTCTGACCATAGGCTGGTCTGACCGCGCCTTGAACGCCGGTCTGACCGCCCTTGACCTGACAACCTTTCAACCTTTGACGAAAAACGCGTGAATCGACAAACCGATAACGCCATTGCCAATTGTAACATCATCCTAAGATCATGAGCATATCCCCATGATATCCACAATCTCTCCCTTGATGAACACATTGGCAATCTCCTAAAAAAATGCAAATTGGAGGTTTGAAAAGAAAAGAAACTCGCGTTTTCGCGCAAAGGCATAACTTGGTCCAAAAGAAAGAGAAAGCAATGAAAATGACCAAGATGGCTCCAGAATAGCATAGTCAAGTGAGATAAGGCAAAAGAAAGCAAGAAAGCTTCAAATTCCAGAAAGGAGTCAAAAATCTCACTTTAGAACCAAACTTACGTAAAGATTGTTTGATTCGGGGGGTCTCCTAGAATGGAATCACGCAGAGAGATTGACACGGAGATTTTTATACAGGTTCAGGCCTTCTCCGGAGAGAATAATAACCCTACTCCTGTGTGTATGGTATTGAGTGTATTCTGAACAATCAGGAGAAAAAGCTAAGACTATTACAGATGATAGTGCTAAACTGTCTTCCTGATGGCCCGATTCGATCCGCCCTTCCTTCTCTGATTGCCGCCTTTATATAGTACGTGAAGGAGCGGTTTCTCAGTGAAGCGGCGCCTCATTACATCCCGTGAATTCAAGACGTTAATAGTAATCACCGGCGATAACTCCTTCACGCCGCCTAACAAAGAATATACCGTAGATAATGGAGTATTACGTGCTATTACTTGAGTAACAACAGATGATGATCTGCTTGAATTCTTTAATCAATTGGGCCCACTTGTCTCAGAGGTTTAATTGATCATAAGGTGGTCGAGATGACCTAGTCGAGAAGAACTTACGACCATGAGGTAGTCGTAGCAAGACTTACGACTATGAGGTAGTCGTAGCATAACTTACGACTATGGGGGTGGTCGAGAAGAACTTACGACCACCCAAGAGGCTCTTCCCTTATAACATTAAGGGTATACTCGTGACCATATGACGTTATATTTACCTTTAATAAGAAATATAGATAAAAGATAAAGTGAGGATTATTATATCCTCGTCAAGGGGGTTGCTTGACAAAGACCTCTTCTTCTATAAAACCATTAAGGAAAGCACTCTTGACATCCATTTGAAAAGCTTAAAGGCCTTAGATGTCGCGAAAGCTAGCAAAATACGAATGACTTCTAATCTAGCTACAGGAGCAAAGGCCTCTTCAAAGTCTAAGCCTTCTACCTGGAAAAATCCTTGAGCTACAAGCCTAGCCTTGTTGCGAACTACCAACCCATCCTCACTTTGCTTATTTTTGAAAATCCATTTTGTTCCAATAACATTTTGATTAGGTGGAGGTTCAACTAAGGTCCAGACTTGGTTTCTTTCAAAATTTTCAAGCTCTTTATGCATGGCATTGACCCAAGAGGAATCAGATAAAGCATGGGTGACATCTCAGGGTTCAAAAGACGCAACAAAAGCAGAATGTGCATGAGAATATGGAGAGATAAACCTAGAATGAGTAACTCGCTCATAAAGATCCCCAATTATCTGCTCAGGTGGGTGTAGTCGTTGAATATGAAGAGGTGGTCTTGGTGCAGATGTGGCATCTACCTCATGGGCTGTGGAGGTAGGAGCAGAGCCACTCGAATCGTCGGTAAAAATAGGAGGAGGATGCTTAGCTGAGGTTGGAGAGGTAGAAGCAGGCTCTCCAACCATCTCAGAGATGGCTGGAGGATGGATTGGACCTTCATCCTCTATGTCAGAGTCATCGTCGATTTAAGATGCTTTCTAATATCGAAACTGTGTACTGCAGATGCGGGTCTAGTACCGTGACTAGCCTCATCAAAAGGGACTTCACAAGTCTCAACAATTTTGTTAGTATCCAAATTAAATACACGATAGCCACGAGAATGAGCAGGATATCCAAGAAAAATGCCATCAAAACATCTTGATTCAAATTTGTCCAAGTTGCTAGGTTTAACAATGAAGCACTTGCAACCAAAAATCTTGAAATGAGAGACTTTGGGCCTATGAGAAAATTTAAGCTCAAAAGAAGTCTTTCCTATGACAAATCTCAAGAACATCCTATTGGACACATAACAAGCAGTAGAAATCGCCTCAGCCCAAAACCTCCTAGGAGTGCTATGCTCATCTAGCATGGTCCTAGCCATCTCTACAAGGGTCCTGTTCTTCCTCTCTACAACCCCATTCTGCTGGGGAACTCTAGGTGAAGAGAACTGGTGCTCAAGTCCTCTCTCAGTGCAGAAAGTGGCAAAGGAAGAGTTCTTAAATTATGTGCCATTGTCACTTCTATTGGTCCTCAAGGCTCCAGGAAGGTCAACAGCTAGTCTAAGAGCCAACTCTCTAAAATAGCCAAAAGCCTCATCCTTAGAAACCAGAAAATATACCTATGAATACCTAGAGAAATCATTCACAATCACAAGCACATACCACTTCCCTCGTGCAGACTGAACTCTAGAGGAGCCAACCGTGTCTAAGTGCAAGAGCTGACCAGGTCCATCAGTCATCACTAAAGTAAGAGGTAGATGAGAAGCAGAAACCATCTTACCATGTCTACAGGGAGTGCACACAAGGTCTCTAACATTCTTAAGTTTAGGCAAACCTCTAATCAAATCTTTGCTACTGATTTTGGTCAAATGGTCGAAGCCTATATGTCCAAGCCTACGGTGCCACAACACTAGATCATGAGAGTCTGAAGCCACAAGACACTTAGGGCCGGATGAAGAAGAGATACTGAAATTAGCACTAAAGATCTTCTCAAATCTAGAGATCCCAAAGACACGCTCACCCGAGGAGTCTAGTACTCTACACTCACCATTCTTGAATCTCACTTCCAGACCCTCATCAAGAAGCTGAGAAACAGATAGCAAATTATACCTCAGCTTACTTACCAAAGCGACGTCCTTAAGCATGAAGTTATTGTTGACGCCAAGACCGCGCCTTGGTCATCACGGTCCCCAGAGAAGCACCCCAAATGTGATCAACTCGTTGCCAGATGCACGTGTGAGGGAGAACCATCTAGAGTCTCTAGTCATGTGTCAAGAACACCCAGAGTCAACAAGCGATATGTCCTCCTTCCTCGCACGACGGACCTCGTCGGGATCGCTGAAAAGCTCATCGTCATTGGAGGAGTCAATGTCGTGGCTGTTCTTGGCCATGAAGCACATGCCGGTGAAGTCCTGGGCCTTCTCCTTGCCATGGCAATCATCATCGTCGTCCTCCGTCCTCGAGTCCACATCGCTCATATCAACATTCTCAAGAGCGGCAAGGACCCGGTTGACGAACTTCCTGTAGTTGGCTTCTTGGCTTTCGCATCCCGAGCTTGAGAACGCCTCCGAAAGTCCTTCTCCTCCTTGCCCTTCAGTTTGGGGCATTTAGCCCGAATGTGGTTTGGCTCACCACACTCAAAGGTGTAACAGGCCACCTCTCATCGCTCCTCACCTTGTTGTAGGCTCTTGTGAATTTTGTGGATAGAAGGGCTAAGTCATCCTCAGATAGCTTCTCTAGCTGCTCATCACTCAAAGAGTGTAAAGCGGACAATGAAAACCCAGATGAGCCAAAATACAAAGAATCAGAAGAACTACCCTTAGATGGGTCAACCACTAAAGCCATCGACTCTATCTTGGTTAGACGCGAGATGAAGTCAATTTCATGCGTCTTCAACCTTGAGTAGAGCTTATCCATAGTAAGCTCACTCATGACAGTGTTGTCATTGATGGAAGTGATTTTCATCCCCCCAGACTTTCACATCAAGAGCACCCAAGAGCTGTCGTGCATTTTCAGATTCAGTGAACACAAGATCCGCATCTCATAAGTCATGAATGATTTTTGAGAATCTTTCCCACAACTCATCCAAAGATTCACCGGGCCTTTGTTCGATCTTTGAGTATTCTTTCTTGAGTTGGTTCTGTCTCACTTCCTTGATTGCAGTAGAGCCCTCGTGGTAATCACAGAGGGTCTTTCAGATCTCATGAGCAGACCTTAAATGAGAAACACGCCCAAACTCAGATCGACTAAGCCCTTGAATCAAGAAGTTTCGAGCCTTGCTATTTGCCTCCACATCTGGAGTGATCACATCGTCATTGGCTGGCACAACATAAGGATTTTTGACCTTAAGCCAAATTGCGTGCCCTTGAGCCCCGATGTAGGCATGCATGCGAGCCTTCCAGTAAGCAAAATCGACTCCATCAAACACAGGTGGTTTGGTGGAATACTTGCCAGACATCATGGCTCCTCATATCAGTTAAGATCTATGAGAATAGCTAACCGAGCTCTGATACCGATTGTAGGAACGGAAAGGCACCTAGTGGGGGGTGAATAGGAGTACGCTCACTTTTTCACTTTGATCGAATTCAACACTGTGGATATTATGGGGATATGCCCATGATCTTAGGATGATGAGACAATTGGCAATGGCATTGAGGGTTTGCGGAATCACCCATTTTCGGCGAGGTTCAGCTGCTGTCAGGCCTCTGGCGGTCTGACCGGCCATGGGAGCGGTCAGACCGGCCATGCCTCGGGCCATTTTTCTGGAATGTGCACTGGTGGTCCGACCGGCCAGAGTAGCGGTCAAACCAGCCAAAGGAGCGGTCTGACTGGCTACTGCTAAGCTCAAAACCCCAATTAAAAGACCAAAACTGGAGCTCAAAACCCTCGGGTGCGGTCTGACCGACGTATATGGCACGGACTGACCGAGGTGCAGTCTGACCGATGGCTTAAGCGCGGTCTGACCAGCGTATAAATTGCGGTCTGACCGGCTGCACAATGAACAAAACAGACAGCCCGAAAACCGAGACTCAAATCGATCTAACTTTTGATCTACACAACCAAACTCCATGAAACTTGAGAGGCACCTTATCTAAGATATTAGGAACCTATTCCAATAAAGGTTCCTATCTTTTTTCAGATTGAACGAAAGGTGCTTCAAAACCGAGTCAAAATCGAAATATGATCTAACGTCTTGCTTGTGGGAGATTGATGATCAAGATGATCCTAGATGTGTTCCCACATGTCACAGCAAGCTAGATCACGGCAAGAAACCAATAGAAAACTCGTAGATCAAAGAAAGACTCAAAATCTCAAAAGAAAGAGGAAGAACACAAAGAGACTCATCTTTGAGAAATCATGCATGGATTGATTTGAGATTGTAGAAGGTTTATAGCTACTCCATCCAGGAGGACAAGAGCTCAATCCATGAACACACAATCAACTCATCTCACTATAACCCTAAGTCTCTCCTTTCCTCTCTAAGTCCCCAAAACAAAACTAGGGTTTTCCAAAATGAAGTGCTTAAGGGTGCTGGACAGCAGCCACCCCTATTTATAGTGGAGGCCTAGCTTCTAGAAGAGTAAACCCTAATGGGCTCCCGTTAAGCCCACACGCAAACGGGTTACACACGCACGCATTTTAAAGCGCTGTCTTCAACTCCTCTTGACCTAAACCACTTCTCCATGTGTCGTCTCGCGCCGTGGTTTAGCCAAAAGGTTACCAAGGCGGTATTTGGTGAAATTACCAAAATACCCCTTCTCGATCCTTCTCCGAAGATGAATCCGAACTTGGTGAAGCAATCGCCTGCTTCGCCACATGTAGGTTGATCCAATGGCTCTCATCATGTCGACAAGTCTCTCCCATCCGGCTCCCGCCGAAACCACCATGGCACTTGCATCGACCCTCGCGCCGCTTGATCCAACCCATCACACCGAACTGCCCGTTCGGTCACCTTTATCTAATTTGCGCCATGCTTGAATCCATTGACCTCACCGGGCATCCTTGATCGTTCTGAACCTCAGCTCTCCAAGCTTAGTCCCGATCATCATCGCCGTTGACCATCATTGACCTCCAAGCAACCTGTACAACAATAGACAAAGAAATCGATTCCGGGAACAAGTTCTTCACAACTTACCCACGTTAGTGAAAACATGCATTATACAACACATATGCATTGAAGCCCATGAACTTGACCTATCCCAAAAATCATCGCCACCGGTTGGTCGATGAACAACACAAAATCGGTCAGACCGCCATTCAATGGCCGGTCTGACCGCTCCTTGAACGCCGGTCTAACCGCCCTTGGCCTGGCAGCCTTTCAACCTTTGACGAAAAATACATGAATCGACAAACCGATAACACCATTGCCAATTGTAACATCATCCTAAGATCATGACCATATCCTCATGATATCCACAATGCCCCTTTTGTAAAAGACCTTAAGTAATTCAGTGAAAGACGTTTTATGATTATGTTATCCACTTTTGTTGACTGTGTAACACTAGCTGTTCCTAGACTAGTGTATGAAGCACAGAGAATCCAAAATCCTTCGCTCCTAAGTTCGACATAGGGATAAAGGACGCCGTAGGACGAACCGCGAGAGAGTCACCCACGAGTGCACGCTACGCCACAGTAGTTGCATATGTACTTGCAACAAGCCCTTCTTCTGCATAGGCACAGCTCCCATGTCATAGCTATATGTTCAACGGTGGCGCAGCATCTCGGTCAGTACCTCTTTGACTATTTCACCAAGGAGGCGATGATGCAAATCTGGATTGGGGAGATATATGGTTATGATGTGGTTGGCCATTTCACTGGTCATCTGACCTGGGAGCAACTAACCTGGGCCGCGGACATTGATAGGCTAAAGGGAAAGGTTAGCCGACGACAGGTACGGTGTATCAGGAACGATATGGATGAAGCAGAAACCGGACATCGTATGAAGAAGTGCTCCATTTGCAAGGAGTCTGGGCACACGTTCAAGAAATGTCCCACGAGAAATCTTCAGGATGAATGAGACATCGACACTCCGGACGTCACCGCGGAGACCTCATCCGGTCACCCGACTCGAGGCAGTCCACACTCCACATGGGGGACATTGAGGTTGCGACCACAAGAAAGCACGGACAATAGTAATATATAATTGCTAATATTCTGAATTATCATTTTGATTAAGTGTTTTAACGTTTTGCTAAATGTTACATAATATTAGTGTGATTTATCGTAGTTTTGATAGTAATAGCAAATTCACATTTGTTTCCTTACATAATATGTAGTGCATGTATATGAGCAAGTGTATGAATTCCCGGATGCATCGCAATATCACTTACCTTTCTACTTACGAATCATTGATACCTCAATCGTACTCGCATAATTCTTCAGAAATTCACTGTACTAGAACAATATACGACGATCACAAAATGTTATTACGAGTCTAACAGATTTCGTACCATTCAAAATCTATGAAAATCACAAGTAGATAAATAATATTAGAGTTTCAGGTACCTGTCGCGAGTTCAACTAGCGAAAAAAACTGTCGTCAGTTCAATTAGTGATAGGTTCCTATCGCTATCTGAACTGACGACAAGTACCTCAACTGGCGACAGGGGGCGAGAGGGTGAACTGGCGACAGAGATATATTTTTGTAATTTTTTGAGGCGACTATTTATTTTTGTAATTATTTTTTAAATTTTTTTTTTTTTTTTTAAAAAAAAATCCACAAAGGAACACCAATCCGACGAAAGCATGTTTGTCCTAAAGAAAGCAAGGCACCTCTCCCGTTTTAACGAGACGCGCCCGCTGCCTAAATCTGCCTTGGTCTCCTCCTCGCCGCACGTCGTCTGACTCCTACTCCTAGTCCTCTCGGCCCGTTCTCGACGACACGAGCTCGGCGCACGCGGACGCCAACGCCGCCGCCTCGTAGCGGCCGACGACTCGTCCCCTGACGAACACCTCCCAGATCCAGCCGCTGTTTTCTCCAGGTAGATCCCCTCGGTAATTCGCGTCATCTACCCCGCACAGATTCATGTTTGCAGTGTAGTCACAGTGGTGTACGGGGTGTCTCGATTTGGTGGGTTTCGTTGATCATCAAGTTAGGGTGTGTACTTACCCGACCACCGTGCCGTAGTTGGGCGGCCGGTAGGGCCCCGCGCTGTTCTGATTAAGCAGTGTAATGTAATATCTGGAGGCTATGGTTTTGCATAACACGTTTGGATGCTGTGGTTACCTACCACCGCCACACCGCGCCATGGTAGTGCTTTGCTTGCTACTCTTAACACTCTGCTGTTGGCAGTGCTATGTGTGATGCATTGGCAAAATTGAGCTACTTTAACACTCGCGGTGCTATGTGTGGTGGATTGGCTAAATTGTACAGATGTTTTGCGTTTGGGTGGATGCGCTTATGCTGTAATGTTAAGATTTGACAAATATTGATGAGAAATATGCCTATTACACGCCAATTACTTACGGCACTGGAAGAAGGTTTACATTTGCTGCGGATTGGGTGTGGTGTCATTCATAATGGTGTAAGGCTGTAAGCACAGTGTGCTGTCAAGTTGCATGTTGATGGTAGGTGTCGGTGAATGCAAAAAAGATAAACATGTGCAGAAGGGTTCCTTAAAGTGACCGAGGATGCTTCCCGCTTGCCATAGTTACCCAGTTATGGTAAACGCTGTAGCGTTGCTCTTAAATCTACAACTTTCCCATTGTGCAAGCTCTAAATTTTTGGTTTTTGGTCTCCCAACATTTTCTCCTTTTAGGGAGATGAAGATATGTTTGGTTCTCTCAGAGCATTTAGCCTTCTCAAAAACATTAAACCAGGGCAACCGTTGTATTTATAGCTTGTAGTTGGAATGTTCTCAGGTTGAATGTGGTTACATTCGGTTTCTAGTGTTTAGCAACGCTATTTCGTCCCCCACAGAACTTCTCTTTTTTCTCTTGCTTCATCATATATATTCTTGTTGGCTGCAGGATTTCAGCATGGACAAATGTATCTCTGACTATGATGTGCTCGAGAAGTGTATTAAAGACATCCTCTCTCTAATCAAACCAGCGGACGATGATAGAAACAAACGACTATCCGCAATTCAGGAGCTGGCAAATTCCATCCAATCAGTTGCAGCCTTGAGAGGTAACTTACTTCTTTGGCTCCCGCAGGAGCCTTTTCCATTGTTTGAAACTATCACTTGTGATCCTGATATTGATTAAGGGTGCAATGGTGTAATCTTTTGACTTTGAAGCTTGGGCAGATGTCTGCACTCTGCTTCCCTTGTTGTGCATGCTAAATTATGAAACTTTAGTTATAGATTACTGAAAGATAGTGATCCCCATCCCTATCAGGATGTATGCAAATTTGAATATTTCTCCAGAACTTTGCCACAACTTCCGTTGTATTCCTAAAGAACCTCCAGAGATGTTTTTGTTCGAGGATAACAAAGACTATAGGTGATACTAGATAAGACGTTTTTTTTCTTGTCATGATATTTGTATTCAATACACAGGTTATTTAAGAAGTTTCTGTAATGACAAATGAAAGGTGAGCAAATCTTATTATGGTACAATTTGATGTTGCATTACCTGATTTTTTTAATTTCCTTAACAGGTGCTGCTGTCAAACCTTTTGGATCTTTTGTATCAAATCTTTACTCAAAATCAGGTGATTTGGATGTATCAGTTCAGCTCGGTACTAGCTCAAACCTCCCTATAAACAAGAAAAAGAAGCAAAATGTATTGAGAGAACTAATGAGAGCTTTGCGAATTAGAGGTAAACTTTTTTTAGCTCTTCCGCAACAGATAAGCATGCATACTTCATTGTATGTTCATTATATCCATAGATTTAACCAGAATGACATATTTTGTACTGTCATACTCATAATTTTTTCCTGAGATTACAAGGTAGACACACACGCAACACCATGCATGCACAACACACGCACACACGCCCGAGTGCGCTCCCCTAGCACATGCCTAAAATTTTGTGGACTGAGGCGCACTCACGTGTATGTAAAAGTGGGAACAATGGTTTGAATCTGGTGATCCCACGACTCCACCAGCCCACCATGAGGTGGTTCCCCGTCATACTAGTAGCTTTTGGGGTAAAAGAATCATAATATATGTATTTGTGCATCAAGGAAAGCAATATCATGTGAGAGGTAACATCATTCTAATGAATATGTTTTTGTTGAGCTAAAATCCCCCTTTTGTTCCATGGTTACTTAATTAACTACAATACCTTTCGTTATCTGTCCCTTAACTTTTTTTTGCAATCTGTCCCTTTAATTTTTACTGAAGTTTTATTTAAATTTGGTTTTTGTTGCTTTTGTTGTATTCAGGTGTTGCTAATGCTGGATATATGCAGTTCATTCCTCATGCAAGAGTCCCAGTTCTTCAGTACGTGAGCAACCGCTTTGGCATTTCCTGTGATTTATCCATTGACAACTACCCTGGTCGAATTAAATCCAAAATCTTCTACTGGATCAATACTTTAGACGAACGTTTTGGTGATATGGTTTTATTGGTAAGCTTCTAAGAGAGATTTTTTTGCTGCCGCTTTTTTTTTTTGGGGGGGCAGCGGGGGTAAGAGCAAGGCTTATCATCAAGTTTCCTTGCAGATCAAGGAATGGGCAAAAGCTCAAAACATCAATGATCCAAAAACTGGAACCCTGAACTCCTATTCGCTCTGCCTACTTGTCCTCTTTCATTTTCAGGTATTACTTCTTACTTTAGAAGTTATCTGTAGTTATTCTTGTGGATGGTTTCACAAAATTTCTTGCTTATCTCTTACACTAAATTTCCAGACATGCGAACCGGCAATTCTACCACCTCTGAAGGACATTTATGAAGGGAACATTGCAGAAGATTTTGCAGGTTAAATGAACTTAGCTTGTCACTGATGGTTGTGAAACATATCAGTGCCTGGTAATTTACTCTTTGTAGTCACATACAGAAACGACGTTTTATAATGAGGAACATCTTGATGAGGTTTGTTCTGCAAATATAGCAAGATTTCAAAGCCAGAACAAGGAACAAAGAAATGAAAGCTCTGTTTGTCGTCTCCTTGCAACCTTTTTCCAGAAGGTAACTAAGCATTATGGCCCACTATATTGACTAAGTCAGCTTTATCTGTGACTATCTAGCTGCCAATGCCATTTTACCATTTGTAGTACGTCTATGTGCAATGGAATTTAGTGTGGATGATACCAAAAAGGCACGACCGTTCTCATATGAAAAGACATCTTACATTTTATTTTTTAAAACCGAGAGAAACAAGCTTAATTGGTGATCTTTTATTGTTTGCAGTTTAGTCATATCAACGCCCTTTCGAGTGATGTGATATCCACTTACACGGGTCAGTTAGAGCAAATCCAGGACAACCCAAGTCGGACAGCCAAATATTACAGCTTGTTTGTAAGACTTTACTTTGTTGGGCATTTGGTGGCTGTTGTGGCTGATGTTATCGAAAATTTTAGCCTATGTACTGATACTCCATCTGTTTGCTATTTTTTGTTTAGGTCGAAGATCCAGTTGAGAGGCCTGATAATGCCGCTAGAGCAGTTGGTATGAGAGGGCTTCAACAAATCGCTAATGCCTTGAATGATGCTAGTGGCAAGCTTGTTTCTCTTGAGCATACCGACCGGAACGACTTGCTGGCACTGTTGTGCACACCTGGTGTTGGCTCAAAACTTGGTGGAAGAGCCATAGCTAACTCTTATACAAACACTCCACAGAGGAGTCAGCAGCATGCCAGATCATCTAAGGGGCGTGTGGCAGCTAAGCCATCTGACAATCAACATCACCACGGAGCCAGAGGATTTACAGGAAGCGCACCAGTTCATAATCGTCCTCAGGTGCATACTACAGGGCGCCAACAAACAGCAGGACGGCCAGGACTATACCAAAATCATAATCCTCCTCAGGTGTATACTGCAGGGGGGCAACAAACAGCAGGACAGCCAGGACTATACCAAAATCATGATCCTCCTCAGGTCTATAGTACAGAGCGCAAGACAACCGGACAGCCAGGACTACACCAAAATCATAATCGTCCGCAGGTGTACACCTCAGGGCGCCAAACAGCAGGACTATACCAGAATCACAATCATCCACAGGTGTATACTGCATGGGTCCAAACACCAGGACCATACCAGAATCATAGTCATCCACAGGTTTATCCTTCAGGGCTCCAAACAGCAGGACCATATCAGAATCATAGTCATCCGCAGGTTTATACAACCGGCCTCCAAACACCAGGACCATACCAGAATTATAATCACCTACCGTTGAATACAAGAGGGCGCCAAACAGAAGGATCGTACCAGAATCAACAGCGGAGAAAATACACATCATGCAATCAAACTAATAGGAATGCTGTGACTAGAAGGTACGAGCCTGTTCTTGGAGGGTTCAACAATGGACCAGCATGGGACTCGAGATCTCAAGCCTCCTCAAGCAGTACAGCAAGGCAAAGGGAGCTGCCGACAGCATTAACTGACTATAACAGATAGTACCAGGATAGCAACAAATTATCTTCAGCTTTTGTGTGGCAATGTGTATCAATCCGTGATATTTAAGATGGCTTTTGCTGGACAGCATTTTTAGCTCGGTGCCATTGCAATGTGTTATGTGGGGTCAAACCTACAGCCGTAGGCGCTGATGTAACAAATGTGGTTTTAGCAAACTTTCAGATTTAATTCCAGCATAAATTATTATGATTAAAGCATAATAGCCTAACCAGTTAAATGACAACATAAGAACAGGAAGAAAAACCTTCAAGCCATTTAAAAGAAACAGTATGCTCAATGTGCACATTATGGGTACAAACCAAATCAGCATAAAGCTAAGATTTAGTAGTATGAATATTGCTCTCATAAGGCTAGTTACACAAGGTTTGATCTTGTCCATTACAGCACTTATGCCAAATGTGATAAAAAAAAATTGGATATAATAATTTATAGATTAGGTCTTGAGTTCAATTAAAACTTGCTATTATAAATAGATAGGATCAAGCAAATAAATCACCTTTATCTAAGCTAAACTAAGAAACAGAGCTTACCGATATACTTCTGACACAAAGCATAACAGTGATCGAAGGATAGTCACAAAACAGAATGAAAACACTGAAACTATAACAGGATCAGTAAGCAATATTGATTGTAATAGGTACCGAAAAAGCTTGCGCAACAATGAAATAATTTGCTCGATATTATAGGATAACAACAAGAGATCTAACAACTCAAGGCAAAATCTATACACTGCTATACATCCAGTTTCATTTGTGGCATCGAATCATCATAGAGCAATTCAACTGAACCTACAATTATCTCTTTGCAACTTCTCGCAGTACTAGAGACTACCAATCACAGATTGAACAATTACTAGTTCAACACAATTGCAAAAGAGATATAAACAGAATGTCGCAATACTTACAGAGTGATGGCACTCAAAGCCAACGAGAAGCAATCGGAAGGACGCCGACAGCGCCGTCCCAAAAACCTAGCGCCCATTGTCTTTGCGATGAGATGATGTGGTTGTTGGAGATACAATGTCGAAATTCGAATTTCAGGACACGCCGAAAAAACGAAGTTGAGGTACTGGGTTACTGCCGCACAAGACCACCAAATTGATGCTCCGGTCGGAAGCAACAAACAGAGCAACAACAACCAAAGGTTCTGAACCCTCTTCCTCCTCAGAACTCAATCCAGAGCCGATCAACACACCAATAGACCCCGCAAGATTCAGAATTACCTCAACCGAAAATTCCAGAGGATGAGACAAAAAGGGAAACTGGCGGGATGGTGCCAAAGGAAATCAAGAGCTCACCACCAAAAGAAAAGATCAGTTAAGATGGCGCACTGACTCTTAATTCCTCCCAAAATTGAAGCCCAAATTGATGAAGAAACAGAAGATTCAGATCGGGAAAAAAACTGCCTTGTTCTTCGGTCAGATAGGAAAAGAAGAAGCCAAAACCAACAGAAGAAATAAGAGGAGGAGCTGAGCTTCCGCCACCAACGGCCACCGAGCTTCTCGCCCACGTCGCCCGTGACGACCGCGTCTCCCGTGAGAGAACCGGCCAAGAGAGCCAAGTCCATCCCCAAATCCTCTACCCTCTAAAAAGCACTAAGCTGCTCTGCGCGGAAGGAGATAAGGTCAGATACCTTATCTCTATGCTATGCCAATGACCGGTGGTCCCCTCTTTTTCTTTTCCATTTTCTTTTCTCTAATTGAGAAATTCCCAAAAAGCCCTCAAAACAAACAACAGGCGCACGTCCCAGGCGGCGGCAGCTTCTGATGTAGGCGCATGAAGATAAGTTTCCATGAGACTTCATTAGGATAAAATCTAAGATTGTTTCGGTTAGTTGGAAAGTGATCCTTCCGATCGCCTTCCTTACATGTAACACCTCTACTTATAGGAAAGGTGAGCATTGCTTAGAATTCAAGAAAGAAATAAAGAAGTCTCTATTCCCTACCTCCTTCTCTACTTCCTCTTCTCTGCTACCGACGGGCAGGAACTCAAGGTTTCTGATCGCAACAATTTGGTATCAGAGATGCCAGGCTCTGATCTCGGGGAGGATATCGCCAACTCCTTGGTAGCCATCCTACAGACATCATGCAACCATTATTGCGGAAGTCATGCGACATACGGTCGATCTGCAAGCCCAGGTCTTCGACTTGGCCAGACAGGGCGTTGTCACCGATGCGCGCCTCATGGCCATTGAGAAGAAGCTCGGGGATGGCCTCGTGCCATTGGTAGGGCTCCTTGTCAGTCCACCCACACTCGCTGCCGCATCGCCATCCTCTCAAACTCCACCAACAATTCCTACCACCGCTACCCCATCCTCTGTGATCCCACCCGCCCTAGCTATACCAGAGACCGCCGCTTCCACTAATCTTGCCGCCACAAATACTTCCAACAACAACATCATACCACCCACCACGCACCACATCCTATTCGTAACCCCCACCTATATTCCACCACTACCAGCACCATTGTCGCTCGTTGCCACACAATTCTACACCTCGAAGGCATCTCCCGCTTCCATAAACTTGAGTTTCTCACGTACGACGGCGAAGACGACCCCTTGGCATGGTTGAACAGATGTGAGTAGTTCTTCCGTGGCCAACGCACTAATGAGACCGAAAAAGTGTGGCTCGCCTCCTACCATTTGACAGACACCTCTCAACAGTGGTACTATTAATTAGAGTGTGATGAAGGGACGTCATATTTGTTAGATGGAAGGGAGAATGATAGATTCTATTGCAATAGCCCAATGGACAATATATAGAGTACAAGGGACCAAGACTGAACCCTAAACAATAGGGAAATACCATAAATACCCTTAACCCCCCTCCTCTCAAATGCAAGGCGTATGCAATAGCATTGCATTTGGAAAAGGTTGACACTAAAATAGAAAAAATCCAAAGTATAAATCTTGATAATGTCGTCGTAGCGTGCAGCTATTGGAAAATATATCGAGTATCAAAAGATCTCCCATCCGGGGTTATGCGACAGCCCATAAAACACAAGGTGCAGGGGCTAAGAAAGTAGAGACAAGCGGGAGCAAAATCGACCGCAGCAACACGACGAAGAAGAAGATGAAAACGGCAAGAATAGAGAGAGTTGTCGAATCAAGCCGTAGAGGAATATATAAAAGCATAGCGGCGCAGATCGAAGCCCGAGACGGCGGCAGTGTAGTGCACAAGAAGCGCAGTGCAGAAGAAGCACGGCGGCCTTAGAAGCTCGGGGCGGTGGCTCAGAGGGAGGTGACGGTATCATAATAACTTCTACAATCTGCAATGACTCGGAGAGAAGAGCGGCGACTGCTGCTATGTGAAAGGGATGGAGTGAGCCAGGAAGCAATCGGCTGACTGACAAAGACTTTGTGGACTCGCACGACTTAGACGAACTCAAAGATAGAGTATTACAGACTTGGATGGACTCGCAAGGTTAGGGCTAGGGTTTGCTACCGTCGCCGCCTTCCCCGTGCTCTGATACCATGTTAGATGGAGAGGGAGAATGATAGATTCTATTGCAATAGCTCAATGAGCAATATATAGGGTACAAGGGACCTAAGACTAAACCCTATAATAATAGGAAAATACCACAAATACCCTTAACAATCTTGGCTACTGTTCAAGGAGTTCTGCCGCCTCCGTTTCAACACTCCCATCCACAGCAACCCTATGGGCGAATTGCCCCGGCTGCAACACGAGGGCTTGGTCAAAGAGTTCTATGACAAGTTCCTGGCTCTTCTATGCTATGCTGATGCGCTCAGCACCCGCCAGCAGCTCCGGTTCTTCACATCCGATCTCAACGACCTCATTCGCACGGACGTGGGACGTCAAACTGCAACACCCAGAGAACCTCCAAGTCGCCATGAGCCTGGCCCGTGCTTATGAGAAGCACATGCAGACTGCTGTCAACAACACGTCCGCGTCCTCCACTCTGTCCAAACCACCGTGGCGTCCTCAGGGCCGCCCATCCATCCCTCTGCTTGCAGGTCCACACCCGACGGACGACATTTCTAGCTCCGTGGGTTCAGGCGTGGGACAGTGGCCTAACCGGTCGTTCCACCGCTTCACCCCGACCGAGCTAACCGAGTGGCGTGCTAAGGGTCTTTGCTACAATTGCGAAGAAAAGTTCGTTGTGGGCCACGACTACAAACAACCAATCACCTACATTGACATGGGCACCAATCCGGTGGTCCTCAACGACAACATCTCCTACGATGCCGGCGAAGACGATGATCAGGACCCAGCATCTCCCTCAACGCCCTCACCGGCATCCAATATGGCGACACCATGCAGCTGCGGGTCCAAGTGGGCATGCACGAGTTCACTGCTCTAGTCGACTCAGGCTCCACTCACAATTAGGGTTTCGGCTACCGAACAAAAAAAATTAACGCGGGGGGGGGGGTCCGATATGTCCGATTCAAGTGATTTTTGGTTTTTTCGGCCAAATTTGGCTGAATTTTTCAAACAAAAGTTTAATTTTTTTTAAAAAAAAATGGCTGATTTTTGGCCGAAAATCGGCCGAAATTCATTGAAAAAATCGGCAAGATTTCGGCCGAAAATCGGTAGCCGTAGATTCTGCTCAAGTCTCCATAATGCATTCACAGATTAAAGATTACATATTTTCATAATCATCCAAAACAACATCAAAGGAATCCAAAATGCCTTCACAGATTACAATAACATCATCTTCACTTTGTCCTCCTTCCCTGAAGCCAAGAACAACAAAGGAATCCAGATTCCAGAATGCATTGACAGATTGTAGTACTTGTGCAAACAAAAACCTGAAAAACAAGATTGACATATTGAATCAAGGGTCCAGACTGTAGTATTTAAAAGCTACAGCTTGCATGAATTGTTTGTGTTCCAACATAGGTACATTGGATTCTCCCCACGTGTTGTTAGGTTGTAACTTGGGAAGGAAGTAGCTTAGTAATAATTTGCAAATAAAAATCAATCAAGAAATGTCTTTGAACTGGATTCAGATCCATTGCAACCCTTTTACGACGGCCGCATATGCATACGGGTGTACAAAGACCATTGGATTGGACATCAACGCTTCGAGGTTTGATCCATCCAAGCCATGTAAAAACAAGGGATATGATGTTTCTCTTCTATGTATTTGATCAATCCCTTGATCAGAAGTTCAGAACCATAAATAAGTCTTTTCGACCAAACTAAAACTGTGTGTAGTTCCCAACTGCAATGACAGATTAACAACAACTGCAGCAGATCTTGTCCCTTGGACCCAAGTTGACCAAACTGAAACTGTGTGTAGTATTGGACTCCAGACTGTAGCATTGACATATTGAATCCAAAATGCATTTGACAGTTTGTAGTATTGGTATAGAGACTCTAGTATAAGCTTAAGTATTTTTTTTTGTTAGAAACATATTGAATACATAGACTCTAGTATTGTTAGAATCATATTCAACAAGTAAAAGATACATGGAACAGTATTGGTACAGATTGACATATTGAATCATCAAAAACAAGATTGACATAAATCCTTTGCCTTGTAGATTAATACTCCACTAGTAAGCTATATCCAGTTATCCTCTAATTGGATTGGAAAAGATTTCCGAGCGATAGGTGATTAAGACTTGAAAGCATGCAAAGCATAGAAAGGAGGACATATACCGGCAGTCTAGTAGAGGCTGGAAAGATCCTTTGTCTTCTTTCTGTGTGCCTTTGTGATCTCACCTCCTCCAATGAGATCAACTACGTCGTCATCACCAACATCATCACTCACAGAAGTGTTGTCATCCGTGTCTACATAACTAAGGCTTCTAGAAGGAGTCGAAGTGTCCTCACCGCTTTCCACATCATCTTCATCTTCATCTTTGTCCTTCCCTTTCTTCGCCTTTTTCTTCCTTGTGATATCAAGTCGCTTCCTCTTTGATACCCAAACATTGAGAGGTTTGTCGAGGAGTGCTTCACCAGACTTTCCAAGCACAGCCCTTGAAGGCATCGAAGGATCTTCAAGCACAACCCTTGAAAGCACTGGAGCATCCTCAAGCACAACCCGCACCTCTTCAAGCACAACCCTTGAAGGAGTACGAGGATCACCAGGTCCATCCATAACAGGCTCGAATTCCCTAATCGATCTTGCCAACCAATCCATAATTGGGTTGTCTTGGTCATGTAGAGCGGTATCCATCATAATTGCACAAGGATCCAACTCCTTCTCAGGGTGGTCTGCTTCTTGCATTTGGAGGCGTAGCTTCAAGTTGTAATGGACATAAACCAACTTATGGAGCTTGTCATAACCTAGTCTATTTCTCACTTTTGTGTGAACCAATGCAAAGGTGCTCCAATTGCGCTCACACCCGCTTGAGGACGCACACTGTGATACAATCTTCATTGTATACTTTTGCAATACCTTCACATGTCCTCCATACATGTACCACCAGGCGGCTGCGATAAACACCACAAAACATTCATACAATGGCATATTATATCTATCATTGTACAAGTAGACAAAGACAAGTATAAGCACTTACATGGGCTCATTTGTGATGATGCAAGTTGTGCACCTCGATTGTCAAATTCGCCTCTACAAGAGTGGAAAGCATCAAATTGTGCAAGTGCCTGCACCTCACTCTAAGGCGAGTCGGCAATTTTCTCAATAGCCTTCTTCAGTGCTTTCACAAATATTGGATTTTTCCCATAGCCGTACTTGTAGTGTGCTTCTGGATCGAGTACACCAGCTGCATGAGCAAGGAAAATAACCATAAAGTTCTTGACAACAATAATTAATAAATAAATTGCTTTGTCTCTAGACATTACCTGCAACCATGAGAGTGTTCTTGTAGAGGTACTTCACCCTCGTCTTCACAAAGCTCATGAATTTGCTCATCTCTCTTGGCCTACCGCTCAAATGAGCTTCTATTTCATGCAAAGCACCCATCATCAATGGCATAAATCTGGACATTGTGGCCTTTTTTGTGTATCGGCAAACCGCAATACACGGTAGAGTGGTTGCACTGTATCTAGCACCCACTTGACATCCACCCACCATGCACTGCTTGTCAAGCAGGAATCTGTATACTCATAGTCAGGATCACTGCTCCATGCAATATTCCTTCAAGCCTCAGACACCATCCACTTCTGGAATTTATCTTTTCTATCCCAGAAACTCTGCAAGAAGATAAACATTGTTCCAAACCTTGTCGCATTGGGTCTAATGAGCTCTCCACCAATGTTCTTTTTCATCTCAGCATGCAGCCTGCCATGGCTGTAGAAGAACCTACAAATTCGCTTGGCACTATGAATGACATTCTCAACCTCTGGCTCATTACCTATGTCCTTCAACATTAGATTGACAGTGTGAGCAGCACATGGTTGCCAAATAATGTGGGGGTATTCTAATATAAGTTGAGCGCAAGCTTTCTTGAAATTGGATCCATTGTATGTGACTATTTGAACAACCAACTTGGGGCCAATCTCATCAACAACCACCCGTTTGATCCAGTCATACAAGTATTCCAAATTCTGCATATGGCCAGCTGCATGCATATGGCTAGTTGCATTAACAGACTTGTGGAAGAACATGCGCTCATTGCAATAAATCATAAAGTTAATTATGCTCATCGATGTAGGCCCAGTCCATGAGTCGCACATGACCGTAACACCGTATACAGACCAATCTTCCTTGAATTTCGCCATATACCCTTCCATTTCCGCAAAGTTACCTTGCAAGTACAGTCCATCGATATCTATGCCTCTAGGAATTTGCACCCCTTTGCCAAGATTCTGAGTTAGCTTTATTGCTCCTTTAAAGTATGGTTAGTTAGCTTTCACACCAGGGATGTTGTTCGCATGAAACCACTTCGTCCAAGCTTGCCCAAGTCCTATTTTATTCTTCGTGCTGAACAATGTGTCCACCTGAGTTTGCTGAGGAGATTTGCTGCGTGCTATATCAGAATCAAAGGCTCTACCAGCAGACCTTGCATTGCGAAACAAGGTATGAATCCTACTACTACTACCACTAGTAACAGCATTGCTACCACTCGCACTCACGCGTCCTCCACTGCCACTCCCACATCCATGCTCATATATCCCACCACTACGCTCCACACTCTCTCGAAAATGAAGGTCCCTCAATGACACATTGATAGCCATTTGTTCTTGTAAATCTTCATCGCTGGGCACATCAATTGGTGCATTCATCTCTTCATAAATCTCTCTTTTGATTATAAGCTTCTGCGTGTGTGCTTGTCTCCTCCTTTGCTTCCCTGCCCGATCAGACGTCTTCATCGCATCACAAACCTCCGGTGGCACTTGCTGGCAACTTTTTACATTGCCTGATATACCCGCTAGATGCTACCTAAGACGGGTTGCACCTCCTCCTACAAAAGTTGCTAAACAATATTTGCACTTGAATCCGACCCCTATTTGATCCCCATGGCTCCAAACATAATCAATGCCCTCTGCAATTCCAAAAAAAATGGAGGATGTATGATGATCACATAATAATGAAGTAGAAGAAACAACACAACAAAAGATGAAAAACATATGGAATGCTCAGATCATCATTGATCATTTCAATACTAAACCTGTCAATGATCAATGATGATTTGAACATATGTTTTTAGATAACATCATTATTCCAACTTAAACAATAGTCATTATTCCAAAATTTAGATAATATCAAATTGCAGACTGACTGAATTCAACCTTAATTGTATTTAAAATGCTGATATAATTGGATGAACACAAGATCATAAGAACACATAAATCAGTTCAAAGGAGCTACTGCCAAGTGCCAAATGTATGTATGAACTATAAACTGGAAAGCAGAGATGCATGAAGCTATAGCATTGTGTCACAGTGTCAGTGCAAAATGCAAAATAATTGGAACAACTTTGATCTTGTAACAAACAAATCCATGGTAACGAAATGAGTTATGATTATAGAGCTGATTTGCGGCAGCAAGTGATATAACACATACATCTATATGTTTTCTGCCTCATTGAACCACCAAAATTCTACAACCCAAGCTATCAACCAATACTTTTAGGCCTGCGTATCCACTGAACTCAACATCGACCTCAAGAAGTACAGAGAATTTAAGCTATTGAACAAAAAAATTACCTGTCGCAGATGCTTCTTAGCTGCGCCCACCATCGGTGCCCGCCTTTGCTTCTTGGCCAGCCTCCATGCGTCGTTGTGAGGCCAAGCCTCCATGCGCCGTACCACCGCCAGTATTTGCCACTGCGCGTCCATCACCCTCCATGCGCCGTTGAGGAGGTGCGGAGCTGGAGCTTGGAGCTCAGGAGCTTCGGTCGTGGGGATCAATTCGAGTTGATGGTTGGCCGCGCCCACCATCGGTGCCCGCCTCTGCTTCTCGGTCGTGCCCACCATCGGTGCCTGCCTCTACTTCTCGGCCGGCCTTAGTGCACCGTTGTGAGGCCGAGCTTCCATGCACCGTACCACCGCCGATATCCGCCACTGCGCGTCCACCGCCCTCCATGTGTCGTTGAGGACGTGTGGAGCTAGAGCCTAGAGCTCGGGAGCTTCGGCCGTGGGGATCGATTCGAGGTAGACGGGAATCGATGAAAGGGGAGTTCTTCGCTTGCCTCAGTGTGCTTGGAGCAGCAGCCGCCGCCGCAAAGATGCTACTAGGGCATGCTGCTAGGCAAAATGGGCGACGGAGGGAGCGATGAAGCAAATAGACCGGGCTACTTTCAAAATGGGCCAAAAATTTCAGGCCCGATTTGTAAACTAACCGGGGTGGGCCGATAGAACCAGTAAAGCCAGTTTTCGGCCGAAAATAAAAACCCTGCTCACAATTTCTTCAGCGCCGCCACGGTCAAGACAACCGGGATGTCCCTGTCACCTCGCCAAGGCCTCACCGTCGCGGTGACTAATGGGGAGCGCTTGCCATGCGCCGACGTCTACCGTGGCCTCCTGCTCCATGTGGGCAACGAAGCTTTCCGTATCAGCGGCTACGCCATCGCTCAAAGACATGTAAATGACACTCCAAAGATTTTGATCATATTAATGCAACAAATATCTAACGCATTGCAGAAATTAAGCAGCATATAAAAAGTTGCATTGATCTTCCACAAGCATCAGTACATGCAGAAGCAAGCATGCAAAGGCTAACAGTTGCATAAGTCAACTTGGTAATACTAAAGCCACGTTACAACCATGTGAGATACAAACTGGCATACTGCTAGTGTTCCAGCCATGAGAGAAACTGCCAGTAGTGTTTGACTGTAGCTTTGGTTCTATAGTAGCCCGCCAGCCCCACATCAGCACTTTCTGCTACTTCAATTGGTTATGGCACTTGATATTCCATTGTTTCTTGGATCTGTCTTATACATCAACTGACTAATTTTTGGCACAAAATCAGTCATTTTTTTTACCATTGGATTGAGATCCAACGCCCCAGATCTCTTCTCTATCTCAAATATAAACCAATACCCTAACCCTAACCCCACCTCCTCCCTCCAGTCGCCGCCTCCCACCCTCCCCATATGCCGCCTTCGCTACCACGCTGACATGACCTTGGCGGCAAGACGAGGTTCGCCATGGTCGCTAACGCCGCCTCTCTTGTCGCCTCGGCCAAGATACCTTCTTCCGGTCTCAACGGCCACCGCCATCGATCCGCTCCCCCAATCGACCTCGCCCACCGCCCTCATCCTCGCCCGCGTCTGGCTGCGCCACCACCGCCTTAATGCACCGCCACCGCCCTGATCTCCCTCTAAATCCGGACCCGGTGAACCCTAATCCTAATCCGACGAACCCCCCACCTTAACTCACCTCGCCACTGTCAAAGAAGACGAACCCGTCGGCCAGACCACGGATCTCAAGCACATCGTAAGGTTAGGAATTCGACTGATTTCACCAAAAATTTCATGCGGCAGATTTTTAGCACTTCCGTTGTTTTAATTACCTACCGAAATATAGGGGATATTAGCTTATCTTTGTACAGCTTGAAGGGACAAAATATAGGGGCAAACCTGAAAGCATCTAGGCCCCTAAAAATTATTTTGGTAATTAATGATAATATGTGAATATGGGATTAACATGTTTATTGCGTATTTACTAGGTTAAGTCCCATTGGTGAGTTTGATAACTTGAAGATGCATGCCAAAGGACAACATGAAGATCAATATGGCTCAAAGACAAGGTACAAGTAGTCTAGGATCCTTTTTTATGTTTTATCGGTCTTATGAGAAATAGATGGAAGACCAGATTTTAGGTTAAACGCCGTACTATTAAGAGGGATCATGACTAGTAGCTTGATAGCATGTTCTTGTGCCATGTCGAACCCGGGAGTAACACCCCAAATCCTCTGTGCATTTCTGAACTAGTCCATGATCAGTAGCTAGTTCACACTGTAAACAGATATGGTAACATCCATAAATCGCACAATATTATTAGTAATCAACAGAGTTTATTACAAAAGAGGCTTACAAGTCAACAATAAAGAACACAGCGGAAGATGAAGAAGACGTAGTGGAGTCCAGCTGATCTGCCATAGGCAATCGACTGGGGTAGCGGCCTAGTCGTCGAGATCCACACCAGTGATGAAGTCCTTCTCCTCTGAAATTTATTTGCATAAAGCAAGTATGAGCACAACTACTGTGCTCGTAAGTTACACCCGTCAAATAACAGAATGACATACATACTTGGATATCATAAAGGAAGGCTTAATATGGTTGATTTGCATAAAGCCAACTTTCTTTCTAATGCAAATACTAAGTTCCAAAGCAGTTATTCTATAACTAAAATTCATTTTATAAATTCTCAATTTTATAGTCAGATAACATTCACACATGAATGGTGAAGGATACCCTCCTATCACATGGCTTCTTGCCCAATTTCCTGTTTGAATAAATCATTTGATAAAGTATTTTGAAAACAAAATCAAAGTCTAACTTTGAGTGGCAAATGCTAAACATGTCCCTGACCGTGGACACGACTATTCGAATAGTTTTTAACACTCTGCAGAGGTTGTACAGCTTTACCCACATGACATGAATTCTCTAGTTTGTTTGGCACCCGTCGATACCACCGCTCACTACCTTAGGTAAGCAGTTTAGAGCACGTGTCAAGGCTTTTACAATGTGTCATTCCACCGTAGTCCCCCCTCGCTAAGGTTTCGCATCCCCCTTTGGATAGAAATCCGCCGGGTTCGTAGAGCCCCCTCTTGCGCTAGGTGGGAATGTATAAAAGTAGGTTGTGAGAGACACCCACACATCCGAATGGAACAACCACGGTGGAACATTGCAAATTATTCAGCCAGGTCCTGCCCATTCGAGACATGTGGTAGTACGATGGAGTTTAGCAAAAGCGGCTCGCAGGCCGGTCCTTAACTGACTTGGACGACTTCCAATAGAACCCTGGGCCTCAACCCTGACCAGGTTGAACCCGTGCATAAACTTGCACCCACCAACCATTCATTTTGCCCAAGTACAAACCAATTTTTCCTTTTGCTTTTCAAAATCATTTGCAAAAATCTTCCATGACAAACCATTGCCATAGATTTTTAAACAACATTTGATTTTTGGCTGAAATTTCCCCAAATCAAATATTTTTGGTCTAAACATGGCTAAGCATAATATTTCTCAAAATGTTCTAGTTCATACTATTGTATAAACTAGATTTTCATCTAAGGTGTCAAGGTAGGTTTATTTCAATGTCAAGATTGACAATACAAAGGAATTAGGCATAACTATAATTTAAAACAAGAATTTAAATTACTGTATAGAAATAAGCATGCAATAATTTAAAACAGAAATTAAATAATTTTAAATAATAGGATCAAATATTATCAAAGGTATAACTTGCCTTGCTTGATTAATTGTTGTTCTCAAACGGCGTTGAAATCTGACTCTCCGAAGTCATCGAAATCTATACGCGAAAATAAGCCAAATTCAAACAAAATTCAAATAAAGATTCAAATTAACTCCAAATTTAATAATTTTAGGTTAGTTAGCTAGATCTTGAATTTATATGAATTTAGAAATTTGAATCGACGAAATCGGAGTTCGTATGAAGGAGAACAAACCCCGGGAAGTTTCAAAATCACATGAAATGATGAAATTAGGGTTTTCTGGAATTATTGGAATTATTTTTGAGAAGGAAAATCAGATTAATGCGTCACGCTGACGTCATCAATTGGTTTTTCCGATCGGTTGACAATCTTGACCACGTCGGCTCTGTGAAGGCGATGACAAGCGACCACGTAAACAAAAACGATGACTGGCCGTGACGTGGCGATGAGGTGGTGAGGCCACGTCGGCCAGGCGCGCCCATTGACCGATGGTCGATGGTCGCCGTATTTGTCTTCTGATGATGGCGGCGGCGAGCTTCAAAGAGAGAGGGAGATACAACGGTCTTGGTGCACTCACCCACACGAGGAGAAGAGGACGGAGGCGGCCGACGACGAGGAAGAAGCGGTGGCTCGGTTCGGCTCGGCGGCGAAGAGGCGTTCCGGTGGGGCTCTGGCGAGGCGAAGGCGAGCACCGGCTTCGCGGCGATGTGGCGAATCCAACGGTGGCAACGGTGAGGACACGGCGTCGATGGTGGCGGCGCTAGGGGCGGTGGAGAGCTTGCGGCCAGTGACGACGAGATCTCCAATTACGGCGAGCTCACGGGGGAAGAGGGAGAGTGAATGAGGGGGAAATGGTGAGTGCGAAGAGGGCTACCCGCTGCTCCTATTTATAGGGCCGGAGGGACACGGGGGAGGGAGATCGTGGTGTGGCGGCGGCGGCGGCCATTGCTCGATCTCGTCGGTTACATATGCGAGGGAGGGGGAAACGGTCCGAGAGGGAGGCGGCGGAGTTAGGAGGATTGAATGCGCATAAATGTTCATGAAGAGGGAAAGAGAAACGCGGATATTTGAAGCTCCGGTGGCGCAGCAATGGCAGCACGTGCGGCGCGGCTGTGGGAGGAAGAAGGAGTGGGGAAGAAGGAGATGGGCGCAGCCCACCGGGCGATGGAGATGGAGAGAGAGAGAAGAGAGGCGACGGTCAAGGCCCGATCCGGCACTAACGACCACGATCATGTGAAGCGATTGGGGTCGGGCCATGCCCAAGCAAATGCAATTTGTGCGCGCCAATAGGATTGGGCTGAGTGAGAATTCGGCCCAAAGCCTTTAACCGGGATTTTAATTGATTTTCCATTTTAAATAATATGGTGAAATCAAAATAGCTTTAGAAAATGGCAAAATAAATCCAAAAATCATGAGAAAATTCACAGAAATTCTCAAGAGTATTTTGGACTTAAATAAAATATTTCCAACTTAAAGTTAGCTTTTAATTTTGCAAATAAATTATTTTGGTTTTAAAATAATTAAGGAAAAGCTTTTAAAATTCCAAAAAAATTCAGAAATTAAATTTATTTTATTTTTCAACTTTAACTCAAATAAAACTTCCAAAAACTTCAATAAATTTTATTTTTGACTTTTAAAACTTCAGAAATTCAAATAAAGCAATCAAGCTCTTTCAAATTTCGAAAAATCCAATAAAATCATAACTTTATTTATTTTAATTTTGGTAACAGCACTTTGGGATGTTACATGCCATTTGGATCAATTTAGGATCATGCATGCATTTGGATTTTGTTTTGAAAAGCCAATTGTGCATTGTCAAGAAAAACGGTAGTACCAATATTATATCGGTGATGCGGCCAGGGCTCGTGTCTTGATACTCAAGAACCCTATTGTTACGATTTGTAGTTAGCGATACGTAAAATCTAGAGAGACATTGTAACATCCTGATTTTTAGAATCCGGATGTTAATATTTAATTTGGTGATCTATTAGACTTTTGACTATGTTTTAAAATTTTTCCGGTGTTTAATTGAAAGGTTGTTTGTAAAATCAAATTGTTTAAAAAAAACTGAACTTAAAAATTTAATTATTTTGATTTCAGGTTTTCGCATGCATCACAAAAATCATGTCATTATGCATGCATTAGTACCGACGCTCTTTTTCAGTTCGACCGACCGTAGGTGAAACACCTGCGTGTTCCATCTCTTCTGGTCATCTCCCTTTTTCCTTCCCTGCTAACTCCTTTCGCTTCTTTCCTTCTAATCTCATCCAAAAACTCAAAACCGAGCCATGCATGTCATACCATCACGATCGTTATCGCACGACCAACCCAATTTCGCAATTCGATTTTTGCATGCATGGCAGTTTGAGCGAATTCGCAAACAGACGAAAAGAAGTAGCAGATGAAATGCCTGCATGCCAATTCTTTTCCTCAACTTCTCTCTTCGCGATCACCACCAAAAATCAAGAATCCGACAATGCATGTTATACCATTGTGATCGTCGTCTCGAGAGCTTTCCAATTTGGCGGTTAGTTCGCGCATGCAAGGTCGTTGGAGTGAGCCGGAGAAAAGAGGAAGAACTGTACTGCTATTCTTCTTCCGAGTAAATAGGAACTTCAAAGATTTTTAGAGAGCATCACACTCTGGAAAAATTCCTGAAAATTTTACCTAAGCATCATCATCATGTCAGGAACCTTCCATAAAAATTTCATGATTTTTAGAGCTAGGAAACTATGTCTAAAAATTCTTTCCCCAAAACTGAACACTGTTCATTCGAAAATTGTACTACCAACCGAACCACTCTCATCCATTCATTTATTTATTCTCCCCAAGAACGCAGCACAGCCATTTTCTTTGCCTCCAACCGAACCAAGCCACACCCATCACCATTTCTTTATTTACCCAAGAGAGCAGCCTCATTTGCTTCAACCGAACAGCACCCTTGCCTGCCATCTTTTCTCCATGCTGTGCAGTCATACAGCCAACTCACTTTCTCTCCTCAGCTATTTCCCATTCGTTCCAGCCCCTCTCCTATCACTTGCTTTCTTCTTCAACAGAGCAGCAACCTCCCTTCTTTCTCCCTCAAGAACACAAGCTCAAGTTCATACTTCTCTCCTCCCAATGTCTAGCAAGAACTGAAAATCCTCCATTGCATGTTATATGGTAGCGCTCCTCGCCTCAAGAGCAATCCATCTATCCGATTGGTTTTCGCATGCAAGTTCAATAGGGTGTTTTGCAAGAAGAGAGAGGATGACACGCACTGTGCATAGCATTGTCACTGGTGGAAGCAATTGGTGCGGCCAGCTTGGTGCATGGCAATGCACACGGCCGGGAGAAGCTCACATGGGCAGCCTGGGCAGCAGTGGCCAATGGTGCATGCAGCGGCGCAATCCAGGCGTAGTGGCCAGCATGTAGCAGCAGCGAGGAGGAGAAGAAGAATGGAGGCAGCAGCTCGGCTACAGCACACTACTGGATTCCAGCTCTTTGCCGAGTGCCTCAGGCACTCGGCAAAGGCTCCTTTGCACTCGGCAAAAGCTTTGCCGAGTGCGACACTCGGCAAAAGGCACTCGGAAAAAAATTTATCGGCAAAGCAGCCTTTGCCGAGTGCCTTTGTCGCACTCGGTAAAGGCTTTGCGAGTGCCGAGTCGAGACTCGGCAAAGAAAAGGCACGATCCTGCGCCGCCCGTTGATGGCGCTTTCTTGAAGTGCCAACCCGCCACTTTCGGCAAAGATTTTTAATTTTTTTGAAAATTTCTTTCTTTGAGAGTCGGATGGTCGGCACTCGGCAAAATTTTAATTTTTTAAAAAATTCTTTGCGAAGTGCCATGGTCATGGCACTTTCGGCAAAATTTGCCGAAAACCGGGCTTCGGCGCCCATATTCAGCTCTGCCGAAGTGCCATGACCATGGCACTTTCGGCAAAAATCCTTGCCGAGTGTTGCACTCGGCAAAGTGACCCAAAACTGCATTTTTTATTTATTTTTTACATTCCATCACGACAAACAAATCCATCCAAACATATATCACATCCATCACATATATATCTCATCCATCACATATTTATCACATCCATCACATATATAACAATAAGTGCTCAAGTCCATCCAAACAAATCCACAAGTTCATCACAGTCGACAAGTGCATCACAAGTATATCACAAGTCCATCACCAAGTGAACAACAAATGAAAATACAACTACCATTCATCTCGAAGGTGGCCACTGCGACTGTGGTGAAGGAAAAGCTCCATCATTCGGAGGCGCATGAGGTGGATTATTCGAACCCGCCGATTGAGGCTGCACAAAGGAGAAGAGATTGCATGTGAGACAAGATTACATTATATACCTAATCTAGGAAGGTAGAGGTCATACAAGCAAAGCACAAGCGAAAGCAAAAAACTTTCATACTCACAGGAGTAGGCTGCAATGCAGGGGCGGAGGCGGAGGTGGAGCCAATGACCCACTGCACAAATGGCTTCAGTATGTTGCCCAAGACCTTGTAGGAACTCCGTAATGTCCGCTTGACCTCTGCGTCTGGGCTGCCGCTCGGCTGCTCGGCCTCAAGCTGGCCGACATCCTCTCTTCTTTCGGCCTCCGGCTCCCGACGTTGCCTCATTTCTTGTTCGGTAAGACCTACAATATTTCACTCCAATGTTTGATAGATGCAAAGCTAATAAAGGTGTGTAAAGATCAATGTCGACGAGTAAAACAGAATAACCTCGAGTCGTCGACCGGTCTTTGTCTGTGATGCTGCTCGTGGGCGATGGTCGGAGCTCTCGCTCGTGCTCGTGCTCGGATCTGGGAGAGAGATGGAGTAGAGGCCGTGTCGATGAGGCCGTCGCCAAGCCAGAACCGCCCATGCTTCTTGCCTTGTCCCACCCTCATGACGATCTCTCCATCAAAGTCCTGGGTGCTCGGATCATGGTCTGGCCCATGGACCGACCTTGCCGCCGACGTGTACTCACCGATCGCGGTGTGGGCCTTCGGGTTCGTGGTGTCGCTGGGCGGGTCCTCCAGGTTGAAGGAGACGTCGGACGTCGCCTTGCCCTTGTGGGCCATACACCATGCCTGGAAGTCCGAGCAAGGCTGGCCACTATGTGACGCCGACTGCGAGAAAGACAGCAAGATAATTAGAAATCAGGCAGAATTGAGCGTCACAATAGATAAATGAATTCGTGTACCCATGCTTGTTTGTATGCGGAGAGGTCAGGGTCGCCTTGATGTTGTCTTTGGACCTTGCATCATCAAGCAGCGGTCTCGGGCATCACTGTGCATCTGGAGATACCCCCTCCGTGAACCACTTGTCCACGATCATCGCCCAGCACTCGGGATACGATTGGCACCACCAGGGAATCATCTACACGTCATCAAGTATTTGACATATAAGAAGATCAAATTAAGCGTACTTAATCTCAAAACGAATCAATATTAATGTTCTTCATCTACCTCAAAGTCTTGGTCCCGGTCGGCGTCATGTTTCTTGCGTCTTTCTTGGTGACCTTCTTTCCAAGCTTCGACCCGTGGTAGGTTACGATGGCCTGGATGCGCACCTCGTGATGCATGTCGGTGATGAGTTTTTTACAGGCTTTGGTAGCCACCTGGTCCGCCCTGGCCTCAAATCCCTCATCGCATCTGAAATAAGTCGCGATACAAACGCGATGTATCCATTCATTATTTCAAGAAAAGTCCAATGAATGCGATGTATTGAGCAATGTTGTGCGAGGGAGACTTACCCAAAACTCCGCCTTCACCCGCCGCCTTGTTGGGGTACTCCGCGCCGGGCCAACAGCGATGTAGTGGTCAAGCAGTAGGCGGCTCCGTCTTCGGCGTCAGACGTGACAATGCTTGGGGTAGTGTTGCCTGCACAGAAGACCCAGGATGCCATTGGCGGAGCGTGCGCTACCACCTGACACAACCACCCAGTTCCCGCACAAGTGATTAAGAAAAATTATTAGTTTCTCTTTTTTTTCAACATATCATATGAGTAGTGGTGACAACATCTAAAGTTACTTACTTTTGCCTTTGGGCGAATCATCAAGGTCGGTGAGGATGCAAAACTGAGGGAGGCTCGCGGGACCTCGCAAGTAGACACTCGAAGAGGAAGAGGAGGAAGCGGAACCCGTGCCTACCGCCTCGTCGTCGTCCTCGTCGCCCCTCCTCCTCGCTCATCTGCCGAACCAGCTCCTCGTCCAACTCGTCCCACGGGCGCCACCTCCTCCTCCAAAGACCTCCTCACGCGGCGTGGAGGCAGCCCCTCTCCTCACGGCCGGCGGTCCTCCTCCTCCTCCTCTGTCCGACCCTCCGCCTCCTCCTCCTCCTCCAGATCGTGGTCTCTGTAAAGCGAGACACGTCCCTCGACGATCGCCCGCCATCTTTGTTCACTCACCGCAATTAAAAAGAATAAGCAAGACATAATTAGAAATAGATGCAAAATAGACAAAACATAATTACAAAAAACATAGTAATACATGTATTAGAAATAGATGCAAAATGAACAAAACATAATTACAAAAAACATAGTATTACATGTATTAGAAATAATCTTCATGATTGGGATTAGCTGGATCATAGGTCTCGTCATCACTATCAACATTGTCCAAATCATCAACACTATCCGAAGGAGGAATGTTGTCTTCATTGTCATTGCCTAAACGTAATCGCTCAAGCATTTGTAAGTCCTTCACATTTCGCACCTCGTCTCCAGCGTCCTCGTCATCAACCCTTTCATTGTCTACTTCCATTCCTATCGCTTCGGTTAAGTCTATCTCAAACCTCCCTTGTAGCCCCTCTTCTTGAAAGAACTCTCCATCATATGTGTTTGGGTTGAAGTTGTAATCTTCATCGTTTGGGACAGGTAGTTTACCGTGTGGCGATACCTTGTGCACAATAGCCCAACCCTTAAGATGCTCTTTGTCTTGGCACGCGTATGGCGTATAATAAACCTGGACGGCCTGTTGAGCCACAATGTAGACATCTTTTCCTGGATAGACGGAATCCTGTCGAATCTCGACTAGCCCAAGCTTAGGGGTTCGTCTCGTTACTCCAGGATGAAACCAGTGGCATTTGAATATGACAGGATTAAGAGGTTTGGAACCATAAAATGGAAGTTCGTAGATTTCTTCAATTCTTCCATAATAGTCGAGGCCATCGGTCTTAGTGTAAAAACTCATTGTTTGTGGTTTTTCGATTGGGCGACTACGCTTTCGTAGCTTGTCAGTGAAAACGATATCCATTCACGTCATAGCAGGTAAATGACTTGACCCTAACGACACGACCGTTTGCAACTGTCTCAACTCGTCACTTATAGGCGCGCCGGTTTGGGCACGCAAGCTCAAGCAAGATAGATCGTTATATTATTGAGCGTCATTTATCAACTTGGAATGTCGAACTAAGTACGAGCTAAAATGGACAGTACCTTCTGTTTGAACCAAGAAATGAAATCGGGGCTCCCTGGTCCCGCACCCTGTGAAAGAAGGGTATCAGTTTCCTGCGGGGTAGGATTCCTTGATTCATGCCAGGATTGACGAAGAAATTCCCTGTACCAACGAGAAACAAGGGGGTTGGACAAAGAAACAAGGAGTGACGGCATATTGAAACAAGTTCGTTGAGAACTTACCCAATGAACGGCTGCACCTCGACAAGGTTGGTCAACACATATAGCATGATACTGCGCCACTCTTCATTTTTCAATTGCTTAGTGGTCGATGCACTTGCGCTTCCGAGTTGCCCTTGGAAAAGGCTAAGGTTTGATTCATTTTCGCCAGCATTGTAACGAGGGGGTGGATTATAAACGCTAGGAAGGTTCTCAGTGTAGTATTTCTCTGTGAAGTTTGACACCTCCTCCAGAATGTATGCCTCTGCAATGGAAGCCTCAATTTTGGCTTTATTTCTACATTTTTTGCGAAGAGTCTTCAGACATCTCTCGATTGGATAGCACCAACGGGCCTGCACGGGCCCCCCCATACGTGCCTCATACGGGAGGTGCACAATCAAATGCTGCATCGCCAAGAAAAAGCCGGGTGGAAAGATCTTCTCCAACTTACAGAGCAACACGGGTGCCACTTTTTCCAAGTCATCAATGACGGTCCGAGATAGCTCCTTGGCACAAAAGTCGGCGGAAGAAATAGCTCAACTCTGCCAAAGACTTGCGGACATGCTTTCGAGGACATAGCCTCGAACCATCGCCTAAGAAGCCGCTCAATCCATATGTGGTAGTCATGACTCTTCATCCGTTGATTCGCGAGTGCCTAAGTTCCTCCCTCTTGATTCGCCAGCATACCCATCAGGGAACATTAGCGTCTGGATCCATTCAAGTACTTCCCTCCTTTGGTCCTTTTTCAAGACGAAATCGGCCTTAGGCCTTCTCCATGTCTTGCCGCGACTAGGAGGCTGCATCTCTTGATTTGGTCTATCGCATAACGTTGCCAGGTCCACTCTAGCCTTAGGGTTGTCCTTAGACTTTTCAAAGTGTCCATGAGTGTTGCCCAAAGTGCCTCGGCGACATTCTTTTCGATGTGCATTACATCAATGTTATGTGGCGAAGAAGGTCATCGAAATAGGGGAGCCTCGTCAAGCCCGACTTATGAGTCCACATATGTTGCTCACCATATCCCACAAAACCACCTTCTTGATTGGGCACGAGAGCATCTATGTGAGCATGAACCTCGGCACCAATCATCATCCGCGGTGCGAGTGCATCACTCGACACCTTTCAGTAAAGTTCTTGATGTCTTATGCGAATGGATGGTCAAAGGGAGGAATTGACGATGTCCGTCGAGCAGCAGTACTTGCCACCCTTGTGCAACCAAATGAACCTCACACCTTCCTTGCATATTGGGCATGGGAACTTCCGTGAACACACGGTATGAGAATAACCCATACGCCAGAAGTCATGCAGGAGTAGTGGTACCAAGCGTGCATTTTGAAGCTTGTCTTTGTAGCTCGGTCGTATGTCCATACCCCTTCGTCCCAAGCACGGACCAATTCATCAAACACGGGCTCCATGAACACACCCATATTACTCCCGGGTGTCGGGAATTATCAACGACAAGAATCGTTATGTCGTTGAAAGGAGACGCCGGGGAGATTGAGGGGATAACGAACACGGGCCAACATGTGTATGGCGCACCATCGATCCATAAGTTGAACCCATCTGCTGCCGGTAGCGACACGTACATTCGAGCCTCATCGCTTTCTCACGATGTTTGTCATCAAAGCGGGTCCATGCTTCACCATCGGATGGATGTACCATCTTGTCGATTATACCGTTTGCCATTTTTGTGCCATGTCATCATTTGCGGATTCCTCGGTCATGTATAGCCGTTGGATCCTCGGTAGGAACGGAAGGTACCGTAGGATTTTCACGGGGATCGTAAGCTGCCTCTTCTGGCCATCACCAGAGTCTACCTCCAGGTACCTGGAGGATTTACACTTTGGACAGTGCTTTGCATCCTTGTGTTCTTTCCTAAATAGGACGCACCCCTTCGAACAAGCATGTATCTGCTCATACGGCATCTTAAGTGCGAAGGAGTTTACGTGACTTCGTACATGCTCTTTGGCGAATGTGGCCCTCCGAGCAGGGTGCCAATCACGGCCAACATCTTATCGAAGCCTTCTCGACTCAGGTTTAACTCGGACTTCAACCCCATTAAGCGTCCAATGGCATCCAGTTGAGACACCGTTGACCGATCGTGAAGGGGTTTCTGTGCCGAGTCCATCATGTCGTAGAACGCTTTGTCTGGCCGCCTCCATCTCCTCCTTCTCCGTCCCTCATCGAATGTCCTTGGTGAAAGTCATCTAACATGTACGCTACCCCAAGCATCGACATCATAAGCCTCGACGCGTGGTCTCACCACCTCCTCTCTCATCGATGGGCTTCACCATGGTGGACCCACGGGTGTAGTCCGCGTAAATCCATTCTTCAAAAGATGTTTACCCATGTCCACCTTGTTTACCCTTCTCCTGTTTCCACATTTCTTTGCGGGACACAAAACTAGACAATGTCCTTTAGCAGCCTTGCCAAATGCACGGTTCAAGAAAGCATCGGTCTTGTTCATCCATTCCGTGGTGTAATCACTCTGACTTCTCCGGCCCGTGTACATCCAATGACGGTCATCCATCCTCTAACATATGTATCAGCGAGTAATGTAACCATCAATTGCATCTACGGGAGACGCCTAACTGGGTTACGTGATCTCGACCATGATCTGAAAAGAGGGGTTATACCTAGGGTGGCGGTGGAGTCGGGCTAAGCGGGCCGTGGCGGAGTCGGTGCGATGGCGGCGGCGGCTGTGCGAGCAGAACCGCACGCGGTCTGAACTCCGACTTCGGCTCAAGCGGGCTCTTCTCTGCAAAAATGGAACAAAATACTATCATTTAAAAAATTTAGCAGAACCTCCCTGCGGTGAGGTTTCCAAAACCTCAAAAAAACAACGCGATGGCCGACAACCACATATACAACCACACGATGGCGGATCGAAATTTTCGAATGGGTGTTGAAGTTACTGCTTTGTCGGATGACGGACAAAGAGGTTCTGATTGAGCTAGATTGTTTTGAGAAGATATTCTCATCTTATCTGAAGTTATGATCAAGCGAACAAGAGCTTCTTTTGTCATGTAACACCCGTTAAGTTATATGGTATTCTTTTGGCATCGGGTTCTTTAATACTCGAGAAAGGTTATGCAGGCTCATGTTGTTGTATAAGCAATGCATGGTTTTTTGTCATGTAGCAATACTCATATTACGTGAAAAGGTTATGTATGCCTTTTAGTTATTTTTTGTCCCTTTTGTAGGGATTTTAGGTCACTTGTTGCTTTTTGAAATGCAAGAGGTTATGTATGTGTTCCTTGTTAGACAATGCAAGAGTATGTTATTTGAGATAACACAACTTGACTGTCTTAGTTTTTTTTACTTTGAATTCTTAGAATGGTTGTATAGGCAATTGCAAGTTCAACGAGAAAACAAGTTCTCAAATCGACAATAGATCGATTTATTCGACAAGCTTAGTTGAAGCACAAAAGCTGAAATGCTCAAATGCATATGCTAGTAACATGGAATTTGAAGAATCGTAAACACTCCCAAGCTAAAAGATAATAATGTTGTGATAACGGTGACCTTTGTTCAACCACTAGCTAAGTACCAATAAAAAGCATTGACGGTCATGTGATAACTAGAAAAACACCGAACAAAAAGCTTGTGAGTATCACCAAAAGCACAGATGCAGCCCGTGGCCAGTGGCCGCGGCGTGTGAGGCGGCAAGCGGCGTCAGGCGGCTGGCGACCTCCTCCTCCTCCTCCTCCTCCCGTGGTGGGCCAGGCAGCCTCCTCCTCCTCCTCCTCCTCCTCCTCCCGTGGCCAGGCTTGGCAGGCCGGCCTCCTCCTCCTCCTCCTCCTCCTCTGGCTGTGCCTGTGGGCAGCGGCGCGGTGTGTGCGGGGCCAGCAAGGCGTGTGGCGGGGCAGGCGAGGCAGGCCAGGGCGTGTGGCAGGCGGCAGGCCAGGCGGCGGGCGGCGTGAGGGCGTGCAAGGCGTGGCCAGCGTGGCGAAGCGAGGGCGGTCTGTGGGGCGGCGGCGAAGCGTGGCCTGGCGGTGAAGCGGCGATGTGAGGCGGGGCGTGTGTGTGCGTGTGTGCGATGTGGCGCAGCTCTAAGTCATAATGAGAAGGTTTGCGAGTGCCCGCGATCCGCACTCGGCAAACAATTTTAATTTTTTTATTTTTTAATTTCTTTGCGAGTGTCTCATCGGGAGGCACTCGGCAAGAGCCAAGTTCGCCGAGTGCCCCGATCGGCACTCGGCAAGCGATAATTTTTTTAAAAAATCTTTGCCGAGTGCTCCTGACGCGGCAGCAAATAAAATTTTTAAAAAATAACAAAACCCTTTGCCGAGTGCGCCGTGTGGCACTCGGCAAATCTACTTCTTAGAGTCTTAGTGGCACGGCACTTTCGACAACGTTCTTTTTTATTTTGGCCTCCAAATTTTTGTGCGACCCTCCTCTGATGCCAGGTACTCTATGTTAGGATTTGGTACATTTTGTGGCTTTTGTTATATATAGTTAATTTATTTTATTTACTATAATTATTTGGAAAATGCAAATTTGAGCTGCCGTGCATCGAATAATGGAATTTAATGATTCAAAAATGATAGTCATGTTATTGAGTGTAGTGTGAGGCATATCCGAGCGGACCGAAATTTGAACATCTTGTTGTGAAACATGGTAGTGAACTTCTTGGTAAAGTGTTTTAACTTCTATAAAAAGCAAACAAAGTCGAAAATTATGAAACTTGTGGAGATGTCATGATATCATATGTGGAGGCTGTGATAAAAATTTGAGAAGGTTTAGTGTGCGTTGTCACGTCTGATGCTTTCAAACGAGGACATCTCCATGCAGGATATAAGTATCACATGTGGAGATGTCAAAATGTACCAAATTCTAACATAGAGTACTGCAATCAGAGGAGGGTGCACAAAAAATTTGGAGGCCAAAAAAAAACAAATTCGCCGAAAGTGCCGTGGCACGACACTCGACAAGGTGTCTTCTTGCCGAGCCGGTCAGCCTAGCACTCGGCAAAGATTTATTTTGCCGAGTGCCAAACGGCCAGCGCTCGGCAAAATTTGACGTCGGCGAGTGGCCGTTACCTCGAGCCGCCTTTTGCCGAGTGCCTCCTTTGCTGAGTGCTGGCGCTCGGCAAGCGTCGCGCTCTCGAAAGTGTTATCATTTGTCGAGTGCATGGCACTTTCGGCAAATATGAATTTGCCGAGTGCGCTTCTTTGCGAGTCGCGGCACTCGGCAAAATAGCTCTTTGCCGAGTGCCCGATATTTGGCACTCGGCAAAGATGTTTGCACTCGCAAAGAAGCTGAGTCCGGTAGTGGCAGCTCCCTGCAGTCCATGGCGTCATGGCCAAGACCGAGCCAAGTGGAGCAATGGCTTCTTTGGTAGCCCCAATGGCGCCTAAGTCGACGGCCAGTGGCCCCGTGTCATTATCCCAAGGGTAATGACACTTAGGCTCTGGATTACTATTCGTTTGCTCGATGGCTCTTGCTCCAACGAATAGTAAGCCTTTTACCAGGTTCTGTGACGAGAACAATAAGATAGAAACTGTACACTTTATTCCAGTAATTGCCACGCAGGGCTATGGTTCTTAATACAACTATTATACAGATACCAAAAGGAACTACTTCGCTTTTCTCGCCAACGCTGAAACCACAGCCTTCTATTCGTCCCACGAGTCAAATATGGCCTCCATTTCGCCCTGGTCCTCAAAATCAGCGCCTTCTTCTCCCGTGGTTGCCCCAGTACCTGCATGTCCTTCGTCCCACTCGGGAAAACTCCCGACCAGACTAGGATCTACAAAGGAGAATACTAACAAGTTTGAGTACACGAATGTACTCAGCAAGCATTAATAGCAAAGAATGCACTGGATGGCTATCTCTAGTTGTTATCACATTTTCTAAGTCATCTCAATTCTGAAAATAATTTAAAAACATTTAGCTGGCAAATTTTAATACTGAAAACACTACTTATCACTCGGAGAGAAGAAAGACCCCTAGCGGTTCCCGTAGACTCCAATCCAGGAGACTGGCATGAATTCATAATTTGTATAGCACTGCGCAGGCTTGTACCACTTTACCCACAGTTATTCTGAACCCTCTGAGCTAGGTTCACCGCATTTCCTTTGATGCGATGTCAAGTCCAAAATACAGAACGTTTTCCCGGTTACGTGATTAAGTCTCCACCCATTACTTTCCGTCGGTGCTGATTTAATCACGTTGCTGATCTCCTCATACACCGAGTTCTAGTAACGTTGGTTGAGGCGGCCATCGTCCGTACTCAACACTCCTCCTTGGGGCGGCTCTCTTCCGTACCCATCACTCCAATGTGACCCATTGTGGAGATCTTTATTACGTAACAAGGTAGCATTTTCCGCCCGCCTAAACAGGAAAATGGTTGGTACTGAATTTACGGCTTCAGACCGAGCAAGAGTTTTGTTCGTCCTTATATTATAATCATATGTAAAAAGGGGCCCACCTCTTACCTCTTCATTATCATCGTCGTCGCGTTCCCCTGCCAGGGCCCCTTTTTACCCACCATAATAATAATCATTTCTTTCTTTCTTTCATTCTCATTCTCATTCCTTTCATACTCATCTTCATCATTCTCATCTCAATCATATTCATCTTAATCATATTAATCTTAATCACATTCATCTTAGTCATCTTAATCTTAATTACATTTATCTTAGTCATATTCATCTTAATCACATTCATCTTAATCATTTTCATCTTAGTCATTTTCATCTTAATCATCTTCATCTCAAGCATTTACTTAATTTTTGAGGAAACAATTTGATGCAATAAACATATAGTGCAATATACGGTTTACATTTAAATTAGCTATATTTATGTTCAAGGGGATAGCTTGCCTGTAGAGTTGTAGGAAAGATTGGCGTCGACGAATCTCTGCTCGATTTCTTCTGCCCGTGCTGGTTCGTCCTCTGTAGCAAACGGTGGCATGAATAGTAATATAATTAAATACATAGTGGATTTTGAGTGATATAATAAATATCTAGGTTAGTGACTCCTAATTGTTAGCACAGATTAATTTAAATAAATATTTTTCGAGATCTGCACTAAGTTAGCACGGCACAAAATTAATCGTTCTACCGAAACGCGCACAAATCGGCAATCTGCGGTCCACGCTTAACTGAATACATTACAGAGTTAAATAATTCGCAACGCATAAGATTCACTATCCAATCTAGTTATTTTATTAATAAAAGAATTAACAACTATTCGACTTATCTGAAAATTTTAACGCACATGTAACTTTTAGATTGGTTAATTAGACGAGATCCAATTTAAGTTATTTAATCGTATGGATTAAAGCTAACAGTTAATTAACTTACCAGAAGCTACTGAATAAACGCAGCACTACAACAAATACATACAGGCTAAACAAATCTTAATTACTCCCTAACAAAAATTCTAATATTCTTAATCCACCACTAATCTCTCTCTCTCCCTCTCTCTCTCTCTCTCGGCCGGCAAAACACAGGCACACACGCACACAAACGCACACACACAGGCGCACACGCACACACACCAGCACACACCTCCTCCTCACTCTCTCTCTCTCTCTCTCTCTTCTCACCTCAAACCGCCATGGGGTGATTCCAAGCCGACCCGCCCATGGAGCCCGCCGCTGCCTTGCTCCCGTCGGCGCTGCATTGCTGCCGCTGTGCACGGCGCTTCCAGCGCCGCCGTGCCCGGCCTCCGGTTCCTGGTCGCCCGCCGATTCGGTCCCGCCGCCGCCTGCACCTCGGTTCTTGCCGCTTGGCCCAAGCCTGTCCCATAGCCGCCTCCACGCCCGCTCCGCCCGGCTGCCGTCGCGCCGACGGCCAGCGCAGCCTCGGGTCCATCGCCGCCTCAATCTGCGCCTCAGACCTCCGTCGCGCTCGGCTTCTCCACCACGCCCTCGGTCCACTCCGGCTCGGCCGCCGCTTCTCGCCTTCCCGACTTCCTCGCCTGGCCCACAGGGGCAATGCCGCCTCGGCCCATGCCTCCTCGCACCGGCTCGGCCCGGCCTGCGGCCGCCTCGCCCTCGCCTGAGCCTCGGCTCGGTTGCTCCCTCTACTCGGTTTGCTACTGAGGCTAGTCCTCGCCCTAGTCTCCCCCTCTACTCCTCCCCCTATTGCTCTGTGATGATCTGCGATGATCTGAGAACTATTGATGATGGATGGATTCTGATGATTTGGTGCTACCGATGATGGGGCACTGCGATGCTAGGGAAATAGTGCTTATGAATGTGCAGGGTTGATTGATGTGGATGAATAGGATGAGCAGGGGTTGGCTGGGTTACCTTTGCTTGGATTGGGAAATGGGGGAGAAGGTTGCAGCGCTGATAGAGTTGGTGCTCCCTTCCTCCTCCTTGCCGATCCGATGAGGTCCCGATGGCCGTCGATGGTTCAATGCCGTTGCCACTGCCGCCCTTGCTTTCCGGCCTTCGCCCTTCTCCTTGGACCCTGGCTCCTTGGCTTCTGCTCCTCCTCCTCCCTGGCTCCCTTCTTTCTGAGCTTCTTGCCTCCCTGGACCTCTTGCTTCTTTGGTTCGTGCTTGCTGTGCTTTGGTTGATTGAGGAAATGGCTCAAGTGTGGCCTTCAGGGGGAATGGCTTGAGAAAAAGGGGGGGGGAGAACTTGATTGGCTGGCTTGGGGGGATGCACTCGGTTGGCAAGATGAAATTGCCTTGACTTGGGGGAATGAATGTGCTGCTCAGCTGGGGGAATGTATTTGTTGTGCTGGCTGTGCTGGCTTAGGGGATGAACTGAGGGTGAGGTTTTGTCTGGCTTTGTCTATTAATGTGGGCTTGATGACTTGTGGGTTAAAGGTGGGCTTTGGGTTGGCTTTCGGATAAAGGTTGAGGTAGGTTCGAAAGATGTGGGTTTTGGATTCTAAATTGCCGGGTGATGAGGCCCACAAAAAGGCGAGATGGTGCCACTACCCTCGGGTGGTTGGGAGCCTCAATGGCCTTCGCAAAGGATCTGACGGCAATCTCTCTCCCTCCTAACTAGCTAATACTGCTTTCTATTTGCTTGGCTAACTATTCTTCTAATTTTCTAACGTGCGAGGAAAATGGATCGCAAGATGGCTCTATGGACTGGCATTAACGGGGCAAGGATGGTTGCTGCTCAACGAATGGAATGAATACATTGCAGATTAATTAATTATTGTTATTAACTTTGCAATTGGTTGTAAGACTTTAATACCGATTTGTAAATGGACTGTTATAAGATCTTGGGAGGTTAATATGATGGATACTCTTTGTTGTCTTGAATGTTGATGGCGGAATTAATATAATTCGGCGTTTTAAATTAAGCGTTGATCACTGGTTGATGGATTTTTAAATTAGCGCTAATTACAGATTACTGTTGTTTAGATTAAGTTAATTATGCGGGTTCTCACACCGCGGCAAGCAATAAGCCGAAGGAACGCGAAGACGAGGTGGCTTGGCGTCGAAGAGCATCCAATGGCGTCGGCAATGCACATGCGAGTAGCGGAGGCTCGGCGAGGCGACGGCGATGCATGCGAGCGGTGGCGGCGTGTCAGCGCGCTCGGGTGAATGCAGCGCTTGCAATCTTGCCGGTGTGAAGTCGAGGGTGCCAAGTTGCTGTCCAGTGGTGTCACGAGCATGGCGAGGCGAAGCCCGATGCCAAGGCGTTGCATGCATGAAGCGGCAGCGACGGCAGCGGCTCGCCGGGGCGACCGAGGCGAGGAGGCATGGACGAGGAGCCGGATTTGGAAACGGCGACGACGTTCGGTAACAATTCGCACGCCTAGCGTTGCGGTAAAATCTTTAGCATTATTTTGTTACCGCGCTACGATTAGTCGTGCATGTTGCATATTAGTCATGTGCATGTCATCTATTTATACATGTTTAATTATAAAAATGTTTTGGTAACGTAAGGTCGATATAATTCTTCGGTAAGGTCGTGATTGTGCGTAGGCGTGATTATGCATCGATATATTGGTGGATGCGAATAATTATATTATTGTGGTGAAATGCATGTGTTATTGTTCGGTAGATGCTTGGTTATATATGTATGATTGGATTATTTGATCGGATGATATTATTTTGAAATGTCATAGATGCTAGTGGTGATCTTTGGATAATACATTAATTGGAGATTTTTCCTCATGTTGGATTAGTAATTTTAGGAGATAGGGCGATAAGGATTTTATGATTTATTACTTGATTGATAGCTCTTGTGATGATATTGAATGAGATATGGAGGTTGACTCAAATAATTTATTTAATCATGAGTAGATTGATCGGATGTCTTAAGTAATGGTTATGTGAGTCATTTTGCTAGAATTTCAAGAAGGTAGCAATTGATCATTTGGTTGCGAATAAATATTTGGATTTGCCATGTACTTAGTAGGTAAGTCTTTTGTGTTGAGTCGATGAAGTTGTACTCTCTATCGGATTAGTAGCTAAATAATTATTAGTCGATCTTAGAGGTGTATATGTGATTGGATTAGTAGTTGTCATACACGACTAGTCCAGTGAAATGGATGTAAGTTGATTTATTAGTGAGCTATTAAATGCTAAATGTGCTATTAAATTGTAAAGCTCATTAGGTATCGGTAAGTCAAATAAATTTTGATCGGTGGAAATTTTGGTGTATACGAATGTGATTTGCCAAGGCAATACTAGTGGAGCTAGATAGTTAGTATTAGCTTAAATAGTATATCGGAGAATGATTGATGGATTTAGTCATGGTCATATGCTTATCACTTGGTGGATTTCATATAACTACTAAAAGGATTGGGTAGATAGAAGTTTATGAGTTCGGGAATTATTTGATGGATTGACTACCTTGATAATGCCTTAGTGGAGGTTAGTACGGGATTTAGATCAAGGTATGTGAATATGATCAGATAATACTATGCATGTGAGTGGGTTTAACACCGGAGAATCGGTTAAGTCAATGATTATGATAATATTAGATTTGTCGATAGATGTTTTCCTTTAGAAATTAAATGAAATAGAAAAGAATATTTGTAGGCCTCATTTGTTATGACAAAGGCTAGGTTAGCATGTGTACAAAAATTATTAAATGATTTGGAAAAAGATTCGGAATACAATTATTTTTGCACTAAAAATGCTTTTAACTTTAAAAATTCATAACTATTTCATAAAAACTCCAAATAGGATGAACCAAGTTATTTTGATCTTATATTAATATTCTCTATCCATCCAGATAATCCTTTGCCTCCCTACTGCTCTACAAATTTTGACCAAATAATTAAATTCTGTGAACAGTAACAGATCAAAATTAAATTGGAATTTTTCTGAAAACTGATATTCAAACTGCTATAACTCTCACATACTAAATCCAAATAGAATAATTCTTTCACCTAAATTCATCTAAAATCACCATCTAGCTACTGTAGAAAATTCATGTATTTTTGAGCACTTTGAATTTTTCGGCTTTTCTCGATGTTTATTCGATATCGTCTTTCTATAGATTCCTAATTGTCGGAAGTAAGCGAGTACGTAATCGAGAGTGAACAACTGAACTACCAGCAAGGCAAGCATCATTTGAACTTTCTTTTTGCATCATATTTGATCCCAGTTTTGTTAAGTTAGTGCAATGATAATTGCTTGCATGCTATTTTTGATAATGTTGCTATTTTTGTGATGAATAGTTAGATACATCCTATTATCTTGTCATTGTGGTTATCCATGAATTATTCCAGTACTGAAATGCTAAGATAAGTTGTGTGATTTACGTGGTATGTGTTTGCTTAGCCATGCAAGTCTAGAACCGGTAGTTGATTGTCGGGAATAACCCGACCATTATGGGATAAACACCACTTTCATTATATACTTTTGTTTCAGACCTTCGTATCTGTTTTATGAGTTCAAATTTTGTCATTTCAAATGAGCTTTTGGTCTGGACAAGTGATGGTTAGTGATGGTGCCTTTGTGCACGAGATTGGGTAAATGGTTGGCTTGTCTGGACAATTAAGGACCGAACTTTGGGTACCTACGGTTCAAGCAAAATTCGTGCTATCACACGCGGTGTATGGGTGCCATATGGTTAAGTAGGGGGAAGCTTTTGTTGTGTTAGGTCCCTCGGTTGTGGAAATTATAAAGGCATGGGACCGTGAAATCCCATGTTTTCCTTATGGGCCGATAGGGCATATAGACCGTGACGCCTTATGTTGCCTAGGAGCCCGTGGTTTTATGACTTAGCCCAATAGGATCTTCTTGCTAAAATGACCATATCTTGATTTACCCTACCGCATACCATAGGAAGTATGCTATATTCGGAGGCATCCGGAGGCTTACGGGCTAATCAAGTCGTGTGGTAAGTAGTACACCTGCAGGTATAAATCTATTCGAATAGCCGTGTCCGCGGTTATGGACGACCGCTTGAGTTTGTGGCTGCTTATTGTTAGACTTGGAATTAAAATTGTGGTATAACTTGGTATTGTCATGAATGGGATGTTCATGCTTGTTGTTGTATCAAAGTGGACAGCCACTTTGGTATTTGTATGATTTATTTGTTATTCAATTTACTACTTATTCACATGCTTTACTTCTATTTCAAATCTGATTTCAAAATGGCACTTGAAAAACTAGTATGTGTAGGTTGTAAATTGTTGCGTCTCTTTTGCAAAACTAAGCCAATATGAGCCATCCTTTGGAACAACCTCTAGCATGACTAATTTTTATTTGTGTAAGACTTGCGAGTACCTTTGTACTCAACCCGGTTGCTACAATTTCAGGTGAGGAAGACTTTGAGTCCGTTGAGCTTGTTAGTGTCGATTTAGGCGACATTGACGAGTAGTGCTATCATTTAACTCCCATCGGTTGCCGATGGGTTATGGGGCATACCATGCTGGATATTTTGGTTTATTTACTTGCTTCGCTGTTACTTTATGATCTTATTTGAATTTGGCGATCGGCCACTTGTAATAGTTGCGCACTTAAACTATTATGTTGTATGTCTCTTGGACTATTGTGTATGAATGTTGTATGGATATGATCAATGCTATATGTGAGTTTGGGGCATGTTGGTCGCTGATCTTGGGAGCCAACATGACCTCATGCTCGCTGTTTGTGGCTTCCCATTTAACTCACTAAGTGTAGTGCTTGGCTTATTGGAGAACCGACAATCATGTAGTGCTCATGAGAGGAGCAACAAGCATGATCGTCGGGGCTCTAGCTTTTAGTTAAGCCTCTCGCTTAGATGGAGTTAAGTTGGAATCCATTTACCTGAGGCTCAGAGTTATGTCCATAAGACCATGCTTAGTCTCGGTCTTATGGAGATAACCCGGGGGTCCTCACAGACATCTTTTCGGCTTGGTTTGCAAAACCCGCTGTGCGGTAGTATCGGAGTTTATTTGGTGGAACTACCACGTAGCGGTATGACCGCAAATTCTATGGCGGTACTACCGATGCACGTTCGGACCGTCTGAACGTACGATCCAATCGTGTGGTTTAGACCTGTGGTCCGAACGTTCAATCAAATCTGAGCCGTCCACGTAATTAGTCCGATCGTGCAAGGCTGATCTAGTCGCTCATGCCTCAAATTCTTTGGTGGTACTACCGGTGCACGTTCAGACCGTCCGAACATACAATCCAATCATGCGGTTTGGACCTGTGGTCTGAACGTTCAATCGAATTTGAGCCGTCCACGTAATCAGTCTGATCGTGCAAGGCTGATCTGGTCGCTCCTGTGAAGCGGTAGTACCACAGTTCTTGAGCGGAACTGTCGCTCCTTGGTAATACCGAAATGTTGAGCGGTACGTTTTTTTCCAAAGAGCATCCTTTTTTGTTCCGTTGATGATCGGTAGTACCGCTCTTGTTGAACGGTACGATCGGCTAGTGGTAGTACCACATGTTGGTTGGCGGTAGTACCGCACTGCGGTTTAAATGGTTATGTTAGAGGGAGTTAATGCCTCTGTTATAGCCGTTACGGAGCGGTTGGTGGAGTGCGGTAGTACCGCCTGGTACATGGCGGTAGTACCGCAAATTGCTGAAAGTTGGGGATTTTCTCTCTAATGGTTACATTTGTTGGTGGGGGGTATAAATACCCCTCCACCTATTCAAGGACAGTGTGCAAGATCTCATTTAACATCCTTAAAGCCTTGAGCATTTATTCAACTCCTCGAATACACTTGTGTATTCATTGTGAGGTCGTTGAGCCATTTCAAGTGCATTCATACTAGATTGAGCCATTGCACTTGAGTGTCATTAAGCAAAGATCATTGGTTTATTACTCTTGGTGTTTTGCCAAACACCTAGACGGCTTGGTGGAGGTTGCACGGTGATCTCTCAAGAAGATTGTGAAGATGCCCGGTGCCAAGATTGTGAGTGGCTTGGTGTTCGTCATCTCCGAAGCGAAGGAAGAACAACCACTAGTGATCGAGGGAAGGCTTAATTTGTGGAGCCGGCTTGATTCGTTCAAGCTTCCTCAACGTGGACTAGTGAAGACCAGTAAGTCTTCGATACCACGGAAAAAACATAGTTGTCTCTATTGTGGTTATTTCTAGTCTTTACTTTCCGCATTTACAATTCTAGCATTTATATTGTATTGAATTGCTTAGCTAGAATTGTATCTAGTTTAGACTTAGTACTTAAATTGGCTTAAATTGTTAATTAGTCAAAATGTTTAAAAACCTCCTATTCACCCCCCTCTAGTTGGTTATCCTTGATCCTATAAGTGGTATCAGAGTGCACGACATCATTCATTTTGATCGCATGATCCTTCCTTGAGCGTAGGAAAGATGGGATGCCATATCATCCTGAAAGGCCTTACTATTGGAATTTTGGGCTTGGCCCATACAATATTTTAATTAAATCCTAGGAAAATCCCAAAGGCCCAAATTTAGTATCATATTGCTAGTCTAAGTGGGAGGAGACCAACATATAAGGTGGAGTTGGTCTTACCTAGTTGAAGCAAGCAAAAGGAGAATACACAGGCGCACGCTCGCTCGCCACGCCACGCCCGCTGTGCACGTGAATGGTCTAGTGATTTCGTGTATGGCTGGTTGTGAAGCTGCATCTTCTTTTTGCACCTCATAACCATGCACACTGATCAGAAACTAAAAATTGAATACACTATTTCAATTGGCTTTTATGGCTCACCTTAACCGCAATTAAAACAGTGTAATGTCATTTATGGCGGCAGTTTCCAATCAGCTTTATAGCAGCAGTTTCTAATTAGCATTATAGTGGCAATTTCTTCTGCTGACTCTGGCTCTATAAAAAGGAGACCTCTCCTCGCATATCAGATACAACCAGAACAAAGATAGGCTCTCAGAATAGACAGACTCGGTTTTGTGTTGTTGCTCGGTTCCTTGTTGTTGTGCTACCCGACTACTCCATCCCTTCCTCGGCATGCACCGACGTGGGGAGAGTAGTGTCTCCGAAGCCGGCGTCCCTCACGATCCTGCACGGGTTGGGGCGAAATAGGTTTTTGCGAAGCGTTCGCGCGACGGCTCACTGCTTCCTTCTCTGCGCGTCGTCTTCTTCGGATCATACTCTACCGCGACCTTCGTCGGAGCGATCCTCTGTAAGTCACAGTGATAATATTTCATATGGCTAGACTTCGTTTCCTAGATATTCGTTATATGATGATGTTGATGCCTACTACTATTAGTAGCATACTTGTTCTAGGCTTTGCCTTGTTAATGCATGTATATGAGATAGATATATTTGAGTTGATGATCATGTTACTGTTCATAGTCCCAAATATGCCTAGTATATATGTTGTTGTCGATTCAATTATTGTTTTAGCAATTATAGCAATAACAAAAGTGCACATATATCTAACAATCCAAAAACCTGATAGGCAATTTGTGATAGCTGATTTTGCTGAGGCAATGAAATCGGAGAAATTCACTGGTGTGAATTTCAAGAGATGGCATACAAGGGACAAATTGTGGCTCTCGGCTATGAATGTGTTTTGGGTCGTGATGCCATGTAACATCCCAAAAGTGCCAAAATACGAAAATATGGGATTTTTTTTAAAAAAAAATGCATGTTATTTATTATTGCTTTGATTCCGTAATTTTTTAGAGTTCTTTGATCTGTATTTTCTTTTGTCAACATAAGTGATAAAAGCAAAGACCCTAAATGCAGAAACAGAAACCCTAAATACACAAGTGGTGTCAACCCGAAACCCTAAAACATGAACCCTAGAAACAAAACCCTAATATATCAGAACTATCAAAAGCAAAATATGCTTTAAGTATTATCCTTATAAAGGTTATGGTTAGAGTAAAACCCTAAAGGTCGAAAATATAAAATTCAAAACTTAATGCTCTAGATGTTCAAAAGCCCAACTGGAATCCTTTAAGCAAAAATCAGATTTATTTCTATCGTCACATGAGAATTTCTTAAAATAAATAGAGACAAAATGTGATAATTAAAAATCCAAAACTAGCATAAAAGTACATACATCAGGAACCTAAAAGATTTTTAGAGAGGAATAAGGAACAAATAAAATTCTACAAAAATTACAGTATGAACTAAACTTTGTCAGGAACCTTCCCCTAGATTTTCATAATTGTTGAACTTGTAATTCTATGCCTAAAAATTACCCAACACCCTCAGCCTTTTGTTGAAATCCTGGAATTAGAAATTGCTTTTTCCTTCCACTGACCAGCCGGCCCCACAGTATAGACTTCATCCTCCACACTTGCGCCTACGCAGCTCCCAGCCCATGCGCGCCCATGTCGCCGGCCACCATTGGCACCTCCGCCGGCCATCTACAAAAGGCCAGCCCGCACTCGCCTCGCCCCCTCCCTGCCATCTCCTTCTTCCCTACCCTCTTCTCCACCGAGCGTCGCCATCACCGTCCTGGCCGCCACAGTCAACCACGTCCCTGGCCAGGAGCGTCACGCCACGCCACACGACCCTGCAAGAAAAAGGCCCCAACCAATTAGGAGTATTCCCCGCTGGTAGCTCGTCGCCCCGTCGCCCTGTCTTCTTCTCCACCGGCGGCCAAAACCACCGCATGCACCGCCGATCCTTCTCCAGCAAGCCATCCCCAAATTACACGCGGTGGGAGCACCTTCTCGCCTCCCCCAAGCTGCCACCACCTCCCATTGGAGCTCTCCCCCGCCGGAGCATCACCCCCACGGCACCCTCATCATCACGTTGCTTTGGTGGCCCACTACAAATGACTGCCTCCTTAGCTTCCACCAATCAGTGGCGGAACCAGGAATTTAGCAATGGGGGTGCACAGTTTAAGGTTGAAAAAAAAAATCTTGTATGACACATATGTAATTTCACAAGTCCAACACAATTACACAAAAGAGTTCGAAATTAGTTAACAATGCAATACAAATAGTTCAAATAAAATCTTATATGAATAAAAGAGTCCTAAATAGCTAATGGAAATCACAATACCACACGACGCGATTTCATTCCTTGGAAGTGCTATATTATATCATCATCACTAACCTTCGAGAAGATATCTCGTTTTATAAAGGTGACTAAACAATCATTCAATAATTAATCGTCATACTATTTCTCAACTTGTTCTTCACAAGATTCATCGCCGAAAATACTCTTTCAACGCTCGTCGTTGCCACCAGTAGGAGCAATACCAATTTGAGAAGCAAGCACACTAAATTGTAAATGTCATGCTTTCTTGTTTCAATAAGCTTAGTAGAAATCTCACCGAGATTCTTTAGGCCCTTAGATCTATCATCGCTTCACATATCATCAATGAAGTTATCAAGTTGGAAAGAAAGTCTCATTAAATCTGTGTTTGAAAAATCATTGGGATAAAAGTTGACAAGGCTAAGCACTTTGTCCCTATCATAAGAAGCAAATGAATTCAGAGAATTTAAAGTGGACATGCAAACAAGCAACTCCATATTAACCTTGTCAAACCGATTGTCAAGCTATTGGAGAATATTATCAATAATGCCAAGATACACTTCCCTTCTAAAATGATCATCATTTGTTTGTTTTGGATAAAAACGTGATGATCTTCCATAAGACACATATCTACCATCCGGCTTAGGAACTTTGATGCCATATTTAGTGCAAAATGATGTTACCTTTTCTTGAAGAAATTCTTCCCACCCATCACACCTCATTCGTTGCATTCTATCATTAGCCAAATTAACAAGTGCCATAGCATTAATAGTATCTTGGTCCCTCTTTTGCAAAGACTAAGACAACTCATCTGTGTATCTAAGTATGACAAGCATCAAGTGTGCATTGAAAACAAAGTCAAATGACTCAAAGGCTCCCACCATAGCATGTATTTTTTGCCAATCATTCTTCTGTGAGGGGGTCTTTTCCAAGATGTATGAGTACTTTGCGGATTGTTAAATACATACCAATAATATGCAAAATAGTTCTATAATGAGAACCCCAAGGTGTGTCACTGGGCCTAGCTAACCCTATCTCTTGATTTAATCTACGTCCACTTTCTATCTCACCCAATTGTAGTACTTTCAAAAAAATTTGAGTTGAATTGCTAAAATTTAACCAGTCTAAGTGCCAATTAGTTATACCTATACATAGTTTTAAAAAAATTACATGATTTTTTGGGGGGTGCCTGTGCACCACAGGCACCCCCCTGCCGCCGCCCATGCCACCAATAGCTCCGGTAAGTTACCCTTAACGCCCTCGAGCTCATGCGCGCCCTAACTCCTCCCCTATTCCTCTCTAACGCCGTCGGCCATTTCTCCTTCACCAGCTCCGGCTACCTCACACCATCGCCCGACCGCCCCCGGCCATCTCCGGCCGCACCTCCACTACCCTAGAGATCGCCTCAGGCTCGCGGGTCCATTTTTTTATGTTCATGACCTCCTCACCGCTGCCCTCTCGCCATTGGTGAAGCATGCCCGAGCCATCCTAGGAGCCCCATGTTTCGGTTCCTTCTCTGCTCTGTCTTTTCCCTCTGTGCGTGTGTGAGACTACATGTAAGTAGCAGACAGTGGCCTCACATCAGTAGATGGTCTTCAGAAGTTAATTGGTGAAAGGATTAGTATGTATTGTAAAAGTACTTAGTGGGTTAATTAGAGTTATCAGAATGATAGCCCGCTGATGGGTATGGAATCTAAACTCAGTAATTAGATTATTAACTAAATGTTAGTGTGACAAAACCATTGAAATGTAGGAACAAAAATCAGATGGATCACATTGATATATAGGTCTCATTGGATGGCAGTAAGTAGGATAAAGTAGCTATTGAATGTTTCTAATTAGTCAAAGACATAGATGGTTAGTTAGATGATAGATAATCAATTGGCATATTGTATGTTCAGGCAGTAGCAGTCAGAGAACTAAACCTTGTACATATGAGAACTAAAATGATTCTTACGCAATCCAAAGAATTTTCATATACTGGAAGGATAAAAGATCCTAGATCTCAACAGAGTAAAGTTTGAACCTTTAAAGAAAATATCATTGTTGGTAGTACTAATGACTAAATCACGTTTAGTCCTTCTGCAGTGCAATCTGATATAGGCCAACCATGATCGGTAGTAGAAAAGGGCCATGCACCTTTAGATATGTGGCATGTTCCTGATTAAAGGTTAGTCAATAATCAATTCAAGATCTAATATAAGTAATTAGGCATTATCAAAATAATCTTATTTTTAAAAGTGCCTACATGAGGATTCGGTTCTAAACCATTAAGTCATTGTTTAGATTTTTCGGTAGAGGCTAACCCAATTTAGTGCTACTAACTTATGAAGTGGTAACAGGTCATCGTAATGCTTAGGTCAAGACCATTGTAATAATAGAAGTGATAAATTAGTCAGATAGTTAATCAAAGATTTGTAGAGCAGTAAACTGGGTATTGAACGAGTACCATTAGCCTATAAACCCCAATGCGATGTAAGATCTTAGCCGATGCAAATGATAATAGCCATGGGTTAATCTCCACATAGTAACCATGTAGAAAAACATATGAACTCGCATGTGCTTACATAGAATAGTTAAGTAGGTAACTAGAGTCATCCGCAGATAATAGATGTGCACACAATCACCATCAAAGTCTGCCGAATGAGGAGAGCATATAAGAGGATTGATTTTGACTGTACGATCATCGTGGATGTATACATAGAATGCCTGGAGAGAGTGCTTGTGAGTACTAGGTGTCCTGTTAAGGAAAACAACATCACCTAGACTCTAGGTATCGTCCATCGTCATCCGTTCCTAATAGCAAAACCCTTCATGATCTAAAAGCATATCAGAGAGTTATACCTAACCAGGTAATCTCTCCCATATCGGTAACCATTGAGAAATGTTCCTACGGACATTCTCTCTCTTCCTGTTGGATTTACCTCGTTTGGTCTGTAGTATTTCTTTCATCAAGTCATGTGGATATATTTTGTCTGTAGCATTTCCTTCATCAACTCCTTGGTTATACTTCATCCAAAGTATTTCCTTCATCAGCTCCTCTGAATATAATTCGTCTGTAGTATTTCCTTCATCAACTCCAAATGAGTATATTATGGTCTCATCTGAAGTACTCCCTTCTTTCAAGGTATTGTTAGATCTGTTTACTTTCATTTGAAGTGTTTCCTTTCGTTTGAATGTATTTAGATTTATTGGATTTCATTTGGTTATTTTTAGATGCTCTTGGCTTTAAACGTATTCTGCGTAGATAGAATCTGAAGCTATGATGGAACAGCAGTCCGAGACAGAACAAGACCAAGACCAGGATTGTCATAATATTGGGCTTTATTAGAATGTTGAGCGAGGTGAATATTAACATATTAAGCCGTATTAGAATATTGAGCAAAGTGAGTCAATACTTTGATCATATTGCACCTGATTTTTGCAATTATATTGCTTTAAATTATGAAATTGCATTGCTATATTGGTCTAGCTCATAGTTAATGCCTCAATAATAATTGTGTATAAACTTTCAATCCTTGAATTTGGACACTATCTTTGTCACCCTAGATTAATGGTTTACATACTAATTAATAAGTTTGTACCTAAGTGTCATGCTGAGCCTTGCTTAGATACATTGTCATTCGGACAGTAATTTGCCTGGCATCATTAAAAAAACCTTTGAAAATGATATTGAGCATCGAGGCTGGGAGCCTGTCTGGTATGTTGGACTAAAGGTTATTTTAAAAACAAAGGAAAACCTAAAAACAGATTTTGACTTGGGCAGCTGGAAAGAGTGGTTGGTGCCGGGTGCATGAGAGAGAATTGGTATATGGATGGACCGCCTAAGTCAATTAAGGGCTGAATCTGGTAATGACCTCTCATGTAAAACAGTGCAACCACAAGTCGGTAACACCTATGACCTGGCTAACTAATTTGTTCGCCTCAGTATGGCTTCACCATTGGTGGATGCAGGTGGATAGACGGGGGAGAACGAAGCCACAGGAACTGCACGGCGCAAAAGGGAGACCTCTCGGGGCCAAGCAAGAGAGTTCGAAGGAGGTGATACCTAGCGGTGCGAAGTTGCAATGAGGTGGGACATTGTAAAGGTCTTGTGATAATCAACATTAGCCACACACCTACGGAAGTGTGTCGGGGCAGTATAAGTTGATTTATCTCTTGTGGGTAAAGTGTACAAACAATGCAGAGTAAGAAAACTATCTAGATAGCTGTGCTCACGGTCAAAAGCGATGCTAAGAACTTGCTTGATATAGATTTCTTTTTTATAAAACCATTTGTGTGTATGTGTGGAATAAAAAGGGTGGGTTGGAGCCCAATAATTGGAAATGTTGGGTTGGAGCCCTGAGAGTTGAGAAAGTCTGGTTGGGGACCAGTGGTAAATACGGGATAGCCTGAGCATTGAGTGGACGGACTCACTCAATGATATAGGAGATGGGATCTCCACTAATACTTTACAATAAAACTCAGTTTATGAAAAACTTGTATTAGTTATAATGCTAAGTCTCAGGTTTTGCTACTACTTACCATATTTCAATAAATGGCTTTGTGCAAAATAAAAGAACCTTTGAACCTCCCTTTGTTTAGTCTTGCATCTATAATAATTGCATTGTGTGTTGACTCGCGAGTACGGTTGTGTACTTATGATCACTATTTACATTCCTTTAGTCAGTAAGAATAAAAGAAGGCTTCAGGGACAATTATGGGTATTGGACGAGACTGGAGATTAAAAAGGTCAAGAACTAGGTTGCGAGCCCATAGTCGATTGTCAGTGGGCATGTCGTGAGGGTTCCACGCATTATACTTTGATTCTACTTCCGTTGTTGACCTCTGAAAGTATTTGGCTTGTTCGGCCATTCTGCAAGTCAAAAGCCGTAAAGTATATTTACGCTTTGTTTAATATTATGCAATAGCTTTACATTTTCGTGATATGTGTTTGAACCAACAATGTAACTGTGTGTGCTATCTACTAATCCAGAGAATGACACAAATATACACAGTAGGTCCCAAGATGGTAAAATTGGGGTCTCACATACCAGGTCCTGCAGGACCTCGTACTGCTGCACAACAACCAGAGTACAACACGGCTACGACAATATTTGTGGAGTGCATTCTAAGTATATTGTCTGACCAGCTTTGTGATGTGTATATGCACATGAAGAACGTTGTGGATCTGTGGTATGCACTCGAACATAAGTTCGCTGCCTCAGATGCTGGACATGAATTGTATGTCATGGAACAATATCATGATTACAAAATGGTTTATAACCGTTCTGTAGTCAAGCGGGCTCATGAACTACAATTCGTTGTGAGGGAACTCGCCCACCTTGGTTGTCAATTGCCTGACAAATTTGTGGCTGGAGGCATTATTGCCAAATTACCTCCAACCTAGAGGAATTTTGCCACATCTCTGAAACACAAGAGGCAAAACATTTCCGTCGAGGATCTGGTTGCTAGTCTTGATGTTAAAGAGAAGGCTCGGGCAAAGGATGTAACACCAATGGTGCAAGAGGGGCAGTCTAGAGTAAACATCATGCAACATATTGACAGAGGGAAAGGCAAGGTTGTTTCGACTACCAACTTCAAAAGGACCAACAATAGTAAAAAGAAAGTGAACATGAAGGATATTACTTGCTTTGTTTGTGGTGAGACTGGTCATTGGGCCAAGAAATGCCGCAAACGGATGGGCAAGAAAAATCATCATGTGTAGAAGAAGTCTGCTAATGTGATTATTGGCGAGGCCAAAGCATCTGGGTATGGTAATTTACCTTGTGTCTTTTCGGCATGTCAATCTATTGATTGGTGGATTGACACAGGGGCTAATATTCATGTGTGCGCTTATGCATCTATGTTTTCTTCTTACCGGGTCGCACGGGGTTCTTTCGTCCTAATGGGGAATGAGTCACATGCTTCTGTTCTTGGTGTTGGCATAGTAGATTTGAAGTTCACTTTGAGAAAGATCGTGCGCTTAAAGAACATGCAGCATGCCCCTACAATAAATAAGAATCTTGTCAGCGATTCCCTTCTATGTCGAGATGGATTCAAGTTGGTCTTTGAGTCAAATAAAGTAGTCGTATCAAAATTTGGACTCTTTATTGAAAAAGGCTATGAATACGGAGGCTTGTTCTATTTTTCCCTTTCAGATTTTTGTAATAAAGTTGTGAACCATATTTATGACTCTATAAATGGTGATGAGGCTAATATATGGCACTCACGTTTATGTCATATAAATATTGGTTGTATGTCTCGGCTTTTCAGTTTAAATTTAATTCCAAACTTTTCCATAGTCAAAGGTTCCAAATGCCAAATTTGTATGCAAGCAAAGCAACTTCGAAAGCCTCATAAGGCTGTAGAGGAAAGAAATTCGGTAAAATTGGAACTCATACATTCAGACTTGTGTAAGATGAATGGTATATTGACAAAGGGAGAAAAATGATATTTCATGACTTTAATTGATGATGCCACTAGATATTGCTATGCATATTTGTTGAAAACAAAGGATAAGGTATTAGACTACTTTAAAACTTATAAAGCTGAGGTTGAGAATCAATTAGACAAAAAGATTAAAAGAATTAGGTCTGATCGTGGTGGAGAGTATTTTTCTAATAAGTTCAATCATTTTTGTACAAAACATAGTATTATCCACGAAATGACACCTCTTTATTCGCCCCAATCCAATGGGGTTGCCGAAAGAAAGAATCGCACCTTGACTGACTTGGTGAATGACATGTTAGATACTACGGGTATGTCCAAGGCATGGTGGAGGGAGGCAATGTTGACTGCGTGTCATGTCCTAAATAGAGTCTCCAGTAAAAATAGTGAGATAACTCTGTACGAATGTTGGAAAGGGAGAAAACCATCACTCTCGTATTTGCGCACTTGGGGGTGCTTAGCGAAAGTCAATGTTCCAATAACTAAAAAATGCAAACTTGGACCTAAAACAGTGGATTGTATCTGTCTAGGATATACTCATCATAGTACATGCTATAGGTTTCTAGTAGTTCAATCCGGGATATCTGACATGCCAATCAATATGATAATGGAATCCCGAGATGTTATTTTCTTTGAAAATATATTTCTTATGAAGAATTCACATAGCTCTTCTAGTCAAGCAAATGGTTTAACTCCTGAACCTACCACTACAATTGAGTATATTGAACACACACATGAACATGTTCATGAGGAGGATGACAGTGTTGTAGCTCCTCGAAGGAGCAAGAGACAAAAGATTGCAAAATCTTTTGGTGATGACTTCATTGTGTACCTTGTGGATGATGTTCTCAAATCTATTTTAGAAGCATATGCATCTCCTGATGCAGAGTACTGGAAGGATGCGGTTCGTAATGAAATGGATTCCATCCATTTTGGTTGTAAGCCAGTTGGATGCAATTGGGTGTTCAAGAAAAAGCTTATGCTTGATGGTACAATCGAAAAGTACAAGGCTCGGCTTGTGGCAAAAGGTTATACTAAAAAAGAAGGTGGGGGATTTCTTTGATACATACTCACCTGTTGTCAAATTAACCACTATTCAAGTACTATTATCTTTGCTGCCTCACATGGTCTTATTGTCCATCAAATGGATGTAAAAACAGCTTTCCTCAATTGAGAGTTAGATGAGGAAATTTGCATGGATCAACCTGATGGATTTGTAGTACCTGGACAAGAGGGCAATGTTTGCAAGTTATCGAAATCTTTATATGACCCCAAATAGGCACCTAAGCAATAGCATGAGAAGTTCGATAGAACTTTGACATCTGCTGGGTTTGCGGTAAATGAAGCCGATAAATGTGTATACTACCGCTATGGTGGGGTAAAGGAGTAATATTATGTTTGTATGTTGATGACATACTTATCTTTGAGACAAACATTGATGTGATTAACGAGGTTAAATTATTTCTATCCCAAAGTTTTGACATGAAAGATCTGGGAGAAGCTGATGTTATTTTAAACATCAAGGTGATCAAGAATGAGAATGGGATTACCCTGTTGCAAGCCCATTATGTGGAAAAAGTCTTGAGTCGTTTTAGCTATATGAAAAGCAAGCCCTCTCCAACACCCTATGATCCTAGTCTAATACTTCGAAAGAATCGAAAACTAGGAAAGGATCAATTGAGGTACTCTCAGATTATTGGTTCACTCATGTACTTGGCTAGTGCTACTCATCTTGACATCTCTTTTGCTGTAAGCAAATTGAGTCAGTTTACCACTAATCTGGGAGATGATCATTGGCGCACACTTGAGTGGGTTATGCGCTATTTGAAAGGTACAATGAGTTACGGAATTCACTATACTGGATATCCCGGTGTACTTGAGGGATATAGTGATTCCAATTGGATTTCTAATGCTAATGAGATAAAGGCTATGAGTGGATATGTATTCACTCTACGCGATGCTGCTGTCTCATGGAGGTCTTGTAAACAGGCCATTCTGACAAGGTTAACAATAGAGGCAGAACTCACAGCATTAGACACAGCCACTGTTGAGGCAGAATAACTGCAAGAACTTTTGATGGATTTACCGGTGGTTGAAAAACCAATTCTAGCTATCCTTATGTACTGTGATAACCAAACAATTATCATAAAGGTGACAAGCGCAAAGGATAATATGAAATCCTCAAGACATGTGAAAAGGCGGTTGAAGTCTGTCAGAAAATTGAGAAACTCTGGAGTGATAGCTGTGGATTATATCCAAACAGTTAAAAAATCTGGCAGATCTCTTTACAAAGGGATTATCATGGAATGTGATTGAAATAGCATCGAAGGAGATGGGAATGAGACCCACGTAAGTTACACACAGTGGTAACCCAAACCTATGTGATCGAAGATCCCGTGAAATAGTCCTTGGGAAAAACAAACTGTTTGGGTAACAATATAGTACATTTTTACTTTATATCTCATTCCGTTGGAGATGCAGTACTCTAATTACTGTAAGGCAGGATGACTTTGTCTTAATGTGTTTTGAGGCTTAACAGCAAAATACCATCCTACAGGGTATTCGTGCAAGAACACACCTATATGAGCCTGATTGTTGGTCGCAGTCCATGAGATGTGGGTGATCTCTAAGAAGCTCATGAAGAGACATAGGAGTATGACCTATATGCTCCACCCGAGGAGTAGCCAATTAGCGACCAAGTATCAGTAAAGGCCTTAGGTGAAACTTGTCCGCACAATCAATTCAAGGCTTGGTCCATTGTGTAGTTGTGGACGAGTTTAGCTTGAGGTTCTAGGTGGATGTTCAACCTTAACCGGTCTCCACCGAAAAACTGGTATATCAACAGCACTTTGGAATAATGGGCAAATTCATGGTGCTTTTGGGATCAGGTGGGGGATTATTGGAATTTTGGGCTTGACCCATACAATATTTCAATTAGATCCTAGGAAAATCCCCAAAACCCACTCATGCATGGTGGAAGGTAAGAAGTTTAGTACCATATTGCTAGTCTAGGTGGGAGAAGACCAACATATAAGGTGGAATTGGTCTTACCTAGTTGAAGCAAGCAAAAGGAGAACACGCGCGCGTGCTGGCTCGCTCGCCACCGCTTGCTTGCCGCCATGACGTCGCGTGAATGGTCCGGCGATTTCGTTCTGGGTCGGGTCAGTGGTGTCTGCAGCTTTTTTTGCACCTTATAACCGCACGCACGATCGAAACTCAAACCGAATACATCGCTTTAATTAAGATTTATGGCACGCCTTAACCACAGTTAAAGCAGTGTAATGTCATTTATGACGGCAGTTTCTAATCAGTTTTATAGCGGTAGTTTCTTCTGCTAACTCTGGCTCTATAAAAAGGAGACATCTCCTCTCATATCAAATACAACCAGAACATATAGAGGCTCTCAGAATAGACAGACTCAGTTTTGTGTTGTTGCCCGGTTCCTTGTTGTTATGCTATCTAGCTACTCCATCCCTTCCTCAGCGTGTACCGACGTGGGGAGAGCAATGTCTCTGAAACTGACGTCCCTCGCGATCCTGCACGGGTTGGAGCGAATCAGATTTTTGGTAAGCGTTCGTGCAACTGCTCACTGCTTCCTTCTCTGTGTGTCATCTTCTTCGGATCAGACTCTACCGCGACCTTCGTCGGAGCGATCCTCTGTAAATCGCGGTGATAACATTTCATATGGCTAGACTTTGTTTCCTAGATATTTGTTATATAATGATGTTAATGCCTACTACTGTTAGTAGTATACTTGTTCTAAGCTTTGCCTTGTTAATGCATATATATGAGATAGATATATTTGAGTTGATGATCATATTACTGTTTATAATCCTAAATATACCTAGTATATATGTTGCCGTCGATTCAATTATTGTTTTCAAAATTATAACAATCACAAAAGCACGCGTGTATCTAACAGTTACCCAAACAAAGGGACTCCCATCCTCCGGTGTCACCTCGAACACCTCCAATCTCCATCGCCCTGCGCCTAACATCCAGCCGGTAGAGGACGCCGATGCCCATCTAGAAGAACACAGCCTCGGCATTGAGCCCGGCTTCGTGTAACTTGACAAAAGGATGATGCCCATCCTCAATTGCCAATGGTGCCGGCATCCTCTGATCATTGGTATGCACGTCGCGCAAACTAATTGTTTCCACTATCAACCAGTCGTTGCCCATCGCGATGTCAGTGTTGGTCCTGTGGAGCCAGACGCGAAGAAGCCCGTCGTTAATTTGGTAGATCAGATAAAACCCGGAATCATCGTTTGCCCGCGACAGCAGCAGGTTCTGTCCACTGCGCTCGAGCTCCACCCGGTCTGGGAGCTTGACGACAGAGAAGCTCGAGGACACCAGATCAAGCAGGACTAACATACGAACGCTGTTCACGGTGTGCACCATGTAGATCTTGCTGCCGGCAAGCACAACATCTTCTGGATCCGGTCCCAGTTGCATCTCTGTTGCAGCCAAGGCGCGGATGGCCCAGGAGGCGCCGTCATCTTGTAGCGCATACACATCCGCGAGAGTATACAGCTCATCACCAGACATTGCCCGCATCGACAACATCAAGTAGGGCGACAGCCCGTCGCTGCCGTCGTCGTTGGGGAGGAAGTAACCGAAACCACCATCATCGCCGCCGTCAGGGCGAGGAATCGGCGGGAGGATGACCGTCTCCCTCGCAGGGTACAGCGGGCTTCGCACCGCGAGTACATAGGGGCTGTGCACGGCCATGACGACGCGGTCGTTCCCGCAGGCCGCCACATAGATTCCTGAGTAGCTGTTGGATGGGTCCAGATCGAAGCTGGCGCTGCGGGCGACGGAGCTCCGGGGGCGGGGGCACCGGCACGAACCGCGGGCGAGTTTCCGGCACGAAATGCCCCCCGTGGACCTCCGCCGTGGTGACGTAGAGGCCGAGGACACGGGGCGCGTGGCGCGTGCGGAAGCGGCGGAAGAAGGCCGGGTCGGAGGCATGGCGCGGGCAGCGCCTGGAGACGAGCGCGGCGCTGACGAGGGTGGTGGGGAAGCCGACGCGGAGGAGGATCTCGTGGAGGAGGTCACCGTCGTTGAGCACCTTCGATATGGCGGCCAAGACCGCCGGCGATGGAGGTAAAGGCATAGGCGGCCGTGCTTCGACTTCCATCTCCGTTCCGCTCTCGGTGTGGGTGATCGTTGCAGCGAATTGAGAGGAGCGGATGAGAATGATCCGGAGGAATTGGAATTAGGGCAGAAAGAGGAGGGGGGTTAGAGAGAGTGGGAGCAGGGGCAATTCAAGGTGGATTGAGCCAAAGCAGTGGACTGTTGGACTGCCGTGCTCAGCTGAAGCTGCTACTGGTTTTGGTTTTGTCTGCTGCACTGCACCACGGTGGGTGAGCGGGCGTCGCGGTCAGGTTCGCGCGCGGCATTGAAACTGGGAAAAGTGGGGGTTTTGTGTCGATTTCGTGGTGATTCAGGTGCCGCCGGTGGGATTTCGCGCCAGCGGCGGGAGGCGGACAGGTTGATAGCCCGCGCGTCGCGTCATTCCTTTTTGTTTGCGTGTGCGAGCCGGAGAGTGGCCGTTTAGGGAAGGCGGGCGGCGTCCGAGGTGGCGAGGCATGGCCGGGAATGGAAACGATGGGCAAAGAATAAGCTGCTATGCGCACGCGCGCCCGCTTAAGGAAAAGGGCTCCCGCTTAAGGAGAAGGGAGGAATGAGGGTTGGACTGTATTATGTGTTTCGGCCATCATCATGTAAATAAGGGTATCTCTAATAGTGTATTTATTATCATCTTTTAATTATATCACGTCAACAAAATTCTACGTGAAGAAGAGATGAAGAGGAGAGAGAGCACATGTCGTCTCTTCCTGAAGACATCTTCAATAATTAGAGATAACCTTATCTCTAACATATGCTACATTATCTTTAAAGACAACATCTCCAATAGATAGTCTCTAGCAAACTCTCCAACATTTATATTTTATAATTTTTCTTAGAAACGGACCTACATGTCAACTAGAGTAGATTAATGTATCATGTTTTGTTTCGCGTGCACGACAGTCTCTTCAAAAAGAGACGACATGTGCTCTCTCTCCTTCCCCTCTCTCCTCCACGTAGGATTTTGTTGACGTGACATAGCTAAGAGACGATAATAAATACACTATTGGAGATGTTCTGAAAAGACTGTCGTACACACGAAACAAGACATGATACATTAATCTACTCTAATTGATATGTAGGTCAGTTTCAAAGAAAAATTATAAAATATAAATATTGGAGAGTGTGTTAGAGACTATCTATTGGAGATGTTGTCTCTAAAGATGATATAGTATATATTAGAGACAATGTTATCTTTAACTATTAGAGATGCCCTAATAGATCTGGATTAAAAATGTAATCTACTTAATGCTTAACAAGTTAAAACCAAGTTTTAGGTTCTTTTTAAAGTGAATATATCTAGTGCTAATGGATAATTGAGTGCTAAGGTGCTAATGTCAATCTTGTTCGTTGGATCATGCAGGGTGTTTAATGCAGAGCATTAGATGTGAGAACATACAAGGTGTTTAATGAAGTCGCATTAATGAATGCGTATTGGAAGTGGGAACATGCATGGTGATTAAATGGTTTAGAGGTGGGAGCCCGCATTAATCTTAGCTGTTCAATCTAGATACAACGGTCAAAATTAGCATTAGCATTTTAGCACTGAATTATCCATTAGCACCTTAGCACTCAATTATCCATTAGCACTAGATATGTTCCACTATTTAAATAGTAAATATTAGTAAAGAAAATACCACTCTAATTTTCTTCTTGACTATTTTGCCCTCTTCCCCCCTTGTCTTTCGTTAGCCACCGCTCATCGGTTGCTCTCAGTTGCCATTGCCACCAGCGCACCAACCCATCACCGCTGCAAACTCCATCAAGCTGCCAAATTTTTGGTTGCCCCTCTTTCTCAACATGTACTCGAGCGCTGTCGCCTTTCTTCCCCCACTCTCAGTGAACTGCGATGTCGTGTGCTACAGTCAAACAATGTCGAGTGCCAAATTGGTCTCCTTTTTATTTTGCTGACCTGCTCTAACAAGCCTCGTGCGGTCTTGCTACCTCTTCTTCCTCAACGCAGTGCACCACCGGCGTCACCTACTCGCCTCGTCCCCCTCAACCCTGGCGTCGTCGTTGAAGAATGCCCCCGTTTCCATCGCTTTGCTGGAGCTGTGTCGACACCTCGCCGCCGTCCCCTCCTATGAAAGAAGCAAGGAAAGAGAGAACAGCATTCCAAACTAAGGGTTTGTGTTTGGATACACAGTTTTTTTTTGGAGTTTTTAAGAAATACCAAAGGTTCTAAAAAATACTATAGTGTGAGGTGTTTGGATGCAGCCAAAACTATGATATAAAAAATCATAGTATCCTAAATACCATGGTATTTTTGGAATTTTAAAAAATCTACTCCCACTCTCTTTTTCTAAACCAATAAATGCTTCGCAACAGCCATGCTCTCCGAGGAATTTTTTTTATTAATTAATTTTTTTAAAATTTTATTTTAAAGTTAACCCTCGGCGCACTTTATTTCCAAATCTGACTCTTTTGATCACGCCACCACCCATGGCGTGACAAAACAACGCTGTCACATTGGGGCAAACTCTTGTCACGCCATGGGTGGTGGCGTGATAGTGTTGTTTGGTCATGCCACGACTAGTGGCGTAACCAAAAGTGCTATTTTGCAGACTTATCCTATGGCGTGACAGCATTATTTTGTCACACCATGGATGGTGACGTGACCAAAGGGGTCAGATTTGGAAATAAAGTGCGCCGGGGGTTGACTTTAAAATAAATTTTTAAAAAAGGTTAATTAATAAAAAAAAGTTCGCTTTCCGAGCTTTCCATAAGCTTCGCAGTGCGCCATCTGACGTTAGGAGTTGTGACTTGTTCAAAGGAAAAAGGAGTAAATTTAAGTAAGGGAAACGATACTGTGAGGACGTCCGATTTTTGAATCTCTCATCATACGCTTCCACTTATAACACCCATTTGACTCCGGACGTTTTCCTCTCACGTGTACTTAAACTATAGACAAGCATATGTCTGAATCTTTCCATGTGGAAATGCCTAATCTTCTCTATGAGGTCACACTTCGATCTTGTCTTGTCTTTTCTTTTCCTTGTCATTTTCCGATGGAGTGTGTTTGTTTTTTTAGGCCTAGGATGAACAATGTGGAAATTATTTTATCTGAAACCTTTGGATGACTACACACCCTACTACTGCCTTCCTTCTGAGGCCTCATGACAATTCATAGATCGAACAAATAAATTGTTTTTTCCAGATACTTTTGTTTTTGGTTTGTGATGTTGCAACCGTTGTTCGGGGATGTTGCAACCATTGACCTAGGATGTTACAACCGTTGTCCGGGAATGTTACAATCATTGTCCTAGGATGTTGCAACTATTGTCCGGTGATGTTGCAACCGTTGTCCGGGAATGTTACAATCGTTGTCCGAGGATGTTGCAACCATTGTCCTATAATGTTGCAACCATTGTCCTATAATGTTGCAACCGTTGTCTGGAGATGTTGCAACCGTTGTCCGGAGATGTTGCAACCATTGTCCTAAAATGTTGTTAGTATCATGCCATGTGCTGGTCCTCTTTAATTCCCACCTAACCCATACTGTCTCTCTCCTCAACCATCCATTTAGCCGAACTAACCCTGGCCACACATTTTCTTTTCCCTTTCTTTACTCAACTCCATTTCTCTCTCTTTCCTATCTTCTCCACCGAAACAACCAGGCTCATTCTTCCTCACTGCCTTACTTCATTTCCTATTTCCCTTCTCTGTTCTCCATTCATTTTTCTCCCTGCTTTCTTGGCAAGCTTTCTTCAGATAGCACCGGCCACCCCACGCTGCTCCTCCTGCTCGGCTTATCTCCGTCTTTGCCTCGACTCGACTCCTCCCGGGCGCCACCACTCAAGATCGCTTCTAACGCCACGCCCAGCCTCCCCACATCCTGCCGTCGCCGTCTCAGTCCCCTAGTGCTCGCGCCCTTGTGCCGCCTCCCTGGCTTGGTGCCTCGGCTCACCTGCCCTGGCTGTGGTTGAGGCCGGTGCTTTTTGGGCCTCCTATTTTCCCTTTCTTCCCTTCTAGTAGTTCAGGAGCGCTTGCTCTAGATGGACGGCTGCAACACTGTGTTCCTAACCAACGCCACGCTGGCTGCAGAGATGAGCTAGCCTTCGGGCCAGACGTCCGAAGCGCTAGTCGCACCCTTTAAGTAAACCCTAGGTATTAAGGCATTTGTAGCACAAAACCACGGATTTTGAGGTATTTAGTTACACTTAACCAAATTTTATCCATATCTCCTCATATCCCACCTGACATGTTGGGCCCATAAAGAAATTGACGTCGATCGCCACCCAACTGTGGTGACCCCGCCTTCCTCCTGCCCAGCCTTGGTTGTGCTACGAAGACCCGCTTGCGCACACGAATTGTGCGAGGGAGGTCATCGCTTCGCACCTTAAGGCCCCGCGCTCGGGTCTCCTCGCCACATCGTTGGGTGCAGTCGTGGCACCGAGCAAACACGCAGCATCCACATCCCTCTTGAACTGCTAGCTCAAGACTTCTTTGTGGGCCAAACATGTTGGACAGGTGGGATATCGATGAAATTGGGTTAAATGCAACCATGTGCCTTAAAGCATGTGGTTTTGTGTTTTTTTTTTTGGCAAAACCTGTGGTTTTGTGTTACCAATGCCTTAATATATGAGATTTTCTGAAATTTACTCAAAGAAAAACAATGACATCCACACGCTACACAATATGCAGCACTACAACCTTTATCTGTTGACATTGAGATTTGCTAAACTATATGACAAGTTTGATCGTCTGCCAAAAAAATTCAGGGCTTCTAAATATAACAATTATGTATTGTTAGATGTACAGGCTAGCTACAATAAATATGTATATGTATGCGTCTAGCTTGTTTAATTTTCTTTATAATGGCTAGCTAGCATAATAGTTGTTTTCCTAACACAATATAATGCATTGAATACTGAAAATGCCAAATACATCATGGTTTTTCTTAATACTGTGACTATAAACTATGGTATTCTAGTACTTGAAAAACCGTGGTTTTAGTTTCTAAATGGCTAGATGCTATAACATCCAAACCGGACCTAAAGCCTTGATATCATTCTTTTCGTTGAACCTGACCGCTTTTTGGGCCCTTCGCACTAGGCACAAAAAAATCATTGCGATCGTCGAGTTGGACTAGGCCTGGTCTATGTTAGTATCTTTCGGTAGTACAGGACAGCCACAAAAGCTAAGCTAGCTCGGACTGGGCCTGAGCCCAACTTACGGCGTCTCATCCGTATGCCCATTTGTTAAGCAACAATTTGATGCAGCCAGCACGGTCCCGCACCGCACCGCCTAAGCCGAATCCAACGAAATCCGGTCTCCCCCTGGCTCCCAGTGGGTCCGTGCGCGGCCGCTCCGGCTTCCCAGAATGAAACAAACTAGAAACCCTCGTGAGCGTTTGCGTGCCGAATTGAAGATGGACAAGTATAACTGGGATTACGATGTCGTGAGAAAGTTATCTAGATGGAGGTAATAAACCTGATTATGAAAGATAATGATGAGTATGCTAACTATAAAAAAAATTATATGTAGATAACCATGGCTATGTTAACAAAAAAAAAATTGTTTATGTGTACAATAAGTCATTGGCTGGCTATCACTTGCTCTATTAGGCTGTGAAGGATGGTCTAGGTAAGACAGCAATATGGGTAGAAAATATTACGGATAGGATGTATAGTTGTAGTAAATGTGATCCAATCCAACATAAAGTATGGTAGTTGAATAAACAAAATATATCAAAGCAGGTAGAGCAGACGCCCTATATTAAGATGAGTGTAGTTAAGCATTGTTTGTCAAAGGATTCAAAAGGGCAGTATGTTGGTGCTGATGTAGAGTTGATAGGATAGGAAATATACACATTAATATTAGACAATATTAAGCAAAGCAGACTATATGCTTTGATCTAGCCGGGTAGACGATAAGCAAAATACACGTGCTTCATGCAACAAGCAAAACATACGTGCTTCATGTGACAAGCAAAACAGCCAGTTGATATGATGACCTGTTAGGAAAAGAAAACACCGATCAGCTGGAAAAACATGTGTATAGATGGGGAAATGGATAATCTGCATTGGAAAAATTATTTGAACCATAATGTAATGCTAAATATTGTATACCTGTTTTTTATTATTTTTTTCTCTTGACTGTCAAGGCCTTTTTTGGCTGTATCCAGTGGACTTTGTGGCTTAGAAAGTAGATGTGGGATGTAAAAAAGGCATACGCACAGGGCCAGCATATGGTAGGAAGTTTTTTTTTCCCGGTGAACTGTTTGATACTATCGACAAACAGTTTGTAAAGAAAGCGTTTACTTGAAGTTTATGGACAATACAAGCTGTTGAGCTAGGACAACTGTTATAGAGTATGTGATAAAGACTTGGTGTATAGAACATATTGATGTTTTGCTATTGTGCACTAAAAAATCTGATGATTGATAGCGTTCGGAGCACTGGCTATACAGCAATGTGTAGAGACTTATTTCATGATAATGGTACACAGGAAAGGAATGTAAGAGGGAAGCTCTTCTAGATGTACAAGCCTGTAGAGATGACTGGATGGTGGATCCTAAATGATACAATTTGTAAGCGATAATCTTTTGCTGCTGCTAGGAAAATATAATCTATAATGGGGTAGCACATAATATGGGGTAGTACAAAGTAGAAGAGTGTAGAGAACTGGGTATATAATACAACCATGGGTATAGAAAGGGTGCTAAAAGAATCTATAGATGACTATAGCTGTTTTGAAAGAATCTCTGTGTGCTTTTATTGGCAGCTATCTGTGCTAAGCTGTGATCCCGAGTACAGTAAGAGAGGGCAACAGGATCATTTTAATGGATTGTAAGTGAGATAGTAGAAAACGCGAATAGACAGGAATAATAAACTGTAAGGTAGTATGAATAGCGCCGCTATGTCGCCACTGCTCAAGAGCGCCAAAGCGGGCTGCTCTCGCTCTCGATGAAGTCCTTTTTTTCGAGGGGGCATCATGCTGGATGTTTTATAAGCGAGCGATGATTAGACAAGAGATGATCTGAGCGTTGTTTTTCAAACTGTGGGTATACGTAGAAGCTGGTAACGGTAAAATTCATTGTTTTTTTTTGTACGATAACTTAATAGAACAAGCTTTTTTAGATATATGGATACGATGCATAGGCATGAAACTGCTGTGCTGTGAGTAATGAGGCATGAGAGAAAAACACAGGGTTATTGGTTACCTCAGTAGAACCAGATGCTGCATCGAAAAGTCTCTTGCGAGTGAAAGTAGGCGTGGCACCTACATCCTTTGTACTGCGAACAAAACACAGCTGGTGTATTAGGTCAGCTATAGGGCTATGGTTGTCAACTACTGGACCAGTTACGTAAGGAGAGCATTATAGGAGCTATACCTCTCATGTATTTCTATTCCAGTGTCACGTATCAGCTGTGGATGAGGCGATGTGTGCTGCAGTTTCTAAACACGTATTTAAAGTCAGGTTGTAAGAGGCGTAGAACAAGGGAGGCAAGAATAGTAGCCTATTAACAGGTCAGCTAAATTGTTACGATTGACAGGTGTTCTATATTTGCCAACTAAAAATTACTATGTGTAGTTCCTGTATTTGTTTGTAGACTGGCAGTTGGCTATCTAGTATGACGCTATTTGAACTTGTAGTCTTTTGACGAAGGTTATGTCTAGAATGAGAAGCAATAGCGGGTAGGTAGAGCAGATTATCTAACCTTTACGTCATCAATGTATTATGAATAGAATAAAGCCAAGCGTCTAAATGTAAAGCAGTGTATATGAGGTATTATAAAATTGTTGTAAGAATAAAAGGAGTGGGAGTATTTTGGTACCTCTATAGAATAACTTGTCTGCAGATTAGAAGGGGTAGCATGAGACAAAGATGCTATAGGCTCATCGATACACCACATCCGAGAGCTGAGAACAAAGCATAGCTCCGATCGGACGGCACGAACCACGCAACCAACGACCAACAAAGACCGGAGCAGCGAACACAAAAGGATTCGGTAGTTTCAAGCACACCGCAAGAACACAGGCAGGCCGACGTACTATGCAATAGGTCATTCCAAAGCCGAGAAAGACGGGTGCTATCAGAAGGACCGCATCACCGAGCAGAAACGGAACCCCTAGTTTGGAGCACATGACAAGAACACAAGCAGTCCGACAAAGTATGCAGCAGGCCACCGAAAAGACGGAAAACACGAGGTCTATTAATCGCGCACATGAATGCACGCAGAACAAAGCGGAGGAGACAGAGAGCAGCGAGGTACGGCAGATGTTACCTCAGAGGAGCCACAGCAACTGCTAGCACTTCCACCCTGCCTCAATCCACAACCATTTTCATTCTCTCTGCAAAAGACAACAAACAAGCCTCATCAGTAAATGCATCGAGCTGTAAATCTTAACAACTGAATCAACAGAAAGAGGAACAGAGCACGAGCGCGTTGATGTGCTAAGCTCCAGGGCCATCAATCTGTGCAGATCCGGCGCTAGCGATGAGCATGCGAGGAGAAGCCAACGAGGGCGCCGTGCCGAGCCGGCAACAGAGAGCAAACGCGAGTCCGAATCGCAGCAAAGTGCGACCGGCGGCGGCGGTGCATGGAGACATTGGGAGAAAAGGGATCGGAGGCAGCAACCAAGAGGCCGAGCCGAGGCGGCCGGCGGCCGGAGGCTGAGCCGACCGTGCCGGTCCCGGCGTCGCGCAGTAGGCGAACGGGCCAGAGACAGGAGCCCGTGCGGGCGAGCCACCACGGACGCAGCATGGAGCCGGGAGCAGGAGCCCCGCGGCGATGGGCTAGGAGAGGCGTGGCCAAGAGGATGGCGACAAGCCGATGAGGAGCGCAGGGGCCAAGGGGAGGCGGCCGTAGGCCAGGCTGGAGAGCGGGGAGAGGCGACGCCAGAAGAGATCGGGGAAGGGCAAAACGTCGGGGAGGGCGTAATCAGCAGGAGCCCGACGGCGCTCGGCTAGTGGAGGTGCGGCGAAGAGAAGGGCGACAAGCCGGCGAGGGGCGGACGGGCCAAGACGAGGTGACCAGAGGGCAGGCTAGAGAGCGGGGAGAGACGGCGGCGGCAGAATTTGGGTGATCCAATGGAGATGCAGCCTAGAGAGGAGGCACAAGCCCGGAGGGGACCAAAACCACAAAAAGATCCAACGCGACGCGGGGCGAGACGGCGATCCGACGGCCCACAAAATCGTGCCGACGCCCTGGGCTCGTAGCGCGCAAGGTTTTATATAGAAAGATGCACCGCACAGCGGCAGTTCCGCGCCCCTTCAACTCTGACGCGCACGCGGCCGCATCGCCCCTCCTTCCAACCCATCTCCACGACGGGAGTTGGGCGCAAGCGGAGACCGCTGCCGGCTCGTCGCCCCACAAACTCCCATCCGTCTGCGATCTTCTCTAGGTAAAACCCCTGGCCTCCCCATTAGTGCATGCACCGGGTTTCTGGCTTAGTCGGTTGGTGGGTTTCGTTGATCATCGAGTTAGGGTTTACCCACCGCGGTGCGTTGTTGGGCGGCCAGTATGGCGCCCCGCTGTTCTGGCTAAGAAATGTACTACCTTCCTTCGAGGGTTTTGTGAGATTTGGAGGCTATGGTCGCCGACCACCGCGCCATTTTAGTGCCTTGCATGCTACTTTGACGCCCTCGTGCTACTATGTGTGGTAGGTACATTGGTAAAATTGTGCAGAGGATGCCTTTGTGTGGGTGTGCATGCGCTGCCTGTAATACTGGGAAGATTGATGAGAAATGGGCCTATTACCAGCCAAATTACTTCTGGCACAGGAATAAGGTGCTACTTATGTTGTGGATTGGTCCTGCTGTCATTCATAATCACGTATGTACAGTGCCTTGTCACGTTGCATGTTGATGGCAGGTGTTAGTGAATGCACATTTTCTCATTGTTCAAGTTCTTGATTTCGGGTTTGCAGTCTCCCAACGTTTTCTCCTTTTAGGAAGAGGAAAGATGTGTTTGATTCTCTCCGGTGTTCCCCTAGGCGCTAGGCACTAGTCGGGCGGCAGACTAGCGCCTAACGCCTAATCGCCGCCTAGGTGGGGCTAGGAGGGATAAATCGGCTAGGCGGGAGGGCTGCGCCCAGCGCCTAGGGGAACACTCATTCTCTCAGAGCATTTAGCCCTCTCAAAAACATTTAATAAACATAAGAAAACTTAACAGTGAACATAGCTCCATGCCTCCATCTACTTTCGGTCCAGACAAATATGTACAAATGAAAACCAGGGCAATCAATGTCCTCATAACTTGCAATTAGAATGTTCTCAGGTTAAATTTGGTTTTTTCTGGTTTCTAATGCTTAGCAACGCTATTTTGTATCCATGTAACTTCTTGATTTTTTTTCCTTCTTGTTTGATTATACATATTATTTGTTGGCTGCAGGATTTCAGCATGATTGAACGCGTTCATAACTTTGATGTGTTGGAGAAGTGTACAAAAGACATCCTCTCTCTAATCAAACCGCTGGAAAATGATCGGAACAAACGACTGTACGCAATTCAGGAGCTGCAAAATTCCATCTATTCGGTTGGGGCCTTGAGAGGTAATTTACTCCTTTGGTTACCGCAGGAGCCTTTTCCATTATTTGGAAATAACCACTTGGGATCCTGATACTGATTAAGAGTGAAATGATGTAATATTTTGGCATCAAGTTTGGGTAGTGCTTATATACACCGTAGAAGGAAAATGTTTTCCCCTTGTTGTGTATGCTCTATTGTAACTTCTGATAGATTACTGAAAGATAGTAACTGCCATCCCTTAAAGGATGCACGCAAAAAGTTGAATATATCTCAAATAGTTTATCATAACTTACGTTATATTCCTAAAGGGCCTCCACTCCATTTTTTCAAATAAAGACTATAGGTTATTAACTCTAGGCAATAGTTATATAAAAACACGAGAAGTGATAAGCTTGTAAAACCCATCATCCTAAAAAGGGATAAGTTTGGTTCGTGACCAATGATTAGCAATGGTCTTCACACTCTGAGTGTAATGGCGGCTCAATGACAGGTCCATGAGGCTGCAACCAGGCAACTAGTGACCTACGGCAGTAATCAACAGTTTGTTTTATCATGCCTAAAGAAAATGGCAATGGTAATGGTTGTTTTTGTTGCCAGAATGGGAGATTGGGAGGTGCTCAAACGGCATACAATGTGTTTACTAGAGAACCTTTTATTTTTGCCTTTGCCATTGTCTTGTTGTACTATGCTTAGTGCCTTAGTCAAAGCATATGTTATTTAAGAAGTTTCTGTAATGACAAATGGGAGGTGTAAGAGAAGTTAACAGTACAGTTTTTTGGGTGTTGCTTTTACTGATTGTTTTTTTACTTTCGTTAACAGGTGCTGCTGTCAAACCTTTTGGATCCTTTGTATCAAATCTTTACGCAAAATCAGGTGATTTGGACGTATCAGTTGAGCTCTGGAATGACTCAAACCTCCCTATAAGCAAGAAAAAGAAGCAAAATGTCTTGAGAGCACTGAGGAGAGCTTTGCAGATTAGAGGTAAGCTTTCTTTTTAGATCCATGAAATAACTTTGACCAGAATGATAGATTTTGAACTTTTGTACCTTTTGTCGTAATAAAATCATAACATGTTTATATACTTATGCACAACACCAAGGAAAGCAATATCATGTGAGAGGTGAAGTTGTTCTAATGAATATGTTTTGATCAAGCTATTCAAGAGCTTCTTTTGTTCCATGGTTACTTGATTCAATACAATACCTTTTGTTGTCTGTGCCTTTAGTTTTTACAGAAAGTTCTTATTTACATGTGGTTTTCATTCCTTATTCAGGTGTTGCTAGTTATATGGATTTCATTCCTAATGCAAGAATTCCAGTTCTTCAGTACGTGAGTAACCACTATGGCATTTCCTGTGATATATCTGTTGACAACTACCCTGGTCGAATTAAATCCAAAATCTTTTACTGGATCAATACTTTAGATGAGCGCTTTGGTGATATGGTTTTATTGGTAAGCTCCATGTAACCAAGAGAGTTTTTTGTTGCCACAATTTCTTTTGTTAAGCCCAAGGCTGACACCACGTTTCCTTGCAGGTCAAGGAATGGGCAAAAGCTCAAAACATTAACGATGCAAAAAATGGAACCCTGAACTCCTATTCACTTTGCTTACTTATCATCTATCATTTTCAGGTGTTATTTCTTACTTTACAAGTTATCGAGTTCTTATTCATAGTTCCATCAAATTTATAGCTTCTCTCTTACACTACTGAAGCAACACAAGGTTGTGGAGGAACAACACTTTGCTGTTACAAAATAGACAACACGCTCTGATACCACCTGAAGCAGCACAAAGTTGTGGAGGAACAGTTCCACTTTGCTGCTACAAAATGGACAGCACAAAGGTTGAAGGAACCTCTTCAACATGCTGCAGTAGATATCGCTCTAGAGACGTAGAAATGCCAAAAGGCAGCAAGAGTTCAATCTAAAACTCTTAAAACACAAGATCTAATCCAAGATGTAATACAAGAACAACATGTTCTATTGATGAGTAGAGAGTACATGAGTGTGTGTTACCAAACTCAGAGGTTCTCACCTCTATTTATAGGTTTCATGAACCCTCACAACTCAGCTACTACTCATGGACAGCTGTCAAACATTACATCATATTACTTAAGTACTAACCAAAACATGAGATCACCTAACTTGAGGACTAAGTTATCTAGAAATATGATAGTAGAAGTAGAAAAATTGGAATTTGCTCCTAATGTTGTTGTTGTTCCGCATCAACTACTTACCTTGCTTCTTTCAGACATGTGAGCCTGCAATTTTACCACCTCTGAAGGAGATTTATGATGGGAACATTGCTGGTGAGACTAACCTGGCTTGTTTGTGATGGATTGATGATTGTCTGGCGCATCAGTGCCTGGTAATTTACCTGTTGCATTCATATACAGAAATGGCGTTTTTTAATGACATACATCTTGATGAGGTTTGTGAGGCAAATATAGCAAGATTTCGACGACAGGACATGGGGCAACGAAATCAGAGATCTCTTTCCTTTCTCCTGGCTTCTTTTTTTAACAAGGTAAATGAACATATTGTCCACTATATTGACTGAGTCAGGTCTATGACTACCTAAATTCTAAGTACTACCCTTTTGTTGATCAAATTCTGGCAAAAAAACATGCTGTTCATGTTTCTAGGCACATTTCCTTTTATCTCTGTTATAGCCATTGACTGTCTGGCATTTTTAGGCCATGTTTGGTCTATCTTGAGCTCTTCATCATATCATAATAAGCTTAGCATAGTGGGTAAACAACTGGCTTATGTTTGGACTTAGCTGACGGGTTTAGAACTCCTATCCAGAGAGAAGCTAAGCCAAGCCACGTGGGAGGGTGGAGGTGCTTATGTGGCTTAGTTTTGTTTGTTCAAACGTCTTTGATCCTTGTTCAATCTACCTCACTGGGGTTACAAGTCCAATAAAGCCACCTTATATATAACCTTCTTGGCAACTATTATGTTGTAGGCAAATGAGCTAATCTTTCCACATCACGGAATTAGTTCATTAATGTTAGCTCAAGATATTGTCAGTAAAAGTACATTTGAGATTTAGCTGCAACTCACCATCTGTGTATGTCTGCCTTATTGCAATGGAATTTGGTATTAATCATCTCCATTACAAAAAGGCATAACAGGGCTAATGTCAAAAGGTACTGTAGCATTTACTTATTTATTTATTAACCTGAGATAAACAAGCTTAGCCGGTGATCTTATATTGTTTGCAGTTTTTACATATCGATGCCCTTTCGAGTGATGTTATATCCACTTACACGGGTCGGCTCGAGCGAATCCAGGACAACCCAAGTTGGATGGCCAAATCTTACAGCTTGTTTGTAAGGCTTTCCTTCACAGTGCATTTGGTAGTTGTTGTGGTTGATGTTGTTGAAAATTTTAGCCTTAAGTACTGATACCCCATCTGTTCACAATTTTTTGTTTAGATTGAAGATCCATTTGAGAGATCTGATAATGCTGCTAGAGCTGTTGGCATGAATGAGCTTCACCGTATTGCCAGTGCCTTCAATGATGCTAGTTACACGTGTGTTTCTGATGGGCTTGCCAAGCGGAAAGAACTACTGTCGCTGCTGTGTACACCAGATGTTGGCTCAAAACTTGTTGGAAGAGCCATGGCTGACCGCTACACAAATACTCCAACGAGTCTTCAGCATGACAGGTACATAGGATATGTGGAACCTGTGGCATCTAACCCACATAACAATCAACATCACCAGCGAGCCAGAGGATTTACAGGAAGCGGACCACTTCATAGTCCACAGGGGTATAATTCAGGCCGGCAAACAGCAGGACCATACCAGAATCGTTATCGTCCACAGGCGTATACTACAGGGCTCCAAACAACAGCAGGAGATTACCAGAATCTCAATCATCCACAGGCGTATACAACAGGGCGCGAAACAGCAGGACCGTACCAGAGTCAGCAGCAGAGAAAGGAATACACATCGAATCGTCAAATTAATAGGAATGCTGTGACTACAAGGTACAAGCCTGTTCGTCGACGGTTGCACAATGATTCGACATGGGACCCGCGATCTCAAGCCTCCTCAAGCAGTACAGCATGGAATTGGTAGCTGCCAACAGCATCAACTGACCAACAGATAGCCCCAGCCCCCAGGGTAGCAACAGATTGTCTTCAGCTTTTGACTGACAATATGCGTCGATTATCTTTAGCTTTTGCGTGACGATATGCATCAATTTATGATATTTAACATAGCTTTTGCCAGCCAGCTCATGTACTTGAGCCTTCGATTCGGTGGATTTTGGGACGAAAACTTGTATCTCTGAACGTATCTATCGTTTCTGCAGCCTAACTTTAATTTATGTTGTGCCGAGTATGGCTTAAGCTTACTGATGAGCCGCAATTTCATGGATCAGGTTGATTGACAGAACCTTCTTGGAAATTCCTGCCCATCATATCTTGCGTTGAATTCTGTAATATGTAGAACTGTGATTTGTAAATATGCGCCAAGCTGCGCAAAATCTTGTCACCATGTAAACGGCAAAAGCGCAGGAGTTGATGAAGCACAATAACATTACCGCATAGAAGGTAGATATACAAACAAGAGGGATTTAAGAATTTACCATGAGACACATGTATTCGAGGATTTACTCTTGACGTCTCACTAACATGTGGACATAGGATTCACATATCTCACTAACATGTGGACACAAGATTCACATGTCAGTAAGATATCGAGGGATAAATTATCAAATGCGTCTATTTATAGTGATAAATCATCAATAATTCCTGTAAGAATAGTTCAATTACATGGTGATGTTTTGCATCTACGTTACAGCAGATATACGTACACAAGAATACAAGATGTTGTAGCGCGAGTCATCAGGGAGACTTCAAAACACGGGACGAAACTGGAACACTGCAGCACTCCATTAGTCCATTCCTTCTTTCCGATGCCATGAGACATGCTGTGGATGCCTCGTCCTGCCCGACAATGGTGCTAGACGTTATAATAAATGTGGCATTTTCTTCGTTATCTAAACACATACTTATCTAATGATAGTCAGAATATGTATCTAGGAAACTTAAGATTTTACAACCAGCAGTAGAATTAACCAACTGATTAATACGAGGAAGTGAAAAGTCATCTTTTGGACAAGCTTTGTAAGCTACACACATTCTCCACTTACCATTAGATTTTCTAACCATTATAGGGTTTGTCAACCACTCTAGGTGGTCGACTTCTCTTATAAAACCTGCCTTTAGTAACTTGTCCAATTATGACCGGATGACTTTTGGTCAATCAGCTGTAAATCGCCATAATTTTTGTTTTACGAGCTTTTTGTCAGGCCGTAGAGCTAACATATGCTCGATCACTTTCCTAGAGACTCCGGGTATGTCGGATGCTTGCCACGCGAAGACATTTGCGTTTGCTCGAAGGAAAGTGACGAGGGCGTCTTCCTATGTGGAGTTAAGGGAGAGTCCAATGCGAACGGTCTTGGAGGGTTTCGCTGGATTCAGTGGAACCTCTTTGACTTGGTCGTTCGGCTTCGAGTGCTTTGCCGGATATTGCACATTATTTGCTTCTCAAGCTAGTATCTGACCAACCATCTCGAGAGACTTGCGATCGCATATCAGCGTCATCTTCTTATCACAACGTATTGTGATGACTTCTTTGAGACCTGACATCTTTAGACATTGGTAACCATAATGAGCAACCATTAGGAATTATGCCAGAGTTGGTCGACCAAGAATGGCATTGTATGCCGTATCGAATTCAACCACATCAAAAGAGATTTTCTCCATTCTAAAATTGTTTCGTGAACCAAACGTGACAGGAAGGGAGACTTGGCCAATAGGCTTGGCTGAAGACCCCGGTACGATCCCATGAAAGGAGTACCGTGCATGCCTAATTTTGTCTTAGGAACTTGCATTTCATCTAGAGCACTCGTAAAGAATATATTCGACGAACTTTCACCATCAACTAACACTCGATTAACTTGGCAGTTGTTGATGGTAGGCTCGACCACGATCAAAAAACAACCAGATCGAGTAAAAGGGATCGGACAATCACCCTTCTCGAAAGAGATGGCAACCTCCGACCACTTTGGTAATTTATTGAGAAGAGGAGGGTCGATAGAGTTTACATCACACTCGACCGCTTTGAGTTGTCGTTTTGACTTATATGCCAACAACCCTCCCCCCCCCCCGGCGGTAGATGTTATCGATGGTATGTTCAGGGTCCTGGTACGACATCTCCTCATCTGCTAGCTACTTTCGACCACTTGTCTTCCCTACTTCCTCGAGGATAGGAAGTGGTCCTTTACTAGAGTAATAGTCCTTGAGATTTTGTTAGAAAACCTGACAGTTACGGAGGTCGTGGCCTTCTTTTTTATGGAAATGACACCACCTTAGCTTATCAGCTTTCCGCTTAGGGAGTTTGCCTTTGCCCCGATCAGAATACTGTTTGGAGCTTCGGGACTCCTTGTCACTCATGGCTAAGATCTATTTCGAGATCTTGGCTTGTGATTTTTTTTTTTTTGGACTTGCTCTTGGATTTCTTGGACATCTTGTCCTTCTCCTTTGTACCTTCACTTGCTCCTCAAATATTTTTGTCATCATGATCGATCGTGAGATTCCACTCGACTACTTCGAAAGCGGTCTCATAGCGGTCTGCTATCTCGAAGAGCTTGGCGACGGTATCGGGAGGGTTGAGAGAAATGTCTTCTGTGATCCTATGGTTCCGAACACCCTTTTTGAATGCCCTAATAACAGAAGAATCAAAGACTTTAGGAATTGAATTTTGAATCTGACTGAAGCATCTTATAAATTGACGCAAAGTCTCATGAGGATGTTGTTGCATTTGATGCAGGTCGCCCTCTTTTCAAGGATGCTTGTAAGTGCCTTGGAAGTTTGCCAGTAATAGATCACACAAATGCTTCCATGAGTATATTGATTCTTCTGGTTGGTTCAGCAACCATGATCAAGCACATCCTTCGAGTATGGTCGGCAAGTAATTCACTATAACGTGCTCATCTCCTCCAGTGGCGTGGACTACAGTTGTGTATATTTGAAGAAATTCAATGGGATTTTGGGACCCATCATATTTTTCCATGTTGGCTGGTCAAAATCTGGATGGCCAGTGAACTGCTCAGAGATCAGACAAAAACGCCCGACATCTGGTAATGGTGTTGTATCGCCTTCTTTGCGAAAAAGAAGGGTTTGCATCACTAGGTGATCGTACTCGACGATGCCCAGTGGTAAATAGACTTGATCTATCATAAATCTCAATCCTACGAGGGTAATACTCCTCGCGCTCCATTTGCTGATGCAGATTCCTTTGAGAAAGTGTTGAACGACCACCTCCTCTAGGAGTCCGTTGGTCACCAGCTATTGGAGGGTCTCTTCTTATACCAGCATCGTGGTCGGGAGATCGACTGGGCTTGCGGTCTTGTTGCCCTCCACGAGGAGAGTTGTTCGAACGATTGTCGTTCAAGGGTGTGGTCTCAGTGTGACTTCCAGGTTGGCATTGTCCATTGCGCTCGATTTTGGTCATGGTGACTCGAAGCCTCTATGCGATCTCTTGAGCAAAAAAATCGTAACCTGGTGCTTGGCCAAGTTCCAGAGTTGGGTTCTCGATCAATTGTTGATCTGTTGAAGTTCTCGAGCGGTTTCCGACTAGCAGTTGATGCGCCCAGGTAATGTATTTTGGGCTGCAATCCTCCTTCGTCGAATGGTGTCGAGATCGTCAACATCCGAGTTGGCTGGAGCGTGCCTCAGTGGAGTGCGATCACTTTGAGAATGTCTGCCATGCTCATGAAGGTTGAGATCCTGGTCATTGTTAGAGGTGTCCTCGCCATTGCGACTAGAGCCCAAAGCAAGTGATCGATCGGAAGTAGCCCCAGTCCTGTTTCCTGTAGAACGATCAGAATCTGAGAGGAGGACAAAGACCTCCTTGGTGCTGGTGTCCTCACTTGCGATCGAGCCCTCCAAGCTGCACAAGTAGTCAAAGGATAACGCCTCGCGACTTGGAGTGATCCCCTCTAAGAAGGGGAATTTCGGGTTATAACTGTCTCCAGTTGAATGTGAATCCTCCAATGATATGGTCGAATCCGCAATTGTGGTAGGTTCAACCATACTCCTGGTGGGGGTAACCAAAGGGTGACGGTTAGTAGGTGAAGGTCGAACCTCGAAACCATGGATCCAGGACTTAACGCGTCAGATCAGATGGCCTCAGACGAACTCGAACCTTTGGATGAGGAATCCTTGCTACGTTTGGCTCTTGCCTCGAGGCTGCTTCGAACATGGTCGCTTGGACCCTTGCCCTATGAGGGTTCTGGCTCCTCATCTGGGCGTACTGTTGTGGGGGAGAAGGTTCCCTCATCAATCCTGTCCGGTATGCGGCTTCTGAAATCTGGTGAAAGATCCCTGGAACCAGCATTGTCGTCGAATGAAACCATACTTAGCTCATAGTCGTCCAGCGTAGTCTGCAAGATCGAACCAATTCTCCTTATTCCACTCCCCTGCCATGGTAGCATTATAGTAGGAACGAAGAACAATTTGTTGAAAGAGCAAAGAAGAAGAATGTTCCCTACGGACGACACCAATTGTCGATGTTTTAATATCGAACTTATGAAATGAATACTAAAAGGGGGTCTTCTTGCTCGAGACTACACAGGGATGTGACACAGGGAATTTAGACATGTTTGTACTTTCTCCTAGGAGAATAATAACCCTAATCCTGTATTCTTGTATTGATTGTGCTTACAACAGGAGAGAAGTCACCGGAGGCTAAGACTAATGACTCTTGTCTGTTTTGTTGCTTGTGTCGCTCTTTGATCCTCTCCTCTGTCCACCGGCTTTATCCTTTATATAGCGTTTGAAGGGGTGGCAGTTGTCCATACCAGGAGGCGTCTCATCAGTTGAAGAATAGCGCATGTTGATAGTAGTTATTGTCAGAGAGACAACACCCTACATTCGCTTTGCGGTTATGCCATAGACAGAGATTAATACGTGCAGTTATATCAGAGAATAACGGCACATATTAGCTACTGCGTGTAATTAGCTACAGTGTATAGGGTCCCTAGTCGATTAGGTCAACATGTATGTGGTTTTTATTGACCATAGGGTGGTCGTGAATGACCTGGTCGTAGTAAAGCTTACGACCATGGGGTGATCGTAGTAGAACTTACGATCAGTATATGGTCATAGAAGATCTCACGATCATAAGATGGCAAGAGGATGACCTACGACCATACAAGGTGGTTATAGAATAGCTTATGACCACTAGGAACTTATAATCTCCCTCATCATTAATAATGAGGGGTACCTTTGAAGGTTGTATAAAGACAATATTATCTATAATAAATATTACAGATAAATAGTTTAATTAATTGAGGATTGTTAGATCCTCGCCATCTCTCAGTCAGCCAATTCCCAATTTCAACAAATACCTAGGAGGAACTAGGTTTTTTTTTTAATTAAGAAGAAAATAGACATCCAAATTCGAGTCAAAGAAGACTTAAACCTAAGTAGTAGAGGTGTACACCCACACCTCCCACTAACTGAGCTAGGCTCAGTTCCTGCCAATTCCCAATTTCCAATCGAACGATTAGTGAAACCCTAGCTAGCAGAGCACGCGACGGCTGAGGCTAACTGACCCGACGGGCGTAAGGGCGCAACGGAACCTCGGCGGCACCGGTGAGCGGTTCAAGGAAGCGGGCAAGTTGCAGCCTGCAGGAGGCAAGGCGAGCGGCTACGACGAGCCTCCAAGGGGAACTGCGGTGCGGCAAGCAACGAGTAGGCGAGCAGCAAAGCTTGGGTGTCGACACATTCAGAGACAACGTCACAGCGAGATGGCTCCTCAAAACAAACAAAACTCCACGTCCGAAAGTAAAGGTAAGCGAGTAATTAATTAAATTAGTTGAAATTGGAATGGAGTGTGATTTATGATTGGCTTGTCAATGTTTAGCAATTTTTATGATATATGATTGTTTAATTTTAACACCCACTAATCCATCTACTTTTGCCAGGTTGTTACTTCATCTTTTATTTTATGTTCAATAACTTGGTGGCAAATTGTTGGGTATGCTTCATTCGAGAGGTACCATCTTCTATACCCTACCTTCATCTTTATATGTTCGCATGTGGATTGTACTTCTTGGTTTCATTTACGATCGTATACTCTTAGCGGCGTGATTGCAATATTATTTATGTGCGGCTTGTTTTGCTATTAGATAAAACTATTGTTCCACTCAGCCCAATCTATTAGATGAAATGTGAATTTTCATTGAATTTGGGCAATGCAGCCGTGTGGCTGCAGTGTGGCAGGCCACAAGCCAAAGGCTTTGGAAGCACATATTAGTCATGTCCCACACTCCCACTAGGTCAGATAACCGAAGGGGGGTAGAATCCCGGCCCCCCTCCCGATGCAGTAACCGCCCTTGCATCGTCAAATTTGCTAAAATTGCCTAAATCAAATTGAAATCCATTCAAAATTGAAAAACCGCGGTATTTTCCCTCCCGGTCACCCTCCGGTACCGGTAACCGGCCCGGTTACCGGCGGGATTTGGAACCTTAGCACCTATTCCATTTTAGTCTTGGCTTCGCCACTGCATGGAACAGAGCACAGACCAACTCGATTTCTTCGTCAGACATAAGATACCACCAATGTAATAACGAAAAACATTCTACGCCTCGATGGGTACTACGTGCAGGTAGAGACCCAGCAGACGGTTCTGCGATGAGGCAATCGCTCTTCTATCACAAGTGTGCACTATAGAAATCTCACCACAAGTTATATTCACGAAAACCTTTCTAACTCTTTTAAAAAAATTTACTGTTGATGTTACAACAAAAACACGTAGAGCGTCAGAGGCTACATCGGTCATTGTACAAATGAATGATTAATCAAATTGCATAGTTACAATTTTGCCCTTCACCTATCCTATCTATGGAACAAATGTTAATCTCCAATCCACAGTAGCTCTGGTAGTTAGTTCCAAAGGTGCCAGAAAATTGAACAACAGGTCACCGCAATATTGATCCTAGAGTATGCCAACGAAAGATCGGCCTGATCGGCTAACGCGCCATCGGCTTGTCACACATCAAAACCTTCCTGCTAGCATACGGGCCTTCAGCGGTATCGCGTATAGTTGCTCGCCATCCCATGGCCTTTGTTATTTCTTTGATCTCATGTATAACTTCTTTTAGATCACGGATATAAGCCCTGCCACCTGGTCTGAGTATGCGATCCATCTCCAGCAAGATACTTGAGATGTTACACCTGGTAATAAGAGATATGGCTAAGATATATCCATGCATTCAGATTTCAGTGGTATATTTTGAAACCTAGTCGTTTAGGAAAGAACGTGAATATTGAGCCAAAATATTCTTTTGCCAATGTGTTGCTAAAGCACCTGTTTCTTTTCAATTGAATTCTTCAGACAGGTAATCATGAAGACTTCCTTACGCACAAATGTTTGTGGAGCAAAATGAACAGAAAGGTAACTTGAATTTTATAATCAAAAGAGCTACTACCTTTTCTGCTCCTTTGAGAATAGGCCAAATGCATGCAGTAGATCATAAGTCCTTGGATATGTGTCGAATGGTTCACACCTGTCCATATAGAAGACATAAAAACTGCAGCATGAACAATAATTCGAGCCAGAACTTTGGAGCTTATTAGCTTATTAACACCAAGTATCTAGCTACTGTTGCTTAGAAAGAAACATTGGTATCTGAAATAAATGGGAAGAATGACATTGAGAACCATTATAATTAAACATGTTGTCTAATATCAATGTGTGGGCCCACTCATTCTGAGAAACTAGAGTTCAAACACATCAGGAAGACAAGAGGCAACGAGGAAAAGATACGAGTGGGCAGTGGCTGCTATGCTCCGCCTAGAACATTATAGATTGCAGTACAACATATTTTAAGAGAAACAATTATAAATCAAGAGAAAACACTAATAAGATTTCACCAGCCACAGAATATACAAATGCATACCAATCATGAGCGACTCCAAGAAGTCCCCGGTCATAAATTACAGGCAGTGTGTTTGGCTCACTAACAGGAATGATATTCATCACCCAGCAATCAAGTTTATGATTGATCAATGCAGCTGCAAACCTACATACAAAGTCGGCAAGCAAAATGAGATATGGAGCAAAACAGAATACCATCATACATCAAGCACAAAAGTAAGTCCAATGTTTTGATTATTTTGTCTTCAGGGGAACCCATGCAGCCTAGTGTTAGAGCATAAGGTTGCAATTGTTGAGATGATGGGTTCAAGCACTTATCCCCTTATTTCTTTCTTTTTTTAAAGATACGTAGTTCCTCTCAAGGATCAAAATCTCGGAACCGGAGAAAAAACCGCCCGGCGGCCGGTAACCGGAAAAACCAGAAAAAAATCAGTCAAAATTCAAAAATGGAAAATTGAATTGGCGAAGTTTTAAAACCGGTAACCGCTCGAAACCGGAAAAAACCGCTTCAAAAAACCGGAAAAACCACTACCAAAACCGGAAAAAAGATATTGGGACTTGCTCATACAATAATTTAAGCATATTTAACTCATACAATAGGTAATCAAGCACACAAAAAAGGCCTAAACCAATCTAAGAAGTGCATTATGCAGTCATATATTTAAATTTAAATCTGAAAAATTTCGAATGGTTTTTTCCCTCCCGGTTCCCACCGGTTTTTCCGGTTACTGGCGGGTTTTTTTTCCTTGGTTCCTCTTATGTATTTCAGTTTCTTTTATTGTTTTGTCTATAAATAAAAGGGGTAGTTAGTCGAATGAAACACCATTACGTGACATAGAAACACACAAGAAATATCCAAAGAAAACATATAGCATTTTACTAATAAAAACTTTCTGATTATGATCATTCCACGTCATAAGATTGTCTAGCTGGTGACAGTAATTCAAAGTGTATGGTCATCTGTACATATATATAGTAAAACAGTTCCCTTGATGTTCCTGGTAATAAAGAAATTGGAACTTCAGCTTGAGTGTCCCATAAGAGATGTCTGTGTTCAGAATTTTTAATTCAATTCCAGTTATTCCATGAAATGCAGTAGTGTCTTTTGAGGGGGGGAAAAGATGAACTCATTTGAGCTTTGAAGCTACTATTCTGTAATGACTCTCACAACAGTGCAGAACAAATTCATGCAAACCAAAGCAATTACTCCCTCCGTTCTCAAATGTTAAATCATTGGCCACTGCTATACAAAAAATATTGAGAAATGATATCAGTAGATTTGTTGTAAGAAATACCTCCAAGTCATTATATTTTTAGCACTTGCTAGAATGTAATGGTCACAGGTGTGTATTAGACATTGTGTTGATGTTTGAAACGGCAAGTAAAGAGAATGGAGGGAGTAAGAAGAGAGAGCTTTGAAGAAGAAAAAATACCCTCCGAATCCGGCCCTCATGTCCATTACATTCCGGAATTTGAATTTTCTCCACTTGAAAATACGAACATAACCTTCAACTATGTCATCCCAAAATTTTGTTTCTGCTTTAAAAAGCTCATTCTTTGATGAGTATGCATCCATTTCAACACCTTGAAGCCTTTTTGGAGGCTCCGTTAAGCGTGCAGGCCATGGAAAGGGAGTTGATCCATCACCATTTTCAGGAAGCGGACTGATACACGCTTTCAGATTAACATACCTGAACAGAAGAGAGCGTAAAGGATAGCACAATTTTTTTTTGTGCCAAATAAAAATTAGCAGCAGTATAACAGTCAAACCAAGCAGAAGCAATCATATGATTTTGAGCAGGGTTTAAAATGGTCTATAATCTAAACAGCCAGATGAATACATTAAACCGCAAGGTTGCCCCAACATTTCTGCTGCACCACATTCTTACGGTTTGTTGGCAACATACTTTGTATTTATCAGGTATCAATGGCGAATGATTTGACAGGTCTTACCAATGATGATGAGAAGGAAAAGATCATTGTCACCTAGCCCATAAATCAAAGATCTTAAAGAGGAAAGAGCTGCAGTGAATAGTGATGTCTTACTAAGGTTCGATGGCATATTTTCGTTGTTAAGATATGTCAAGCAGTGAAGGGCTGAAACCAGCTCACATAAGACTAGAATGTTAAAATGAGGCTTCACGAATAAAACTGGCCAAAACGAGGTCGGAAAAATACCAGACATCATCTGGATTATCATTAATATCACAAAGTGGAGGTTTGACCACAGGGTCACGGTTCATGTAGCATGAGTTATTTAAAGGCTTCCTCCACATAGCAATATATCCCTCTTTCTTCACAAGCTCCCAACAAAGTCGGGCGGTGAGATCCTCCATCTCTACACAAAGTCGGGCAGTGAGCAATAGTTTCAGAGAGAGAAAAATGCATTCTATCAAAAGTAAGCCTATCAAACTGATATTAAGTGACTTTAACCAAAAAAAAAAATATTGTGTAGTCATGCATATTTGTCGATATAATGCAACATCACAAGGATTTGCAGTTTGACTATGCATTTCAACTTATTCACCCTTTACATGAAAGGATGCCTCAGTCATGCCATGGATTTAATCAGACTATTCGTGCATATTAAACAATTCTGCATAGATATATATATTATTACAAAATCATTTTGCATATTATTGTTCTTGGGTAACCACATGAATCCCTCTTGATAGTTGTCATGTGATTAATTCAAATTATCTCACGTGGCACACCTAAATAGGCAGTAAAAAAACAGGAATTCAGGTCAAAGCACATGCAAAACACACAGTCATTCACAATAGGAATAAGTTCATTTTACCCCCTCGAACTTTCCAAAAAGTCAACTTAACCCCCTAATCTTTCAAAACCGGGCCAAATAACACCTTGAGGTGGTTTGGCGGAGCGGTTTTGCATATGTGGCAAAAATAAGTCCATTTTACCCTCTCAAACTTTTCAAAAAGTCCACTTAACCCCCTGACTACAAAGCCGTCATTTTACACCCCCCCCCCCGTATTTTTAAATCAGGTCAAATAACACCCTAAGGTGGTTTGGCTAATTTGGTTCCCAGGGCCCACCTGTCAGAGAGAGAGAGAGAGAGAATTGGCTCACCTAGATAAATGTGCTCACCTTTTTGTCCCTCTCCCTCTCCACCACCGTCGCCGCCACCCCTCTTCTTCCCTAGCACCAGCCGCCGCTCGGTCCCAAGGACCCATTTTAGCCGCCACCTCCCAGACCTCCTTCATGCCACCGCCTCCTCCTTTCTCTCTCTCTCTCTCTCTCTCTCTCTCTCTCTCTCTCCTCTCATTGCTCTCAATCGGTCTCTCTCTCGATATATATGTGACAGGTGAGCCCTAGAAACCACATTAGCCAAACCACCTCAGGGTGTTATTTGACCCGATTTTGAAATACCAGGGGTAAAAAACCGGCTTTGTAGTTCAGGGAGTTAAGTGGTCTTTTTGAAAAGTTTGAGGGGGTAAAATGGACTTATTCCTACCACGTATGCAAAACCACCCAGCCAAACCACCTCGGGGTGTTATTTGACCTAGTTTTGAAAAGATTAGGGGAGTAAAAAAACGGTTTTGTAGTTGAGGGGGTTAAGTGAACTTTTTGGCGAGTTCGAGAGGGTAAAATAGACTTATTCCTTCACAATACAATAAACAAGGCAAGAAGGATTGATTGCATAAATGTGCAATAAAAGAGAGAAAAATCCCATGCTAAACGTAAAAGAAAGATTTTTTCCCTGCTAAACGTGAAATTCATATAAGAAGAACAAATATGAATTAATCATGTGGGAAAATAACAACAAAGTAAAAGAACACATGAATATGTTATCACCTAATGAAAAAAAACTACCACATAGTAAGTAGCAGATACCTTTCCATGCCTCTTGCTGGGCCTCTTCATGCTTATAAACAGGTTGTGCTGCCCAAGCAAAGTAACCGCCAGCTCTGAGCATTCTATTAACCTCCAGAAGCAGGATCCCATCTTCAAAATAGATAAATCATGATAACAGGAATTAAGTAATTTGGAAATTACATAACTAGAAGGCACATTTATCTTTGCAATTGAGTTTAATTGAAAAAAAAATATTGGATCAGGAAGCACTCTTCAGGTGCTCAACAAAGACACTTTCTTTGTATTGTTTGAGTTAAAAATATAATTCCCTTTGAACATCTCAGAAATAATTTTATGTGATTAACAATAACGAACTTTCTTTCATTATTTGAATAAAAATATCCTTCCTATATAGGCCTAAGTAAAAATTCAGCCTGACTGCTTAAATACAGCACAAAAATGTTGGTATTGTTCAAGTGCATAATTAAGAAAAGAAATAAAGTAGAACTTTACATCATAATGCGTGCTCACCGTCACGGGTCCAATTTATTCGGCAGCGCGAACAATGGATAATGTCAAACGCTTGACTGGGATATAATAATCGGTGTGTTGCAAATGCTGCCGCCATTGCAGGCACACCACGCTCAAGTGCAAACTGTATCTGATTCTCGTGAACATCTTTGGGAGCTATGGATAATGTCAGCGCATCACGTGAAAGTAAGTATGCACCAAAACTTGCTACTCCGCAGCCAACATCCAGGACAACTCTAGTATGAGAGCCAAATGCAATATCTGGTACCATCTGGATTAACAAAGAGAAACAGGTGGCTCTACTCAGAGTCAGCGTTATGGCAAAATTTCTAGCAATTTTAAATATAATCAAGGCAAACCTGAGAAATCTGATCCAGGTATTGATTTGCTCCATGTATGAATTGGGTTCCTCCTCCAGGGAATCTAAATTTATCTTTAGCCTTGGTAATCCAATTCTGTCCTCCTTTGTCATCAACCAACCGTGTATGAGGTACATTGCTAAACCACACCTACAATTCATCAAAATACATTATGAAATTCCTTTACATGAAAACAGCGTTTTCTGAAAATTAAGCCAAATCAGTTGCTTTAATATGATTTTGCAGCAACAGTTACACTCATCAAATGCTCTGCTTGAATCATGCTCTAGTTCATTTCAACTAAAACCTTCATGTTGCTGGCAGAATCAGATGGTAAGTTCCGTACTGAGTAAAATAACAAACCCAGTGTGAGCTGAGGTTGCTAGCAGAAACCCACAAAATCCAATACAAACCCATGTTCCATGGACATAAAATCCAAAGCTTCTTCATCAATTTTCGCATAGCTTGCAGACTATAATCATGCAGGTCGCTCTTACGCTACAGACATTACATTGAAGCACTACATACAAGTCACTATCAAAATGGCGAGAGTAACAGCAATGCTCACCTCGTCTCTGCTCCGTGGCCAGGGAATGGGCGCCTTATACCCCTTGGGCGCCGGGACGAGGCAGCTCAGAGCCTTGTCCTTGGCAGGGCAGTGCCGCTCGAACCGCTCGCCACGCTCCGTCGAGGGCAGCCGCCTGATCTCCTCCTCGTTGTCGAGGCACGGTATGTACTCCCTCATGCTCTCGGGGCAGACCGGGAACCTCCCAATCCGAACCCTGTTCCCGCCGCCAGCGCCCGCGTCGCCCGGCTCCTGCGGCGCGGCCTCGTCGGTGGCCAGATCGGTGTCGTTGGCGCCAGCGCCGACGTCGAAGTCGTCGCGCATCGCGCCGTCCTCGCCGACGAGGCCGAGGCGGGCGGGAGGGGGCGGGGTGAGGGGGAGGGGAGGAGGCAGTGTCGGCGTCGGCGGTGGGAGCGAAGGCGGGGGCGAGGCATTGGGAGTAGGAGAAGCAGGCGGAGCGGCGGGGGTGGGGATTAGGGACGGGTCGAAGGAGAGGTTGGAGTTGGGGGAGACGGCGACGGAAGGAGCGCGGGAGGCGTTGGGGGACGAGGAGGAGGCGGATGAGAAGAAGAGGAGGCGCGGGGAGGCGTCGGACCAGTGGTAACCGACGACGAAGGCGGCGGCGCAGGCGAAGGCGAGGACGGCCGCGCGGAGGAGGTGAGGGCCGCGGTGCAGGTCAGCGCCGTGCGCGCCCAGGGGCTTCATGCCTCGCCCTTGGGGAGTGGTCGGCGGCGTCGGCGCGGTGCCTTGCCGATGCGGAAGGGATGGGATCGTGAACGGGAGTAAACTCGGGCAGTGGACACCGGTTTACATAAATTTTTTCTACTTCGCATTATTCTTTCGGGCGGACCCCATTTGTCAGAGGTGCAATAGCACTCTCTACTACCGGTTCTGTTATTTTGGCTTGTACGCTTGCGGAATCCTCTTCGCTCGCGCCGGCACCCCGCGGTGAAGGTGATGCTTGCGTCGGCGCCGGTCCGCCCCTGCGTCGTGGCTTCGGCAGAGGCGTTTCGCGTTCGTTTTACTGGCAGTGGAAAATGGATTATCCGTATTATTCGACTATCGTGTTCGATAGGATGCAAATACGATATAGATTTTTTAATTCAAATAGTAATTTTTCATATTTATATTTATATCCATATTCAAGTTTATATAAAAATTGATGTGAATATGGTATGAACTTTTCACCATCCGAAATGCTATGTTATCCGGACTACTAGTATTCGATGAAGCAATATATGTATTTTTATTGCAATATGTCTGATTTGTTGTACATGTTTTTAATTCAATGTGTATTCATGTTATTTTAGGTGAACTAAATAAATTAGAATGTTAAAGTGTCATCGTACGAGGATAAAATATCGTCAATATCTTCATATATTCGGATCCGACCGAATCGAGAAGATATTCAATTCGAATTTGTATTTAGTATAACATTCGATTCATATTTGTATTTAAGAATATTCCTATTCTTAAAAAATACGAATACGAAAATCCGTTTCCACCCGTACGTTTTACGTCGAACGGGTCTGGCGTTTCGTGGTGAATTGGGCTGCCGGCATATGGTAGAGGAGCTGAGGAGGAGCTCAGAAGGCCGACACGACGTCGTTGCGGCCGTGAGGACGGCGCTGCCGTTACTTCAATTGACGTTGTTGCCATTGTCGTCGTCATCGGGGAAGGATGGACGACGTGTGAATCTGGGCTCATGGACTGATGAATTGGCCAGAGGCCTGACATAGGGGTAGCATGCGCAAAATCAATCTTGTTTGTGCAATCTGCTTTACAGTCGGGCCTTTATCTAAGGCCTAGTATGTTTTTGGGCTTGTATTAAATTTTGGCCTTAGAATAGCTAGATGTATATTTGCAATAATTTGAGTTTCAAGCCTGGACTGGCCTTTAGGCTGGGCTTCCACTCTTTATAACAACAGCCTGATGGGCTTCCAAAGAAAAACGAAGTGCTATGCTAATCGAGTTCTGAATTCTTTTCTTTTTGTCAGACTAGTTCTGAATTCTGACTAGTCCATCCACCTCTGACTGTGTCTGGCAAACTTGTGAATTCACCGATGTTTGAGAGATCCCTTCCACTAATTCTGTTGGCGCATTGCAAACTTCAGGTTTCCTTCGTGTCCAGCGAAGTTCACCAACAGCACCGATTTGTCATATATATTTGGCCCGTGACAGCATCCAACTCTTGGCCGGTGACAGCATCCAACTCTACAAGAGGACACTCTGACTCTCTGTAATGTGTTCCCTCCCTGAAAAAACCAGAAGCCACCGCGGTTTTCCACCACCCCTTCTAACATTGCCCCTCAAATTACGAGCTATTTACCTGTTTTTCCCACAGAAAAAACCTGTCCCCAACCTCCCCCCGAACCCTAGCGTCGCCCCCGTCCTCCTCCTCCTCCTCCTCTCAAGACCGCCTCCCTTCTTCTCCTCCCCGAGCAGCCTTCCCGCCCCCCTCTCCTCCTCCTCCCACCATTGCACCACGCCACCCACCCTCCCTCCTCCTCCCCCAAGCCGCACTTCCCTTCTCCTTCCTTGAGCCGCCACCCTCCCCTCCTCCTCCTCGTCCTCCTCCTTCGAAAGCAACCACGACCTCGAGGAGTTCCACATCCGCACCCTTGCCCCCGTCCTCAGCAGGTACCGTTGAGTCAGACCGAATCTCCGGCCGTTTGGCTTTGATTTTCGCGATCTGGTGGTGCTTGTTGGCAGAAATTTGGCCTTTGGGGACTCGATTAGCTCTAATGTGCCTTGTTCGTAGAAATTTGGTTTTCTGAGATGTATGGAAATTGTTTTTGGCAGCAAGGAGAAGGCCGAGGACGCAGATTCTACCACTGTCAGAGGGCGGTCCACCGCCCCACCAAGACAAAGTGGTGACAGAGGGTCCCCGAGGACCCGGCAGCTTCAGAGACTCGGCGACCGAGCCGCCTCCCGAGGGTCGTCGAAGTACCCGGAGGCACTTCCAGAGGTTTCGAGGGCGGCACTGCAGGCGACCTCCGTAGGGGCCCCGAGGGATCTGGAGGCACTCCCGAATCCTCCGGAGGGTTCCGAGGACCCCCAAGACCAGCTACAAGGATGTCCCCCCGCGAGGGGGCCCGCGGGCGTCCCGAAGGAAGGTCCCGGAGGGGCCTCGAAACCACCGACAGGGTGCAACAAGAGTGGACCAAGCTCACCATCCCGGTGGACCAAGACCAGGGGGTCTACCATGCGCCGAAGCCTACCCTTAGGCTAGGAAAAGCCCGCTACCCCTAGGGTAGTTGTACTTTCATAGGGGTATGTATGTAACTTCTTGTACCAAGCAAAGGAGGCTATAAATAGCCCCCTCCCCCTATCATCAGGGGGGAGAAAGAGTTTTTCCTGAATAAAACGCAAGTGTCACTCTAGCTGAAATCACACTCTTGGGACCCTCTGGCCCCCTGCTCGGAAGCCTAGGGCCCCCCTCATTCTACTGTCTGGTCTCTCTTCCACGACAGTTGGCGCCGTCCGTGGGGTTCGGCAGGAAGGTCACAGGCATGAAGCATCGGATGGCTCCCAAGAGGGTCGCATCTAAAGTTTCGGTAGCCGAAGCAGCCGCAGCGCCGAACACACCGAGAGCCAAGCGGAGCAAGGCCTCCGCGGCGGCGACAGCCGCTACGCGGACCGCGGAAGAAGAAGCAAACAACTCCACACATGGTGGCATTGCCGGGGGGCGCCCTGCCCACCGAGGCCTCCCTCCCCGACAATCAACCCTCGGGCCCACTGCCGGGAGTTACGAGGGTGACTCGGGAAGCCTACGAGACCCTGCAGCAGGAGTTGGCTGACCTCCGCCGGGAGATGCTCAACCTACGACAGACCGCCGAAAGGATCCTCATCGTCCCGCCACCACCGCCAGACACCCGGCGGTGGTGGCCGCCAGCAATGACCCCATTGCTCAGGGGACCCCAACTCACCGTTGAGCGTTGGGCTCGAAGTCGCTGCTACCGGCGAAGGATTTCAATATGCCGGACGTTACACCCTTCGAAGGCTGCACCGACCCTGCGGAGTTCCTCCGGGTCTATGAGACCGCGATAGAGGCCATGGTGGGGATGACACGACGAAGGCGAAGAGCATGTCGCCGCCTCAAAGGGTCGCCTCACGTGGTTCTTCACCATCCCCGGTCCGCTTCACGCATGGGAACAACTACGGACTCGTGCGCAACAATTTCTGTGGAACTACGTCGAGCCAAAAGACGCGGGGCACTTGTTTGCGATCAGACAGGCCCCAGGCGAGTCCCTCCGTAGTTTCTTCAAGAAATTTGCGGAGGTTAAGTGCTAGGTCAAGGGCGTCAACGAGACGACAATTATCAATGCGCCCACCTGCGGACTGCAAAAGGGGCCATTATCGGAAAAGCTGGCCCGCAAGCCCGTCTCCACCGTCGCAGAGCTGTTCGACAAAATAGAGGAATACGCCCGAGCGGAGGAGGACAGCAACCGAAAGGCGGAAGGGGCACCCACCACCACACCCGCGAAGCCATCCAGCGAAGCGGAACAGGCCACGCCACCCGCCACAGCATCCCCCGCCGCAACAACCTCGGCCACACCGACCAACCCGAAGCCGCGCGGAAATTTTCGCCAGAAAGGCTGTGGCGTCTACCACGTAGACGTAGGCCAGGATCCTGGAGGAGCAAAGCGAGGCGGCCGAGGAGGCCGCGGCAGGGACAGAGGCCATGGGCGTCGCGGCGGGCGCCAGCCGGACACCCTCAACGGCGCCGAAGGCACATCGTCATATTGTGACCTCCACGGCGAAAGTGCTCGACACAACCGCTAATCGCCGCGACTATTGCGCCATGCAGACTACATGGCTCGCCGCCAACACCAACCGAATCGCGGGACATCGGGCGCGGTAATCAACTCCTCGCCCCACCGCCTAGGCCACGCGCCGAGGAGGCCACAATGAGCAGCGCCAAAGAGATCATAAGTATGATCACGGGATGATCATCGCTCGGCTTAACATCAAAAAGACAAAGACGTGCCTACGCACGTCAAATTCACCACGTTGCGGCGTGGCTGGCGTGCAGACCGCCCCGATACGCCGAGGTACCCATCACCTTCGGCCCAGAGGATGCTAAGGGCATCCACTTCCCCCACCAGGACCCCCTCGTCATCTCTGCCACCATAGCGGATTTCGAGGTCAGGCACATCCTCGTGGACGGGGGAAGCTCCGCGGACCTCCTGTTCGCGGACGCCTTCGATAAAATGATGATTCCAAGAGACCGCTTGTCACCCCCGGGCATACCCCTCGTAGGCTTCGGGAGAAGGCCGGTGGCGGCATTGGGTCAAATCGACCTAGCAGTCACATTTAGCGACGGCACCGCATCTCGCACGGAGACCATCACCTTCGACGTGGTCCACATGCCATACCAGTACAACGCCATCTTGGGCCGAGCCACGCTAAATGCCTTCGGCGCGGTCACTCATTACAACTACATATGCATGAAGATCCCCGCTCCGGAGGGCATTATTACCGTGCGGGGTGACCAGGACTTGGCCCGCCAGACCGAGCTAGGGGCCGATCCCACCACCCGCCATGTCCACGCGATGGAGGCCCACCCTCGCACCCCTCCAGAACCGACGGCGAACTGTACAAAGGAGGCGTGTGCACCCCTTTCCTCCGGTGTATATCCCGCCAGGAAGGCCGGGACCTGCTCAAGAAAATCCACGAAGGCAATCGTAGGCGCGCCAGCCCCCTGAGCATCGCCACAAGAGTTTCCGCCAAGGCTCAGACCGCCAACCACGCTATAGGACGCAAAGGACCTTGTCCAGCATTGTCAGGGATGCTAATGGGCCAGTCACAATCCAAAGGCGCCACCACTCCCACTCTGGCCCTACGCCACGGCCCGCCCTTTCTGCGATGGGGCTCGACATCATCGGCCCTTTTTCAGCCTAGAGGTGGCCTCCGTTTCGCCTTCGTCGCCGTCGAATACTTCTCAAGGTGGGTGGAGGCCGAGCCCATCGTCAAGATCACGGCCGTAGTGGCCCGCCGGTTCACATGGAGGAATATCATTTGCAGGTACGGAGTGTCACGAGACATAGTCACCGACAATGGTACCCAATTCGATTCAGCCCCCTTCAGAGTATTCTGCCAAGACCTAGGCATTACCATACGCTTCGCTTCGGTGGGCCACCCCGAGTCCAACGACGCAGTTGAGAGGGCCAACGGCAACTTGCTAGCAGGCCTCACCAAACGCTTAGTCGGGCTGCCTAGGGGGCTCTGGCCCGACGAGCTCCAGAAGGCCCTATGGGCACTCCGCACTACACCAACTCGCGCCACAGGCTTCTCCCCGTTTAAACTCCTATTCGGGGACGAAGCCATAACTCCGGGCGAGCTCACGGCAAGGTCCCTCCGGGTAACCCAGGAGGTCGACCCCTCCAGTCGGGAGGTTTCCCTTGACCTGGTCGAGGAAAATCGCGTTGAAGCCATCTCAACAATGACAAGGTACGCGGACGGGGTCGCGAGAGCATACAATAAGAAGGTGAGAATTCGCCCCCTAGCACCCGGCGATATGGTCCTAAAGCGCGTCGCCAACCCCTCCACGGTAGGCAAACTCGAGTCCAAGTGGGAGGGGCCCTATATCATCACCCGAAGCACGAGGGTCGGGCGACACATCGCCACCACTAAGGGCAAGAGCTCGCCACACCGAACGCTAAGAGCCTCCGTAGGTTCTATCCTTAGCATTTTTTGTACTCCATAGGAAAACCCTATCAAGCGTCCCCGCAACATCCCAGCAAGAATCAATCAACATGGGCGGGCATGTACAAACCTATGTACCTTTTGGGCATTTTTGCCCCTCCATAATAAGCAAACCACGCAGCACCACAGGCACACGGAAAAAGAGAGCAAAAATGAAGCCACCGTGCCTGGCCTTCGGCCTCAGTGCACACCGATGCCCTCCGTAGGCACGAGTGTATAGATGAAGCCACCTCGCATAGCCTTCGACCCCGGTGCACACCGATGCCCTCCGCAGGCATGAGTGTATAGATGAAGCCACCGCGCAAAGCCTTCGGCCCCGGTGCACACCGATGCCCTCCGCAGGCACGAGTGTATAGATGAATCCATCGCGCATGGCCTTCGGCCCCGGTGCACACCAAGGCCTTCCGCAGGCACGAGTGTATAAATGAAGCCACCGCGCATGGCCTTCGGCCCCGGTGCACACCGATGCCCTCCGCAGGCACGAGTGTATAAACGAAGCCATCGCACAGGGCCTTCGGCCCCGGTGCACACCGATGCCCTCCGCAGGCACGAGTGTATAAACGGCCATCAAGAGCCTTCGCCCGTGCACACCGCTGTTCTCCGCAGCACGAGTGTATAAGGGCCACGACGAAATGTGGGGGATGGCGTGAGGCTTCGCCTCCCCCTCAACAAAAAAGTGGGGCTCCTCGGAGCCCCATCTAAATAAAATGTGGGGGACGGCGCGAGGCTTCGCCTCCCCCTCAACAAAAAAGTGGGGCTCCCCGGAGCCCTATCTAAAAAAAATATAGGGAACGGCGCGAGGATTCGCCTCCCCTCAACAAAAAAGTAGGGCTCCACCGGAGCCCCATCTAAAAAAATATGGGGGACGGCGCGAGACTTCGCCTCCCCCTCAGCAAAAAAGTGGGGCTCCTCGGAGCCCTATCTAAAAAAAATGTGGGGGACGGCGCGAGGCTTCGCCTTCCCCTCACCAAAAAAGTGGGGCTCCCTGGAGCCCCATCTAAAAAAAATGGGGGACGGCGCGAGGCTTCGCCTCCCCCTCAACAAAAAAGTAGGGCTCCACCGGAGCCCCATCTAAAAAAATATGGGGGACGACGCGAGGCTTCGCCTTCCCCTCAACAAAAAAGTAGGGCTTCCCGGAGCCCCATCTAAAAAATATGGCGAGCGGCGCCCATGGAACACCATCCGACGGCACGACTAAAATAGGATGTTTGCAACACAACCACAACATTTTTTATTAAACTCAGCACAACATACACGTCTCACAACGCTTCGGCCCGAACAACAAATGCGAAAACAATAGCATTTTACATACAAATTACAGATCGCTCACGGCGCATCGCGTCAGCCACCACGCACCCGCGGAGCGAAGTCCCACTCCTCCTTGCGTGTCGCCCACTCCAGCAATTCCTCGTCGGACGCCCCGGCAGCCACTAACTCCTCGTATTCCCTCCGCGCTACCACATCCTCGGGTGTGTCGGACGAGCTCGTCGAGGCCTCCAGGGATGTGGCGGGTGGCAGCGGTCCCCCAGACGCGCTGGCAACCCCCCGACGCTCCCAGAAGACCTGCATCTCCTTCCGTGCCTTCGCGGCCGCGCGCACACGGACACGGAAGAACGTTTTCATAGAGCCAGTTGGGTTGGCTAACTTCCACTAGCGCCATTTCGCACCATGGCACAAGACCCTACGGTAATAAATCCTCAGTAGAACCTCGCGCTCTTCCTTCAGCGCCCGCATTGCAACAATAGTCTTGGTTACACGCCCCATGAGCGGGTGAAGACCCCTCCCCGCGGCGCATTTCAATAAGCGTCGTTCACCCTGAATATACCACGAAGCATAGCCTCAAATAACGATCGAAGCTGGCCGCAACACCCAGCCAACTCAAAAGCATTTCATTTAAACAGGAGGACATTACACAAAAAAGGGTTTTTCCTCCCTGGGACCCCAACAGGATAGCGAAGTCATGAGTGAGGCCCTATGCTATGCTACGCCACGAAGTTTGTTGCCGCAAGCAAGCGGGGTCACACCTTGCCTTCGTGAGTGGACCCCGCTTGCCCCTTCCAAGCCTTCGTCCGAGCGATTCTTGCGCGCCTTCCTTGGCATGCCGTGCTCACGCCGATCAAACGACGCGGTCGCATCCTCGTGGCCGCGCCCGCTCCAGAGTCCTCCAAAGAGACCTGCTGGCGGCGATTCGACGCTCACGCCGCCGACTCTTGGCGGTAGCCCACGGCGATCAGCGGGTGGCGAGAGCGTCAATATGCGCGCACCCCGCCTTGTCAAGCAAGGCCAAGGCCACGCACCAGGCCACCATCGCACAATGGTCTCCGTATGAGTGCGCCGCCGGCACGCACACCCTCCCAACGTTCTTAAGGCGTTTGAGGGTGATATCCGTCTCCGCGGGATGATGAATCCTCGGGGGAGGGGGGCACTGCGCCAAGCTGCGTCACGGCATCCTCAAGGGTCTCCAAAGCCTCAAAAGCAGCAAGCCCCATGCTGTTGGATAGCTCACGCTCTGCCTCAACCTCCTCTTCGGCAAGCACCCACGCTTTGCGTGAAGCCTCCAGCTCATCCCGAAGGGCCGACACTTGCTCCTCCAGCACCTTTACCTTCACCGCAAGGGAATCGCGCTCACCGCTGAGGGTCTCGTTCTTGGCGTGCTCCCTATCCAGCTCGCTCTGAATCTTCCCGAAGCATCGGGAGATATCGTCATCCAACGCCCGCGAAAGCATCATAGTCTGCATGCGACACCTTAGTAATGGCCGAATAAGACAAAGGAAGGTGCCGAGAGGAACTTACGAACCTTCATGGCGTTTGCCTCCACGCTTCGGAGCATATCCTTCACGGCCATTTTCTTGAAGAAATGCTTAAGGTGGGGCGAGTGCACGAAGTCTCCAACCACCTCGCACACTTCGGCGGCGCCGGGGCTCACCATGAAATCCTTGTTACACATGGGGAGCACGCCCACGGCCCGCAATCATTGCAGACCGGATTTCGCGGGCGCGGACCCTCAACCTCGCTGAGCGCGGCCGCGGCATCCTCGCCCGCGCCGTCCCCATTACGACCGGGCTCCGCGTCATCCGCCCTCCACGCGGCATCGCCCGCATCTGCATCAACAAGTGTCAGACGCACGCAATCACGCACAAGGACCAAAATTCATTACCTTGGGGCGACCGCGGAGCGGGAGGATCGTCGGCAGCGACATCAGCGCGCCCCGGAGTAGGCGGGGTGTCCAATAAAATCTCGACATCCGCGCTATAAACACGCGACAGAGTGTCTTCACTCGAGGACTCGGCGATAACAACGCCCGTCAGCCCGATCGCGCTTGTTGTCCTGGCCACCTCCGCTGTGGGGCACCCCGTCGCATCCCCCGACGCGCCTTCATCAGCCGAATCGACGTGCTCGCTGGACGAGGAGCCGCTCGAGGCGGAGGACTCCACCTGTTCCACGTCCCTTGCCAACTTCTTGGCAGGCCGGTTCGCGTCCTCCGCCACCTCCGCAGGGTTGCTCGCATCGCGAGGAGCGGCACCGCCGCAATCAGCTCCGCCCCACCAGCCTCGGCGGCGCGAGCGCGTTTCCTTTTTCCGGAGTCTGGGTCCGGACGTTCGGAGAGACAGACTGACGGAGCATACGCCCGGTTAAGCCGGCTCTCTCACACCTCCGTGATGCGCTTCGAGTGTTCCTCGCCTGTGTAAGGGCCCAAAAGCACCTCCGCCGCACGAGCGGCTTCGGTAATAGGCAAGATTGCAAAGCTATTACCAATACAACCGTGAGAACAAGCAACACGTAGAAACAGAGAAAAGAAAAGCGGCCGAGATCCATACCTCCGTCCCTTCACAATGAAGGATCGGGCGCCCGGCTTGAACCCCGATCTCAACGCTCGATCTGGGCGGGGCGATCCCGGCGCAGAACTCCTCCACCAGGTCGTGGGTGGAGAAGCGCATCGTCACATCCAATAAAAGCTAAAGGAGGGCCTCCTCCCTCGCGCTGAGATCAACCTCGGTGCTAGCAATGAGTCGTATCGGCTCGCCCCGAGATTGCAAACCATCCTCCGGCGGCGACTTGTGGTAGAACCACCGCCGAGTCGGTCGGTGTCCATGGTTCTTGTACTTGGAGTAGGAAGATACATCTGGCACCGGGTCATCGGCTGGAAGTTTACACTGCCGAAGTTTAGCGTCTCACCGGTGTTCTTCTTTTTCGGCTGGCACCGCCCGTCGTGAAGATGGGCAAACAAACACCCTTCGCTGCTGGCCCCGGCCACCCAAAGCATCCATTCGAACACCCCCAGCTTCACGATGGAGTTCGGCGTCAGTTGGGGCAACTCAACTCCGTACAGTCAGAGCGCATCCTTAACCAGCGTGACGCACGGCAAGCGGAGGCCAGCATCGAAGAAGGCAACAAAGACCACCGCCTCGTCCGGGCGGGGCACCGGCGTGGTCTCCTTGCCTGGAGCGCGGACCTTTTCAAGGGCCTCTAAGTTGCCCTCGTCAACAGGGGTGACGAGGACAAGATCGGTCACGGTGGACCTCCCCAACTCACTCGTGTACATCGCCTCCCCCGCACTCTCCTTCGCACGATTCAACATGCGCGAAGCAGTACGATGGACCCTTGCCAGCAAAACCAAGCACCACAAAGAGAACGGCGCCAGCGTAAGTCGAGAAATCGAAATTTGTACCAAAGAAAGTGCGGTGCGTATATATAAGCGGCCGAACTCGCGGGGTGGGAACGAGGCGTTATGCCAATCAATCACAAGGCCATGTGCGCAAACCCTACAACACGCCCTCCACTCATTAAATCGGCACAAAGCCCAAAGAACGACGCATGGAATCCCAAGAGGCAGCAGCGCCATTTATGGCCCAGAACAAACCAGCCAGACCATCCTCGGTAGCGGAACCCAGAGCCAAAGAACGCCACCAAAACCCCTCTTCGTTGGCTCTTCCAAGGAAACGTTTCGCCAGGCCCGAGGGGACGGTGTGCCTGGACCCTCCGGGAGAACGGCAGCGGTTTGACCATGGCGGCAGACCTCGACGCGAGGGCTTGTCGTAGGGCGGCCCATCGCCCCACTCAAGACAGCGCAGCAGTCTGACAGAGGGTCCCCAAGGACCCAAAGAGAGCTCGGGGCTCGGCGACCGGAGCCGCCCTCCCGAAGGGTCGTCGAAGTACCCGGAGGAACTTCCGGAGGCTTCGAGGGCGGCACTGCAGACGACCTCCGGAGGGACCCCGAGGGCTCCGGAGGCACTCCCGAAGCCTCCGGATGGTTCCCGAGGACCCCCAAGACCAGCTACAAGGATGCCCTCCCCCACAGGGGCCCATGGCGTCGAAGGAAGGCCCTGGAGGGGCCTCGAAACCACCAGTAGGGTGCAACAAGGATGGACCAAGCTCACCGTCCCGGTGGACTAAGACCAAGAGGTCTACCATGCGCCGAAGCCTACCCTTAGGCTAGGAAAAGCCCTTGCTACCCCTAGGGTAGTTATACTTTCATAAAGGTATATATGTAACTTCTTGTACCAAGCAGAGGAGGCTATAAATAGCCCCCTCCCCCTATCATCAGGGGGGGACAAAGAGTTTTTCCTGAATAAAACGCAAGTGTCACTTCAGCTAAAATCTCACTCTTGGAACCCTCTAACCCCCTGCTCGGAAGCCTAAGGCCCCCCTCATTCTACTGTCTGGTCTCTCTTCCACGACAACCACTACAAGCACGCCGCCAGTGGATTCTCTGCAAAGATCGCCCTTGAGCAGGTCGAGGAGCTCAAGAGCGAGTGCCCCCTTTTCTTCTATTTTCTTGAGTTTCAGTTATACTCGCATCGTCGTTCCGTTGTATTGGAAATTAAAATGCATAGACATGGAGAGGAATATACTTCAATACTTGGTTTCTGGTTACACAAATCACTGGATGGCCCATCACATGCTCCGATTCTTGCTGAAGCCGAAATGCACGATCTTGCACAATTCCGGAGTACAGCGTAGTAATGCACGATCTTGCACAATTCCGGAGTACAGCGTAGTACCAAATCACTTAACCTTGCAGTGTAAAATCAACTCCAAGCTGTAAATTATTGGATGCTTGGACTTGATATGTATGATTGATGACACCCTTGGGTAATAATGTTGTAGGATATCAAAGTGCCACCCTCTTGACATTTTAGTCTATACTCATATAGGCAATTAAGAGATGTGGGAGCAATCATGCATTTCTCTCACTGTAGAAGATTTCAGTTCACATTCACAAAACACAAGCTACAAAGAACCATTTTTCGTATTGTAGCTTAGAGCTACTATAAGTGCCTTAAGTTCTCCAAAATAAGTGCTTGGAGCATCTACTTATATAATCAACCCCTTCGAAACAGGTCCAAAGCACATGACACTAGATATGGGAGTTTGGTGTTATATTTATCATAGAAGATTTGGTCTTGCTGTTTCCTGTGGACATTTTCATGATTATCATTCTAACATCCTACTTATCCCATAGTGAAGAGTCCTATGAATTAATGATAGATTTGTGATAGTCCTAACTGTTGTTGCAAGATAGATTCTCCATTCTTCATAAGGTGTTTGGGAATTAACTTTTTCCTTGTGAACCAACACCAATATTTGCTCATTTATTGGAATTATATATGCTCACTATATCTTTTCATGGTGGGTTTTACAAATTTTATTTTTAACTGATACTTCTAACACGACGGGATCAAATATCAATGCATTTTATTGACATACAGTTACCAATTCTCAAGACTAAAGAATTTCAGTTGTACTCTTCTTCATCATTAATCTAAAAAGACTTTTGTAATGTATACGCCGATCTGATCTGTCTAGGAGAAGTTTTTGTACTGGATATGCTAAAGTTGCTTGTTAGAGAAGCAATATTTTATACATGTTCCTCTATTCACTTTTGTTTGTGGGCTTGTTTCGAACCTGTCTGCTGGCTCTTGATTTGCAGAGCAACCATGTGTTCTTCAGGTTGTACGAAGCCAGACAACCTACACCATGGGCCTTATGTGAAGGCATAACTGAGAAGGTTGTCTTCTAGTATGGGAATGTTCCGATGAATGCATCTCATGGCTGTAGCATAAGAATATGATATGTATCACCTATACTTCCAATGGATACACTTTCAAGCTTGTTTCTGAAGTGTAATGCACCATTGTGTACAAGTTTGTTTTAATATGATGGCAAACAAATGTGCTGATCTAATCTTCTCGAAATTTGTGTGGCGGTTTGGGTTGATTTGGTGCTTTATGTGAATGTTTGTATAAGCTCGGTCCCATCTGGAACGCTGGAATTCGGTACAAATCCAACTCATGCATGATTTGTACCAACTCATGCATGATTCATGCTTCCAAACAGGCACGAAATTACGAAGCACGTTCGTAGCATTGGTTTCCTCTTAGCCTCTTAGCATCAGATGAGGAAAATACGAAATCTCTCGGCCACACTTACCCACCTCTTTTCACTGACACGTCTATGGCGAGATGGGGCCCACTGATCATTCAACTGTTATTAATTGTCGTTAGTTGTCATTAAATGTTATTAATTGCCGTTAATTGAGTTAATTGCCGTTAAACGACATCAAACAATTCATTACTTGCCTCAGGAATATTCCAGACATTTTTCATCTCAGAAGCTGTAGCCAACCTACCTAAAAATCAGACAGTCAAACACCAAATCTCTTCAACTCAGCCGTTCGGCCCTACAGTCGTTCAACCCGCAGCCCGGCCGAAAGCCACTTTTTAGGAAAGCAATAACCGTGCCAAACAGATCTATAGTATAGGAAGGATGGTTGCACTTCCACGCTACCACTCTGCATTTCATTACGCTCACTCTGCATTTCATTACAAGTATGGGCAGCCTGTGCGCGCCTTGGCGTGTCGAGGAAATGTCGCAGTATATGAGACTGTTAGGTCTGAGCTGACTGTAAATCCTAAAGTCTGCACCGATGAACATCATCAAACAATGATCTGGGGTGTTTAAATGCCATGATGAGCCAAGTAATATATGTGGAGTTGTAGAAGGTTTAAGATTGCGAAATATTTGACAGTAGTGCATATACTATAGAGAAGGCAACACAGCAAAAGACCAGTGATGAACTGCATTGTATGTTCGGTTGTTTTAGGCTGGCAAACGACGACCGTGCAGTAGCAGTAGTATTTACGTGACCATAGAGTACAAAAGTTTGTAGATCAGGTTCGGTCATGCTGGTAGGTAGGTAGTACATCACATGAAGGAACTAACATAAAGAAAGCACTGTCAAAGGAACTGCCAGGCTGATAACAGCACCGATGTGTAGGACGGGACCCAAACAGAAGCTCTGCGATGGCAGACTATGTTGTGGACAGCGCTGAAACAAGAGTACATTGTAGATGAATTAGTGTGCGGCCTACAGCAGGAAAAATATAAACGGTAATGAGATTATTGTTGCTTCTGTAGTGTAGGGGAATGATTGAAATATGAATAAAAGATTGCGAACCTAGTGTTTGATGTTGTCTTTCTTGTCCGAACGTCTTTTTTCTTGGTAGAAGAGGAAGCAGCGACGTCGGGAGATGACATGCTGCATATATTGTGTGACACAATAGCCGACTGGTGTAGAGGAAGAACAGAGGTAAACAACAATTTGTGCCTTTACCTGTTCAGTTAAGAAGCAGACCAATACCTCATGAGGGGGGTGTTTGATGAACAACATCCTAAAATTCTGTTACTAATTTTAAAATTAATAAAATATTATTTTATTGATTTTCCTGAGTTATAAAAGAGTTTCCTTGATTTTCTAAAAAAAATAAAAAAGATTTATTACTTTTCTTGAATTTCCTAAGTTTAAAAGTCAAAAATAAAATTTTATTGAGTTTACTGGGTTTTATTGTCTCTAAAGTCAAAAGGAGTATTTTAAGTAATTTCTTAAATTTTACGAAATTTAAAAGGGTTTTTCTATTTTCCGAAAGCCAAAAATAATTTATTTACAAAATCAAAAGCTAAATTTAAGTTATAAATAATTTTATTAAGTTCCAAATAATTCAAGGAATTTTTGTGTATTTTTTTTTAAAAAAATTCGACTTAATTTACTATTTTCTAAAAAGTCTTTTCAATTTCTTGTATTTCTTTAATAAAAAATCTATATAAAATCCTCTTTTCACCTCGAGTCGAATCTCTTTGGCCCATTTTCTTTCCGCTCTGCCGGCCCATTCTCGCTCGGCCCAATCTCCGTTCGGACGGTCCGAACCTCTCACCACGTCGCTGACAGGTGGGCCCCACCATGCCCGTTCGAACGGTCCGAACCGCGCCCACGCCAGCCCGCTCCCTCTCTCTCACCGACAGGTGGGCCCCACCTGTCGGCGCCTCCCCTGTGTTTCTTTCCCGCCCGTCTTCTTCCCGTTGCTGCCCCATGATGCCATGGCTATGACCAAGGTTTGGAAAACTGGTTTAGGGCAGAATCCCGGTTGCTAGCGAGAACGATGAATCGGGGTTATCGGTTTTCGACCAAACAACCCGGATGAATTTTGTCTATATTCGATTAAAAATCAATCAAAATTTGAAATGTAGAATTTGAATTTGAAAAAAAAGAAAATCGGTTTCACAATCAGAATCCCGAGAATCAAGATTCTGACACGGGTTTTCAATCCCTGGCCGTGACACAAGCCCCCGTCCCATCCCGCGTTTTCCTCCCCCATTGCTCCCCATTTCAATGCGTAATAACTTCCTTGACTTCCGCAGCGCCCTTCTCCCTCGTTTTCTTCTCACCACCTCCCCTGTCCCGCGCCATACCCTGCGGCGGCCGAGCTTCGGTTGTGCGCCCATGCCGCTGAGCCCCATCTCTCCTCCTCCTCGACGGCTATAAAGGGACGCCCCGTGCACCCCTTCTTCTCCTCCCTCTTTTCCCCCACTCCTCCTGACGAGGATTAAAATCTCTATATATTACTTTAATACATAATAAAAGACCATATGTCTTCGTGGTCGTAACCCCTAAGGCTAACGACCTCACTGGTCGTTAGGATTCCCGAGGTTACATAATGGGTACCCTAGTCGGATAAGATTCTATACCTAGTCTCCGACCAGGTAGCTGCTCGTAGGAGCTATGAACTGGTATCTGGATCTGATTCCAAGTATATTCTTTACCATGTGATGAATAGAACACATGTTGTATACTCCATACCACGCGACGTTACATAATCCTAAGACACTAACAAACAACCACCGTACAATTGAGTGTCTCACAGACGTTCAACCGCTGAGTGGTTGATACTTTGTCAACCATCGCCTCGTTCCGACCAGTCGTGACGCTTCACAACGGACGTCTTCTCCAGGAGTAACTGTCACCTCTTCGAAAGTTATTTATGGATGGAGCGCGGACGAAAGGAGGATCATCTGGCATCAGATTAGGGTATCACCTTGCATCAAATCAGAGCAGCGTAATCAGCATTAGATTCACGCTCTAAGTCTGATTAAATAGGATAGCAAGCATCATACTCAGTGCAACTAGGATTAGTTCATCGCCTGGCCGTAGGCACTCCATGTAATAGCCAGTTCATATCAATAAAGAGCAGTCTCATTCTCTCCCAAGAAATCTGTGTTATTTTCCTCTATTTTATTTTGTAAGATCAGTGACTCGATCGTCAACAGCTGGCGTCGTCCGTGGGGAAGAAGGCGCAGATTTCCTGAAGAAATTCTTCGCTCATAAAATCCTCACTCACTCCTCATAATCGCTTATGCGACTATGGCAGGAAGTTGGGACGAGGAGAACTGGTTCGACTTGGCGGACTACTCCAACCTCGACATGGATGAATGCATCTGCGTCATGCAAGAAAATAGGATGTCATCATCCTCCTCCTTCGCCGGCTCGCATGTTGCAGACATTGGCGAAATCAACCGAATGGATGAGGATACACCGCTACGACAAGTAGCGCTTTCAAAGGAACCAGTCGTTCCGACCTGCTCGGAATATCCAAGGACCTCTCCAAGCCCGGTCCTTTCGACTCGTGAAAAAGGTGACAAAAGTTCAACACTGCAACCCGAGGATCAGTGTACTCTCGATGCGATCATGGCTGAAAGGTACTCACCAACGGCTTTTGGAGATACCAGGAGCCAACTGACATCTGGTTACGGTGTTGATGAAGCTCCCATTGGTCGTGGGCCAAGTAAGAATGATAAGTCTCAGCATACGATCGGCAATGTATCGGTCAAGCTGAGCCCACCATAAAACCTCAGGAGGTGCTAATCTCCGACCACTCTCTATCATGGGAACTCCTCGCAGAAACAATGGAAGACTCTCTATTAGTTACGATAGAAGCTCGTCGAAAGATCGCTGTTGAAGGCACGAGGTCAATGCGATCGGAGATACAGATCAAAATGCCGTGTACGGTCCAACACAATCTGCCACGCCACCACGTGCTAGTGGAAATGCTACGGGCCATTAAGCACCAAATGTCAGAGGTAACAGAACTGATAGATGTCCATCAGTTAATTCGCCTGGCTCTGCCCCACCTAGAGTAATGGGTCAGACCGAACCAACCAGAAGGTCGGGGGAAAGTTCAGATATTCAAACACCCACTGCTGGTATGAACCCTGTGAGACCTTCTGTAACGGTACAAAATTTGCAGTGTGTTCAGAATACTTTAAATAACTCTGACCCTGCTCTAGCAAAGACTCTAGGTTTTGTCCAACTTGTAGGTCAGGTATCCGAAATTCTCTAGCAGACCATGCAACGAACTGAAGCGTACCGGGAACAAAGAAATTCACGAAGTCATACCAATGACTTCATCCCAACGTTCCTCCCTCTGTAGGGGGCAGCATGGTCGGATTGGAAGCCAATCAATACCGAACCCTCCTCGACGATTCCGACCAAGGAGTCACGAAGGAAGAAGGCTATTTCAAGCAGCCACTCCCTCTACTCACCGAGAGGATCAATCGTTTGGCCCTAATGATCTCTAACATCATCTGAACCAAGCAGGTAGTCGAAGGTGTCATACCAACGACCACGACCGAATCGGGATACCGGAGTTTCGGCATTCCAACTTTTGAAACCGGTCTCCAACCGATGACAATCCGGCACCCTTCCAAAGAAGGTGCCATGAATCAATTACAGGTTGTCGAGCTTTCTCTGCAGGGCTTCAGACTGTATGATTAGCCAAACAAGTTCCGACCGGCCAACCTGGATAAGTTCAATGGAACTCAGAACCCGTTAGAATTTCTCGAAATCTATACCACTACCATCAGAGCTGCTGGTGGTGACGAAAACGTGATGGCAAACTAACTACCCACGGTACTTGAAGGGTCCGCCCGGTCTTGATTACTTAACCTACCGGTCGGATCGATCTACACTTGGGAGCAACTTTGTGACCTCCTGATTGCGAATTTCCAAGGCACGTACGACCGCCCTGGAAAGGAGGATGATCTTCACCGAATCCGGCAAGGATCCAATGAGACTCTTCATCAGTACATCAAAAGATTTAGCCAGGTTTATAATTCAATGCCAGAGGTCACAGAATCTTCTGTCATCCAAGCTTTCAAAGTAGGTCTAAGGAATCGACAGTTTACGAAGGACATCGCAATGAACCCTCCACAAACGACCATCAAACTTTTCGACATGACCGACAAATACGCAGTCGCTAGCGAGGCGGTCGAATGGTGTGAAGCCATTGATCGGAAGGATAAAATCCCACAACCTGGCTTGGATAAATCAGAGAAGAAGCATAAGAAGTCTCTCAAGAAAAAGAAAAACTGCAAACCCGACGATAAGGAAGTCCATGTGGTTTCTGAGAAGTTTACTAAGGGTAAGAAAGATTATACTGGTCGAGGCAAAGCAAAAGCTCCAACCAAGGGATACAAGAGGAACAAGAAGTGGTGTCCACTTCACCAGCAGGCAGGGCATGATTTGCACACCTGCCGAGCCTGACAAAAGAAGCTGGAGGATTACTATACAAGCAAAGGTCCACTCCCCTCAATACAGGAACTCGGGGAAACAAGCTCCAAGAAGGACAAAGACGGTGACGAAGAGATGGAGTACCAGGAGCCTCAACATATAGTCATTATGATCCTTGGTGGATCTTCTTCGTACGAATCAAGGCGCCATCTGAAGGCCATGGAGCGGGAGGTCAACCTTGTCGAGCCTCCGATCATCGTCAAGCCATCTAGGTGGTCGAAAACTGTAATCTCTTTCAGCAAAGAAGACTGTCCCATCACTTCGACTCTACCACGTTGGTTCCCTATTGTCGTTGAACCTACTATTAATAATTGTAAGGTTAATCGAGTCTTAATAGATGGAGGTAGTTCTCTAAATATTCTATTTGCGGGAGCATTGGAAGAAATGCAAATTCCCAAGTCAAAGGTGAGACCTGTGAAATATGCCTTCCACGGTATAGTTTACGGTTTCTGTAAACCGATAGGACGACTTGCCCTAGGTTCGTTGCTCGAAACCTGACAACTTCCGAACAGAAAAGATTTCATTTGATGTGGTGGATTTCGAATCCACATACAATGGAATACTTGGTCGTCCGGCTTTAGCAAAATTCTTGATAGCCACGCACTACGGTTATCAGAGTTTAAAAATGCCAAGACCAAAGGGGGTCATCACGGTTCGAGGAGATCAAAAAAGGCTTACGCATCTGATCGGAAATCATTAGAACTGGTTGATGAACTTCCGACCAAAGAAGCTAATCCACCTACCGTGCAGGTCAAGCACTCGAGGCCAAAGATGACACCAAAGCCTTCAGACCAGACAAATGAGGTACCACTCGACAAGGGCGCTTCTCAGGAAAGCGGAAAGTTGCCGCCTGGGTCAGGAAACACTGACGCATCTACCCGAAAAATATTGGTCGGGGCAAGACTCGACCACAAATAGGAAGAGTCGTTCGTCTCTTTCCTCCGAGCAAATCAGGACATATTCACCTGGCAGGCGTCCAACATGCTTGGAGTCCCCAAGGAGGTGATTGAGCACATACTAGCACTCCAGCTTGACAAGAAACCAATCAAGCAGAAGCTAAGACGTTTCGCACTTGATCGGAAGGAGGCAATCTAGTCGGAAATTGACAAGCTCCTCAAGGCTGGATTTATTCGTGAAGTCGACCACCCTGAGTAGCTCGCCAATCCTGTAATGGTTAGAAAAAATATTGGGAAGTGGCGGATGTGTATTGACCTTACAGGTCTTAATAAAGCTTGTCTGAATGATGACTTTCCCCTTCCACGCATTGACCAACTTGTAGACTCTACTTAAAAGCGAGTTATTAAGTTTTTAGATCGTGTCGAGGTACCACCAGTTAATATGAGTAAAGAAGATGAAGAGAAAACTTTTTTCATCACCCCATATGGCACTTACTGTTATGTTAAGATGTCATTTGGTCTCAAAACTGCTGGTGCAACTTTTCAAAGGTTGATGCAGAAAACTTTTAATCCATAGATAGGTCAAAATCTAGAAGCCTATGTTGATGACCTGGTCATAAAGAGCATCAACGCTGGCGATCACATTTCTGATCTACAAGAAACCTTCAATAACTTGAGAAGGCATAACCTCAAGTTAAATCCAGAAAAGTGTGTGTTCGGAGTTTCTGCTGGAAAACTTCTCAGTTTCCTAGTTTCGTCTAGAGGTATCAAAGCAAATCCAGTAAAGATATCGGCCATCGACCAGATGCGCCCTCCAACCACGAAGAAAGAAGTCCAAAAACTAACCGGTTGTATGGCAGCGCTAAGTCGTTTTATTATAGCACGGTTGGGTGAAAAAGGATTACCTTTCTTTAAACTTCTCCGGAAACTTGGAGGTTTCGAGTGGACTAAAAAGGCAAACGATGCCTTTGAACAACTTAAGAAGTACTTTACGAGTACCCTGGTCTTAGTTTCTCCACGATCGGGAGAAACATTGCTGATTTACGTGGCTGCAACACCACAAATGGTCAGCGGTGTACTGGTCGTGGAACGTGATAACGTCCAACGACCAGTATATTACGTAAGCGAAGTCTTACATGGACCAAAGGAAAGATACCCACAGGTACAAAAGCTGCTCTATGGTCTCCTTATGGCTTCAAGGAAACTAAGTCATTACTTTCAAGCCCGAGTACGAACACCACGACGAGTCGACGATGTACTTTGATGACTCCTTGATGCTCAAAGGCTTGAGGGTTGTAGTTGTCTTGATATCCCCTACTGGCGAACACAACAAGTACGCCATCCAGTTAAATTTTTCTGCTACAAATAATGTGGCGGAATATGAAGGTTTACTGGCAGGACTCCGAGCAGCTCGTTCACTCGAAATTCGTAGATTACTAGTGAAAGGCGATTCTCAACCAGTAGCGAATCAAGTCGGGAAAGAGTATCAATGCTCGAGTACCAAGATGTCATCTTATCTGGCGGAAGTATGAAAACTCGAAAAGAACTTCTTCGGTTTCTAGATCCAACACATTCCAAGAAAGGAAAACTTTCTGGCAGACCAGTTGGCGCGGATGGCCCCCACCAAGTCACCCATCCCGCCCGGAGTTTTTCTCGAGCAACTCGATTCATCCTCGATGGTCGAGCTTTCCGAGGACATATATGTTTCCCTACAGGTCGTACAAACCGATCCTGAGAACATGGGTACTCCACAGGTTGTTGATGGTTGACGCTGTCATGATCACGGTAGAGATTGGATGACGTCGATCTACAATTATCTTCAGCATGACATAATTCCAGAAGATGATGTAGAGGCTGATCGTTGTAGGATCAAGGATAACCAACTAGAAGGGGGTGAATAGGAGGTTTTTAAACTTTTTGACTAATTAACAAAATAAGCCAATTAAAATCTAACTCTAAACTAGATACAATTTTAGCTAAGCAATTTAACACAAGATAAATGCTAGAATTGTAAATGCGAAATAAGTAAAGACAAGAAATAACCACAATTGAGACAAGGAAGTTTTTCCCGTGGTATCGAAGACTTGCCGGTCTTCACTAGTCCACGTTGAGGAAGCTTGACAACTCAAGACAGCTCCACGAATTGAGCCTTCCCTCGATCACTATTGGTAGTTCTTCCTCCACTCCGGAGAGGGCAAACTCCAAACCACTCACAACCTTGGCACCGGGCCTCTTCGCAAGCTTCTTGAAGAGATCACTGTGCGATCACCGCCAAGCCGTCTAGGAGTTCAGCAAAACTCCAAGAGTAATAAATCAACGATCTTCGCTTGACGGTACTCAAGTGCAAAAGGATCAACTAGAATGAGTGAATGCACTTGAATAAACTCAACAACCTCACAATGAATACACGAGAGTGTTTTAGGTGTTGAGAGGTTGCTCAAAGCTCTATAGATGATAAATGAACTCTAGCCCACTGTCCTTGAGCAGGTGGAGGGGTATTTATACCTCCACCAACAAATACGACCGTTTGGGAGGAAATCCCCAACTTTCAGCGAGATGCGGTATGACCGCCAACCACGGCGCGGTACTACCGCACCCATGTCAGAGCACAGTAACGGCTAGAATAATAGCATTAATTACTCTGACATAGCCGTTGAAAATCCCAGAGCGGTACGACCGCCAACCAAGTTGCGGTACTACCGCTTGATCCGATCATACCGCACAGAGGAGTGGTACTACCGTTTGCAGGGTTTCCAGTTTGGCCAAAAAGAGGTGCTCTCTGGAAAAAACGTACAGCCACATAGAAATCGTACAACCGCTAAGCGGTACTACCGTTACGAGAATGCGGTACTACCGATTGTCTAGGAGAGGCACCGAACCAAAAAAACGTACCGCCAACTAAAAATTGGAACGACCGACGTGCGGTAGTACTGCACAACAATCCGGTCGTACTGTTGAGCGGTAGTACCGCCGACTTAACGTCGGTACTACCGTTTTCTTTGAAAAACAAAGTTGGCTTTCCAAAACCAAATTCAAATGCATGCATGATCCTAAGTTGATCCAATTTGCACAAGAACAAGCTATCAAGCTACTAGTCATGATCCCTCTTAATAGTATGACATTTAACCTATAATCTGGTCTTCCAACCAATTCTCCTAAGACCGGTAAAACATAAAAGGATCATAGACTACTTATACCTTTCCTTTGAGCCATGTAGATCTTCATGTTGTCCTTTAGCATGCATTTTTAAGTCATCAAACTTACCAATGGATCTTCATGTTGTCCTTTAGCAAGCTTGTTGTGGGTCTCGTTTTGATACTCAATCTAGGCTGTCTTCATTTCTTGCAAAGTGTTGAGAATCAACTCCTGATTTTGGATAATATGTGCAAGAGTACCTTCAACAGGAGCACTCTCCTGAGCAGCAGGAGCAGCAGCAGTAGAAGAATCATCATGACGAACAGGAGGGCCGTCTCGAGGCTTATAAGCCTTATGAGGTGATCCCAATCCTCCCTGATACTCAATCTTCTTCAGAATTAAAGCCATAATGTAGGGAGCATAGTATATCCTTTTTACCCTATCATTCTTTGAAGAAACTATGCCCTTTAAAATGACATCCACTACATCAAATCTCCTCCCACGCATAATATTATCAATGATATTCCAAGCATACCCTCTCACTGCATCAAAATTCCCACTCTTGGGATAAAAGGTATGATTAATGATCCTATTAATCATACTTGGAATGGGCTTAAGACCATGAATTTTTCTGAGGTGGACTCGACAATTTGGATCATAAAAGTCGGTCAAGCGGGAGGAAGCGATCTTGAGGCTGTCAAAGAGCTTCTCCCAAGTGCCAAACGGTGTCCTCAAGACACGCTCAAAATCCTCCTTAGTACTCTCCACATATCGGGTTACTGTAACTCATTTCATCGATGTCAAATCTGGAGAAACATGCACTGTGACATAAAATTGCCTGATAATCTCATCATCATAATTCTGCCTTAGAGCCACAAGGTCATGAAGACCGACTTGCTGAAAGAGCCGGTATACACCAGTGTACTTGTCCAAGGAGTTTATGTGAGGCCACTTAATCCACTTGTGATCTACAAAGTTTCTATGATTTCTATACAGCTGCTCATATACTTGTTCTTGAAATACTGTATGGAATCTTGGATTGACTGAGTTGGAAGGGAAAAGGTATTGATTAACATGACGCTTGAGGGCATACTCATCAGCTGTAATGAGTCTCAAGTCAATTGGAGGCTCTGGAGGCTCTCCCATCTCCTCATCTGACTGACCTTGTTCTTCTGGCTCGGTCTCAGTTTTAAACTCAGAATCTGACAATGCGTGGGAGGAGCTTTCCTCACTTTCTTCAGACTCAGGGTCATCAGCTGCTGGCCTTTTTCCCTTGCCATGCACAACCTTTTGTCAAACTGATCGAGATCTTTGGGTTGGAGCTACAGGAGATTGATATGAAGATTGCCCTCCTCTAGGTGGTCCATGCGACTTTCGAGTCGCAATTCTTGTCCTAGGCATCTTCACACAGATAGGATGGGTTACAAGGAGTACAATTGATCAAACAAAATAGAATTAATTGTGAAAGGAAATAAATTTTCTGTTTCTGTCAAGACAATTGGTATTACCGCCGTTATATGGCCGGTACGACCGCATAACGGTTGTACCGCGCTCAAGAAATGGTAGTACTAATTTTCTTGACCGAGTTCTAGGGCATGGAATCGACTGAAATTTTTGACGTTTCTCATGGAGTGAATCCATGGCATGGATGCGCAAGCATCATGAGACATCAAATTGATAACTTTGCCCAACTAGAACCACAGAAATCATCTACATTTTCAATTAACCCTAAAATAAAGACCTAGAGCTCAAAACTTCGGTAAAACTAGAATCAAATGAAGTTTTACCTTGAGAGTTGAAAGAGGTGAACCCTAGAGATGCAGGAATCAACAATAAAACGAAGGATCACCGAAGGTTTTGAAGATTTACGAGGAGATTTTTGGGTGTCTTCGGGTTGGAGAGAGAGAGGTCGAAAGGGAAATGAGACTGCGGTCCAACCGCTTCAGGGGTAAAAAGGGTAGAGAGGACCGCAAGGCAGTTACAACCCAAATTCCAACTGATGCGGTCGTACCACCTTGATACCTCTGGTAGTACCGCCAAGCGGTAATACCGTGGTTATAACACTGGTCATACCGCGCTTAACCCGCCGGTAGTTCCGATTTTCCTGGAACTTTAAGGAATTGACTTTGGATTTGAGATTTTATGTAAATGATGCTTAGTTTTGCACTCAAATAAATACCATTTAGGATCATTATGCATTGAATAGACTAATGTCTATCTAAGAACATAATTTTTATGAATATAGTAATTTTAATAATTTTTTTGAAAATACTTTCATAAAAGATCTCAAATAACACCAAATGAAGCACGATACATGAGGCAAGAGTTCAACCAACATTTGAATAGTCTATGACATTTAACTTATTCCTTAATTTACAAAAGTGGCCTTCATCTAAAGGTTTGGTAAAAATATCCGCTAATTGATATTCGGTTCGTATATGGCTAATTTCAATATCTCCCTTACTCACATGATCTCTCAAGAAATGGTGGCGAATATCTATATGCTTTGTTCTTGAATGTTGAACAGAGTTATTGGCTATTTTTACCATACTATCGTTATCACACAAAAGAGACATTTTATTAAACTTAATTCCATAATCCATCAATGTTTGCCTCATCCATAGCAATTGAGCACAACAACTTCCCGCGGAAACATATTCGGCTTCGACGGTAGATAAAATTACGGAGTTTTGTTTCTTGGATGACCATGATACTAAAGATCTTTGCAATAATTGACAATTACTCGATGTGCTTTTTCTATCTACTTTACAACCCGCATAATCAGAATCCAAATATCCAATTAAATCAAATTTAGCATCTTTGGGAAACCATAGGCCAATGCTAGAGGAATGCTTTAAATATCTTAGTATTCTTTTAACGGTCATCAAATGGCACTCTTTTGGAGTTACTTGAAAACGTGCACACATGCAAACACTAAACATGATATCAGACCTAGATGCGGTAAGATAAAGCAAGCTACCAATCATAGACTTATAAAGCTTTAAATCTACCAATTTACCTCCCTCATTTAGTCGAGATGACCGTTGGTTGTCATGGGAGTCTTGATGGGTTTTGCATCCTCCATGCCAAATTTCTTGATCAAATCTTTTGCACACTTGGTTTGGCTCACGAAGGTTCCATCTTTGAGTTGCTTGATTTGAAGTCCAAGGAAATAGCTCAATTCTTCAATCATAGACATTTTAAATTCCCTAGACATCATATCACCAAACTCTTTGCAAAAATCTTGATTAGTAGACCCAAAAATGATATCATCAACATAAATTTGACAGACAAAAAAATTATCATTTAAAACTTTAGTAAATAGAGTAGAATCAATTTTCCCAATTTTGAATCCTTTTGAGACTAGAAAATCTCTAAGGCGTTCATACCATACTCTAGGAGCTTGTTTAAGACCATAGAGCGCCTTGGAGAGTTTATAGACATGATTTGGATCTTTAGGATCTTCAAAACTAGGAGGTTGTTTAACAAAGATAAGTTCGGATATTTTACCATTTAAGAAGGCACTTTTAACATCCATTTGAAATAATTTTATATCAAAGCATGATGCAAAAGCAAGTAATATCCGAATTGACTCAAGCCTAGCTACGGGAGCAAAGGTTTCACCAAAATTCAAACCTTCGACTTATGAATAACCTTGAGCGACGAATCTTGCTTTGTTTCTAACAACCATACCATTCTCATCTTGCTCGTTCCTAAAAACCCATTTTGTACCAATAATGTTGTGTTCCTTGGGTCGATCCACCAATATCCAAACTTCATTTCGAGTGAAGTTATTGAGTTCTTCATGCATAGCATGCACCCAATCCAGATCATCAAGCGCTTCTTCTATATGCTTTGGCTCAATAGAAGAGACAAAAGAGTAATGTTCACAAAAAGAAGCAACACGAGAACGAGTTTGGACATCCTTACTTACGTCACCTAATATTTGGTCTATTGGATGATTCTTTGTAATTGCATTGTAAATTCTTGGTGGTAGGTTGGATGGTTAATCATCTTCCTTATTGTCCTCTTCGTCAATTTGGATTTGATTTGTGGAAGAGGTAGGAGGTTCAACTTGAATGGAAGGTGATGGATTGTCTTCGGGCTTGATGTCGCCTATTTGCATATACTACATTGCTTTTCTTAAAACTTCATCACCTACATCATCCAAATTCTCATGCTCTTCTTGAGAGCCATTAGTTTCATCAAATTGCACATCGTGCCTTTCTTCAACTAAACCGGAGTTTTTGTTAAAGACACGATAAGCTTTGCTATTTGAAGAATAACCAAGTAAGAAACCAACGCCACAACGACTATCAAATTTTGAAAGACAAATACCCTTTTTCAAAATATAACATTTGCAACCAAATACACGAAAATAAGAGATGTTCGATTTTTTTTCCTACAAGAAGCTCATAGGAAGTCTTTTTCAAAAGACGATACAAATAAAGATGATTTATGGAATAACAAGCGGTGTTCATAGCTTCCGCCCAAAAACTATCGGAAGTATTGTACTCATCAAGTATTGTCCTAACTATTTCAATTAATGTATAATTTTTCCTTTCTACAACTCCATTTTGCTCCGGAGTGTAGGTTGTGGAAAATTCGTGCTTTATTCCAAGTTCATCACAAAAGTCTTCAACTTTAGTATTCTTGAACTCGGAACCATTATCACTACAGTTTTTTAAAATTTTGAAATCAAATTCATTTTGAGCTCTTTCTGCAAAACTTTTGAAAATGCCGGAGGTTTCATCCTTGTCATCTAGGAAGAAGACCCATGTGTATCTGGAGTAATCATCTACAATGACTAACCAATAGCTATTACCCCCGATACTCTTATAGGTTGTTGGCCCAAACAAATTCATATGTAAGAGTTCCAATGGTCTAGAAGTTGACATGATACTCTTGGAATGATGAGAATTAGCGACTTGTTTACCGGCTTGACAAGCACTACAAAGTCTATTTTTCTCAAACTTCACATCTTTCAAGCCAACAACTAAATCATGTTTTAAAAGCTTTTTAGGTTGAATCATTCCAACATGAGCTAGCCTTCTATACCAAAGCCAACCCAATGAGGTTTTTGCAATTAAACAAGTTTTAAAATAAGATTCATTTGAACTAAAATCAACCAAATAAAAATTCCCAAATCTAAAGCCTTTAAAAACTAAAGAACTATCTTTTGCATTTGAAATTGTAACACCTTCACTTGAGAACGAGCAAATTAGTCCAAGATCACATATTTGATCAACGGATAGCAAATTGAAATTCAATAATTCTACTAAAGATACATTGGAAATGGAAAGGTCATTTGAGATAGCAATTTTACCCAATCCTATTTCCTTTCCTTTGCTATTATCACCAAATGTGGTATTGTATACTCCTTTTTCATTCTCGAATGTGGTGAACATCTTTCTATCACCGGTCATGTGTTGAGTACATCCACTATCAAGCACCTAATGTTTTTCACCGGTTTTATAGTTCACCTATAAAACAAGAATCAAGTTCTTTTATGTACCTAAATTTGTTTGGGTCCTTGGAGGTTAGTAACCAAGGATTTAGGCACCCAAATAGCATTCTTTTAAGCGCCTAAAATTGAAGTGCCAATAAATCTAGCAATTACTTTACCATTCTTAGTCTTTTTAAGCATATAACATGAATCATATATACCAAGGAATGGAGTCTTACCAATAGAACAAGCTTGTTGCAAATGTCCTATTTCCCGGCACTTATGGTAATATTTACCATTTTGCTTCACAAACCTTTTAGGCTTATTTACCAGTTTCTTACCTTTCTTGGGCACATACCCAAGTCCTTCTTTGTTGATGTAATACCCCAAATATCAATTGGAGAAAATATTATTCGGGAGAGGAAAATTTATTCAATATCGATTGTAACAAAGTTTAGAGATGGAATTAAGTTCAAAATTTAGAATTTTAGGAAAGGAATGGGCCGCCAACCCATATTCGAGAGGAGAGGAGCCGGCCATAGTGGCCCAAGGCTCATGAGTGGGCTGGCAGCCCATTAGAAGGCAAAGGAGGGGAGGGGACCAAACCCTAGCCACTCCTTGCTACAGTAGTTGTGCTACAGTAGCGGCATGCTAAGTGCTCCACCTCTCCCCGGCGCCACCCTCCCTGCTGCCGGCCATCGGGAAGAAGAAAGGAGAAGGGACTAGGAGAGGAGCTTCTTCGAGGATAGATCATCGTCTTCCCGCGGATCTTCAAGGGTAACGAAGTGCTTTCCCTGCTGTTTGTTGATGATTAGAGGCGAATTCGATTAATTGGGTCGGATCGTTTTGCTGCCGGCAGATGTTCAATTCTGTCCAGTACCTTGCGGGGTCAATTTCGAATTCTTAGAGGCCGAATTGGAGATGCCCATCTCCTAGAGATATCTAGATAATGTTTTTAGCTTTCCGTGGCCGCCAATAACACCTAATTCCAACATACGGATCAAAAGTTATGATAGTTTCATTTCTGCTGTCCAGAATTCTGACGTGATTGATCTGTTAAGTTGTCTTTTAAGATATGTTTATGTTAAAGGCAAATTCAGGATTTCCACCCAACTAGGTTATTTTATATTTTTTCATAAAATTTCCAGAATAATAAAGAACTCCCTAATCGGAGTTGTATATAAAAAGTTGTGATCTGTTCTTTACCGCTGTCCGTTTCGTCTGGGCAGAATCTGTTTTTTAAGTTCATCTGCCTGTAGTATATTGATTTTGGCCGAATTGGGTTATCTCACCAACCAGGTTTTAGTATATATATTTGTTAAGTTTTCATAGGATCTGGGCTCACCTCGTTCCGAGTCCCGGATCGTTAGATATAGTGATTACTGTCTTTGCTGTCGAAATCGGTTCCATGATTGTGTTATCTGCATTTTGATTAGATCTAATTAGTTAATTGTGGGTTGTCGGGAAGGCGTTGTAGAACATTAATAGAAGTGTCCTGTTATATGTTGTTCTTATTTGAGTATATATTGTGTAGGCAGAGAGGCTTGGTAGCACCGCCATTGCCTACTAACGCGTCGCATCATGAAGGTAAAATACTTTGATGTTACGATAATTAGAAAATGTTGAATGCTTGATGTTGATATTGTGTTTTCTAAGATCCATGATAATATTTAATGTTCATGTTCCTTCCATATGTGTTATCTCCATGATTAGAGAGCATATCTTTTCAATATACATATTGCATTCCATGCATCCATTATTCATGTTTCATCCACGGAGTGGATTAAAAAGACCTATCAATTCGGTATGGGCACGTAAGACCCACCATTCCAATGTGGGCAGATTAGGACACCCGTATGAAACGTTCTTCATACGGGACTTGGATCCGCATTTTGTTAAATGCGGGCTTAGGTGAATCTGACGCGGTGTGTCACTAGCAATACCGGTATATGCATGTGTGTAGTCCCTTCATTTCATTCAATCCATTCATTTCATTCATTCAAATATTCGTTCTGTGATTTATTCATATTCTTCAATGATGTTGGCTTGATCATGTTTGTTGTATGTCCCATTTATTCACTGTACTTGCTGAGTCTTGGACTCATTCTTGCGTTGTTTGTTTATTTTAGGTGATTATTGATGTTGGCTCTATTGGGAGGGAGTAGACACGCACTACTCATTCACTTCACCCTATTCAAGTTCAAGATTATGATTTAGTTTTATTTTTCATTCATTATTGATGAACTGTAATAAATAAATTTAGATGATGAATGATACCTATTGCTATGTTATGGTTAATTCAGTAGTACTTGTGATCTTTGATTATTCCTTCGATAGTTATTGCTTAGATTCGGACTATATTCATGACATGGTCCTATTGAATATTGATCTCTTTTTGTCGTTAGATGAGAAGGTGTTCTAATTCTTCCGCATTATGGTTATATGTTAGATTATTTAGGTGACATCTTGGCTTCCGAATAACCAAGGTGTTACAGTTGAATGAGCACATTTGCTCACTCAAAAGCTTATCAAGGGTGGCCTTACCCTTGAAGCACCTTTCCAAGCTTTTGCTTAGCTTGGTCACTTGCTCTTTTAGCTCATTATTTTCAACAACAAGCTTTGTTTCATTATGCTCAATATTATCATGATTAGCATTAATACTAGAGTAACATGGCATAGCAATAGGATCATTACATGAAATAGATGGACTAGTTTTAACAATTTTTATACTAGGCATATCATCAATAATATCACATGTAATTCCTACACTAGAGCAAGACTTGCTTGAATTTTCTTGGATACGCAAGTCATGAGCTTCCTTTAGCTCCTCATAAGAATCTTTTAGAGAAATATGCTCTCTCTTCAAGACCTTATATTTTGACATTTCTTTTCCAAGATATTCATTTAAGTCTTCAAGCATATCCATTAATTCATCATAAGTTGGTTCATCATTACTAATAGATTTTACCTTATCTCCTTTTGCCATGAAGCAAGTAGGAGTGGAGAATAGCGACGGAGCTTCCTTGATGACGATGCCAACGAGTCCCTTCTTCGTAGGGGACTCATCCTCATCGGAGTCGGAGTCGCTTAACTCCTTATTGGAATCCCACTCTTCTAAAATGGTTAGGAGCTTGGGTTTAAAAAACTTCCTTATGTATTATGGGTCATTGAACCACGACCCGATCATCTGACCGTGAAACGTCATTCTTCTTGGTTTATGGTGCTAAAGCCATGCTTCCTCCAGAACTAAAACTCGGCTCTGCTCGAACCGATTGTCTCAACGAAAACAATCAGAATAAACGACGACTTGACAACATCAATTTTATTGAAAAACGACGAAACCAAGCCCTGATACGATCTGCATTCTACCAACAAGCCAAATGAAGGTACCATAGTCGTAAGGTGCAACCTCGTAGCCTTGCTGTATGTGATCTGGTTCTTAGAAAAATTCAGAACCAGGCAAACCGCAACATGCTTTCTCCCAAGTGGGAAGGTCCCTACACTGTGGTCAAAGTCACCCGACCAGGTTCAGTGCGACTAGCCATGTCTGATGGGTGTGTTTTGTCTAATTCTTGAAACATTGATCAACTGCATAAGTTCTTTGTTTAATTATCCTTTACATTCTTTTTTTAATAAAGATTAGTCATTCTTTTATTCCTTTTTGACGAGTGATATTGTTTATATATCTGTATCTATACTTTGGCCATCTACTATTGTTGTTTAAGCTGGTCGGAGAGGACCTCTTTCTCTTCGACATCCTTTACAAGGATCTCTGTTACTTTTTGGCAACAACTTCTAAGTCACATGCTGTATGGGTACTAGTCGTGATCATTAGATGAATGATTCCCATGCGTGACCACGCTCTTTTCTCAAAGAAATATATGAGTGACCAGAGCATAACACAAACAACTTTGTGTAGTAACTCATATACTTAAGATTGTGGAGACTGTATTTCTTCATTTCAACATTCGATTCTACTCTCGTTTGGCTACTGGTCGGGACACGGAAAGCCTCCTAGTCGAAGTCTTTAATTCTTCGCACGTGGTCCTACCCACTGGAAGGAGCTTCTTAGCGATGGTTCTTTTCCTACGATCCTCGTTGCTAGTCGGACTTGAGCTTGAGCACGTTTCACGAAGTGTTTTTCATGTCTTCAGTTCTTAACAGTTCTTCCGACCAGTTTTGGATACTACATATAAATAAGATCGCTTATTGTTTTTTTCATATATTCTTGCATATTTTCTTTCCCATCAAAGCAAGTTTTTTTATTTTCTTCCGACCATATAATATTTTGTTTGGCATTTTGATTATGACAAACAGATCTATAACAATTGAAATCAGACACTGGTTCTGACCAAATTGGTTTCTTAGTATTATTGCGAACAGTTTTATCATATAATCAGTATATGCTTTCAAACAATGGTAAAGACTTTAGTACACCTTCTTAGCTTACTACTTATTTAGTAAAGTCTATCTACTATAAAGCAATCGGGGACTAGAGAATATGTGAGTACTTCATAAGTCGACACAATAAATAAACTTGTTGATGATAGAAAGGTAAGTTATATATATATATATATATATATATATATATATATATATATATATATATTTCATAAGTCTTATATTACAATTGTCTACTCTTGGATATCCCCAGACTAATTGCTGCTTGACGAAGATCCGACCTCCATTTACTCTGCAACCTTGTCTCCGAGAGGCATTACTTCCTCGAGAAACTTGGTCTCATCTTCAAGCAAGCAGTTGAAATCTTCTTCAACAGCTTGGAGATTGATGGAGAGATCGGAAGCCTTCAGCTTTGCTAAAGCAAAGCTAACTCCGCTGGCCACAACTTCTTTCATCGTCTGGGTATAGTTTTCTCGAGTAGTTTTGAGTAGGCCCTTGAGATCTTCCAGGATTTGGCCAAAATAGTTCATCTTCTCCGTTGGATCTCTTAAGGTAAGCAGACTTGATCCTGATCCCATATCAAAGATCATCTTATTAAGCGCCAAGATTTTTTCATCAAGGCTCTGCACAAGGGTTGCCCCTTTATCTTGCTCAAAACTCTAGAGCTTTTTCTACTCTTGTTACCGCTTGAGTTTGCTCTGCAAATAAATCAAGTGGTAAATATCTATGATTAAAAGAGATAATATATTGGTCAAGTTTACGACTAGTTATCTTTAGTCTTCTTTTCGAAAGTCTCAATGACTTCCTTGAGCTTGGTCGTTGTGTATGCGATCGACCGATCCTTGGCTTGGCATTCTTCTTTAAGCTTGGTTATTATGGCTTCTTTAGCCACGACATCTTTTTTTATTTTCTCCAAATCTATCAAATATGATAAGGGAGAATAATTGATTAACAGAAGAAGAACAAGGTAGCAAAGAAGAAGACAAGTTAAGAAGAAAGTCCTTACTTTTTAATTCAGAATGTTTCTTCTCAAGGTTCTTTATTCGCTGGGTCAGTCCTCCGACCATAGCATAATTCTCGACCATGTGCTACACAAATAGCATTCTTCTTTAAGTTTCTGATAAACTTTTAGAGGAGAAACTATGAAAATGGCCGTAAATACTTACTCGAATTGCCACGTCATTATATTCGGCAAAAATTGTATCAGGACCCGTCTCGGCTTGACGGTCCGGTACCTTTCCCCAAACCTTGTTAAGCTCATTATCCTCGATAAATCGAGAGCAAAAAGGGAACTTGTTAGATTGAGAGGAATTACCAACATGGGGTCAAAACCTGTTGAGGACCTTCAGGGATATCTACCTCCACATATGGAGTTAGAATCACCACAGGATCCTGAACAAGCGCTGGCACCGACGTCTACTCGAGGGCTTCCTCAACCACTTTGTCTTCAGGAACTTTAGCTTGAGAAGTGTTCTGGACGAGGACTTCCTCGGTTGCTTGATTCTCAGGAATGTTCTGGTCGGAAACAACCGGTACACCAGAAGACCTGCACAAAAATAAGAAAGGAAGTTCAAGAATTCGATATATCAAAGGCTCTTAAGGTATGCACTCATGCAACTTTTTCATTTGTACGTACCTAATCGATTTTTTGGTCTTGACCTTGAAACGCGCCGGATTAAATTCCATAATGCTCGCCTTTCTTTTCTTTTCAACCAATTTCACCGGTTCTAAACCGGAGGGCTGGTTGTACCCCCCCCCATCCTCCAACATGAGGTCGGAAGCGATATTCTCGACCAGCTGGTAGAGGATAGCATTCCTGATCATTGGGGCGGAAGGTGTGGTTTCATCGACCTCCAGAGTAGTTGTTTTAGTAACAACTGTCAGGTCATGAACGACCACTTTGGGGTTTACAACTTCGGCAGCTTTGCTCTACGAACCTTCCATCTTTTCCACCTAAGTAAAAATCAAATTTGATTAGGTGATGAAATTTACCATCTAATATATATATATATATATATATATATATATATATATATATATATATATATATATATATATATATATATTCTTTCAAATGCTCTTTTACCTCGAAAAGATCATCTTCTTCCATGGCCTCTGGGCAGAAATCGATCGGAACCACGGTAGGATTAAAATCCCTATCAGATTGAATAACCTTCAGTCTGACCGCCTACATATTAAAAGCAAACTTAGAAACAGATCGGATAATATATAAAAGATGAAGAAATTGGTTATCTACCTTAAGTCTCCTCAGTCTCTCTTCATCAGAGACGATCACCAAAACACCAGGAGATGCAACCTTCTCATAAGGCTCCCCGGCGTAGATCATTTTGATCCGCTCTCTGACCTCGTTAGAGGAAAGGACTTCAAAAGAGATAAAAGAGATTTTAAGGTTATATGATAATATACTAATGGGTTATACTGGTCAGAGCTTATTCAAAGACTTACTATCCCTTGAGTCCTTGATTGCTTCATCCCGACCAATGTACTTGAGCAGGGAATGGTCTCGAAGCTTTAGAGGACTAATTCGGCACATAGTGAAATCCCTCACTAAATGCTAGGAAGTCAAGCCCTTTTTCCTTAAGTCTTGAACAGCCTTCGCCCATCTTCCGACCATCACTATCTTCTCCGCGGTCTCCCTCCACTTTGGATTCTTGCTTGCCCTTTTTCCGGCGAAGTAGAGGTCGTCGCCCTTCGTGACCGTCATGTAAAACCAGTTCTTTTTCCATGATGACCACGAGGATTTCGAGTACATTGGGATGTACTCATCGGCATTCCCATCGTGAAGGCGTAGTGTGCATTCTCCAGGACCCGCCGTGGAACTCTTTGACATTGCCATCTGGTAAAAGTACCTGAAGAGCTTCAAATTCGGTCGCGTTCCTAGGTACGCCTCGCATCGATAGGCGAAAATGTTGATGTTGACGACGGAGTTCGGAGCCAAATTCACCAACCATGCCCCGTAGTACTCTAGAACTCGGGAGAAAAATTTATGCGCCGGCAGTCTTAACCCGCACTCGATGTAGGCAAGGAAGATAGGGATTTCCCCTTCCACACGGCTCGAAAAGTGTTCTCCAGCCGCTGACATCCACTTGATCAAGTTCTTGTCCGGAAGCATTCCAATTCCTTACAGCGCCTCAAGTTTCCTCTCGCTTAGATCTGAAACCACCCACTTGGTAATCGAGTCCGACATGGTGAGATATCGTGAGGAGATGAATAGAGGTCGGAAGAAGCTTTTGATATGAAAGAAAGCGGAGATCAAAAAAGATTTTTAGCAAGAGGATGAAGAGGATTAAGGAAAATCTGGAAGCGTAAGTGCTCTAAAACCCAGCAATGGGGATTTTATAGTTTCAAATTTTTAACTGCAATCGAAAGTAATTTAGAGTCCAACGGACAAAACCTTTTTGTTCAACAGACAGAAAACTCTTTGATTCCCAAGGTAGGTTCACAACTTTAAAGTGAATACAGACCACCTCATATGTCACGACATTAAATGAGGGACTGCCCGAGATGACTTTGTCGAAAAACGGTGTTCACACGACCTATTCATTTAAAGTTGGGGGGCTAGCCGACAAGGATTAAAATATCTATATATTACTTTAATACATAATAAAAGACCATACGTCTTCATGGTCGTAACCACTAAGGCTAATGACCTCATTGATCGTAAGGATTCCAGAAGTTACATAATGGGTACCCTGGTCAGACAAGGTCATGTACCTAGTCTCCAACCAGGTAGCTGCTTGTAGAAGCTATGAACTGCTATCTAGATCTGATTCCAAGTATATTCTTTACCGTGTGATGAATGGAACACATATTGTATACTCCGTACCACGTGACGTTACATAATCCTAAGACACTGACAAACAACCACCGTACAGCTGACTGTCTCACAGATGTTCAACCGCAGAGCGATGATACTTTATCAACCATCGTCTTGTTCCGACCAGTCACGACGCTTCACAACGGACATCTTCTCCAGGAGTAACTGCCACCTCTTCGGAAGTTATTTAAGGATGGAGTGCAGACGAAAGGAGGATCATCTGGCATCATATTAGAGGATCACCTTGTATCAGATCAGAGCAGCGTAATCAGCATTAGATTCATGCTCCAAGCCTGATTAAATAGGATAGCAAGCATCATACTCAGTGTAACTAGGATTAGTTCATCGCCTAGCCGTAGGCACTCCCTGTAATAGCCAGTTCATATCAATACAGAGCAGTCTCATTCTCTCCCAAGAAATCTATGCTATTTTTCTCTATTTTATTTCGTAACATCGGCGACTCGATCGTCGACACCTCCCTCTCCCACTCACCTTCTTTTGCCAGCCTTTCAAGCTTGAAGCTCATCGGCCGAGCTTCGCTCCACCACATTTTGCGCCGCCACCGCGGAAGCTCCGGTGACGTCGTCTACGTCTTCAAGATCGCAAGACTCCGCTCTACGCCGTGCTCGCACTAGCTTCGCCCGAGAGCCACTGGACCGTCACCGCCGCCGGAGCCCTATCATCGTCACCACCTTTGTCCCTCGCCGCCGGCCATTCCTACCCGCCCTCTCGCCGCGAAAGGGAGCACTAGGATCAGTGCAACGCCCTCGTTCTTTTGACACCACCCGCTGGGCTCGCCGTGGCGCCTAGCGCCGGCGAGCCTACACGCCTGAGCCGCCAACGTCCACCGCGCCGACGTGGCCGCCACGTCACAGCCACCTCCTCCCTCCGCTGACGTGGCTGCCTAGTTAGCCCACGTGGCGTTTCCTCCCCTTTTCCTTTACAAAAATAAATCAGCCTAAAAACAAATCCCAGCCGCTGACGTCAGCTGACGCAATAAATTGATTTCCCTTTTGAAAATTAATTCCAAAAATCCAAAAAACCCCTTTTTCATCATTTCATGTATTTTCAAACTTCTGAGAGCCCGTTCTCCTCCGTTAGAACTTTGATTCGAGCGATTCAAATTTCTAAATTCATCTAAATTAAATATCTACCTCTCAGAACCAAAAGTATTTAATTTGGAGTCTATTTGAATTTTATTAGGATTTTCTTTAAAATTGGCTTATTTTCACGTGTAGATTTCGATGACTTCGGAGAACCGGATATTGACACCGTTCGAGAACAACAACTAATTAAGCAAGGCAAGTTACATCTTTTGATCATATTTGAATCCCAGTACTTTAAATTATTTAAATTCCATTTTAAATTATTATTTCATTTGTATTTATATTCAAATAATTTGAAATTTCTGTCTTAAGCTTTATAGTTATTCCCAATTCTAATGTATAGGCAGTTATTGTCAAGATAGATAGTACGGAGAATCTTTCCGAATGTGATATATTTAGGGGTTAGAAATTAGAAGGATTGGATTGTAATAATACATTATTGTTGGATGCTTGATTATGAGAATACCTTATTGTAGGATTATAACAATATACAATGCGTGGAAGTTGGATTGTAGAAATACATGATTCTTGGATATCGATTATATAATTATACAGCTATTGATTATTGGATTATAGGATTGAATAATAGTTAGAGATCGAATCATATAAGTGCAATATTAACGGACATGGAATATAGAAATAAACGATTGATGTGTTAGTGGAGGTTGCAGCAGAAACAACGGCGATTGTGGAGGCGACAAGACTGGCAGGGGCAGCGGAAGGAAGATAAAGACAGTCAAGCTCCTAGAGACGGTGTGAGTTATAGCGGCGAGGGCCAGTACTAACTAGAGTCCCCGTGCGTCGACCCTAAACACAACAAGAATCAGAATCGAGAATAACACGATAACCATGATCAGTGAGCTGATCGGTAGATATGAGCTGCATTGTTAGTTTGGGAACAAGAGAAACAGGAGGAATACGAAAAGAGGAATGGGAAAGAGTGCCTCGTCCTGTGACAAAAAGAGATGTACCATCTGCTGTCTGAACAATGATAGGAGCAGCTAAAGAACGAATGGAAGTGAGACTGGTGAAATCAGGTGTGATATGAAAAGAAGCACCAGAGTCAAGAATCTAAGATGATATACCTGAAGAAGTAGAAGGTGGTCTCTCACTAGAAGACTGTGCAGCAGAACCAACAGAACCAGACGGTGCAAAAGCAGCCATGCGATGCAGCAGTGTGAGAAACTCCTGAGAATTAGAAGCACCAGAGCTCATCTGAGAAGAGGAACCACTAGTGCCATTTGGAGGATGGCCACCACGACGTAAATCCTTCTTCTTGTAGCAGAACTGTGCCTGATGTTCAACCTTGTTGCAATAGGTGCAGCGTACCCTACCGGCGAAGTATCCTTTGGTGAAGGCACCAGCGATGAAGGAGGAGGCGAGAGCGTGGCGGGTGTAGAAACTAGAGGAGCCGCGGAACCAAAGGAAGCAGCGGTGGCGGCGATGACCCGCAACATGAAGGCACATCTTCTCAGCACAAACAGCAGCAAAGGCCTCTAATAAGGTCACACGAGGGTGGCGTGCCAGCAACTGAGCACGAGTCTGCTCATACTCAGCCCGGAGACGGGTCAGGAAGTCGTAGATATGACGAAGCTCTAGGTGAGACTGCTGACGCTGACAGCACTGACACATGTGACAAACATCCGGTCCCAAAGAATCAATCTGACGCCATACCGCAGACAATTTGGCATAGAACTCATCAATAGTGGCATCTCCATGCTACAGCCATTGCTCCTGACGCACAACAGAAAGATACAACGAATCACCAGACGGCTCGTAGCGGTTGCGTAGATGTGTCCACATCAACTGTGCTGAAGCCAAACCAACCGCATTCCTAGTGAATTACACCTCCATACTAACCAAAAGAGCAGAGGCATGAGTATCCTCATCAATCTGTGTCTTGTAGGCAGTATACTGAGTCTGAAAAGTCGCCATGACATCCTCAAAAGACTCAGATGCCATTGTACGAGCGTCTTCGGAAGCATCCTTCGGGAGTACAGGCTTAGCAGGCGGACAATGCAACTCGCTAGTAAGAAACTCCCAAAGACGCTGACCACGTATGTGGAGGCGCATATGCTGAAACCAGTCCCGATAATTGAGACCATTGAAAATCACCGGACGGCGAGCAACGGTGCCCATTGGTAGGCGGCTTGGGCGGTATGACGACCAAACAACGAAGTCTAATAAGCGTGGCCGGGCGGCATAAGCGGTTAGAACGGCGTTTCTTTTTCCTTTTTTCTTCTTTTCTTTTCTCTCGGCTCAAACAAAAGCAAAGCGCTTCTTGACCCGTGAGCCACACGACTTGTGAGCCAAAATCACGCCCGGAGCCAGGGGGAACCAGGGGAACTAGGGTTCCCCATGCGGCAGCGTGGCGATGGTGGCGGCTTCGAGGAAAACGGCGGCGGTGGTAACTGACGGTGCGGCGGCGGCGGCTCGAGGAAAACGGCGGTGGCGTGCCGAACAATAGTAGCGGCGGCGCAAGCGGCTGCTGGCGGCGGCGACAACCGGAGAGAGCGAAGGAGGCGGCACCCCGGAGCGACAACAACCGGCGCAGATCGGTGATAGGCTACTAGCGACGAGGAGGCGTGGCTTGGAGCAACGACGATGAGACGACGGCATGAGACAGCGCCGACGACCGCATGGGCGAAGACGACGTCGGTGGAGCCGAGCGGCCCGAGACGAATGCAGCCGGATGAAAGAGCTAGCGGCGGCGGCGACCCAGCTGACGAGACAATACCAATCGGCGGCGGCGCAGCAAAATCAGACAGCGGCCTGACGAAACCCTAGGTAAAGCTCTGATACCATGTTATGAATAGAGCTTGTATTCATTATGAGGCCAATGGGCCAATATATATACAAGTATAGGTGTGACATATATGCAAGTAACCCCTTATACAACAGGCAAAATACATATACATCTAACACATCTAACATGATGGATGTTGTATTTAAGGAAGAAATCTTAGAGGGACTATATGAATACATCTTAATTGGACAGTAGAAATATATCTTGGATGGATTATAGAAATATATCTTGGTTAGATTATGCAGGTATATTTTGCTGGATCATTAGAATATATCTTTGTTAAGATCATATTAGTGATATCGGATTATAGATACGGATTATGGATGACTGTTGGATTTTTAGAGATGAATGACTGTTGGATACTAGATTGTAGAAATGCATTATTGTTGGATTGTTGGGATAAGTCTCGTTGGATTACTGGAGTATATCTTGTTGGATTATAGAAATGTATAATTATTAGATATTGGATTATGGAACTACATTAATGTTGGATATTGGATTATAGAAATGTATAATTGTTAGATATTGGATTATGGAACTACATTAATGTTAGATATTGGATTTGACAAATATATTATCATTGGACATGAGACTAATAGAAATACAAGATTATTGAATATCGGATTCTATAAGTAGATAAATTAGGAAGAATGAACAGGGACGAACGGGAAGAAATATGAACAAAAAAGTAGAGCAAAACAAACACAACCAGCACGGAGAAAACATGTACGCAATTACGGCAAGGAAAACAAGCACGAACAAAGGGAGGGGAAGGAAGCAAAGACATGAAAATCAAAGCCAAAACACCCGCTGTCCACAAAGGAAGAACCAAGGAAAGGTACACAAGCCTGCATGACCAAGAACCACATTCAAGAATCTGTTTTCGATGGACAAAACATAACACCGAATCCACACCGGAGAGGCTCTGGGCAGGCACTGAAGGCAACGGCAAATCACCGTGGCACTAGAGCCGAAATAGAAAGCCGTTCAGATCCACGGAGAAGCACCCCCCCGACCCACAAAAGAAATCCCCAAAAAAGCACAAAACGAACCAACGAAGAACAGCACCTCTCTGTTGCACCTCTTCCGCTATTACTGGTGTACCGACAGAAACGAACCAAGATGTAGCACCCCCATAGATGGCAACCCACACAAATCCAGAGAGGAACGACACCGCTGACCCAACAAAAAAGCAAGATGAAGCCAGCAGAGGGCGACAAAGAATGCATGAGAAGAAGAAAGTAAAGGAAAAAGAGGACAAATGACACAAAAAAATCGAAAGGCCCGAGTACCGCAGGAAGAAAGAGGACGAGGAGGCAGAGGGTGCACAAACACCTTCTTCCCCAAAAAGAAGACAGAGAAAGCACACACAACTCGATCTAGGACGACCGCAAAAAAGCAAGAAAACCATGAAGCCAAAATCGACAGGGACAAAAACAAAGATGACACGGCGCAGCGGCAAGAAGAACTCCTCCCATCGACCAAATCCGCAGCAACGTAAACCGTAGATCGACTAGAAAGAAGTGGCAACAACAAGCGGAACGGCAAAGAACAAAAGGGAAGAAGATGCGAGAGACGCAGGGATAAGGAAGAAGAAGGACTAGCGGCAGCAACCCAGACAAGAATGTCGGATGAACGACGGAAGCGAGGACAACTGAATCACCAAAGAGACACGACACACCTGAGGCGAGAAAGAAGCAAACAAGAGAGACCTACCATACCGGGGAGTAAAAGCTCGAACAGGCGCAAAAACCGCAAAACCAACCAAGGCAGGGCATGGGCCGAATTTTTTTAAAATAATATTTTTTAAAAGATAATTACAAAAATAAATAGTCGCCACAAAAAATTACAAAAATGTGTTCACATGCCGGTTGGCGGCAGACCTCTTCCCACATTGGGTCCAACCACCTATCGCCAATTCAACCGAGCGACAAAAACTCACATCGCTAGTTGAGCTGGTGGCGATACCTATTTATCGCCAGTTGAACTGGCGATAGCTTCCTATCGCTAGTTCAACTGGCGATAGATTCCTCAAACCCTAATCTAGTTTCTGTGCTTGTGATTTTCATAAATTTTGAACGGTACGAAATCTATTAGTCGCGCAATAGCATTTTGTGATCATCGTATGTTGTTCTAGTGCGGTGAATTTCTGTAGAATTTTGCGAGGATGATTGAGGTATCAATGATTCGTAAGTAGGAAGGTAAGTGATATTATGATGCTGGGAATAACACGGAAGAATCGAATGCGAAAAGAAGAGGAGATTTGATGTTGCGAATTAAAATAGACTTTATAATGAAGCTGGGAATAACACGACGCATAGGGTTTGGTTACATACATAAAACACAGCATCATACACGATGCAACAAACCGAAGTACTCCTACGATATGATACGCCTTTTTGGAATGGAAATAGATTCGACCTTCGACGGGGGACTAGTACAGAATGGTCCGACCTACTATATGGACCGGGGCCATTTTCCCTTCCTTGCTAGCTCGACGTTAAACTCCTCGCCAGCCTCTTTGGCCTTGGCCGGCATTTCCCTCTTTCTCTTGTGCTCCCTCTCGCGAGCCTCACGCTCCTTGCGTCTGCACGCCTCGAGATGAGCTTGCGTCTCCCGACGTATGCGCTCGTTTGGCTCGTCGTTGTGGCGTGGCTCCTCCTAGATCCTGCGGTCTCTTTTGTCATGCCACTCGTCGAAGTCGAGAGACCACTGGTCATGTGGGTGGATCTCTTGGTCCATCCACTTGCGGTAGCCACATAGCGGATTCGGGGACTACAGGTAGACGGGAGAGGTTGTTAGTGCGTACTTTGAAAGAGAAATAGTGCGGGAACACAATGTAATGGCGATCCTTCCGAATTTGGCGATAGTGCTTTCGTGTCCCAATGTCAATTGGGATAGTCACTGGAGTAGTTCGTGCAACCCCAGTAACGCATGCCCAGGCTAATCCGGTGCTTATACTTAAAGAACTTGCATCGGTCCCTACACCAACAGAGGGGCGGTGTCTCCTCCTCTGACGGGTGTTGCGGCGAACGCTCGGTTGGAACGTTTTGGAAGACGCAGCTACTACGGGGGGCCTCATTGTGGAGAGCTGCCACCCTGGCACGCGTCTGTTGTTCGACCCTGGCCGTAGCAGCCCTTGCTAGTTCGCGAATCCGGTTCCGTTGCCTCTGCCTGTCGTCTATCCCGGCGTGGTGAAGGAAGCTCTGGTGTAGTGTCGGATTTGGTTGTGTTGGGTTTGGTTGTGTAGTGTTCTCTCTCAGATCTCTTCCACCCCCTTTTATAAGCCACATGGTTGGTATGGTGTGGTAAATTTCCTGCAGAGTCCTGTCTTTTGGTTCTAAAAAGTTGATGACGTAGAGTGTTGTCATGTCGATCTGAAAACCTGACGAGACATAGTGTTGTCATGTCAAATATTGCAGAGAGAAGTCATGTCTAGCTTTGCAGAGTGCTATTTTTTTGTCTGAAAAGCTGGCGAGGCAGAGTGTTGTCACGTCTTTCTTTGCAGAGTCATGTCTTTTCGGTCTGAAAAAACTGAGGAGGTATAGTGTTGTCACGTTGCTGCTACGGGGATCTTGTCTCTGTGCAAAGCTAACTCATCGAGTCACATCGCTGCGCAAAGTAAGGATGACTTAAGTCGTAGAAAGAGGGTGGTGTGGGGTGTCCCGATGAAGAATTGTACACGTGGTCGCGGTTTTCAAGCAAGCAAAAAAGAGATATCGAAACACGAGACTAGCATAATAATAGTTGTACTGAAATTAATACATGACTGATATTTAGAGAAACAAATATCTAATGACGGGCCCTATTGGGGCGCACCCCGCGTGTTGTCCCTAGCCTCGCCCGGCAATGGTCCAAGTATGTCAGAGGATCAGGCTGCCTGACTACCCGACCGACACGAGTAGCCTGAGGTGGTGTCGCGAGGGGGTCTGCGTCTGTTAGGTCGATCTCGGCCTTGCCGTCAACCGAGAAAGCCTCCATGGAGAACGAGGTATCACGCAGGTCCGTGAAGAAGTCCTCGAGGGGTGCCGATAGGTGTGCCTCGCCGTGCGACAATGAATCGTCCTCCCGAAGGCGTGCAAACATAATCATAGCAAAAGCATGTAAAAGAAAGTTACACAAGCAAGCAAGGTGGTCATACCTGATGCCCTGAAGGCGTGCCCCGATGACTCCGCGTACCCCTGCCCCGCGTACAGGTGGAGCTCAGGACCTGAAAGAGAAGATTGCCATTAGTAACTATTAGGGTTCGAAATTGTTGGACCGAAAAGGTGACTAGAGGGGGAGGAGGTCAATAGGGGCACGATTACTTTTTCACCTTGATCAGATTCAATATTAATTTCACTCCAATAGCTATGAAAGCTATGAAGATCAATATACAAGCACAGTGGAAGACTTGTATTAAACCCAAACAAAACCCCGAAGCAAATAGACCTAAATTACCAAAAACTCGGAGTTGGGTGGTCTGACATCTCACTAGGGGCGGTCTGACCGGTCACCATAGGCGGTCTGACCGCTAGATACATGGTGGTCTGAGCTCCAGGTCAATGAACAGTAAAATCAGCACGAACTCAAAATCACAAATTGGTCTAACTTTTGATCCATAACTCCAAACTTCACGAAACTTGAAACATACCATTTTTAGGATGTCCGAAACATATTCTAATCAACGATCGTGAAGATCGTTGCCAAAGTTTCGACCTTTTTCCGTTTTAGTGAAGGTTGCTTCAAAACCGAGTCAAAACCAAAATGTGATCTAAACACTTGCTTGCGGGTGATTGATGATCAAGATGATCCTAGATGTATTCCCACACATCACAGCAAGCTAGATCCAGGCCAAAAACTAAGGGAAAACCAACGAATCAAAGAAAGGCCCAAATCACAAAATAGAGAACAAGAATACAAAGAGAGTCATCTTGTGAAATTTTTCTTGGATTAATTTGGGATTGATGTTGGTTTACAGCCACTCCATCCAGGAGGACAAAGACTTAACACATGAGCACACAATCAATCCAACACTCTAGAACTCTAACATCTCCACTCTCCTCTTCCTAAGCACAACTTAGGGTTTCACAAATGAAAGGGTTAAGGAGGTGCTGGCCAGCACTCTCCCCTATTTATAGTGGAGGCTAGCTTCTAGAAAGAAAACCCTAATGGGCACCCGTTAAGCCCACACACAAACGGGTTTCACTTACGCACGTATTTTAAAGCGTCGTCTTCATCTCCTCTTGACCTAAACTGCTTCTCCTTGCGCCGTCTTGTGCCGCTGGTTAGCAAAAGGTCACCAAGGCGGTATTTAGGTGAAATTACCAAAATACCCCTTCTCGATCCTTTTTCAAAGACCGAGTCCAATCTTCGTGAAGCACTCCCACGCTTCGCCACGTGTAGGTTGATCAACGGCTCTCTTCATGTTGGCAAGTCTCTCCCATCCGGCACCCACCGAAACCACCATGGCACTTGCACCGACCCTCGCCGCAGTCCAACTCCGTCAGAAACTACCCGTTCGGTCATCCTTGTTCATTTTTCGCCATGCTTGAGTCTATTGACTTCACCCGGCATCCTCGATCGTTCTAAACCTCAGCTCTCAAGCCTAGTCCTAATCATCCTCGTCGTTGACCGTCGTTGACCTCCAAGCAACATGCATAACAATAGACCAAGAAATCGTTTTCGGGAACAAGTTCTTCGCAACTTGAACCACGTTAGTCAAAACATGCATCATGTAACACATATGCACTGAAACCTATGAACTTGACCTAACCAAACAATCATCGCCACCAAGATGGCCGACGAACAAGTCAAAATCGGTCGAGCCACCATGGCGGTCGGCCACCCTAACGGTCGGCCACACTGCTTGGTGGTCGACCGCCCACCGAGACTTAGCCAAATTTCCTTCCTGAAAATCCAAAACCTATCGAAATTTTCAAAAAAATAGAACTTTTGACTTGAAGCTCCAAAAATTATGAGTCCAAGTGTAGGAGAATCCTCTCTCTTGCCTACACTCTCTATTTTTGGCCCAGCTCCAAACTCAAAAATCTATTATGGCCGGTCAGACCGCCACCCAATGTCCGGTCTGATCGCCAGCCACTTTGCCTGAGCCTGACTTGAGGCCTAGCCGATCCGCGCCAATGGTGGCGGTCGGCCGCCACATTGGTCGGTCGACCACTTTGAGACGACATCATTTTGAACTTCGTTGAAAACACGTGTTTCAACAAACCTTCAACGCCATTGCCAATTGTATCATCATCCTAAGATCGTGAGCATATCCCCATGATATCCACAGAAATAAAGAAGCATTACATTACGCAAGCAAGCCGGACGGTCATACCTGGTGGCACGAAGGCGAGCCCCGATGACTCCGCGTACTCATGCCCCGTGGTGCTCCCACCATGGTGCCACAATGACAAGCCTGCCACGTCCGGGGTAGGAGCCCATGGCTGTGAACCACCTCGGCTGAACCCTCGTCCTTGCACTAGTCGGTCCACCGCGTCCCTCGGCGTGCGACAAGTTGCGATCTGGATGCCTCGTCTCGCGGCGTCCATGATCCGCTGCAAGACCCCTCTGGTGTCCCCCTGCGTCATGTGGTGCGCAGAGGTTGCTAACTCGAGAATCTCCTGGTGTAGATCTGTCTGCACAAGTAATGAACAAGTTAGAAACATAAATCTGGCAAATTAAATATGAATTAAGGACCGTTCAATACGTAGGAGTGGTGGAAAGCGGTGTCCAGCTGAGTGGGGTACGTGTCGGACGTCGCAGCCTTATGTCGTGGTGGGTCGACCACGACCCGGACGCAGCGAAGCCTCGTCCGATTAGCGTACCACTCCATGTACTCTCCGTACATCTCGAGGTTGTACGGATCATTCCCACACTGGATGGGTCCTCGTGCGCGCCACTCCAAGCCTCAACCCAAGGCTTCATCCTGTCCAACCAGGACATCGTGCCACATACTCCCTTCCTAGTGTACCTGTGAACGTCAACACAAGTATTTGGTCAGCACGTAACATACATTATGTGAAAGAAGTAAAGAGTGAACTTACACGTGGACGTGCTCCAGCACCCGTGTCCCCCCCCAAGGGGCTGGGACCTCCTGTCTAGATCGAACTGGCGCAGGACCCACTGCACCTGGTAATCCTCCACGAAGACATCATGTACCAAGGCCCTCCGCGTGTACCAGTACACGTAGTCTCGCGTGCATAGGATCGACAGTCCGTCGGGCGCCCGTGTGTTCACCCTCTCCTAAGTGTATGGTGTCCAGATGACGCGGTCATAGATTAGCTGATTGAACATCACGACGTACTCCGGGTAGGAGCCTTGCAAAGTGATTGGCGTGAAGGTGACCTGTGCAATAGAACAACACAAACTTAGCACACGAAATTGTTATTACAATACGAAAAATTATAAATGATCATGAAACTAACCCATCGACGGCACCACACTGTGCCCATGGTGGGCCAGTCCACGTCGTCGCCCTGAGTGTACAAGCTGACCGCGTACGCTCCCAAGTTCAATTGTGGTCGTCCGATCTGGAAGCGCTCGAAGGACCACAGCTGCAGAAGTAGTGGGCATCCAGAGAGAATAGAGCTATCCCGAGCACGGTGGCACGCATCGCACAGTGCGCGGTACGTCGCGCACAGTACGGTCGGACCCTGCGCATAGGAGGGGATCTCTTCCACCTGCAAATCGGCCACCTCACATGCGTACCGGATGTAGTGCTTGTCGACGCTGTCGTCGTGGGACCCCAGGAACATGACCCACCCGAACAACCATAGCAGGTAGGCCTCGAAGTGCCTCCTAACAATGACGTCTCCTGCATCAGGCGCCATACGCTCAGGCTGCAAGAAGACATGTACACGTCAGCAAGATTCACATACGAATTTAAGCGAGATGACAATAGTTACAAATACTTACGTTGAGCGGCGGATCCACCTCAACATCGGCCGGCGGTTTTTCTTGAACTCGATGTACCTTTGCGTGGCGGCACATCGTGGAACCTCGCTAGGAGATGCATGCACCCGTGGCGAGATGTCGTCGCCGCCAGGCGAGAACGTGCATGGCAACCCGGTTAGGAAGGTCATATCCTGGAGCGTTGGCGCCATCTCTCGCACGGAAGGTGGAACGTGTGCGTCTCTGGCCTCCAACGGTCAACGGCGCCCGTCGGCGGGGCTCGGTCGTATGGAAAACGTCTAGACGTATGACCAGGACCACAGTCTTGGTCGTCCTCCCACGTCGCCTCGACCATCCTCGCTAGTGGAAGGAGGTCTGCCGCTCTCAACCTGCGTCGAAACGATTAAGAACAAACGTGACTGCACGCAAAGTAGTCAGACCGGGATTGAGTGCATGAAGGTCAGAACTACACGTACCTTGGAACCCAGTTTGGGTGTAGCCTCCATGCCCTGATGGGTGTGCGCAGCCGCAGCGCGCCAAGCTCAATCAGCGCCTCGCCCTCCAGGGGGAGCACGATACTGAGGTGGCTACGGTGACGTGCGTCAATCACCGGGTCAAACAACTCGTAGTGGCTTACGTCCGCCATACCTACAAATTAAGTGCATGCATTGTAAAAACTACGAAACATGTACAAAAACCAAAATTACTACTTAAAAAATAATTTTCGACGTTAACAGAATAATTACCACACAAAAATATAAACCAAATTTAGGCTACTCAGCAATTTAAACAGATTTGTAATAGGGTCTTCCAATTTAGAGGATATTTTTAAATATATTCCTAGTGCAAATATAAACAATAAACAAAGTTCTTCCTATTTTACTAACTAGTTTCGTACTTTAAAATTAATTTTTGACATTACCAACATAATTACCACGCACAAATGGGAAGCTAAATAAAGCTGACATTATTTTTTACATATTTCTAATAGTCGTCTTTCTATTTCTGCTGATTTATCCTAAATCGTTTAACTGCTATAACATTCATAACATGTGTACGACAAACTAAACTATACACATCTCAAATAATGTAGTACATAGTTTGACTACGATTATCTAATCTACTTAATTCTATGTCGCTATTCTACTTAATTCTATATACTTAATTCTACTGGCTATTCTACTTAATCTATGTCGCTATTCTACTTGATTCTAGTTGCTATTCTATTTAATTCTACTGGCTATTCTACTTAATTCTATATCGCTATTCTACTTGATTTTAGTCGCTATTCTACTTCATTCTATGTCGCTATTCTACTTAATTCTATGTACTTAATTCTACTGGCTATTCTACTTAATTATATGTCTCTATTCTACATAATTTGACATAATGTACAAGGTTGCAAAAAAAATGTACCTGCAAGAGATTTCTAATGAAGAATGTGATCACACGATTTGGTATACCCAGTCGTATAATCACAGACAATGGTGCCCAGTTCTCCAGCAGTCAATTCCAAGAATTCTGCGATGAACTTGGCGTCAAAGTTCATTTTGCTTCTGTTGCTCATCCACAGAGCAATGGGGTAGTTGAGCGAGCTAATGGTATCATTATGTAAGGGATCAAACACCGAGTATTCGACCAGTTAATCAAACGGTCAGGAGCTTGGGCTCAAGAACTCCCGTCTGTATTATGGGCCGTTCGAACCACGACCAGTCGTGCGACCGGTGAAACGCCATTCTTTTTGGTTTATGGTGTTGAAGCCATGCTTCCTCTAGAACTCAAAATTGGCTCTGCTCGAATTGATCGTTTTAATGAAAATGATCAAAATGAACGACGACTCGACGACATCAATTTCCTTGAAGAAATACGAAATCAAGCCCTTGTACGATCAGCAGTATATCAACAAGCCATGCGAAGGTACCATAGTCGTAAGGTGCAACCTCGCAGCCTTGCTGTAGGTAATCTGGTTCTCAGAAAAATTCAGAATCAGGCTAATCGCAACAAGCTTTCTCCCAAGTGGGAAGGTCCTTACAATGTGGTCGAAGTCACCCGACCAGGTTCTGTTAGACTCGCCATGTCGGACGGGCAAATTTTGTCAAATTCTTAGAACATTGATCAATTGCGTAAGTTTTATGTCTAATTATTTTGTACTTTATTTCAATTCTTGATTTAGTATATTCATTCTTTTGTTTTCGACAAGTGATCGGTTTATATATCTATGCCTATATCACGGTCATCTATTATTGTTGTTTAAAATGGTCGGAGAAGACAATTTTTCTCTCCGATATCCTTTATCGGGATCTTTGTTACTCTTTGGCAACGACATCAGTGTCATACGCTGTATAGGTCCTAGTCGTGATCATTCCATGAATGATTCCACGTGCGACCATACGAGTAAACAGAGCATAACACAAACAACAATGTATAGTTCACTATGCTATTAAGATCATGAAGACTATATTTCTTCATTTCAACATTCTGTTCTACTCTCGTTTGGCTACTAGTCGAGACACGGAAAGCCTCCTAGTCGAAGTCTCTCCTTTTTCGCACGTGGTCCTGCCCACTGGAAGGAGCTTCCTAACGACGATTCTTTTCTTACGATCCTCGCTACCAGTCGGACTTGAGCTTGAACATGTTTTGCGAAATGTTTTTCTATATCTTCTATTCTTATCAGTTTTTTCTGACCAGTTTTAGGTCGTATATATAAATACAATCACTTCTCTTCAATTGCATACATTCTTGCATTTCTTCTTATGTCAATACAACAAGTCTTTTTTCCGACCAAGTGCAACTTTTGATTGGTATTTCGATCATGACAAACAAGGATCTATAACTAGACGAAATCATAAGTTGGTTCCGACCACAGTGATTTCCTAGTATTGCTACGATCAGTTTTGTCTTCATATCGGCACATACCTTCAAAACAATGGTTTCGACTTTCATTCTCTATCTTGGCTACACTTGTATAGTAAAGTTCTTCTACTATAAAACGATTCGGGGCTAGGAGGTATCTGAGAATTTTAAAAGTCAAGCGGGATAAACAAAAGCATTGTTGATGACATAAAAGGTAAGTTTTATACATTATTTTTCAATATTCTTACATTTGCGAGGGCCTACTCTCGAAATATCTCCGGGTTAATTCTTGCTTGATGGAGATCAGGCCTCCATCTCCTCTACAACTTTATCTCTAAGTGGCTGAGTTCTTCCATGAACTTGGTCGCCTCCTCAGTGGGCGGTTGAAGTCATCTTCAACGACTTGGAGATCAATGGAGGGTTTGAAGCTTTCATTTTGCCAAAGCAAAACTAACTCCACTAGCAACTTTGTTTTCATGGCTTGGACATAGTTCTTAGAGTAGTCTTGAGCAGACCTCCGAGATCCTCTAGAAGTTGACCCAAGTAGTTCATTTTCTCTATAGGATCCCTTAAGGTAGGTGGACTTGATCCTGATCCCATATCAAAGATCATCTTGTTCAAGGCATGGATCTTTTCGTCAATGTTTTGCACAAGAGCCGCCTCCTTGTCTTGCTCAAATTTCAGAGTCTTTTCTGCTCTGTCCAAAGCTTGTTTTTGCTCTGTAAGAGTAAAACAGGTGATAAGCACAAAAATGATTGGAGGAAGATAATAAGTCAAGTTTACGACCTGTTACCTTCAATTTTCTTGTTAAGCTCTTCCTTGCTGGTCATCGCTTCGGCGATCGACCGGTCCTTAGCTTTGATTTCCTCTTCAAACAAAGCTGTCTTGGCTTTCTCAGCCATGATCTCTTCTTTTATTTTCTCCAAATCTATCGAATGAGATAAGGGAGAATAATTAGAGAAGAGTAAAGTTTTGAAGAAAGACAAAAGGTTAAGTGGGAAGTTCTTACTTTCCAGTTCGGAGTGCTTTTGCTCCAAGTCTTTAACTCGCTGGGTCAGTCCTCTGACCACAGCAAAATTCTCGACCAAATGCTGCACAAATAGCATTCTCTCTTTAAGTTTCCTATGAACTTTTTAAGAAAGACTATGAAGCTGGTCGTAGATACTTACCCGAATTGCCATGTCATTATAATCGGCGAAAATAATATCATGACCTATCTTGATTTGATGGTCCGATATTCTTCCCCATGTTTCATCAAGCTCCTTATCCTCGATAAATCGCGGGACAAAAGGAAATTTGTTAGGTCGGGGGGATTGCCAACAAGGGTCGGGACTTGTTGAGGGCCTTCAGGGGCATCTACCTCTGCGGAAGGAGTTAGGATCACCACTGGATCCTGAAGGACCGTTGGCCCTGATGACTGCTCGAGGGCTTCTTCGACCACTTTATCCTCAGGAACTCTGTCCTGGGAAATGTTCTGGTTAGAGACCTCCACGGGTGCTTGGTCCTCAGGAAGGTTCTGATCGGAAACGACCGGAACACCAGAAGACCTACGCAAAGCAAAGAAAGGAAGTTCAAAATCAAATCATCAAGAAATCATTAGAGGTATGCGCTTATAGGACCATTTTTTATTTGTACATACCTGGTTAGTTTTGGAGATTTGACTTTGAATCACGGAAGGGTAAACTCTGTGTCGTCACCCTTCCTTTTCTTTTCTCCTGCTTTTGCCGGTTCCAAACCGACAGAGTTGGTTAAACCCGTTGCATCATCCAACAACATGTCGGAAGCGATGCCCTCGATCAGCTCGTTGAGGATTCGTCCTTGACCATCCGGTGGGCGGAGTGGTTTCACCAACCTCGCACCGGTTGTTTCATAACAAGCTGTCCGTTCGTCAACGGCCGATGCAGGGTTCTGACCTCCGCAGATCGCGCCTTCTTGGCCTTGACCTTCTCCACTGAACCAATAAACGAATTTGGTTAGGTGATGAAATCTTTTATCTAAACTACATATATATTCATCTGAAATGTTCTATTACCTCGGGAGATTCATCTTCTTCCAGTGCATCAGGGCAAGAATCGGTCGGAACCACGGTGGGATGTTGACCCTCACCATGAGTAATTCGTAATCCGACTAGCTGCAGAAATAGAACATGATCAAAAATCTGATCGGAGAATATGTATACATGATAAAAGAAGTTTTTTTGATTATTTACCTTAAGTCTTGCTAGTTTCTCTTCAGCAGGAACTATGGCCAAGATCTCAAGGAATCTGGCCTTCTCACTAGGCTCCCCAGAGCAGATCAGCCTGATCCGCTCTCTGATTTCCCCAGGAGAAAGGGCTTTAAAAAGCAAAAGAAATAATGACGGATTTTAAGGTAATACCATAATCAAATAACAAAATACTGGTCGGAGTTTCTCTCGAAGACTTACCACCTCCTGAGATAGCTTCATCACGACCAATGGACCAAATCAGAGAATGAGTCCAAAGCTTCAGCGGGCTAATCTGGCGCTTGGTGAAATCTATCACCACAGGCCAAGAGGTCAAGCCCTTGACTCGCAGGTCGTAGATGGCATCCACCCATCTTCCGATCACCCCTGTCTTCTCCACGGTCTTTCTCCACTTGGGGTTTTCATTTGCTCTAATTCCGGCGAAGTAGAGGCCATCGTCTCTCGTAACAGTCATGTAGAACCAGTTCTTCTTCCATGAAGACCACGAGGATTTCGAGTACATATGGATGTACTCATCGGCTTTCCCGTCGTGAAGACGCAATGTGCATTCTCCAGGAGTCGCCGTGGATCCTTTTTTAATTCCCATCACCATTCGGTAGAAATACCTGAAGAGCCTCAAATTCGGTGGCACTCCCAGGTATGCTTCACACAAATATGTGAAGATGCTGATATTGGCGATGGAATTTGGAGCTAAATTCACCAATTCCACCCCGTAGTACTCAAGAACACGGAGAAGGAATTTGTGTACTGGCAACCTCAGCCGCATTCAATGTAGGCGAGGAAAACAGGGATTTCCCCGTCTTCACGGCTCGAAAAGTGCTCTCCAATCGCCGGTCTTCATCTGATCAAATTCTTGTCCGGGAGCATCCCAACCTTCTCCAACGCCTCAAGCTTTTTCTTGCTCAATTCCGAAGGCAACCACTTCGTGATTTGCTCCGACATGATGAAAATCCTCAAGGATGAGTAGTGGTCGTGGGAGGTTTTGTGATCGGAAGAACAAGAAAAGAGGACTAAAAGATTTTTTCTCGGCAAAGGGGATCTGGAAGCGTAAAAACTCCAAAAGGTCTAGCGATGGGAATTTTATAGCCTCAGATCTTCGAATTATGATCGGAGGTTACCCACAAAAGTCTAAACGGCAAAAAGCTTCTTTTTTGCCCAACGAACAGAGGAACTTTTCGGTTCCCAAGGCAAGTTCTCAACTTTAAAATGAACACAGACCACCTCGAATGTCACGGTATTAAATGGGGGTCTTCCCGATACAACTTTGTCGGAAGAAGGTGTTCACACGACCTGTTCATTTAAAGTTCGGAGGCTAGCTGTAGAGGACTAAAACCTCTATGTATTATTTTAATACATAAAAGACCATACGTCTTCATGGTCGCAACCCCTAAGGCTAACGACTTCACTAGTCGTGAGGATTCCAGAGGTTACATAATGGGTACCCTGGTCGGACAAGACTTTATGCCTAAACTCCGACCAGTTAGCTGCTCGGAAAAACCGTGGACTGGCACCCTTTATCGTATGATGAATGGGACACGTGCTGAATGTTCCATACCATGCGATGATATACAAGACACTAACAATAAACTACCCTACGGTTAAGCTTTTCACAGGCACTTAACCGCAAGGTAGTTAACACGTTGTTAACTGTTTTAAACCTCCGACCAGTCGTAACGTTTCGCCAGGACACCTTCTCCAGAGAATGCGCCGCCTCTTGGGAGTTATTTAATGGTGGAGCGCGAAGACAACGAAGACACACAGAGTAAGGCAACACGAAGCCAAAGCAAGAGCAAGGAAATCGGTTTTAAGCCCGATTACTTTACCTAGCATTCAATACATTGATTGTAATTAAAGATAGTCCCTAGTCGGTCTTATAATTCGGTTCATATTAATAAAGAGCGATTTCCATTCTCTCCCAGGATACTCCACGTCATTTTCCTCTTTTTATTTCGTAAGATCGTCGACTCGATCGTCGACACTTTTCATATATAAAAAAGTATATACACAAATTTTACTATAAAAAGTGGACTTTAATGAAATTTTCATGAAACTCACTTTGGGGTATTTTATAATCATTATTGGAGTATGCTTAAATAGATAAAGATGTATCATCATACGATTTAAGTAGTATATATGAAGTTAGAGTACATACTTACTAGAAGTATCATACCATTTTTATATATATATATATATATATATATATATATATATATATATATATATATATATATATATATTCTGCGTTTCACTATCGCACCATGAAGAATTAAAATCATAGGTGGTTGGTAGACACTCTGGTACAAGACCGAATAGTAGCTCAACCATGCACCGTCCACAAATTAAGGCATGGGATGGGAGATGCCCACACGAGGCGGAAGAAGAGAGCTAGACCCACATTGTTGCAAAAGTCCGCCACGTTAACTCTCAGGTTGTTAAGTGAGGCAAGTTGAAGAAGTGAGCAACGTCGTACACAGGTCGCTTTCCCTCCGCTCGCTCGCTGTCCCTCTACTCACCCGTCGCCATCGGCCGGGGAGTACAACCACCACACGTCACAGCGCGGAACCCGGCGGATAGGTACGCATGACGTTTCGCGTTTGCCTCCAACTAGTAAAGACGTGTACAATGGTATATAGACGATCGTTGTTTGTAATATTTTTTATGTTATCTATAGATAAAATTAAAAATGACTCATACAATGTGTCATTTTTAATTTATGTATATATGACCTCACAAACTGTACGGACAATATGTATACGATAGCAAAACAATCGTCTATAAAGGTCTTATAGACTGTCTGTTGCATGTCAGACAACTTCATTCTCTCCCATTGTTCTCTGGCATCCATATCATTCAAAATCTTACGTGACAAAGATTATAGACTGCTGATGTCATCTCACTGTATATGCCCTAAGTAGAAACGTTTCCATGCCGGGACAACGGCCTGGCGTTGCTAGCTGAGTAGTTGCTGCTCTGGAGATACGGTCATGTCGATTCTGACTCGAGGGAAGCGATGGCGAGCCACGATTGTTGCATAGGGTGCGATTGCACCCCAAATTTTGTGCTAAAAAATTAGTATATACACCTCTTAATACATAAAGTATATACTACATATACTAACATACATGCTGTCATACTTCTGGCAACCCATTTAAGATTTAGCATTAAGCCCAACTAGTTTAGAGCCTTCTTTCGGTTGTAGCTCCCCGGTGGCTGGTGCCTGGTGCTTCCTTTTTGCTTTGTCTTTCTCCTCTTATCTCTCTCTCTCTCTCTCTCTCTCTCCATTTATTTCTCTTTGTGGTGGTCTTCAAGTCTTAGGCTCTTAGCCGAAGGGCTTGTACAAAGCGCCCCACCGCCACCGGCCACTTGTCTCTCTCTTTGTCATGGCACGCCTCCTCCTTACAGCGCCTCGCCTCCTCCTGACCTCGGTGACTCGGCCAGCTCTGTTGGCTCGCCCCGGCCATTGTCTATCTTGATGTGCTTTCATTTGTCGTCTTGTAAATCACTGGGATTCGGGGATGATGCTACCGATGTGCGTGTCTTGAGGTACCACTATCCTACCCTCTCCATCCTGCTCCTCCCTTCTCTATGATGTGGATCTTTGTCTTGAGGTTAGTGTCCTATGCTTTGCACCCTTTGGTAGTGCTCTGTGAATGCTGAATGGGTGATGTTATTGTTTAGCTCATTGAGTTGATTAATGTATGGTTACAATGGCTAATTCTTAAAATTTAGAGCTTAGTTCATAGTTATGGACTTATGGTCAAATGACAAATGTTGTTCATTGTAAATGTAGGTTTGCAGAGCACAAATATTTTGTTGTGTTGGTTATAGTGCGAACGTGTAATTTGTTGTAAATGTAGGTTTGTAGAGCACAAAATATTTTATGATGTTGGTTATAGTGCGAACATATAATTTAACACATTTGAACTTATATGTTATGTTATTTGAACTTGTGTTGGAACAGATGTGTCTTAAGTTCGCACCCTCATTGTCAAAATCCTGGCTTCGCCACTGCTAGGGAGTTATATCAAAATTTTGGTAATACTAAAATCTGAGTAAAAAAAATATTGTTTGGATCGTAGTCATATCAATTCACAGACAATACTGAAATTGATGTATTTGGATTGTAACTATGCCAAAAATTGATAAAAATGTGAGTATAACACGTGGGGTTCGTATGACATATATTCTTTTTTGCACCAAAATATGCCAACATTAGTCTTGTTTTGTTGATTAAACGACAAGGAACACAATAGTTCAATCGGATACTCGGTTTAGAAAATATGATCACTTCAAACTGATTAATTACACTAACTTTGCATTTAATGTCACTATTCATATCCAACCAAACATTGCCACGTACCAAACCCAAAGCCAAACTCAAAGCCTGTTGCCTTGCCAATTCACGGGCCAAACTAAATTTTGATAATACCCTAAGATTTTTGCTACTGTTTGATTCGTTTTCAATATTTGGCAATACCCTCAAAATTTTATCATTGCCAAATTTTTCCTTCGCAGCTCGCGGGCGTAGACAGGTAGCCAAACTGTGCGTTGAAGCTTTGGTTTGCCAGCAGCAGTGAATTGAGACAAGTGGCAGGTGGAGATTAGCCATGACTAAGTGCGTTTATTACATAATTAGTTTGATTAGCAAGTTTCAAATGACCATATTTTCAAAACCGAGTATTCGATTTGCGATCCGATTAAATCATTGTGTTCCTTATCATTTAATCAATAAAATAAGACTACTATTGGTATATTTTGATGCAAAAAGAATATATATCATATGGACCCCACATGTTACTCACGTTTTTGATAAATTTTGGTATGGTTACAATTCAAACACATCAATTTCAGTATAGCCCGTGAATTGGTATGTTTACGATCCAAATAATATTTTTTTGACTAGATTTTGGTATTACCTGAATTTTAATATTATCAAAGTTTTGATATAGCTCTCTAGAATCGTAAACTAAATAGACCCTATATCCTAACCAAATTTTATGGACTTACTAAATATGGGATTCAATCCAAACAGCCCATAGACTTTTTTTTGCTTGCGTCGCGCAGAAAAATGCTGGAAAAGCTGAGGTCTGCACGCGCACGCGCACGCGCGGCTTCCCGAAGGTTCCAGAGCGTGGCCAATCGCTGCACGCGCAACTACCACCGCGGCCGGCCCCCGCCACCGACGGGGTTGGTGCCGGGCCTGTCGTGACTCGTGTCCCTTCACACCGTATAGATAAGAAACTCATGATGCGTCGCGCAGAGGAGGTCCTCGACCGGAGCTAAACCGAACAAACCATCAGCGATGCTACCATTGCTACGTGCACCAAAGCTAACATCTGTTGATGACGCGTTCGCAAACATGAAGTAAAATGATGCGTGTTAGCTAGGTTATGGTTCTTTTTTTCTTGCCATACGATCTGAGTTATTAGAATTGCATCGCATAAATGCTGAGACAAGTAACAAAGAATGTGACCCCACGGCAAAACAATGATGCAAAAGGATTTTTCACTATAGATTATAAGCCGCATCAAGAATAGTCTGTGCTTGTGCGCGTACAGTGTACGTATCTATACGACTGATAGGTTGTGAAAGTATATAGCCAATGGACCTAGCTCGATACAAAGCATATGATATACCTATGTTAAAGAAATGCGTAATCGTGTGACTTAATACTCTAATATTTGGATTAATTTAAATATCAAAGCTTCAAACAGAAAAATACAGTTGGTATTTTTTTTAGAACTCGATAAGTGTTGCTGATTGGCATCTCCAAGTAATCTTATCATATTGGCAAGTAAATTCTAATTCTAGCGCCGGTGCTAGCCATCGGCATGGGAGCACCATTCGGCCGCGTATTTTAATTGGTGGATGCGGCGAGCGCCGGGGGTCAAATCGCGGTAGGCCACGTCTCCCCGGCCCCCGCCTCCCACCGCGTCTCCTGGCTCCCATAGCCGCGACGTGGCCACCTCCACGGATCGACACGTCCCCCCCCAAAACCTCGACCCTTCCAGAAACTTCCGGCCAATTCCTAGCCAGGAATCCCCGTCCCAATCAAGCGGCTCGGCGCGCGCCACGTGTCTGGGCCCGGCCACGTCGGCGTCCGACGTGGCGCCCCCGCCCCCGAAGAAACTGATACGCCCAAATCTCTGCTCACAACCTCACGCTTGGAAAGCAAGTGGCCGACGCTTCCCATTTCGCCAAACCAACGCCATCTTCCTCCCGTGGCCGCGAGCGAGACGGAGAAAAATAGAGGGGAAATCGGCGGTTGATACGGAGAGGCCGGGGATTTCTGAGGACATGAACGGCCGCGGCGGCGGCGGCGGCGGAGGAGGAGGAGGCGTGGTTGTGGGAGGGGGAGGGGAGGAGGAGATGGAGGAGGACGGCGCCGGCCGCGCCCGGGGGTTGGGAAAGGATCGGGTGGTGCTGATGTGGGGGTACCTCCCCGGCGTCTCTCCGCAGCGCTCACCGCTGCTCGGGCCCGTGCCCGTGAGGCTGCCCCCGGCGGCCGCCGCCGGCGATGGGTGGATGGACGTGTGCGGTGGCGGGTGCGGCTTCGCCATGGCCATCTCCGGTGACGCTTCGCGCTCTCCCTTCTCATTGTTGCTCTGTTTGTGTTCTGTTGCTTCCAGTTCGTTCGTTGGTTCTTCGTGTGGGCTGCGGTAGATCTGCTGGGGATTGTCGGATTTTGTGTTTTCTGTGTCAGGTTGCTGGTAGGAATCGTTTAGAGGATTCGGTGGAAACTTGCGAACTGATGATTAAAGGATGGGCTTCTGGAACACGAGTAGTTCTTAGGACTGGTTAGGAAAATTTCTAAAACTAGCAGTTTTGGAGACATTTGAAACAGCTTACTGCCAGGTGCATTTTAAGGGGAGGTTGATGTTTGGGTGAGTAATGATTCGGATTGGGAGGTGTCTCTCTTGAATTGGTGCGGCAAGGCTGAGCTCAGAGTGGTTTGTATATTCTGTTTGTGCTGTAAGTAGAATCATTTGTTAGTGCTAAGTGAATGTATTAAGTGGGGATTTGTTTCTCGAGTGTGAAATGTTGAAAGAGGACTAAAGCACGGATCAAGTTTGTGAAGCAAAGCTTATTTCTGAATTTTCTGAAACCTTGTTCCTGCGATGCTCTCAGGGATCAAATCATAACTGGTGTGATTGAAGAAGAAGAAGAAGAAGGGCCTCATATTTTTAGTTCTCTCTTAACCATGATGTTATGATTGGCTGTTCAAATCTTTGTTCGCTTGAACATGATTGGGAATTTGTGCTTTTGTTGGTTGGACCAGTTTCCACAAAATTCGTTGAAGAACCAAATCAATGTCAAATTCAGACTGTTGGTTCTAGCTACCATCAGGAGATTGCATTTGTTCAGTGATATGCCAAAATGAACGTTTTTTTTTAATTAGTGCTGTGATCTGGTTTGACTTTATACTGAACTTGGGATTTTCATTTGTTTCAGAGTCTGGAAAACTCCTCACTTGGGGTTCTGCTGATGATATGGGCCAAAGTTATGTGACTGCTGGGAAGCACGAGGTAAGGTTGCGATATTGATGTTTTATGCTCTCCTCTTCACTATGAGAATACTCAGAAGCTATTACTAAAGGAGCATCTTACACCTCTCAGGAGACTCCAGAGGCCTTTCCTCTTCCTAGTGACGTTGCAATGGTGAGGGCCGATGCTGGGTGGGCTCATTGTGTTGCAATAACAGGTAAGGCACTTGTCAGACATGCAAACGTCGTACTTTGGGACTACAAAGAGCTTATAATTTGGGTATTAGTAGTTCTATTCTTATAAATGTTATGCTGGACCAGATGAAGGGGATGTCTATACATGGGGTTGGAAAGAATGTGTTCCAACTGGAAGGGTCATTGCAGACCAATCTTCAGTTGGAACTTTGGAAAAGGATGAAAGACAGAGTGCAATGGCCACTGACCAAGGTGGTGATGCTTATTACCAATCTTGTTTCATTTCTGCATAAAAAATATAAGCTTCTCTACACCAATTGCTTACAGATATAACAAAGGCAACTCCATTACAGTGAGCCCCAGGTCACAGGTGTCTAGGACAACCAGTGGAGCGGCATCTGGTCCTTCTGAAAGTAGAGGTACCGAGGATAGCACGAAGAGACGTAGGTTGTCTTCGGCAAAACATGGACCTGAAAGTTCGACATCTGGTGATGAAATCCTATCAGCACCCCCTTGCGTTGTGACATTTAATACGGGAGTGAAAATAATGGCAGTAGCTGCTGGTGGTCGTCATACATTAGCACTATCAGGTAACCTACATTTGGCACTGTGGCACTATTTTTAACCTGGCTAGGCAACTTTGTTGAATAAAACCAAATGTTTTCTCGAAAGCTTCAGATTTAGGTCAGGTATGGGGTTGGGGCTATGGAGGAGAAGGGCAACTAGGTCTGGGTTCTAGAATCCGGACAGTTTCTTCTCCACATCCCATACCATGCATTGAATCAGCATTGTACAGCAAGGATCGGCCAGCAGCTATGAAAGGCAACAAAACTGCTGAAGGACAGATTAGTAAAGTCATGGGAAATTGCGTGAAGGCCATTGCATGCGGAGGCCGCCATAGTGCTGTAGTAACAGGTCAGTCCTTTCTTTCAGTCTCTTTCCGGGTTCTCTTTTACCATATTCATGTAGAGACAATATCAATCATCTTTGGTCTCAAGGTGGCATGGGTCAATAACTCAGTTGGATACATTTCTGTGTGGACAACAATAGATACTTTCAAATTGGCTTTTTTGATTTGCTGTGATACAGTGTAAAGTAATGTTTGGTTATGTATTTCAAGAATGGAAAACATATTTTTTCCAGTTTGTTTCACAGTAGAAAAGTGCTGATGCTTAGGGCCAAAAAGGCGCAGTACTTAGACCCTATGCAATAGTCAGCCTGTAAGGTACTACTAGCTTATTCATAAGAGATTATCTATCTAGAAGGACCAACAAAATTGTTCAATAGAATTTAAAACAAAAAACAAAATGATGCACACAAAGCCCTGATCACCAAAATTATAAATCCAAGGCGAGTTGCTTCTAGGAGATTTCTCAGTTCAAAATTCAAATCACAATATTAGCAACTGTTCATCTGTAGCAAGGTTGTATCTTCATGTGATTTTCAGCCCCTTTATTGAGAGACAACATAGCACCCTCAATTCTAGTCAATAATCCCCCCTGCACTTTTGACAGTTAACTCTTGCTTGCAGATTCAGGAGCACTTCTTACATTTGGATGGGGGCTCTACGGACAGGTTAGCTTTTCTATCTTGCCACATTGATCAGACCAAACAAATTTGTGATTCCAATAATTGAGCATTTATTGCATGATTAAACACATTGAAGTATCTAACAAATTATATAATCAGGGGGTAGAAATGTATATGGCTTTGTATTGGGTAATTCAACTATTGATTCAACAACATCAGGCATGAAATAAGAGTTGTTTATTCAAAAAAATATTGTCCTCATATAAATTGATGTCATAATATGAACAAATAGTTTATCTTCGTTCTGCTTTCCAATTGAGATCAAGTAGGACAAAAAAATATATATGCTAATTCCAATCTGATTTTATTTGTATATGATGAAATTTGTGTCATAAAATAGTTGGATATCACATTTTTTTCATAATTTTACTGTGACATATTCCATATTAATGATAATGATATTTTATGCTTATTTACTTGAGTTTTGTTATATACTGTACATTTCAGAATATTTGTCCAGTGATCAAGGAAAAATGTTGTATCGGTATTCTTAATAATTGTTATCTTTCCTCTTCAGTGTGGACAAGGGAATACAGATGATGTTTTAAGTCCGACATGTGTATCGTCTATCCTGGGAGTCAAGATGCAAGATATTGCTGCTGGGTTGTGGCATACTGTATGCACGTCTGTAGATGGCGATGTCTATTCCTTCGGAGGCAACCAGTTCGGACAGCTGGGGACTGGTTCTGATCAAGCTGAGGTAGAAATTATATTATTTTTTCGATGCTAATAAATGCTAATTGCATAAACTGAGATTTAGGGCGAATAACTACACTCAACATGCATAGCTGTCTGTTAAGATCACCCATTACATGATAACCGTAAGACTAATGCTTTCTTGATGCAGACTGTACCGAAATTGGTAGACGCCTCAAGCTTGGAAAATAAGAATGCGAGAACTGTTTCTTGTGGAGCTCGTCATAGCGCAATAATAACAGGTACTTTTATGTGGTCTTGCTTTTTTCTAGAAGAAATTTTCTGTTCTATGTGCGCGAGTGCGTACAGAATTTTGGCCTCGCTCTCCGGCTATTAATTCTAACCTTGTTTTGTACCATGCTATTAGCTAGCCCGTATCAGTGTCTTATCTCAAAAGATATCTAATACTACCGCATCATATGATGCTCTTATGTGGGCTCATTTAAACCATGAAAAGATCTCTGGGAAGCAGAAACTGATCGGTCATTGTACAGCGCCTTAACATGAGTGGCGAGTGGCGAGATAAACAAACGTAACTTTGGATTGTGGCTTATAACGTGAAAAAAAAAGGAATTCTGCAGCAATCAATATGTGAAATATTATATAACGGAATGGAGTAATTAATTTTTCCACTCTTGAGACTTCCTGTCTATTGTTGAAGCATGGAAGTAAGTAACAAGTGGTGTTTCTGGTCCAACATCTAACAGATTGTCATGAAATTTATGCAGATGAAGGCGAGGTCTTCTGCTGGGGATGGAATAAGTACGGCCAGGTGGGTACCTCTTATCTTGGAAAAGAATATATGCATTTTACACCGGCGAAGTGAAATAATCTGCTGTGGTTTCTGAACTGATTTGCGCGTGCAGCTCGGTCTCGGTGACTCGATGGACAGAAACGTGCCTTGCAGTGTTCCCGTGGACGCGTACCACCCACTGAATGTGTCGTGTGGTTGGTGGCACACCCTAGTGCTCGCGGAGTCTCCTACGTGAACCTGACGAAGAAGAAACTACCGTAGTTGACAATTTTGTTAGGAATTTGGTAGGATTATCCAGGTGCGGTCATGCTGCATTTCGTGTACATACATGGCAGTGCATACAGGTGTGTATTCATTCTTTCCGGTACGCTCTTCAACGTGCAACGTAGACAAAGCTTGTATTGCACCGCGTGTACAGTTGAGTAGGGATGCCTGTACGCTTCTTGCTTGTAAGTGGCATAGTGCGTGTGATGATGCTTATACGGTTATACTGCTCTTGCGTTTCCAGTGGCGGTGAAACGTAGGGTTGTCAATCGGATATGAATTAGTTGTTTTATTAACTACCGAATTCGATACGGTATATGGTATGAGACGAATATGGTTTAGATTTTTCTCCGATTAACAATCTCTATTTGTATTTGTATAAAAATATGGTATGAATTTTTGCTGTTCGAAATGTTATTTTATCCCCACTATTAGTATTGAATTTAATAAAATAATATACATATTTTATTGTAATATGGCTAATTAGTTGGATGAGTATTTATAGTTTAATACTGAATTCGTGTTTTTAGGTGAAATAGATAAACTATAATGATTAGGTGTAGTATATGTAAGGATATAGTATCATAAATTTCTTGACTCGATGTTACAGAAATAACGAGGATATTTGAATCAATTGCATTAAGTAGGTATTCGATTAGTATTCGTGTTTATTACAATATTTGATTCGTATTCGTATTTGATAATATTTGAATTTGTATTCATAATTGTTTAGAAAATACAGAAAGACTACTATTTGATTTATTGGATACGAGGAAACTAACCAGAACGCTGACTTAACAATATGCTAATAGAAACGGAAGATATGACCAAGGCTAACAAAAACCTACCTAATGGAAAATTCACAGGCGAAGTCACAGGCCCTCTACTTTTTATTATAAAACCGATAAACCAGAGAAATATTGCGAAATAAACTTTAGACCATAAAAAGCAGAATTTGTGTTTGTGGAAACTCTCAGGCTGAAAACGAAGACGAAGATTTTGCCAAAAATACGGAGTAAAATATGTTGATTCTCAGATACCAAAAAAAGTGAGATACATCAAACTCGTATGTCCCACAACTCATGTATGGTATCTGAAAGGTCTTCCTAATTATATCGCGAACCTTTTAAGATAAACCTCTCAAGAAATTGGAGGGTTAGTACACGGTGATTTCTCTTTTGACATGATGCATGGGTTGCATCAATTTTTGTTCTCGGTTTGTTTTGTTGATTCGTCTAGAGTCACCCAGCGAAAACATTACCGGTAAAAAATTTTTATCGGAGGGTTGCGATAATACCGGTTTTCGCCGGTTATCGAAAGTTTTGAATTGGAATTTGGAAATTGAATTTTTCAGATGTAAAGATGAAATTTAGCAAAATTTTGAATTTGAATTTAGATGAAAATTAAATAAATCCGAAATTTTTTTGCCCAGTATAAAAATTTGACCACACTGATAACACCAGCAAAATTTCGGCAATAGAATTTTCACGGGAGTCACCTCGTGTTGGTGACATACTGGTTATGATATGGGTGTTTCTGTTCTCTTCCTGGCGATGCGAAGCATCAGTTTAAAAGATGAAACGGCGTGACCACCGCCAAGATCGCTGAATTGTTGTTAACACGTAGGCACAACCGCACAACGCCCAGTAACAAGATATGATGACACCTTATAAATCATTAACTTATGAGTTGGTGTAGCAACAACACGATACCAGAATATAAGCTCCCCATCTACATAGAAGCATCAAAATCGAAAAGGGCCGCCCCATTTGCCAAAAAAAACTTTATGTACAACGAACGGGGGAAGCTACAGAGATTCGAGGATGATAAGGTTACAGATAACTCCTGCAGCAGCCTGTCTGTCGCGAATAATCTGTCAGTAAGTGTTTTCCTTTTGAGTACTCAAGCATCCGCCGTTTGCCCATAGATGCTCATAGATTTATTGTGCTTCCATTTGCTAGCAATCCTCTCAAGTTAAGAGACTACCAGCGAGTTGTATGTGAAATGTCCTAGAACCTGGACTGAAACCTTCAAGCGGTTAGTCGTGAGAAGAATAATTCCACATTCTGCTACACAGAATACAACAAACAAGACAGACAAGGAGAGAAATATTTCACTTTGGAGTGATGACTATTTGAGATTATACGAGCTTTGTTAGAACTTATAAATATCTTGTATTTTGTAGTAGCCGTGGTGGTTAGACTGAATAAATGGCTTCACCAAAGACGAACTGAAGCCTGATTTTGCCCAGGAAAGCCAATAATCTTGCATCACGTTACAAAAATCGGCATCACGATACAAAAATCGCTACCAGGAGAATGAAGCAAATACTAGAAGGTCAGCAATTAACATTCAAATTTGGATTTGTGTAGCATATATAATTATTGCAGCTTTCCATTATCCACAAATGACCTAAAATTCATGAACACACAACTAATGGCATCTAATATTTTGAATACTAACCACTTGGAATGCAGCAAAGATTAAGAGCCATCCTACCTAAGAAGGTCCTCCCACCTACCTAGATAGTCAAGATGTACATATTCCAACTTCCAACGGGATAGTAGCATTAAAGAATATTCTGGCGTGACCAGCATTGTTAAAACAAGAAAAGAAATGCATTTATCTGCCGAATGGACTTACAGGGAATTTTCCTTCCACTGAGAACAGCATAACACTCAGAAACGGGGCACTTTTGACAGAGGGCCCACTGTGGGCATTGGTGAAGGCTCTGCAACTGGCGCTCTTATTTGATGGTTGCCAACTGAATTATTAGCAACCAGTTTATTGATCGTGCTGCTAACACCAGCAGCTTCACATTCCAGTTGTTGGGGGTCCACCGATGCTTTTACCTGTTGCAGCTTTATAATCCAGTCACCTTTTGTTTGTGCATGTTGATGAAAGCAGTAGTGCAGATGTGAGAGTAAAAACGATTAAAACGAAGGGTTCTGGGGGGATCATTTAAAAAAATGCAGAGCAATACCAAAGTTAATATTCTGACCATGATAAAGACTCAGAGAATACAGAGAACTAGGCTTTGGTAGGAGCATTATTTTTACATAGACACATGGGAAATGGGTACACCATGGCGGTGGTAGGTGGAAGTCATTAGTATCAACATGCTAGAGTATAGGAATGAGCATTCAGCTTCTTTACTAGACCTCTTATCAGTTGCTTCTACTTTGTGATTCAAATAGACAACATTCAGTTTAAGCCACGGTCACAAAATAAGCAGATAACATGAGACAATTGTTAGAACAAAATGTTCTTTCATGAAGTTAAAATTCTATAAAGCACTAAATGTTTATACTTTGAGAGCGAAACTTCCGAAGTTAGAAAGCCCACAAAACAAAGTCAATAAATTCACTACGAAAGTCAGGACAATGCCATCGTAAGTTGGGTTCAGTGAGCTTATTACATAGCACAAGTGCATAAGTATTCAAGATAAAGGAACCTCGGCATTGTGGCGAATTCATAAAGAATAAATAAAAGTAATCACAAAGTATCTCTTAATCTTACAGGATTTCTTTGTGGGTTCTTATCCTCCCTTGAGAAACCAGGAACAGATAAATGCCAATTTCTCTCTGCATGAAATCAATATTGAATTACATAAGCACAATAAATTGCTTGCAGCACATGAGGGAGGGAGGGAGACAAAGAGGTGCAGCTACAGACCTAGGTGCAGCAACACATCCTTGGCTTCCAGAACTGATGATTTCCTGTGCTTTGCCAGGCTGCATGCGAATGCAGTTACCTATAGACAAACCCAAGTCAGTTGAATCACAAGATCTCTCCAGCGGATAAAATGTGAGCAAAAATCACAAGATGATGGTGCTCTGATTCTGAATCAAATAGGGAACCATACTCAAAAAGCGTGATTTACTAAGCACAAACATGTTACCGAGTCAATGAAATCATCAGCGATCTCTAAAAGCAAATCTTCCACTTCTGGATCAACCTTGCCAAGGGGATCTACCTGTAATGAGAGTTTACAATTTAAAGATACACCAAAGTATTATATTCAATAAAAAAAAGGAACATGCTTCCGAACAAAACGGAGTGTGATTCTAACATTTCCTGAAAACATGATCAGTAACATGAATCGCATCTCACCACTCACCAGTGATACAGAAGTTAAAAGGCATATACCCAGAAAAGGCTAGGTTGTTACCTGTGCAACCAAATCTTGTATTTTTCTCTTCCCGAGAAGTTGGTTAGTTCCGTCTGGTCCTTGACTCGCACTTCCACCCGCCATAGTTCCACCTGACAAAGGTGTGCCCGGTTGTGATCCTGTCAAGTTCACGGACTTCTGAGAACCAGATGCTGATATCCTTGGAGATTGTTGCTGTTGCTGTTGCTGCTGTTGAAGTTGCTGCAGAAAGTGTTGCTGCTGCAGGGCATTGAGATGTGGATGCTGCTGTTGGGCTTGTGCAATTTGGTGTTGACTCAATCCTGACTTCTGCTGAAATTGTTGCATCAACATCATCCTTTGTTGCTGCTGAAATTGATGTGAAGAAACAGGTGAGGCCATCGATGACTGTATTTGCTTCAACCATTGCTGCTGCTGCTGCTGCTGAGGCAGAGACATTTGCACCATCAGTCCATTTTGCGATGATCCAGGTAGTTGTGAATTTAATGCTGCAATTGATGATGGTCTCGACAAGCCTTGACCAGCTACCTTCTGATAAACGAATCAAGATAAAAGTTAGCATGCAGTCCATCCAAAAGAACTACCACGTAAACATGAGGCATTGCAAAAATTGATATAAACAAGTGACTTGTAGCAAATTCAGCATATAACATGTGCAATGCGGTTTTAATAAACTCTGGCTCTGGTAAATCCTAATAGAAAAGAGGAATGGGCACACAAAGCCTCAACTCTCAAGCATTTTTAGTAACACACTGTGCATAAAAAAATTGTGAGAACAATGCTGCCAAGGCCCAAGAGATTGTTTATTGCTTCTTTCAGCATTAGCTTCTTAATACACATGCATCCAAAAAGAACCTTGCTTAATTATAGCATTTCTTAACACTAAACCACCACAAGGCCATGGACAGATATAACACCAAATATGACGAGTACATAAGGAAATGAATGCAGGAGAACCAAAGATAATTACTTTCGCTTACAGATAAAAATTAAATCATCCGAGATACCTGTGGAGATAGTGCGGCTTGCTGCGACCCTTGCTGTGGCCTCATCTGTGCATGGGCAAAACGTTGTTGAGCACCATATGGAATAGTTCCATTTGGTCTCATCTGGTTCATCCCAAAAGTACCCATAACTCCCATGGACTGCATCCCTTGCAACGCTTGAGCTGCGTTGGCAGTATTAAATTGTGCACCTTGTAATATGCCCTTTTGCCTTGGCTGCAGTAAGAGGAAAGGTCAATTACTCTACTAGGATTATAACCATCTGGTTGTAGTTACCTTAAACTGAAAATGTTTTCCCCTCATAATTATAATTATAAGCAAAGGTGAAAATGGGCAGTATTGCTCTTCTTAACAGGTTTTACCATTAAAAAACGGAAGGCATTTCATTCATTTGTTAAGAAATTCTACATCCAATACAGATATTTGAATATTTGTGATTGTTCTTGTAAAGACTTCAAAAACAGAAGGCCTTTCATTGGGGCTAAAAATGGAGTCTTGAATTCTTTACAAGCACAAGCACAAGCACAAATATTACTAATAGAATAAGTTGTTGAACAATTCTAAATCTAATACAGATCTTCAGTTTTATTTGTTTCGCAATGCACCATAGCACCCAAGAGGTTACCTCCTTCCATCCCTTCATGTAGTGGAAGCAATCAAACCCTATAAAAGAATTCAAAATTCTGGATCCACGACTGATTTCATTTTAATTATTAATTGATGGGTAAATGTAAGTTTTAGCCAGAGTCTCACGTCCAGTTAAATAGCTTCGATTTTTCATACCTACACTTCCACAATTCTTTGGCCGGGCATTTGGCTCATTAATTCACTATGCGGTGCTATGGAACTGAATCCACGTATGAAACGCTACACAATTGAACCGATAAAAAACAAGCAATTTCTAACCACAAATAATCGAGACCTCTCTAGCCTTAGTAATTCACGATTAAAACAATCGGTGTTTCTTCCCTCCTTGCTGTTACAAGTGGCCTTTATGCATGACGAGGTGCAAAATTCGGTTTACTTAAGCGAGCCCGAGACCCCAAATTCACCTGCGCCATCATCTGTGACTGGAGCCCGTAGTGCGCCGCGGCCGCGTTGCCCTGCCCTTGCAGCATCCCCAGCTGCCCCTGCCCAAGCATGGCCGCGCGCGCTGCCAGCTGCTGCTGCTGCCCCAACTGCCCTCCGCCGCCCGAGAAGCTCATCTGCCCGCCGTACATCCTAGCGGCGTACTGCGGAAGCTGGGCGACGACCGCGAGGCGGGAGGCCGAACCCGAGCGGTGGATCTGGCCGAAGCCCCCGGCGCCGGCCGCCGCCTGCGTGGGCGAAGGCGCCTGCAGCTGCGGCGGCCGCGGCTGAAAGTCAATGGATCCACCGCCTCCGGCAGCCGCGGCCGGGTCGAGCTGCGGGGAGGAGATGGCGGAGAGGTCGGAGACGGTGGGGGACGGAGGGATTTGGGGAGAGAGGAGGGGGTTAGGGTTGGGGTTTTGCGGGGTGGAGGCGGAGGCGGCGAGCTGGTCGAGCTGTGGCGAGGCGGTGGCGGCTACGGACGGCGGATCCGCCATGGCAGACGGTGTATAGGGTTTCGGCGGCGGTGATCGGAGACGACGCGGGGTGGACGGTTGCGTCGGGGGGCGGGGCAGGTACTGGTCGTGTGGGACACTTTGACTTGTGCGCGTAGTCTTTTCGTGGTTGAGTCAGGCGGTGTTTGGGTCACTGGCAGGTGGCCCCACTAGATCATTAAGAGGATAAGAATCCGGTTGTGAGTTTGCTACTACTATCACTATGCTTATACTAGGTTGAATGGTTGATAAGAACGCTCTTCGAGCCATTCGATCTGAAACAGATGGCTTGCATCAAGGATACATCAGATGCATTGCGTGTATTAAGCCACCCGTTGCTATGACAAAGTTTAGATTACTTGCTTGTGCTTTCCCTAGCATAAGAAGCTTCCTGTGTGGTCTTTACGCGTTTAGATTCTAGTGGAGTTTATAAGTTTACTAGGATGATAAGCGCGCTACGCTGCGCCCGTAGAGCAAATTAAGGGATCTCGACGAAATTTCAGAAATTACAGGGGGGTTTTGTAAAAACGTAGTGGGATCTCGACATTATTTCGTAAACCATAGGGGGTTTTCTAAAAAAAAGTATAGCGCGGAGGACCTCAATGTGATTTCGAAAACAATGTGGGGCTTTCCGCCAAAAAACTAGCGTGAAGGACCTCAATGTGATTTCGGAAACATCGGGGGGCTTTTCGCAAAAAAAACTGACGCAGAGGACGTGGACATGATTTCAGAAACATGAGGCTTTTCGCAAGAAAAAAGACATGGAGGACCTTGACGCGAGGATCTGGATGTGATTTTGAAAAGTACAAGGGTCTTTTCTCAAAGAAGTTGACGTGGAGCGGCGATCTCTTCGTCTATTAGATAAAGTATATTGATGCGATGTTCAAAAGTTCATTTGAAAAAGAAAAAATGAAAGTAGGCATTACTAACATTACAGATTTTGGTACAAAGTTCGATTTAGATTACTCTGAGGCATCCGATCTCAAAAATAGTTGATTTGTAACAATGATATACTCCCTCCGTTCGTAAATGTACGATGTTTTAGAATTTGAGTGGTCAAACTTCATTAAATTGGGTCGCTAATATGCACAAAACTATTTAGATTGATCACATAAAAATTGTAGCATTAGATTTGTTATGAGAAATACTTTCATAATATAATATTTCATATTTTAAACTTAACAAAATACTTTAAAAATTAATTGTCAAAGTTACTTATTAGAGACCGTGTCTTGTCCAAAGTACCGTATATTCTTGGACAAAGTGAGTATTAGATACTCTTTTTTTGCCGAATTGGTTGTGTCAAGATGAGCTATACATTGTCCAAATTTGATGGCTTCCTTTTGCGCTTCCCCATATAGATAGCTCCGAATTTGTATTTTATTTTGCTTCAAAGTTATAACCACGTTAAACTACCTATCCCAGTGGTGTTTGGCATATTAAACCACTTACCCATCTATTAACCACGAAGCCAACATAGCCTTAGGTTGATTTTTTAAAAAAAATAATATATTTTTAAAACAAAATTACAAAAATATATAATCGCCCCAAAAAATTACAGAAATGAGTTCCTGTCGCCAGTTGAAATGGCGACAAGAACCTATCGCTATTTCAACTGGCGATAGGGACCCTGATCGCTCCTGTCGCCGGCCCAACTACTTATCGCCATTTGAAATGGCGATAGAATGTGAATATGTTCTGTCGCCATTTCAAATGGCGACGATATGCTGCGTATAAAATGTCGTAAAAATCCTTCCAAACCTCATTTTAATTCCAAAAAAATCGAATCGAGAAGGAGAGGAAGAGAAAGAAAGGTAGTGAAGCCGCTGCTCGTTAAATCATGAGGAGATAGATTGAGAGAGCGATGGATCTAGTAGACCGGTCATCTTGCGGTACATTTTTGATTAGAATTAAGTAGATTAGCGAGTAGAATGAAGTAGATTAGCGAGTAGAACGAAGTAGAATATGGACATAGAATCAAGTAGAATAGCGACATAGAATTAAGTAGAATAGATAATTGTAGCGAAATTATGTATAGAATTGTAGTGAAAGAGCGACTAGAATCAAGTAGAATAGGGACTAGAATGAAGTGAAATATCGACATAGAATCAAGTAGAATAGCGACTAGAATGAAGTAGAATTGCGACATAGAATCAAGTAGAATAGAAATTATGTATTACATTATATTTTTTGAAATTTGTACATGATGTCAAATTATGTAGAATAGCAACATAGAATTAAGTATAATATCCAGTAGAATTAAGTACAATAACGAATAGAATCAAGTAGAATAGGGACTAGAATGAAGTAGAATATCAACATAGAATCAAGTAGAATAACGACTAGAATGAAGTAGACTAGCGACATAGAATCAAGTAGATGACGCACACGTTCCACCTTCCGTGCGGGGAGATGACGCCGACGCTGCAGGACGTGAGCTTCCTGCTCGGGTTGCCATGCGCAGGCCGCCCCTTGGCGGCGTACGACATCTCGGACACGTGGCGCACTGACCTCCTAGCGAGGTTCCACGATGTCTTTGCCGGTGAGCAACAACTTCACCGAAGTTCAAAGAATACGCATGGGCCGACATTGAAGTGGATCTGTTAGTTCTGCGTAAGTATTTGTAATTATTGTCATCTCGCTTAAATTCGTATGTGAACCTTGCTGCTGAATTCTACATTTCTTCTTGCAGCCCGAGCGTATGACGCCTAACGCAGGGGACGTGGTTGTTAGGAGGCACTTTGAGGCCTACCTGCTATGGTTGTTGGGTGGGTCATGTTTCTGGGGTCCCACGGCGACAGCGTCGACAAGCACTACGTCTGATACGCGCACGAGGTGCCCAACATGGAGATTGATGAGATCCTCCCTCGCTGGGTCGTAGTACTTTGCGTGGCGTCTGCGCCTTTGTCGGCACGCGTGCCACCGTGCCAGACAACTCCATCCTCTCCGGATGTCCACTACTTCTGCAGCCTATGGTCCTTGGCGTTTCGGATCGGACGACCACGGTGGACTTGAGAGCATATCGATCACCTTATGCGTTGTGGCCGATGAGGTGGACCACCCCACCATAGGCACGATTTGGTGCCGCCGCGGGTTAGTTTTATGATCATTTTTATGTATTGTAATCACAATTTGGTGTGCTAAGTTTGCGGTGTTCTATTGCACAGTCACCTTCCGCCAATCACTTCGCAGGGGTCTTACCCGGAGTACATCGCGATGTTCGATCAGCTAACCGATGACCGCGTCATGTGGACACCGTACACTACGGAGAGGCTTATCCAGCGAGCGCCCGACGGACTATCGGTCCTGTGCACGCGAGACTACTGAGTCTTGGTACACGCGAGCCTTGGTACATGATGTCTTCGTGGAGAGTACAGTCGGTGGTCATCGCGCCGATTCGGTCTCTGACGGAGATCCCAACCCCTTGGGGGGGGATACGGGTGCCGGCGCACGTCCATGCGTAAGTTCACATGTTTACTTCTTTCACACAATGTAATTATGTGCTGAATAAATAATTGTGTTGGTGTCCACAGTACACTAGGAAGGAGTACGTAGCTCGATGTCCCGGTTGGATAGGATCGCGCCTTGGGTCGAGGTTTGGAGTCACGCGCTCGGCGATATCATCCGGTGTGGGGAGAATCCCTATGACATCGAGACGTCTGCGGATTACATGGATTGGTACTCTAGTCGGACGAGACTTATTGCGTCCGGGTCGTGGTCGACCCACCACGACATGAGGTCGCAACGTCCGAAACGCACCCTACCCAACGGACTCGCTTTCCACCTCTCGATGCGTATTGAATCGCTTAATTCATATTTATCTTGCGGTTATGTTTCCAACTTGTGCAAACGGATCTACAGGGAGATTCTCGAGTAGCAACCACCATGCACCGAGGGCGCAGGGGACACGAGAGGCTTGTGCGGCGGATCATCGGCGCGGCGAGGCGAGGCATCAGTTGCGACTTGTCCGGGCGTGGCGGGCGTGTCATCGTGGCACCATGGTGGGAGCAAAGATCGACAAGGCTCATCGGGGCACGCCGTGCCACGGTATGACCACCTTACTTGCTTGCGGACGTAATGCTTGTTTCTTCGAACCCGATAGTTACTAACGACAATATTCTCTATCGGTCTGAGCTCCACTATCCGTGGCCCGAAGTGCTGTGGTCGTCGGCGCATATCTCCGGGACGGCGGTATGACCACCTTGGGATGATTATGTTTCTTTTTCGTGTTTTCGGCATGATTACGTTTGTAACATAATACTTCACAGAACGTCTTGGGAGGACGGTTCATTTCCGGACGGCGAGGCAAACCTATCGATACCCATCGATTGCTTCTTTGATGACTGCGCATGACGCCTCGTTCAACTTGGAGGCTTCTCGGTACGCAAAGTGCTCGCCCACCGACACAACAGAACACAGGAGGAGGCCCTCGCGACACCACCTCGGACTACTCGTCTCGGTCGGCCATCATTCTGCTGAACCTCTCACATACTCGGACCGTCGCGGCGAGGCGAAGCGACAGACGAGTGTGCCCCAAGAGGGCCGCCAGAGATATTTGGTCCTTCAAATATCGGTCATACCATGTAAATATTAATATATGAACAACTCTTATTATGCTAGTCTCATATTTGAAATCTCTTTTTAGTACCATGTTTAGCATTCCATTCTTCCGTGTTATTAGCATCATCATAATATCACTTAGCCGTGCTTACGAATAATTAATATCTCAAACGTCCTCGTAAAATTCTCTGAAATTCATTTGCACTAGAACAACATACGATCATTATAAATTGTTATTGCGAGATTAATAGATTTTGTACCGTTAAAATTTATAAAAATCATAAGTATGTAAAGTGGACTTGCAAATTAGGGTTGGAGAGGAACACATCGCCATTTCAACTGGCGATAGGTAGTTGGACCGGCGACAAGAGCGGTCAGGGTCCCTATCGCCAGTTGAAATGGCGATAGGTTCCTGTCGCCATTTCAACTGGCGACAGGAACTCATTTCTGTAATTTTTTGGGGCGAATATATATTTTTGTAATTTTGTTTTTAAAAAAAAAACGCCTTAGGTTCAGGTTACATCTGTAAATTGTAACCGTGCACTTTTTAAAAGGTTGTAACCATGGAACTAACTACGAAAGAAAATTCCTTGCCTGTCTTTCGTTGCTTCAGAATAATGCTACAGCCAACAGTGCAAGTGCATGCCCACCTGAAATGAAGTAGCTAGCTGTGCAACAGTGCAAGAGGCTAGCTAGCTAGTGCACGAAGTACAACCCTTTGTCAGAGTTCCCATTCCGTAGTTGATTTGTTACATAGATCTTTTGTAAAACATAATCAGTACATAATTTGTGCTATAGTCGTAGTTTTTTTTTGTTCTTTTTCTTGATCTACTGTTTCTTTAGTAAGTTCTTCTACTAACATAAGTAGTCGGTGGCTCGAAAATATATGAGTATTTAGCAAAGTTAAAAAGATAAATAAAGACTTCATTAATGATAAAAGATAAGTTTTTATATTTATAATTCTTATACTACAGTCATCTACTTCTTGGGACCACCAGACTGGTCGCTGCGAGACGAAGACCCGACCTCTATTTCCTCTGCGACCTTGTTTCCGAAAGACATTACTTCCTCAAATAACTTCGTCGCCTCTTCACCCGTACAGTTGAAGTCTTCTTCAATAGCTTGGAGGTGAATAAAGGGGTCGGAAGCCTTCAGCTTCGCCAAAGCAATGATGACTCTATTAGCAACGGCGCCCTTCATGATCTGGGTATAGTTCTTTTTGCCATTTTTCTATATTTATTTCATAAGATTGACGTCTCAATCATCAACATTCACCCAAAACAATAAAATCATATTAGACCATCTCATCCCGTTCAACTATGTCTCACCAACCGAACACTCTTAACCGCATGGGCGTATGTGCAGCAGAAGTTGCCACTTGGCACTGCCCACACCGAGGTCTCGCTGCCAACGAGCAAAGCACGTGTCCCATCACCGCCAATTCGCTCGCCGCCATCTCCATCCGACGCCCGAAGGCCGGCAGTCTCGCCTTAATTTCCTAGACCGTCTACAAGACGGCCGCAAAAAAGTCGACGCGCTCGGCCCCTGGGACGTGCCATGCCATGCCGCCTGCGGGTCGATGCGCGCTCGGGTCGCGTGCGAGAAACCTCGCGCCGCGGTCGACTGTACGTCGCGTCGCGCGTACGCGCCCGGCGCCCGCGTGTAGCTAAGACCGGCAGTTGCCTGCACCTCGACTCGGGGCACCCGGCACCGGGCGCGCGCGTTGCCACGGCCTCCACTTTTACAGTCGCGTTTTATCTCATCTGATGGGGTTTGATCGGGTCCCGGCCCCGTGCTAGCGTACCGTTCTGAGGTGACACCGTGACACGACAAGAAAGTGCAGCACAAGAATCTGCGGCGTCGAAAGATTTTCAGCCCGGTGAAGCCTGCATTCCCGTTCCAAACCCGCAGGGCTGTTCAGTTCCATGCATGTCGGTAGTCAAATTCGTCGGCGCATGCATATACGCCAGCGCCAACAGAACCCCCCGGCTCCGGCTGCTCATGCAATACCCGCGGCCGCGCGCGGGATAACTGCTTCCGGCGCGCAGCTAGCCTCTGCTCCAGCCCCACCACTTCAGAAAGTTCAGAAACATGAGATCAGTTCCAGTGGACGGTGGAAAAGTAGCTCTTCCAAAACCGCCGCTCCTGGGCACACAATTTAGTTTTGCTCAATCGTTGCCTCGCCCAACAGTTGAACTATGCTCATCGATCTTACGTCCACCGGGAACTGGCAGCTGGCAGCTGGCAGCGGCACAAGATTAAGCTGGTCGGAAAGTCTTGTTGAATACAGAGCAGTTTTAGCAAAATTACAGATTTAATCCCAGCATAAATAATTATGAATAAAGCATAGTTCCAAAACCAATTAAATGACACAATAGAGATATGAGCATGAAAATCATCTATGTCACTTAAAAAGAACAGTATGCTCCAAATACCAATACACACACACACACACAAATAGAATCAGCATAAAGCTCAGATTAATTTGTTTAAATATTGCTCTCATAAGACTAGATGAACAAGATATAATCTTGGTCATCACAACACTTATGTTAATATTCTTCATCAAATGAATATGATAACACTAAATCAGACTTTGAGCTAAAATATTAATGCTTCATTGAATGTCAATGACTATCTCAAGACAACAAGTTAAACTTTTCGGTCAACAAAAGGTTCTTGAGATCAACAGACCATAAAGAAACTATTCTAGCATTTTTGAACCTTCGGCAAACAAAGAATTGAACATTTGATATAGCATATAAGGCCACAACCTCAGCAATTAATACAATCTGCAAGCAAAATACCAGTAAAATCACAACGCACAACAGATGATCAAGTTCTGCCTAGTCTCAGCCGAAAAAATATCAAAAGTCAAAATGATATAGTAGAACATAATATTGACAGAAACATAAGGACAACAGTAAGCAATTATAGTTTAACTCAAGTCTGACACTAGTTACCATTTCAAGTTCATTGTTTGACAGCAATCACCTTAGAGCAATTCAAACCGAATCCACAAATATCACTTTGCTATTTCTCCCAGTACTAGAGAGTAACAATCACCAGCACAGAACAAATGCAAGATGACAGAAAAGGAAATGACGCAATACTCACAGATCCGGTGGCACTCAAAGCCACCGAGAAGCAATCTAGACAAGGCACGCGAGATGGCGTTGTCCCAAAAAACCTAGCGCCCCGTTGTGCCGCGGTGATATGACGTGGTCGTCGGAGATACAGTGCCTTCCTTCACACTTCGAGACACACCGAAAATACGAAGCCGAGGAACCAGGAAGATGCCGCACATGACCTCCAGATTTATGCTCCGGCCGGAAGCAAGAAACATAGCACCACTGACCACAGGAAAAAGACATCCTTCCTCTGGATTCCAGATCCATAGAGCTCCCCAGGAATAGACTCAGCCGAAGCACCTTACAGAAAACCTCACAGAGCCCAACCAAGAAGAGGGCACTAGAGGAACCAGAAAAGTGCCAAAAATCGCCTAGAGTCTAAGTCTCACCACTGATTTTAAGCAAACCAGCCTCCAAGCTCTCATGAACCAAAAACCAACATCAAAGGATTTTTAATCAACGAAGTAAATCGCTTTCTTCCTTCAACTCACCGATTTTTCCACCGTGCCTTGAGAAAAACCAAGCGGCTCCCTATGAAGAGGAGGAAGACTCAGAGGCCACCCGGCTGCAGCGAACGGCCGCCGCAAAAAGCGCGTTCATGCCACCCATGGTGCCTCCAACCCGGTCTCCTCCCTTCCCGCCCAAAGGGCACCACCCCCTCTAGAGTTGGGACTTGGGCCGTGCTTTTTCGGGCTGGCCCAAAGCACGGTCGACACGGTACGGTCTAAACACGGCACGGTCAGTTGGACCGTGTTTGGGCCGGCCTGGCACAAAATAGGCCCAACATTCCCATTCTATCTCAATCTCTCTCTCTCTCTCTCTCTCTCTCTCTCTCTCGGCCTGCCCAATCACTCCCCACCCCCGCTTGGCCCAACCAATAACCCCCTCTGCCACCCGGCCTGGCCCAACATCCCTCTCGGCCTCCCCCAACCCCTTGTCCTGAGCCTGGCTCCCAAATTCCCAATCTCTAATCGCATTCCCTGATTCCCCTTCCTCCAGCTCCAACCGCTCCCTCCTTCTCCCTCCCCACACGCTGCCGGCCGCCTCCTCCTCCACTCCTCCAGCCACCTCCATTCCTTTCCCTCTCCCTCTCCCTCCCCACGCGCCGTTGCCCACTGCCCTCCCTCCAGCCACCTCCTCGTCGTTGTCCTTCTCACCCCCTTCACAAGCGCGCGACGCGGCCGAGGTAGGCAGAGTTCTTCATCGACGTCCAGGAGGAGGAGGAGGCTATGGCGAGGGGGAGTGGGAGTGGGTGTGGATGGCGCACGAGTGTCTTTGTCTTTCTAGGCGGCAGCGGTTGTCGTCTTTCCAGGCGTCTATAGTTACTTAGAACTGGGCTTAAGCTGGCACGGCACGACCCTGGCACAACGGGCTTTGGACCGTGTCTGGTCTGGCGAAACGAAATGGGCGGCGTGGCGCAGATGACAGGAGTGATCGGGCGAACCTGCACGACACGTCTGACCGAAACACAATAAACTCTGGCCGTGCTGGCACAGCACGGCCCAATACCCACTCTAGCCCCCTCCATCGAAAACTATCGGATTAGGCAGTCAAAGCCAACCTTATCCCCTTTCCCATTCCAACAGGTGGGCCTTTCTTTCCCTTTGATTTTTCTTTTCCGTTTTCCCAAATTGGGAAATTCCCAAAAGACCCTAAAAATATCAGCAGGTCTAGCACTCGAGCTAATTTCCAGCGGATTACGCCACAGCCCAGAAGGTTGAATGTTTCTACCGGATATGGATGTACAAATCGATACATCACGATCGTGATTTACACGCGCCTTTTTTTCTCGTAGCAGGTAATTAAGCTGTATAGGAGCGAGGAGTAGTAGTATTTTCAAGCGCTGAAAAGGTCAAACACGCACCTTCTTTTTTTTTCTCGTGGCAGGTAATTAAGCTGTACAGGAGCGAGGAGTAGTAGTATTTTCAAGCGCTGAAAAGGTCAAACGTTTGCTTTGCCGACATGATCACTGTCCAATCCTAAGCTCGCCTTGTATGACTAGCCGGCCTTTTCCTCCGAGTCTTCCTGGATACCACTGGCCCAAAACCCACTGGCTAAACACTCCGGCTGAAATAGTACCATGGAGCTGTCGCCTGTCAGTCCATCAAACTGTTCTCAATGAGTAGTATCTTAGTGTAGTTTCTTTAGTGCATAAAAATATTAGGATACTATCTTTCTAATACATGATTTCTTATGGTATAATATCTTAGGTTGTTTCATTTAATTAAATGCATGATCTTCACTAGTATTTGATCATTGTTGCCTATTTGTGGCATATACTAAAGCAATACATGTTTGTTGACATACACAAACATAAATACTCGGGATCGATCATAATAAATTTTATGCGTTAGATTTCGAGACCAAACCAGTATCCAGATTAGATACTAGAGTACCCTATCTCTTCATTAACTATGGTGACACATCATCATTTTACCTATATAACATATTTATGATATCAGTCAAGGTATAGCAATGGAAGCAGCCTCAGACATTCACGTCAGAGTTAAGCTCAAGCTGGCAAAGAACAGCAGCGACATTCAGTGGGACTTGATACGTTGTTTCGGTTCCGGTCTCGGCTCAACAGTGTCGTTCGTTCCGAAGTCTTTTTGCTGGGCTATTGTATTAGCTCATGTATCTCCCTTTCTTTCTTGGCAACTTTACCTGCCCTTTTTATACCCCACCATCTCCAGTGTCCCGGCTACTACTCACCTATCTAGCATTCTAGCTCTCACAGTAAGTCACAGAGACAATACTTTCTGATTTCTGAGCTGCTCTCATGGAAGGCCTCATTCCATTCATCTTCAAGGCCATGGCCCAATACAAGGAAGGAAGGCATGTCTCTTTCAGCGACATGATCTCCGACGAGCCGGCGCCGGCGTCGTACGTGCTCGTGCCGGGGGACTCCGACAGGCGATACGACGAGGAGAAGTTTCAGCCGCTCTGTCGTCCAACGTCCGAGGTCGAGGAGGTCACCACCTGCACCGCGCGTCAGTCTCCCTTCCGGTGCTCGACACTACGCCGGCGAGCCTAGGATCGCACGACATTGACGGTGATCAAAGGGCTTCGGGCAGGTTGGTACAACAAAGGAATATAATAATACGATGGCTGATTGAAGGGAAAATTGTACAGGTACCAATCGTTGAGGCGGTGTATGGTTTATGATGATATGCAGACAGTAAGCAAGACTGGAAACGAGCCTATCAATTTTCAGGTTTCCATATGCATCCTTATTTTTAGCTTAATTTTGTGCTATGTAATGAGGTGCAGGGTCTCCAAAGTAGGCTTTGCATGCTGAAGAGCGAATGCTTGTAGTATTAGAAAATAAATCTGTAATGTCCGCAACTAGCGCTCGGACCTACGATAGAAGTTTATCATCATATGCTCCGACGCAACATCCGAACACAATATTTGCAACATAATTAATTCATATGTGCAACAAAATATGCAAATGATAAATACAATGCCAAGAAAAATGATTTTTTTTAAAAAATATTATTATTTTAAAAGATAATTACAAAATTAAATAGTTGATTTTTTTTTTTACAAAACTAGGTCTCTGTTGCTATTTAAAAGGACGCCAGGTTTTTGTCACCATTTCAATTGACGACAGGGACCCTGTTCCTGTCGTCGATTGAAATGCGACAAAGCCATGAGTTCTATCATGGGATTCAACTAGCGACATGGATTGATTAGTTAAAACCCAAAAAATCGGTGGAAATCTCATTTTAATTCCAGAAAAAAGAGAAGAGAGGGAGAAGAGAGAGGAGGAGAGGGGGAGAAGAGACGCGGCGAAGCCCTGGCAATTCATAGCGGAGGAGACAGTTGGAGCATCAGATCTAGTCGGCCATTTTGCAAGTACATGTTTTTGCAACTTTGTACGTTATTTCGAAATCTTGTCGGTTAGCAAATAAAAATAGCGACATAAGATTCAATAGATTAGATAATTTTAGTTGTTTGATGTAGTGCTTGAAATAAAAATAGTTCATCGCTGTGGATGTCATGAGGACATTGTAGATGTCATGGGGACATGCTCATGATCTTAGGTGATGAAACAATTGGCAATTGCTTTGAGAGTTTGTTGAATTATGTGGAAATCAGCAAGTGTCAGGTTTTGCGGTAGTACCGGCATTGTGGCCGTGGTACTACCGCTGGGCGGTACAACCGCAAGTGAAGCGCGGTACTACCGTTTGTCTAGGTTTTGAACGCGTGTTTTGCTCGAACCGTTAGATCTTGATCTAACGGTCTATATTGAGAGAAACGTTCAAACGGTCCGAAAGTAAAGGGACATTTTGAGCGTAGGATTGAAATCGGACGGTTGAGATTCAGAGGGACGTTCGGACCGTCCGAACGGTGCCCAGATCTGACAGCTAAGACACGCGGTCCGAACGGCCACGCAATCTGGGCCGTCCACGTGTCAGTGGATTGGTTTATGAGGCTTTTGTGTATTTAAGTGGAGCGGTAGTACCGCAGGGTTAATGGAGGTAATACCGCGATCGCGATATCTACCGTATTAATGAAGCTGATACCGTCCAGTGAGAAGCCCGGTCAGCGATGTGGCGGTACGAAAATTCCAGAGAAGGTGTTCTTGTGCTCTGGTTTTCTTGAGGAGCGGTACGACCGAGCTTTTGTTGCTGGTAGTACCGCATGGTGGAATGACCGCGTGTGAGCGGTATGGAATTTCCAGAGGAGTTGTTTTTCGAGATTTTGAGATTCTCCGAGGTGCGGTATGACCGTAGTGTTTTGAGCGGTATGACCGCGTTGCGATAATACTGGTGGATATGTGGCGGTAGTACCGCTTTGTGAATTGATTTGAGATGATTGTCAAATTTCTTGGAGATTTGATTTTGGGTTAGGTCAAATTCATGTTCATTAGTGCATATGTGTTGCATGATGCATGTTTTGGCTAACGTGGGTCAAGTTGTGAAGAACTTGTTCCCAGAAATGGTTTCTTGGTCTATTGTTGTGCAGGTGGCTTGCAGGTCTATGACGGTCAGTGGCGAGGTGGATCAGGACTAAGCTTGGAGAGCTGAGGTCCAAAACGATTAAGGATGTTGGGTGAGGTCAGAGGACTCAAGCAGGGCGCAGAATGGACATGGATGACCGAACGGGCGGTTCGGTGCGACTGGTTGGATCAAGCGGCGTTGGAGTCGGTGCAATTGCTATTGTGTCGGTGGGATCCGGACGGGAAAGACTTGCCGACATGGAGCCGTTGATCAACCTACACGTGGCAAAGCATGGGATTGCTTCACGATCTGTGGACTCGGTCTTTTGGAGAAGGATCAAGAAGGGGTATTTTGGTAATTTCACCAAATACCGTCTTGGTGACCTTTGGCTAAACCACAGCGCGGGTCGGCACATGGTAAAGCGGTTTATGTCAATTGATGATGAAGACGACGCTTTGAGATGCGTGCATGTGTTAACCCATTGTGTGTTAGGGTTTAATGGGTGCCATAATGGAACATACTCTAGATGCCTAGCCTCCATATAAATAGAGGGGTTTGTGTGCTGTGGCTACTGCGGTTGTTGGAGAGAGCCAGCCGAACCCTATTGTGTTGTGCCCTATTGTGTGTTAGGGTTTGAGAAGAAGAGAGGAGAGTTATGGTTTTTAAAGTTGGATTGAGTGTGTGCTCTTGGATAGAGCTTTGTCCTCCATGTGGGAGTGGCTGTAAACAACAATCATTCATCTATCCGAAATCAATTGAAGCAAAGATTTCTCCAGATGAGTCCTTTGTGTTCTTATTGTTTATTTGTTGTTTTTGGGGCTTTTCCTTGATCTGCAAGTTTCTCTTGTGTTCTTGCTGTGCTTTGGCTTGCTGTGACTTATGGGTATACATCTGAGGCCATCTTGTTTATCATTCACCCACGAGCAAGTCTTAGTTCATCTCAATCTCAGTTTTCGTATTTTGCACAGTTCTTGAAACAGACTTCACTCAAATCGTTAAAGGTTGGAACTTTTGTGTGGATCTATTCGATCCTTATTTGAAATAGGTTCCTAACCTCATGGAGAAGCTGTGTTTCAAGTTTCATCGAGTTATTCAAAAGTTGTGTCGATTCTTGTCTTGGTTTTCATCTCTCGGGTTGAACCTCCAGTATTATTGGTCATACCGCAAGGAGAACGCCGATATCTGCTTCTGTGATATACCGCATGACCGATCCTCTGATTGCGAGATTTTTCAAGCTCTCAGGTTCATCCCCAGGATAATCGGTAGTTCCGTTTATGATTGAAGGTAGTGCCGACTTGCGGTAGTACCGCATCTGCGTTGCGGTAGTACCTCTGTCTGGTCATACCGCGCATAGCTTGGCGGTAGTTTCGATTGTCCTGTTTATTCAGCTCTTCCTCGGTTTTCTTTGCTGCTGCTCTTTGGGGGTTTAGAGTGGATTCAATACAAGTCTTCCACTGTACTTAAGCATTCATCTTCATAGCTCTCATAGCTATTGGAGTGATTTGCGAGTTGAATCCATTCTTTGTGAAAAAGTTTTTGGTGCTCCTATTCATCCCCTCTCTAGTCGCCAATTTCGGTCCTACAATCGCGTAGATATTGTTTTTGTTGCAATATTCGAACAATTTAGAATAAATCTACAAAAATAGTAAGACACACGGAGAATAGCTAGGTACATCTTTAAAATATAGAAAAAAACATGATAAGCTAAGCAGGGTAGGTAGAGTTTAATCAAAATAATCCTAGCTTAATTTTGGTTTTTGTTTGTGCGCGGTAATTATTTTGTTAATGACGAAACGTCTTTTTAAACTAGGAAAATAGCATGACACATCATAAATTATTTAAAAAAATCTGGAGTTGCTACATATATTACGTAGAGCTTATTTTTGTTTCCATTAAATATTTAAAAAATATTGAAGACACTTTTTAAACAAGGGAAGTAGTAAGGCACCTATTAAAAATCTGTAAAAATTGCAGAGTAACTTAGTACGGTCTGTAGAGCTTAACCAAAATAATCTCAACTTAAATTTGGTTTCTATTTGTGCCTGGTAATTATTTTGTTAATGCCACTTCTTATTTTAAATATCAGTCATGCCATGTAAGTATTAATTCCTATACAACTATTATTATGCTAGTCTCGTGTTTTAATAAAAAAATTTGCGTGCACACCGCGACCATGTGAGGGAGTCAGCATCGAGACACCCCATACCACCCTCTTTCTAGCCTTGACTCCCCCACGCCACCTTTCTAGCATCGGGAAAAGACCGACCCCTGTCAAGCCACAAGTGGCCACTTTTGCACATCGATGTGACAACACACTGCGAAGCTGCGACACTTACTTTTCAGATTGACAAGAACACACTCTGCCACGCGACCTTTTCAGACCGAAAAGACCGCACTCTATCACGCCATACGCTGCCACTTTTGCAGATCGATATGACAACACTCTGCGACACTAACTTTTCAGAACGACAAGACCACACCCCGAGATGACAACACATTGCCACCTCTCCTTTTCAGGCCGAAAAATCCATGTATAAAAGGAGGGAGAAGAGAAGTTGTAACACCCCGGCCCAACAGTGAGCGCGGAATGCCACCAAAACTACCCCAACTACTAATTTTATCAATAAATAACAATGAATTTCAACAAGCAATTTAATACCAACACCCATCCATGGGTCACAATAACGTATAAATAATGACATGGCAAGAACAAATATTTAAACACTAGATTGTAAGCAGGATAATAGTTCGAGAATCAAGCAATACCAATCAAACGAAGGCTATTGAATGGATAAATGAGTTTCAACCAATCATCTAGAATTATTCAATATCTATCATGTCCTAAAGGAATAACCATCATGCTAAGGCAAAGTTTTCTCATGGCAAATGAGTGTATGTAGTGTACCCTTCCCAAGTGAAGCGTCGTCAACGATCACCTAAAAACAATATTAGAGCAAGGGTGAGTCCACGACTCGGCAAAGTCTGATAATAAACAATGAACATTGCTTAAACAACGATACACAATATCATCATTAACATCAATTGTTCACTTTTCTTTATTCTCATGCTCAATCATTCAATTCTCTTTCTTTATTCACATACACAATCATCAACTACCTTTCATTCCATGCATTTCTATACTACATGTCCACATGCACTTCTTTTCGTATACGGTATAGCATGAGTGTTCACCGTCGATGACACACTCTCAAGCCCGTCCTCCTCAAGGATCGGGGACCTCCTCCACTCCGTGGAGTTGTGATCAACATGATCACCTTTCAGATGCAATAATGCTTATGAATGCACAATTATTCACAGTTTCCTCAACATTACCATTGTCCAACAATGTCACATCCAACCATAAGGAATAAATAATGACCATTAACATTACTTGCAATTAAATAAGTAAAAGCACAGCAATATAATGGTAATAAATGGTAAAACATACAGTGATCAACCAATGAACAACGGCTACCATGCACTTGCCTCTTTTCCTTGTGACCTTTGGAGAGCGAAAGCGGCGACAATGCACACGAGACCCCACTCCTGGACAATAATTTCAAAACATATCTCAAAACCTTCACATTACAGCACCAACACCTTACTCTAACCGTCATCGCATGCCTCGCCAAACCAACCCTTTTAACCGAAACTACGGACACACTACCCGCTGTCCCAGTAGTAAAACGATCATATTTTACTCATCCGAACTCTAAATTCAGCCATCCAAGACTTTCTGGAATCCTCACAAAACAACCTACAATTTCATAGTTATGAAGAAAATCTGATTCTACCGTTTTTTATTCCGTTCCTTTACCCGAAGACCGTTCCAGATTATGTCAGAATAGTCCGTTTCACAATTTTATATCTTTAATTATACAACTTGAACATATATGAATAATATAAGTTCTGGAAACTACACAAGATTTCCTACAATATTTAAGTTGACACAAATATTTAATTTTACCAATTTCTACACGAAATCGACCTAACTACACGAAGTCTGCCAACTTCGTCTAGAATCTGGACAGCGGCCTTCCAGAGGCCATAACTTTTGCTCGCTACTCCGATTTTAATGATCCAGACCTTTCTGGAAAGCTAACGCGATAATATACATTTTATATAATTACACCAAACTCTAATTCGGAGATTACGTATCCCTAATCATCCCATAACGTTCTATCCTAAACCTGACGAATCGGACAGAGCAATCGATCTTCCCATTGCCCAAACGATATACCGAAAGAACAACGACTAAATTTAGGGGCATCTAGAAGTTTTCAGATCGTTACCCTCAAAGAACACGGATCGATCGTGAAATCCGTGAAATCCTTCTCCTCCTCCTTCTTTTCTTCCCTTCTTGCTTCCTCCTCTTGGCGGCGGCGGGAGGAGGTGATGCTTCTGATACTCGCGTGCTACAGTACCCCCACGATGCTACAGTGGCGGCGCTACAGATAGCCGGTGCTCTGATGCTAGGGTTTAGCGCCCACCCTCTTAGCGGTTCCCACTTGGGCCAAAAGCTATGGGCGAAGGCCAATTCTAATACTCCTCCCAAATTCTGAATTTTTTATGTTCTAATTCTACTTAAATTCAGTACTAATCACTTATTTCTTTTATTTTTAAACGGGATATTACAGAAGTAGAGGAGAAGAGAGCTGCAGGATAGCACTACACCACCAAACCCAACATTACACTAAAGCTTGCTTCACACAAGTGAGAGGAAGGAGGTGGAGCATTCGGCAAGCTTCTACAAGATGAATTGCAGAAGCGCAAGTGGCTTGCCTAAAGGGCTAAACCCTACCTGGATAAGTCTATAAAGGATGCGTCGGTCCCACCGAAGTTCCCACGCCCCCAATGCGTGTGTGAATAACCGGCACATATCATCCAGACCACAAACCCGACGACATCCGCTCGGGCATACTACATGTGTGGTCACCACCTCGTAAGTGTATCTTGCACACACAAAGATTTTTCACATCATATGTTCCATTCCATAAATCCCTGATTACACACGCGCATCATGACAGCCGAAGATGCAATGCAACTTCTTCCAATTGATCAACGGCCCGGAGATGTACGATAGGCCGTTCATCCAGCAGAAGTATATGTTCAACTTCCCATGGCCACCCGAGACCTTCGAGCGCTAGACACTTTATGTAACCAACCCCAACCCAACTGAAAAGGCATCGGACGAGCCTAAGAAAGCGAATGGGTACGACAAGGCCAAGCGGGTGGCGAATATGGGGAAGGCTCCTGCAAGTGAGACCGTGGGTCGTACTACCGCTCCCCGTCGCCCGGGCGTACTCCGGAACCAAGAGGTAAGTTATGATCAGTATGCATTATAATTATTAATTTGGCCCGGCGTTGCGTTATCCTAACATCATTCAACCATCCATCCTGTCTCGCAAGACATGCATGACTTCAAGACTGGCCGTTGCCGCCGCGTGCAGCAAGGGGACAAGGGGAAGGCTCTTGCAAGTGAGACCATGGGGCGTACTACTGTTCCCCATCGCCCGGGCGCACTCTAGATCGAAAAGGTAAGTTATGTTCAATATACATTATAATTTTTAATTTGGCCCGACATTGTGTTATCCTAACATCATTCAACTATCTGGCCCATCTCGCAGGACATGGATGACTTCAATACTGGCTGCCGCCACCGCAGGTAGCAAGGAGACAAGGGGAAGGGAGCGATGAGCCGCCGAAACTAATGATCTTTGTTCCAATCGACTTTATTTTCATTCCAAAAAGGCGCATATGTATCGTAAGTGTATTTCGATTTGTTGCATAGTGCATGTGGTCGTTCCTTATGCACGTTACAAAACCCTGTGTGTCGTGTAATTCGAAACTTTATTATAAGTCTATTTCAATTCGCAGCTACGTTGTAAAGCCGCTGGCTTCAATTCTCGTTCTCTTATGGTATTAAATTCTTGTTGTACAAAGACAGGGAACAACATAAAAATAAAGACCCAAAAGATGTATTGTGGAAGTGGGCACTAAAAATAATAGTCCACATATCTTATACAATAAATTACATCTCTTTTCCCTAAATATCGAGACAACATCGCGCATGGCAACCCTTAACCCAATTATTTTGTCCATTCTCTCATTCACATTACATTGTCTTCTCTGATTTTGCATTCCGAATTACATGAACACTTCAACGTATTACCAAATTTTAAAAACAACATTACAATAAATTTAAAATTCCGCTACATGTAAATAAAAAAACAGAGCCCTCTTGTCGCCAGTTCAATTGGCGACAGGACTCCTGTCGCCAATTGAACTGGTGATAGGAACCTCCCCACACTATTTCCTTTAGCGACAGGGTCCCTGTCACGAATTGAAATAGGTGGCGACAGGCTCCTAGTTTTGTTAAAAAAAAATTGACTACTTAATTTTGTAATTATCTTTTAAAATAATATTATTTAAAAAATCAAGAGAAAAATATCAAATTCTCATTGAAAATGCATGAAACTGTCAATATAGAACATGATTGCGCTTTTTAAAACTATTTTAAACATCTCAAACAAACAAATTTCGATGTTACAACACTACAACATTTGAAAATAACAGTGAAAATATTCGAAAATAATTGTTGCAATATTTTTTGGAATAATGATGCAACAACCAAATGGTGAAGGCTGCAACAAAATGTTTACTCTTGTGTAACAAATCAAAAACACCATTGCAACAAAAAACATCTCTTGTCGTAATATTTGATGCAACAACATCACAGCAATAAAAAACGCTCCACACAACATTTCGAGCCAACTGTTGCAATAAATTGAGCAACGCCTGCAACAAGACATACCTGGTTGAAGCTGGAGCTTGTTGCGGAGGTTTTGGCGGATGAGGATCATCTCCGGGAGGACCCAGGTGCAGTAGCATGAACGACATCCAGAAGGCAAAGATGACGGAGCTGTTGCTATCCGTTGATGTGTGGCCACCGGCACCAGAGGTCGAGGAAAAGGAGCTTCCACTTGGTCTGCTACCGCGCGAGGTTGAGGTTGTGGAACGCGTTGTCGCAAGACTGGTGGAGCACGAGAACGAGCCAGCGCCGAGGAAGGAGCCACGACAGCGCGACGCGAACATTGTCAGGGAGGGCGACACGGTGGGTGGTTTCGCAGAGGATGCATAAGAAGGAGGGCTCAAGCGCGGTGGCGAACGGGTGGAGAAGCCATAGAAGCTGCACCGTGGGTGGGTCTTGGCACGTGACAGAGCGCCAATTGAAGCAGACGACGACAAAAGGTTGTGCGGTGGGCGAGGTAGGGAGGTGGGAGAGGACGCGTTTGAGGAGATCGACGTGAAGTCCCGCCCAAACGGACGCGGCGACCATGGGGGATTTGCAAGTTGCTTTTGGTTTTTTGGAAAATATGATGGGGGAGGCCTAGGAGGCTAGAAGAAGACAAGCTAGTCAGGAGCCCGCTTTGTTTACCCAACACTACAACATGAAAAAAAATGTTGACGACGGAGCGTACGAAGAAAAAACGATGTATCGAATGCACGGCTTGTATCATTGCCCAAATAGATGATGTGTGCACACAAACAAAGCGCGTGTATGCAAATGCAAGCATGGTTGTCAAACAGTGGTGCCATCATGATTACCTCTTATCTATAAAAGGTTCTATTAGAGCATCTGCAACAGTCCACGTCAGCTGTTACTAAGGGGTTGCCACATCAGTATTTAGATGATGTGAAGGTGAGAAGGTGAAGTTGTTTCTAGATGAAGAAACTAGCAAATTGTTAATACCAAGACACAAGAAACAACCAAATACTCTATTGGAGACTTACTTGTTACCTAAAAACGCGTTTTGTGTATCCCACTGTCTTAAAGCAAAATATACACCAGATCATTTGTGCAGCCTGACTTCATTATTGATATGATAAATGAGCTAAAACATGTAGGCCACAAAGTTGTACTTCATTAAGTCTTAGACAAACTCAAGAAACAATCAATTAGAAGACTTGTTTCTTTTTATTAGATTGAGTACTCTCTTTCCTCTTAGTAACAACCTAAGAAACAAACTATTGTAGATGCTCTTATAGTACCAGGGTTTTTTAGGGGTATTATAATACCAGATGGGAACTCTGTCAATTGTTTGGGTTGGGCTTAATTAGACTAGTCTTTCCCAAGTTGAAGTTTGCAGGCCCAGTTAATATGTCCACAAAGACCCAGTATCTCACAACAAAATGGAAGGGTCCATAAAAACATCGAAGAACAGCAAAAGGCACAACACATGCTAGCTCTTCCTCCTCCTATCACAAAGATAGTACTAGTATTTCCAGCATCGTGGTCCTGAATCGTACTAACAAGAAATGCAGGAAAAAAAAAATCAGATTCCAGTGGCGCTACACGAGATTAAGTACCTAATCACAAGATCAATACAGAAAAAGAGAGGGCAAGCTCAACGGAGCGAGCACCGACATGACATTTCCTCCGTGCGTATCACGCTGCGTGCGTTTCAGCGTCGCTCGCAATTAAAGAGCAAGATGCAGATTGCAAGCGATCTGGTTTCTTGGATTCACCGAAGAGGGTTCACCTAAAAAAAGGCCCGAGATCTGCCGGGTTCCCCGACGCATCAGTAGGCGCGTGCGCCGCTTTGCGGAATCACCCAGTAGAATATTCCGAGCTCATTAAGTACTCGAGTAGTATAGTAATACGGCTTCGTCAACTTGACACTGATGGGGAAAAAAAGGGTCGAACTCAGCTTGACTTTAATCTACAAGCAATTGGGTACCTTCGACCCGGGAAAGTGAGCACCAGAAACTGGATCCAAGGAAGAATGCCTTGGATCTAGCTTTGGGGCTTTGTTGTTGCGATACCATGAGCCCAACAAAAAAACCCGCCGTAATTCACGAAGAAAAGGCATGTCTCCACTAACCATACTAGATGCAAACACCATCGAAACAACCATGCAAAGAAAAAATAGAAAATAACGGCCTCCAAAATGTGACACATTTGATAGACGGTATCAAGTACAATTTGCACACGGAACCTGAAATTAGCCTCGCTGCTTCTTGGGGTCCTCGTCAGGCGTCAGCGTCACCAATCTCGGCTACCCATGCCGCCTTAATCAAAATCCATCGATAATTAACTACTCCTTGTGAACGTCGAAGTCTGGTAAGTAACGAGCGGAGCAGGCAGAGCCAGCATTCCACGTGGCCGGAGCATCGACCAGCGGTTGAATGAAAAAAACTAACCACTTTGTTGGTTCGGTTCGCTTCAAGAACTGTCCATACAACTGGACACAAAACCGGATGAACCGGCCGGATTTTCGAGAAACCAGGCTTCAAGGAAACCGAACGGCTTCTGTCCATGGAAAAATTGCATCAAAGGATCAAGAAAACACCACGCAACTGGGCTGCCCTGGCCCAGTTTAGCCCAGGGCTGAGGGAAGCCTATAGGATTCTCTACCTAGCCACGTCCTCTCACACACTCTTGTTTCTATTAAGTGACTCGTATCGTAACCTACTCGGACTTACATATGTGTTCTATAAGGATTTATATCCTAATCAATGTTTCGTATAAGCCGGTTCAAAGCATGGTTTTGGGTCATTTGATTCGATTCAATACATTGGTTTAATCGATTCCAACAAAATAAATTCTAGAACCGGACTCTACTATTGAATTGATTCAAAGGCAATAAAAAATTAGCACGCCCAACCTATCAATCTTGGGTCAAGGAAGATGAGAGGAGATAATGTCTATGACGTCGCCGTCAGCTTGCTGTCACTGCTTGCCCCACCGCTATTGTCGGTCAAACTCGTCGCCGTCGCCTCGGACATCTAGTTCCCGATGCAGTTGCATCAACCTCGCCACTGTCGTCGCCTCAACCACACTGTCATTGCATTGACCTTCCAACACCGCTGTCATGTAACATCCCAAATATGGGTTTGTGTTTCAAATGAATAAAATATAAAATTTTAAAACTTTTGCTGCATCTTGATGTCATTTGAACTCTCTGGATTTTCATTCATTGGTTTTGTGCATTTTGAAAAACCAAAGCATCAATTCACTAGAAGCATAATCCTTTAGGATATATAATGCAAATAATGTGAACAACCTCTGGAGATAATTTTCTTAGGTTCTGGAAAATCTAAGTGACTTACCTGAAAATTTTCATAATTTATAGAATTTATTTGCTATTTTAAAACACCCAGTCAAAGTTGAGTTTTGAAAGTCAAACCTTTAAAACAGAAACTTGAAACATTTTTGGAGAAAAATACAATGCATGAAAAACCCTAGAAAAATTATACAAGGTTTTACATAGTGTCGGTAACCTCCCATAAAAAATTCACAACCGGAAAAGTCTTTCTTGCCCTTGGTAATTTTTTCTGTAATCGCCAGGACTTCTTTGTTGTCGGGTTTGCGATTCTTCATACCCTTGAGAGCCTTCTTATGCTTCTTTTCCTGTTTCTCCAGGCCTGATTGGGGTATTTTATCTTTTCGATCAATAGCTTCGCACCATTCGACCGCTTCACTAGCGGCCGCATATTTGTTGGCCATATCAAAAAGTTCGACGATCGTTCGTGGAGGGTTCATTGCAATATCCTCCGTAAACCGATGATTTCTCAACCCTGCTTTAAAAGCCTGGATAATAGAAGACCCTGCGACCTCTAGAATAGAGTTTTGAACCTGGCTAAACCTCTTGATATATTGTCGAAGAGTTTCATTGGTTTTTTTGCCTCATCCGATGAAGATCATCCTCCTTCCCGGAACGGCCGTACATCCCTTGAAAGTTGGTGATTAGAGTATCGCATAGCTGCTCCCAAGTGTAGATAGATCCGACCGGTAGGTTGAGCAACCACAACCGGGCAGATCCTTCAAGGACCGTGGGTAAGTAATTTTCCATCACGTTGTTGTTACCACCAACAGTTTTAATAGCGGTAGTATAGATCTGAAGAAATTCTAATCGGTTTTAAGTCCCATTGAACTTCTCTATGCTGGCTGGTGGGAACCTGTCCAGCCAACAAACAGCTTGGAGCCCTGCCGAGAATGCTTGACAGCCCGTAATGGAGTCATGACGCCTTCTCTCAAAAGGAGCCGTATTATAATCGGTCGGGGACCGGTTTCTTAGATTTGCATACCCAGTATCCGGTGTCCCAACTCAATCGTGGACATTAATATAACGTCTCTAACCACTTGCCTGGTTTAGATGATGTCGAAGATCATCGGAACCAAGCAGTCGTTCCTCTTAACGACGAGGAGTGGCTGCTTGAAAGAACCATCTTCCCTCGTGATTCCCTAGTCAAAATCTACGAGGGGGTCTTGGTATCGGTCGGTCCTTCATCTGACCATGTTGTCCTCTGCCGAGGGAGGAGCGTTGGGATGAAGTTATGATGTGACTTTGCGAGTTTCTTTGCTCCCGGTATATTTTTTGTACGCTGCATGGTCTACTGGAGGATCTCTGACACCTGCCCTGCAAGTTGAACATAACCTGGAGTTCCTGCTAGAACAGGACATGGGTTATTCAAAATACCACGAACTCGTTGTAGGTTTTGCAGTGTTACCGAAGGTCTTGGAGGATTCTGACTAGCAGTGGGCGTTCGATGAGTCGAATGTCCTTCTGACCTTCCGTCTTATCTTGTCTGACCTGTCACGCATTGTAAGGTAGGAACAGGTGAATTAACTGATCGACGTCCATCAATTTGTTCGCCTCCGGCAGGTGGTGCTTGAGCGCTCGTACCATTTCCACCAATAAGTGGTGGCAGGTCAAGCCATAGAGGACTGTGCACGACATCTTGATCGGTATCTCTGATTGCGTTAACATCGTGGTGCCAGCAGCAATCCTCCGACGAGCTCCTGTCGTAACTAAGGAAGAGCCTTCTACTGCTTCTGTAAGGAGCCTTCACGATGGGGAGCGGTTGGAGATTACCACCTCCAGTGGGCTTTGTAGTGGACTCAGCCTGATCAAGCGGATTACTGACCGTATGCTGAGTTTAACCATGCACACTTGGCCTACGATCGGTGATAACTTCATTGACACCCTCACAAGATGTTAGTTGGCCCCTGAAATACGTAGGAGCCGTTGGCGAATACTGGTCGCCCATGACAATATCGAGAGTACACAAACTCTCTAATTGCAGCGTTGAGCTTCTATCGCCGTTCTTGCCGGTCGGGGGGGGGGGGGCTTGTAGAGACGTTCCGAACTGGTCGGAACGAGCGGTTCCTCTGGGAGCACCACTGATGGTGGTAGTGAATACTTATCCATCTGTTCGATCTCGCTAGTCTCAACGAATGGCGAGCCAACGGAAGAGGATAAAGATGACATTTCGTTTTCTTCCATGGCGCGGATGCATACGTCCATGTTGAGATTAGAGTAGTCTACCAGATCGAACCAATTTTCCTCATCCCAAGTCCCTGCCATGTTCGCATAAGTGACGTTGGAGCGAAGGGAATGGATGAGGAATGCTTGAGAGAAGTAATCTTCAAGAACTCAACGCCTTCTTCCCCACGGACGGCGCCAGCTGTCGATGATCGAGTCGCCGATCTTACGAAATAAATAGAGAAAAATGGCAAAGAGTTCTTGGGAGAGAATAGGTTTGCTCTTTATTGCAATGAACTCGATCCTTTACATGTGATGCCTTTGACCAGGCAGTGGACTAGTCCTAATTTACACTGAGAACTATGCTATTGCTTTACAGCCTTCAGTTGCAGTTGTAGATTGTGTCTAGATCTTGTGAGCTTGCTTCGATGTCTCATCCTCCGATTGTCTTCTCCTTTAAATAACTGACAAAAGGGTGGCAGTTACTCCTGGAAGTGGTGCCTGTTGGAAGCAATGCATCTGGTCAGAGGATCAGTTACTGTTTAGTGAGATAGTAACCGATTGCTAGTTATGTCGGTGGAAGACATAATTGTGTTATGGTTATGGTCAGTGACCTGGGTCTGTGTAACGTCAGGTGGTTTGGAACAAATATGACATGTGTTCTATTCATCACACGGTAAGGAATATACTTAGAATCGGATCCAAGTGTCAGTTCAAAGCTCCTACGTGCAATAAATGCAGTCGAGATGCAATTATAGGACCTATCAAGCGAGGTACCCATAATGTAACCTCTGGAATCCTTACGACCACAGGGGTCATTATTCTTTAATTGAATATCAAGGTAATATTCAGATATTCTAATCCTCATCATCGGGAGTGTTCGAAAATCTATACCTAGACAATGCACGTAGAACAAGGATGTATGTAGAGCTATAGGCTGTACTCTTTTTCCTTTGCAAAGATTTTCACATGTTGAGTTTTTAATTGGCAAATGTTTTAACAAGGCATCCATTTGAACATTAATAAAGCTCTTTATTACATTTTTAATACGTTTGTCTAATTTTTTTTTTCAATTTTCATATCTGTTTCTGACTTCTACACATTTTTCTGATTTTTCGGGATTTTTTTGTTTTTTTTGTTTTGAATTTTTCGGGCCTACAGGGCTGAGTGGGTCGCAACCGGCCCGTCAGGCCAAATAAGCTCGGGCCATCATGATATGACACGAAGGCCATCGAGCAATGCAGGTGCCTCCCGAAGACGTGGTAAGCAAAACCTGATCCGTTGGTTTCAGCGGGCAGGATGGGTCAGTCTTGCGTCTTGGAACCGTGCCACCCATCTAGCCACCACTAGCCCTTGCTAAGTATGAATTGCGAAGTATGGGCCTACAGGGGCAACAACATTTTGGGCTTCATTTATGGTCGGAGTTGATTCCTTTTTTTTATCCTTATCTCCTACTTCAAGAGAGTTCTGAACTTCTTTTCCTTCTCTTTGGTTGCTTCAGTTTCGCTTTGTATCATGTAGAGGTGGGGGTTAGCCTGGGCCATTCCACGCCCGCCCGAGGCCCGGCCAGCTCGGCACGGCCCAAGCACAGCCTAGGCACGCCACGTGGCGGGCTAGGTCGGCACCAGCAGGACGGCGGGCAGTGAGCTCGAAAAACGACACGACAGGCGGCACGACCACGACCCGGTGTTGTGTGCGTGCTCGAGCCGGCCCGACGCCCCGCCCGACCGAAGACGCGGCGCTGGCGGCGCCTCGCCTCCGCCGCTCGCCTCGCCGCCCGCGATGCCCTCCTTCATGATTCAGCCGAGGCGTCTGCGCATGGTCGGCGATGCCATTCATGGCCGGGTCGGCGCCAAACAAGATAGGGAGGCGAGCAGATGGGAGGACCGAGCTAGTCTGGGCCAAGCTCACGCGGGCAGAGGAGCGGCGAGGAGGCGCTGGCGACTAGACCGCAAGGGGGAGGTGCACGGGTGCAGCGGGCCGGGAGGCTAGAGGGGAGGAGCTGGGGGCGAGGCCACGTCGGGCCGAAGGCGCAACTTAGCAGCCTTGGTGGCCATAGCGTCTTGTGGCCGTGAATGGCCCTTGAGACCTGTGACGCAGCCAAGTAGAGGCGGGGAGGAGTAGAGGGTGCCATGCCACCCCGGGCCGGCGGCACTAGGGGACCGAGCCGATGATGGGTGCATCTGGTGGGGTGACACTGGTGGTGCAAGGTCGGAGAGGGGGAGGCGCGAGGAGGAGCCGGCGACCAGAAGTGGCAACACTAGGGAGCCAGGCCGAGTTGAGGCAGGAAGGAGGAAGGTGGGAAGTGAGGAGATAGGGGGGAGATGAGGACTTGGGAGTAAGAAGAATGGGGAGGAAGAAGCAGCCAGATTTTTCGGTGGTCGGGGAGATAAGGGAGAGAGAGGAGATGAGGGATTAGGGTAATAGAATATATTAGGTGGTGGTGAGGACCGAGGAGACTCAATTGTTTGGCTTTCATTCAAATCGAGGGAGACAAGGAGAGGGAATTAGGGGAAAAAAGATAGAGGAAGACAGCGAGTGACCGGTGTATGGGTCATTAGCAACGTTCGCAACCGTGACTTTCATTCAAATAGAGACACAGGGAGAGGGAATCGGGGGGGGGGGGAGATAGAGGGAGACAGGGAGTGACCGAGTGCTCGCAATGTTCGGGAGCTGCAGACAACGTTCAGAAGCAACATTCGGGAGCAACTCACCGTGCCTATAAAAATCAACTCACTGTCCTCATTTCTTCACCATACATACACTCTCATTTATTCACCATCCATCCACTCTCATTTATTTATCATCCATCTACTCTCCTCATTTCTTCAACATCCATGTACTCTCCCCATTTATTCACCATCCATCCATCCATCCATTATGCTACCAAGAAGTCGGAGCACCAAGGAGCTCCCGAGCGGTATGCTACCGAGGAGTCGTAGCACGAAAAGGGCAGCAGGGTGACTTAGTGTAAGCTCTCGCCGTTGCTCCCCTAGTCCTCCTCCTCCTTCGACTCCCGTTCATGCTCGCTAGTTCTTGCCAAGCATGAGAGACTACGGCATGGATGACCGTCATATGGACGGTACAAAGGGCTATGAGGAGTATCAGGGTGGTCCGGAGCCAATGAGGACTCTAGAGTTCTCTCCCACGTCCACGAACGACAACATTGGCGGGTCTGGACGAAGGGCAAATTGCTGGAAGCACATGACCTGGAGCCAGGAAATCCAAGATGGCCAAACAGTAGATATCACAACCTGTAATTATTATCAAGCTAAATTAACTGCTCGTACAGCTGCAGGGACAGAACACTTGAACTAGCACTACAAAGCATGCTTACGCAAGATCGGGGTGCAGAGCTAAGGGGAGGAGTACAAACGCAACCAAACTTCGAGGCCGATGGCTCTGTAAGTACTTGGGGGTATACAACTCGCTTTCTGCCTATGAGGAAATTGCTAGATATATTGTTGTGGAAGATCAACCTATTAGGATGAGTGAAAGTCGCGCGTTCAAAAGAATAGTCCAACGCGGCTTTTGCCCATAGTACCAATATGTTAGTAGGAGAACCACTACATCTGATATTTTACGGATGTATCATAAGGAACTAGCAGAGCTAAAAGAACTATTCCTACAAGTTCAGTTCTCTTTTGCTATAATTTCAGATATTTGGACATCATCACACTACATTAGTGTTGTAGCCTATTATTTAGACGACAATTACAAGTTAAACAAGAGAGGCATAGGATTTAAGATAATTAACGAATCACACATGGAAGAGGCCATTACCGAGCTTATACTACACGTACTTGATGATTTTAAGATAGATAATAAGATTGCTTCTATAACTTTTGATAACGCATCAGCGAACACGACTGCTGTGAACATCCTCACCCCAAGATTGCAGATATATATTGGTGGTTATATTCTCCACTAGAGATGTGTATGCCATATGTTGAACCTTGTTGTTCAAGATGGTATGAAAGCGATTGACGGATATTTGAAAAGTGTCTGCGACGCTGTTCACTACCTCATAAATTCCCCGTAAATGGCAGCCAGGTTCGCAGAGTACTGCGCAGCCAATGGGAAGGAGTCAAGAAAATTCGATCTTGACATGAAGGTGAGGTGGAACTCGACCTACATCATGTTAAAGAAGTTACAAGGGTATGAACATGTCATATCCGTTTTTGTCAATGCCTACTTTCAAAACAATAAATTGGTAGTTATTAATTCAGATTGGTAGATTGTTAGTCATTTTCGAGAGTTTTTAAGATATTTTTATAAAGCAACAAAGATTCTATCTGGTGTTTATTACCCTAACTCTTCCTTAGTTATAGAATTTATTTGGTTAATTGCAGACAAGATTGCCAAATCTAGGGAGGATCCCCTTTTAGGTCATGCTGTCGCACTAATAGAGGAAAATTTTATTAAATATTTTAGTTTTATTTTACACGTGTATTGCTTTGCTATCATTTTTGATCATACGAAAAAGTTGCCAGGTTTGCAGATTGGTATGGAGGGAATATGTGAATGTCTCGGTCTTGATTACTAGGAAGTTTTCGCACATGTCAAAGATGAGCTTTTTCGTGTTTTCCGCATGTATCATGACAAATTCGGCAGCAATGCGAGATCGGATGCCTCACAGCAAACACAACAAGGAAAGACAAGCTTGACATCCCACTTGTGGAAGAAGCTAAAGGCAAGTCCAGTTCTTCGTCCTCTCAATCTCATGTAGCCCCCAAATGGAATTCTGTCTCAGAGCTAAACCACTACCTGGAGCATGATTTTGCAAACATCGATTCTAATCTTTCCGGTGGAAAGATATACTTACTCGAGTGGTGGAAAAACAACAAGCGGATATTTCCTATGTTGTCACATTTCGCACAGGATGTTCTGCTGGTGCCGGTGTCCACTGTCTCTTCAGAAGCAAGGTTCAGCATGGTAGGGAGAATAATTGAAGAAAGAAGATCATCCCTCACGCCTAGGATGGTGGAGGAAATCACATGCGCCAAGGACTGGGAATTGGCTAAAGAGCGGCAACAACATTAACTGGAGGATCTTGAGATTGTGCAGGCATACGCTGACCTCGAACGCATGAACGATATCGATATTGATGAGTAATTAGTATGTACGCATGTTGTTACTGTACTCTTTCCTTACTCGGGGAACCCCACTCTGAGGCGTAAGGTTTTTAACGAGGCAATAACATTGTATCTGTAAAATATCAAGAAAATTTCACTTTTCCCCTGAAATATTTACGTGACCATGCTTTTACGCAATTAATTCAATTTTAACTAGGTTTTTAACGAGGCGGGCACGAGAGGAATGAAGATGGCGGTCGCCTCCGCCGTCTATAGTTACTTAGGGCTGGACTTGGGCTGGCACGGCACGACCCCGGCACAATGGGCTTTGGGTCGTGCCTGGGCCTGGTTGGAGACGAGGTGGGCTGGCACGACGGGGTGGCCGGACCGAGTCAGCACGTCACGACGCGGCCCGAAGCACGGTGGGCATGTGCCGTGCCGGCACGGCACGACCCATTGCTGTAAGATCGAGGAGACCGACTAGAGGGGGGTGAATAAGTGGTTTTAAAAACTTTTGGCTAAAACTGAGTTTTATGCGGAATTGTAAATCAATTTGGTTTTGCACAATTAAAGCATAAATAAACTAGTCTTTACTAAGTGCACCAACAATACGAGACTATATAAATGATAGCAATCATACACATACAAGTAAGCAATTAAATACTAGCAATGTAAATTGCACAATGTAAATTGCAATAGTAAAGCACAAGGAATCAAACCACAAAGACACAACGATGTTTTACCGTGGTGATCGAAGACTTGCCGGTCTCCCCTAATCCATGTTGAGGTAAGCCCAAAATCAATTGGGCCGGCTCCACGAATTTAGCCAAACACATCCGAGGTAAATCCAACCACTTGGACCGGTTCCAAACCGAACCAACACCTCGATCTACTAGGGTTGCTCTTTCTCCACTCCGGAGATGGCGAGCACCAAGCCACTCACAAACGTCCGGGTCTTCTCACAACCTTCTTTGAGAAGATCACCGAACCACAACGCTACCACGCCGTCTAGGTGTCAGTAAACACTAAGAGTAACAAGTCGAAGGCGCTCACTTGAACTAATCAAGTGTCTAAGCTCAAGTGGATACACAATCCACTACCTATTGTAACACATGCAATTAGGGTTTGCCTCTTAAAGCTCACTAAGTGCAACACATGCACAAAAGAGTGTAGAGGGTTTGCTCTTAGCTCAAGGGAATAGAATATGGCACCAGCAACTCTCCCACAATCGGCCAAGGTGGGTATTTATAGCCCACACACAAAAAACTAGCTGTTGGAGGAAAGATTCCACAAAAACTGGAATAAACCGGTCTGACCGCCAACTAATGGCCGGTGTAGGATCAAGGATAACCGACTAGAGGGGGGGTGAATAGGAGGTTTTTAAACTTTTTAGCAAATTAACAAGTTTATTCAATTATTTACTTAGACTAAACAAGATATGATTCTAGCTAAGCAATTTATCACAATAGACAAGCTAGAATTATAAGAGCGAAATGTAAAGACTAGAAATAACCACAATGACACAAGGAAGTTTTTCCGTGGTATCGAAGACTTGCTTGGTCTTCACTAATCCACGTTGAGGAGCTTGATCAATTCAAGCCGGCTCCACAATTAAGCCTTTCCTCGATCACTAGAGGTAGCTCTTCTCCTCTCCTGATAGGCGAGCTCCAACCTTCACAAATGCCCTGCCTTCTCATAATCTCCTTTGAGAAGATCACCGAACCAACTCCAAACCGTCTAGGAGGCGGCAATCTCAAGAGTAATAGAGCAAGAATTCTTCACTTGAAAGCGCTCTAAATGCCATAATTTATCAAACACAATGAATGCTCTTGAAAAGACCTCAACTACCTTTGCAAATGAAAATAAATGCTCTCAAAGAGTAGGAAACAATGCAAAGGGCTCAAGAGATGTTAAATGAGGCTCAACCCCTTTCTAGTGGCGATGGGGAGGTATTTATAGCCTCCACCCACTCCACTAGCCGTTGACACGAAATTCTCAATTTTTGATGAGCAGTCGGTCCATGAGCAAAGGTGCGGTCGATCCGGCCTCGGTTATAACGATCGTTATTCGCATTTAATGCTGCTGAAAAAGAGCCGTTCTGAGGGGTCCGGTCACCCATGAGCAAGAACGCGGTCGATCCGCCTCTGAAAAACAGTTCGTTTAGGAACACTCTGAAAAAAGTGACCGCGTCGGACTGAAGTGCGGTCGGTCGGACAAAGACCTGCGGTCAGTCCGGCATGGCATTTTTCACTGAAAACCTTCTCTGAAAAAAGCTGACCACGTCCCAGACCCGGGGGTGCGGTCAATCCGGCAAAATGTCGTCGGTCAGTCCGGGCCAGAGGATTTAAGCAAAACCAGAAAACAGCACCTTACTGGAAAATGTTGACCGCCGTTTTGGTCCGGCAATGCGGTCAGTCCGGCCAGTTAACGTCGGTCAGTCCGGCCTCAATAGAAAAATAGTAAATTTAACTTGAGGCAAAAACCAAGAGCAAAACCAAGATTAAACCAATTAAGATTGGAGCAGTTGTGTCATTGTTCACTTTCAAGGTACTCAATTTTTGCACCCTCTTAATAGTACGGTTGTCTAGCCTATAATCCGGTCTTCCAACCAATTCGCCTAAGACCGGTAAAATGAAAAAGGCCTAGACTATTGTACCTTGCCTTTGAGTCAAAAGATCTTCATGTAAACCTTTCGCGCGATTTAGGTCATCAAGAACGCGATGGGACTTAACCTTGTACATTCTCAATAAATCGTTAATCCCATATTCACATATTGTCATTAATTACCAAAACAATTTTTAGGGGCCTAGATGCTTTCAATCTCCCCTTTTTGGTAATTGATGACAACACACTAAATATGTGAAAGAATGATTGTTTTGAATATCTGATGAGTGTATATTCTATTGATGACTTAACAACTAAATAATTCTTGCAATAAGCTTTAAATGAGTTTTGAGAATTATTTCCTTGCTAAATCTGTTTAAAAAAGCTCCCCTAAACATGTGCATAAAAGGTAGAGAATTTTTGCAAGCACAAGTAGATTTTAGAGAAATTTTGGCGGAGTTTCTTTTACATGATGGAACTTGAGGAAATGCAACAATATATAACATTATAAACAACATTTCAAGAGGGTAATCTAAGCACAAGTTTAACTAACAAGTTCATCAAGATAACTTTGAACCGATTACAAGCATATAAGTAGATATCATTCAACCACGCTCATAGACGGTAAAGCATTAAGCGCTCATATATATAAGAGGTTCAATAAGCTTACAAGATAGCAAAAAGGAGTAATAAGCTTATCCTCTAATTATTACACACAAAAGAGATCACAGAAGTCCAACAAGCATTCATTTATTAACCATACTAATAGATATATAGAACCATCTAGCACTTCTCCCCCTTTGGCATTAACTACCAAAAGCTACGCAGTAGGGGGAGGAGGAGGAGGAGCTGCAGTCGAAGTCGTAGGGGCTGTAGAAGGATCAATGCGTCGACGCCGAGAATAAGTAACAGTCTGCTCGATCGACGAGACGCGAGTGGTCATCTCAGTCATGTCGGACTGAATACCTGAAACCAAGCCAACCATCTGATCTAAACGCTGAAGCACAAGAGAGTTGGACTGCTCTACTGCTGTCTGGCGAGAGTCCAAAGACTGAGTAGCACTCTCCAGGGAATCCATGCGATGATCCAAGACCTCTAGGCAACGATCCACTGCATCAAAGCGAGATCTGATTGTGTTGATGCTGTATCTGAGAACCTCTAATAAAATGGATCAAGTCCACCTAACTGCTTGAAATTTGAGGAGAGGCGGGGCGTCGACAAATGGGTGAAGAGGCCTGTTCCTCAAATCTCTCTGGTGGTCACCCTCTGGCTTGTACTGTTTGTGAGGAAAAGGAGTGGTACCATCAAAGTCAGTGGTCCTCAAGATGAGCATCATGATGTAAGGAGCATAATACATCCTCTTTCCCAAATCAGTGTGACAGGATTGCAACTCAGTCAAGATTAAGTGCATAATATCAAACTTCTTTCCTTGCATCACATAATCTATGACGTTCCATGCATGTCCTCTAATAGCATCATTACTTCCACTCCTAGGCAAGATGGTGGCCCTGATAATCCTGTTAATGACACTAGGGAGAGGCCTCAAATTGGTAACCTTACCAGGGACAATTCTAACATTAGGCTCATAGAACTGTATATGTTCCGGAGTCTGCAGCGCTAGCTCAAGATGGATCTTAACATAATCACGTGCTGGCAGATTAAGGGCCTCCTCAAAGTGACGCTTGGTGGCCGTGTAGCGCGTCGAGCCTGTCATCCAAGTCACAGAGGCCAAGGAGGATGGAATGTAAACAGTAGCATAGAACTGACGGATTACCTCCTCATTGAAGTTGCACTTGATGCTAACAAGCCCATCCAAACCAGCATTGCGAAAGCGAGTGTACAAGGTCGCATCTGGGCTTGTTCATTGAGATAGGTCAATTTATGTATACGAGCGCAAAGCGCTTGTGAAGCACAACTTGATTGTAGCAATCCTCCTGGAATTGAGTATGAAATCTCTCATCTTCGGCTGACCTTGGTTGCTCATAAGGAGACTGCATCCTGAGTTGCTTGAAATCATCATTTCGGATTGCGTGAAGGTTCACACGAGGCTCAGGCACAAACTCTATATCAGCATCTTCTTCCTCATTCAAATGGTCACTGGCGCTAGGTACGGAGGACAAGGACGGCGAAGAGTCCGCTTCGTCGCTATCGGAATGCTCAACCGGAGGGCGATGAGTAGCCTAGCGAAGAGGACGAGATGAAGAAGCACCGGGATCGGCAATCGTCTTGGTCCTTGCCATGATCACTGGAGAGATGGACAAGACAACCAAAGATTGAATTGATTGGAAGTAAGGATAATCAAGTTGACAAAAAGTTTCTCTGTCGGTCGGTGGCCGTAGGCGATTAGCGGTCGATCCATGAGTAGCGCTGGATGACCGTCTTAACTTCTGCCGGTTAGTCCGGCCTTGACAAACAAAACTAGGGTTTTGCCAAAACGACGGAATATTTCGCAATGCAGTCAATAATCAACAAAAGGTGAGTATTGAGGACAAAGAAGACATACTCCAAGTCGATTAAGATCTAACTAGCAGATTTGGCGAAGATTAAAAGGAAGATTGAGAAATGAAGACCTTGCGGTGATGGCGGAGAAGAAAGGATCCGTGCGGCGAGGCGGCGGCCGGTGGAGGAGGAGGCGTCCGGGGCGTGAAAAGAGAGGCGAGAGATCCTCCAAGAGTGGCGTCGCGGTGTGAAGAGAAGAGAGGAACCGACGGGAGGAAATGAAAAGCGGCGGGTTGGTAAGAAAAAGAAGGAAGAAATCGCCTCGCATTAAGCGCATCGAGCGGATGACCGCGAGGCAAAGCCCGTCGATCCGACCCTAACTTCAAGGGTTGACCATGATGGAGCTTCTTGTTAGACCGCGCTGGAGATTTTGAGGATTTTTGCGAGAAATTTTGTGTTGTCTTTGCTCCAGAGACTTAGCACACAACTTAAAAACTATCTTAGAGCAATTTCAATGAGATTAGATCAACGAATTAGTTTTAAATATAAATTTTTAAGAAAATAGAGCAGATTTTGAAGGAAATTATTTTAAAGAAATAAACCATGCAAACAACGAGATTTGTCACTTTGTGAGGATATATATGAGCATGAAATACTATTTGGAAGCAATATATGAAGGAGATCATTGCCTAAATATCAATACTCAATTTATGCTAGAATTGACTCACGTGAATTTTTCGGGTTTTGAGCTATTTTTAGCGAGATTCAAACTTAAATAACTTTGATTTGGTTGAGTGTTTGAAAATCTTGTGAATACGAAGAGGCTCTTGAATAGCCATCTTTACCTTTTTCCTTTTGGGAGCAAGATCAAATTCCTTTTGGAAAGCCTTTTTGGGAGAAAAACCATTTTAAATCAAAAACAAGCTAAGTAAGGAACAGTCTTAAGCCAAAACTTGATTTTTCTTTTAAGATAGATAATTTTGACATCTTTTCACCCAAAAGCCTTTGAAATATAATAGAGGATAGATGTAGTTAGTTTTTCAAGAGGATTGATTGATTAATTCCAAGATTGACTTTTTGACCAAAAAGGATAGGTTTTTCAAATGACGCATTCTAGCATGTTTGTTGATATGTGCACAATTTGAGTTGTGATATACATGGTGTTTGTATAGCACTCCCCCTAACTGTGTTTCCCAACTTAGTTCATGAAATAGGAGAATCACGAGAGAAAAACGAATTCAATCAAGATTCAAGAACATAATGTAATCAAATGACATTAGAACAATCTATGACATTTAATTCATTCCTCAATTTGCAAAAACGGCCTTCATCTAAAGGTTTGGTGAAAATATCAGCTAATTGGTCTTCGGTTCTTATGTGGCTAATTTCAATATCTCCCTTGCTCACATGATCTCTCAAGAAGTGGTGGCGAATATCTATATGTTTGGTTCTTGAGTGTTGAACAGGGTTATTAGCAATTTTCACCGCACTATCATTGTCACACAAGAGAGGCATTTTATCAAATTTAATTCCATAATCCATCAATGTTTGCCTCATCCATAGCAATTGAGCACAACAACTTCCATGAAACATATTAAACTTCGGTAGATAAAGCTACGGAGTTTTGTTTCTTGGATGACCATGATACTAAGGATCTTCCTAAGAATTGACAACTACTTGAGGTGCTTTTTCTATCCACTTTGCAACCCGCATAATCGGAATCGTAATATCCAATTAAATCAAATTTAGCACCTTTGGGGAACCATAGGCCAATGCTAGAGGAATGCTTTAAATATCGAGAATTCTTTTAAGCGCCATAAGATGACATTCTTTGGAGAAGCTTGAAAACGAGCACACATACAAACACTAAACATGATATCGGGCCTAGATCTTTGTAAGATAAAGCGGACTACCAATCATGGATCTATAAAGTTTTAAATCTCTGTGTTTACCTCCCTCATTTAGATCAAGATGACCATTTGTGGCCATGGGAGTCTTGATAGGCTTTGCATCTTCCATGCTAAATCTTTTAAGTAAATCCTTCACGTACTTGGCTTGACTTATAAAAGTCCCATCCTTGAGTTGCTTGATTTGAAGTCCAAGGAAATAGCTCAATTCTCCAATCATGGACATTTCAAATTCCCTAGACATCATATCACCAAACTCTTTGCAAAAGTCTTGATTAGTAGACCCAAAAATGATATCATCAACATAAATTTGACATACAAAGAATTCATCATCTAAAACTTTAGTAAATAAGGTTGAATCAATTTTTCCGATTTTGAATCCTTTTGAGACTAGAAAATCTCTAAGGCGTTCATACCATGCTCTTGGAGCTTGTTTAAGACCATAGAGCGCCTTGGAGAGTTTATAGACATGATTTGGATTTTTAAGATCTTCGAAACCGGGAGGTTGTTCAACAAAGACAAGTTCGGATATTTCACCATTTAAAAAGGCACTTTTAACATCCATTTGAAATAATTTAATATCAAAGCATGATGCAAAAGCAAGTAATATTCGAATTGATTCAAGTCTAGCTACGGGAGCGAAAGTTTCACCAAAATCCAAACCTTCAACCTGTGAAAATCCTTGAGCGACCAATCTTACTTTGTTTCGAATGACCAATCCATTCTCATCTTGCTTGTTCCTAAAGACCCATTTCGTACCAATAATGTTGTGTTCTTTGGGTCGATCCACCAATGTCCAAACTTCATTTCGGGTAAAGTTATTGAGTTCTTCATGCATTGCATTTGCCCAATCCGGATCGTCAAGTGCTTCCTCTACATGCTTTGGCTCAATAGACGAGACAAAAGAGTAATGTTCACAAAAAGAAGCAATACGAGAGCGAGTTTGAACACCTTTACTTACGTCACCCAATATTTGATCTATTGGATGATCCTTTGCAATTGCATTGTGGATTCTTGGTGGTAGGTTGGATGGTTGATCATCTTCCTTGTTAACTTCTTCAATGATTTGTACTTGACTTGTGGAAGATGTGGGTGGTTCAACTTGAGTGGAAGATGATGGACCATCTTCGGGCTTGATGTCGCCTATTTGCATATGTTCCATTGCTTTTATTAAGGCTTCATTACCTACATCATCCAAGTTCTCATGCTCTTCTTGAGAGCCGTTAGTCTCATCAAATTGCACATCGTGTCTTTCTTCAACTAAACCGGAGTTTTTGTTGAAGACACGATAAGCCTTGCTGTTTGAAGAATAACCAAGCAAGAAACCAACATCACAACGACTATCAAAATTTGAAAGACGAACACCCTTCTTTAGAATGTAACACTTGCAACCAAAAACACGAAAGTAAGAGATGTTCGGTTTTCTTCCTACAATAAGCTCATAGGAAGTCTTTTTCAAAAGACGGTGCAAATAAAGACGATTTATGGCATGACAAGCGGTGTTAATAGCTTCCGCCCAAAAACTATCTAAGTATTATATTCATCTAGCATTGTCCTAGCCATTTCAATTAATGTTCGATTTTTCTTTCTACTACTCCATTTTGCTCCGGAGTGTAGGTTGTGGAAAGTTCATGCTTTATTCCAAGTTCGTCACAAAAGTCCTCAACTTTAGTATTTTTGAACTCTAACCATTATCACTACGGATTTTCTTTATTTTGAAATCAAATTCATTTTGAGACCTTTTGCGAATCTTTTGAAAATTCGGAGGTTTCACCTTTATCATCTAGGAAGAATACCCATGTATATCTAGAGTAATTATCCACAATGACTAAACAATAGCTATTACCCCGATACTCTTATAGGTTGTCGCCCAAACAAATCCATATGTAAGAGTTCCAATGGTCTAGAAGTTGACATGATACTTTTGGAAGGATGAGAATTAGCGACTTGTTTACCGGCTTGACAAGCACTACAAAGTCTATTTTTATCAAATTTCACATCTTTCAAGCCAACAACTAAATCATGTTTGAAAAGCTTTTTAAGTTGAATCATTCCAACATGAGCTAGTCTTCTATGCCAAAGCCAACCCAATGAGGTTTTAGCTATTAAGCAAGTTTTTAAACAAGATTCACTTGAACTAAAATCAACTAAGTAAAGATTTCCAAATCTAAAGCCTTTGAAAGCTAAAGAGCTATCATTTGCGTTAGAAATGGTAACACCTTCACTAGAGAATGAGCAAATTAGTCCAAGATCACATATTTGAGCAACGGATAGTAAGTTAAAGTTTAATGATTCTACTAGAGAAACATTAGAAATGGAAAGGTCATTGGAGATAGCAATTTTACCCAATCCTAATACCTTTCCTTTACTATTATCGCCGAACGTGATCTTGTCTACTCCTTTTCCATTCTCGAATGTGGTGAATATTTTTCTATCACCGGTCATGTGTTGAGTGCATCCACTATCAAGCACCCAATGTTTTCCACCGGTCTTATAGTTCACCTACAAAACAAGAGTCAAGTTCTTTTAGGTACCCAAATTTGTTTGGGTCCTTGGAGGTTAGTAACCAAGGATTTAGGCACCCAAATAGCATTCTTTTTAGCGCCCATAATTGAAGTGCCAATAAAATGAGCAATTACTTTACCATCCTTAGATTTTCTAAGCATATAGCATGAATCATATATACCAAGAGATGGAACCTTACCCTTAGGACAATTTTGTTGCATATGTCCTATTTCCTAAGACTTATAGCAATACATACCATTTTGCCTCACAAAACTTGTGGGCTTATTTACCGGCTTCTTGCCTTTCTTAGGCACATATCCAAGACCTTCCTTGTTGAATGAACACCTTTGCTCGCTCAAAAGCTTGTCAAGAGTGGCCTTACCCTTGAAACATCTTTCCAAGCTCTTGCTTAGCTTGGTCACTTGTTCTTTTAGTTCATGATTTTCAACAATGAGCAAAGGATCACAAGCATTTGCTAAATTAACATTTGAATCATCACTTGAGCAACATGGCATAGCAAGTAGGTCATCACATGAAGTATATGCACTAGTCTTAGCAGCTTTCTATACTAGGCATTTTATCAATAATATCACATGTAATTCCTACACTGAACAAGACTTATGTGAATTTTCTTGGATAAGCAAGTTGTGAGTTTCCTTAAGCTCCATATAAGAATATTTTAGAGTAAAGTATTCTTTATTTAAGACTTTATATTTTGATTTTTCTTTTCCAAGATATTCATTTAAATCATCAAGCATATCCATTAATTCATCATAAGTTGGTTCGTCACCAATAATGGATTTTACCTTATCTCCTTTTGCCATGAGGCAAGTAGGAGTGGAGAATAGCGATGAAGCTTCCTTGATGGCTATACCAACTAGCCCCCTTTTCTTGGGTTCTTCCTCATCGGAATCGGAGTCGGAGTCGCTTGACTCATCATTTGAATCCCACTCTCCGATGTGAGCTTCATTCTTGCCATCCTTGTAAAGCTTCTTGAAAAGCTTCTTTTTACCGTTGTATTCCTTCTTCTTGAATGGTTTGCTCTTGTCATCCTTCTTTTCGGGACAACGAGAAGCTATGTGTCCCTTTTCTTCACAATTATAGCATCGAATATTGCTATATCTCTTCTTGTTATTTGAGGATTGCCCCTTCTTGAACTTGTCAAAGTTATAGCTTCTATTGGGGCGCCTCTTCATGACCCTCTTCATTCTTCTCACAAGGAGTGCATACTCCTCGTCGGAGTCTTCTTCTCCATCCTCATCATCACTAGATTCCGCCTTGGCTTTGAATGCGGTAATTTTCTTCTTTGAGGATGATGTCTCCAAAAGCTCTTCTTTGTCCTTTTTGAACAACTCATTTGTGATGAGGTTGCCCAAAAGCCCTGTTGGTGTCATCCTTGGCAACTCGGGCGAGTTGAGAAATAACGTCACCAACGTCTCATATTTATCCGGAAGAGCCCTAAGTATCTTGCGAACAACATCAACATCAAGAAGGTTAGTTCCAAGGCCTTTGAGCTCATTCACAATGTTGTTGAGTCTTGAATACATCTCATTGATGTTTTCATGAGGCAACATTATGAATGTCTCATATTTAATCCGAAGCCTATGCAATTTGGCTTCTTTGATCGTGGATGTACCCTCATGGATTTCTGAGAGAGTTGTCCAAATAGCATGAGCATTTTCCAAGTTGCTCACTATATTGAACTCATCCGCGTTCAAAGCGCCAAAAAGAGCATTCATAGCTTGGGCATCTAAATGAGAGTTACGCGTATCTTGATCCGTGGGTTCTAGTGGATTAAGAGACATAGCATAACCATCATTTACGATTTTCCAAATGCTTAGACTCATGGCCTTTAAATAAATTGACATTCTAATTTTCCAATAAGCATAATTTGAGCCATCAAAGAGAGGAGCCTTTCCTATAGCAATTCCTCACTAGCCATCCTTTTCTCTCTTAGGCGGTTAAGTCTAAATCAATGAGAGACCAAGCTCGATACCACTTGTAGGATCAAGGATAACCGACTAGAGGGGGTGAATAGGAGGTTTTAAACTTTTAGCAAATTAACAAGTTTATTCAATTATTTACTTAGACTAAACAAGATATGATTCTAGCTAAGCAATTTATCACAATAGACAAGCTAGAATTATAAGAGCGAAATGTAAAGACTAGAAATAACCACAATGACACAAGGAAGTTTTTCCGTGGTATCGAAGACTTGCTTGTCTTCACTAATCCACGTTGAGGGAGCTTGATCAATTCAAGCCGGCTCCACAATTAAGCCTTTCCTCGATCACTAGAGGTAGCTCTTCTCCTCTCCTGGATAGGCGAGCTCCAACCTTCACAAATGCCCTGCCTTCTCACAATCTCCTTTGAGAAGATCACCAACCAACTCCAAACCGTCTAGGAGACGGCAATCTCCAAGAGTAATAGAGCAAGAATTCTTCACTTGAAAGCGCTCTAAATGCCACAATTTATCAAACACAATGAATGCTCTTGAAAAGACCTCAACTACCTTTGCAAATGGAAATAAATGCTCTCAAAGAGTAGGAAACAATGCAAAGGGCTCAAGAGATGTTAAATGAGGCTCAACCCCTTTCTAGTGGCGATGGGGGAGGTATTTATAGCCTCCACCCACTCCACTAGCCGTTGGACACGAAATTCTCAATTTTTCATGAGCCCTGGCCATCCATGAGCAAAGGTGCGGTCAGTCCGGCCTCAGTTGTAACGGTCGACTGTTACGCATTTAATGCACTGAAAAAGAGCCGTTCTGAGGGTCCGGTCAGTCACCAGCAAGAACGCGGTCGGTCGCCTCTGAAAAACAGATTCGTTTAGGAACACTCTGAAAAAAAGTGACCGCGTCCTGACACTTTGTCGGTCCGGACAAAGACCTGCGGTCAGTCCGGCCTGGCATTTTTCACTGAAAACCTTCTCTGGAAAAAGTCGACGCGTCCCTGACACTGAGGTGCGGTCGGTCCCAAAAAATCCGTCGGTCGATCCGGGCGAGGATTTAAGCAAAACCGAAAACAAAGACTTCATCGAAAATGTTGACCGCCGTTTGGTCCCAATCTTGCGTCGATCCGGCGATTAACGTCGGTCGATCCGCCTCAATAGAAAAACAAGAATTTAACTTGAGGCAAAAACCAAGAGCAAAACCAAGATTAAACCAATTAAGATTGGAGCAGTTGTGGCATTGTTCACTTTCAAGGTACTCAATTTTTGCACCCTCTTAATAGTTCGGCTGTCTAGCCTATAATCCGGTCTTCCAACCAATTCGCCTAAGACCGGTAAAATGAAAAAGGCCTAGACTATTGTACCTTGCCTTTGAGTCAAAAGATCTTCATGTAAACCTTTCGCGTGCAGTTTCCGGTCATCAAGAACGCTGATGGGACTTAACCTTGTACATTCTCAATAAATACGTTAATCCCATATTCACATATTGTCATTAATTACCAAAACAATTTTTAGGGGCCTAGATGCTTTCAGCCGATCAGACCGCCCAAGCTCCAACGGTTATAAAACTAGACGTTAGACTCTTTGCTGGTCTGACCGCCAACTAATGGCTGGTCAGACCGCTCAAACCGGTCAGACCGCCCATTTGCCTGTGGTCAGATCGCTCGAAGAAACCAAGGGTAAACACCAAAAACCACCTTCTCTGGAATTTATGTACCGCCAAACAAAATCGAACTACTGCTGACAACCAGTAGTACCCATGACACACGCAAAGATTACCGCACAATTTTTATGAATAGCAGTGACCGTCGAGACCACTCCAACCATGGCGGTCAGACCGCCAGTCCACAGAGAGGTTTTTCACTTTGCTTCAATTCTGAATGCAAAACTCATTTGCTAATTGAAGCGTGATGCAAACACATGATAAGGGTAAGATTCTCAACAAGTTGCAAAACACATATGCTGACTTTTATAATCAATGCCACAAGAAATAAGGTACATGGATTAAACCCGTTTGCAAAACACATTCGCAAACTAAAGTCACATGTTACAAGGATTAAGCATGAGCCTCAACTATTTGCAAAACACATTCGCAAATATTGGCACCATGCTAACGAGAGCTAGAGCAAACACAATGAGCTATCAACACATGACTAACTCAAGCTACTAATCAAGACCCCTCTTAATAGTACGGCAACATATACTAGCAATCCGGTCTTCCAACCAAACACCAAGATCGATAAAAGACTAGGAACAAATCTTTAGCCCTAGCTAGTCATACATTTGCCTTGTACAAACACTTGAAGCTTGATGACGCACATCTTCACTTCAAGTCCGGGTTCTTGACTTGATAATCATCAACACATGATGATTTCCTTTACTTCGGGATCTTGACTTGATGCTCATCAACACATGATGACATCCTTCATCCCGTGTCTTGATATGCATCAACACATGATGCATCCATCACTTACCCTTCATCAACACATAATGGATCTTCTCTTGACTTGGTGATCAACTCATAATCATCTCCTTTTCTTGAACATCATCGACACATGATGATTTCCTTTTCTTCAAGTTCTTGATGTGCATCAACACATGATGCATCCTTTACTCTTGAACCTTGACTTGATGACGATCAACTCATGATGTCATCCAAAGTCTCTTTCACCATGGGACATAACCTATTCATCCAACTCATAGAAAACATTAGTCCCACAACATGATTATCATTAATTACCACAACATACCATTATCTCATAATGGTGGGACAAAATATTCCAATCTTTCCCTTTTTGGTAATTGATGACAACCATCACAAATGCAAGTAATTGAATGTAGATAAACATGAGTATGTATAAACTACACAAGTTTTGTATACTCATATGATATGTTTCAAAGTGAAGATCCTTAATATATGTGGATAAAATAATATGGGTCAATACTAATGAAACCACAAAACATAGAGTGAACTCCCCCTAGATGTGTGCATACATGAATGTGTAAAGAGAACATATGCACATATTCAAGTTAGACAATCTGTGGAGTTCAACCCATATTTTGGATTTAAGGAATGCAACAAGATATAAGATTATGATGTCAAATGCATACTTCTTTGATTTTCACCTTTTTATCCAATTGAGACTAAGCAATAGATATATCAATAAACATATTAGTCTCACAAATAGATTTGTCATTAATCACCAAAATACTCCATTAACATATAGTGACGGGTCTAGATTCTTCAAATGCCCAGCTCTAGTAGCATGTGTGGGAATCCAATTTGTAAGGTACATATTTCAAGAAAGAAAAGTTGTAAGCTAGACTAGATATAACCTTTCGAGCCCACGAATGGATTTATTTCTTGATGGTCGTGTACACTGCAAGTTTTGCCACTGGTCCTTTCTGTTGATTTTACACTAATATCGCTTTCTCCTGCTTAGGGCATGTACAATGGTACAGACAATTGCTGTCTATAGCAACTCTTTATGTCACCTGTAGACAGCACTAAAGACAGCTCATACATCGAGTTGTGGTGATACAGTCGGCTACATAATTGTAGACAATATATAATCTTTTAATGTTTTCCTTGGTTCTGGTGATACAGTCGGCTACAGGATTGTAGACATTACATTTCTCTCTCTTTATTCTCTTTCATCCATATCAACTTAAATCCTATGTGGCAGAGGTTATAGACAACTTATGTAAGTCCATTGCACATGACCTTACTAGATCTTTGCTTTCAAGAGTTTTTAGCTATTGAAATTGTTGTATAAGTATTTAAAATTAATATTTGTATCAGAGATAATTGTTTTCGCATTAAAACATCAATATTAAGAAAACCGCCGGTTCAACGGGTGAACCAGTTGTCGGACCGTGAACTAGTGGTGGGACTCCGGTTTTCAAAATATTGCCCGGAGAGGCGGAGAGTCCCACCGGCGACGGGAATGTGAAAAGGGCAGGACGAGTAGCCGCGGGCCCTATAAATAATGCAATCCTGACGCTGTCGTCCGGCCTTCGGGGCATCCCAAATTCCCAACTGCTGAGGACTACAAGGACTCAGGAGCCTACACCCTACAGGCCCGTCTGGTCTCCTCTTCGGCTCTTCGTGGTCGTCGGCTCTCGCGCTCCAAATCTGATCCTGTCGCCTCCTTTTCCTGGTAATTTTTCGCATCAGATGTTTATCCAATCTTCTTTCCTTTCCAATTGATTCCGCTACTAGTCCATTTGGGGCTTTCTCCTCTCGGATTGATCTGGATTCTTGCAGATCGATCCCACAAATAGTTAATGCACCCATATTTCTTATTCTTTTCATCGCTGTACGCACTAGATAGCCTGAGGTTATCTTCCTTGATTTGATTTTACGATGTGTCGTCAATAGGGATTGGGGGGAGTTAGGAAAGGAGGTGCTTCACCATGAAGGCGCTCATTCTTGTTGGAGGCTTTGGAACACGCCTTCGGCCTTTGACGCTCAGTTTCCCAAAGCCACTTGTTGATTTTGCAAACAAGCCCATGATTCTGCATCAGGTAAATGGTTGTGCTGATAGGGTATGAACATTGCAATGTCAATCAGTAAATTGTGCACAGGTTATTAGTGTTGTGACTGAAGGGAGCTAAGAAACCTTTTGGCCCTGCAACTGTTACCTCTTTGGTTGCAAGATTATTGTGCGTGCTTGGAAAAACCTTTCTGTATTCACATCATGGTTTTCTGTTTTTCTAAAAAAATGCCAAACGGTTATCATCTCAAGGAAATTTGATTTACATCCAAATACATTTGTTAGCACCAACCAACTGATTCTTTGATCTGAGGAGAGAAACGTGTTTTTAACTAAAACCTACCAATTTGTGCAGATTGAAGCTTTGAAAGAAGTTGGGGTGACAGAAGTTGTTTTAGCCATCAACTACCAACCAGAGGTAAAAGAAGAGATCATTCATCTTCTTTGTTATCTCACGGAGTTATCTTTATTAAACTCACATTCTAATTGGTGTGCTCTATATCTTTCAGGTGATGCTTAACTTCTTGAAGGACTTTGAGGATAAGCTTGGCATCACAATCACATGCTCCCAAGAGACTGAGCCCTTGGGAACTGCTGGCCCTCTTGCTCTAGCAAGGGACAAGCTTGTGGATGGCTCTGGTGAGCCATTCTTTGTCCTCAACAGTGACGTCATAAGTGAGTACCCATTTGCTGAGCTCATAGAATTTCACAAGAGCCATGTTGGTGAGGCAACAATTATGGTCACCAAGGTATATCCTTTGTTTGACCACTTTCTTGTGTAATCAACTCATGTATGTAAACTGACTATTCTTTCAATATAGGTGGATGAACCATCAAAATATGGTGTTGTGGTTATGGAGGAGGCAACTGGAATGGTGGAAAGATTTGTAGAGAAGCCAAAAATATTTGTAGGCAACAAGATAAATGCGGGAATTTACTTGTTGAATCCGTCTGTCCTGGACCGCATCGAACTGAAGCCAACTTCAATTGAGAAAGAGGTCTTCCCTCGAATTGCAGCTGACGAAAAGCTCTACGCCATGGTCCTTCCGGGTTTCTGGATGGATGTTGGTCAGCCAAGGGACTACATTACTGGCTTGCATCTTTATCTGGATTCACTTAGGAAGAAATCAGCTGCCAGGCTAGCCACTGGAGTACATGTTGTCGGGAACGTCCTGGTGCACGAGAGCGCCAAGATTGGAGAGGGTTGTCTGATTGGTCCTGATGTTTCTATTGGACCTGGATGCGTCGTGGAGGATGGTGTGAGGCTTTCCCGATGCACGGTGATGCGTGGTGTGCGTATTAAGAAGCATGCTTGCGTCTCAAACAGCATTATTGGATGGCACTCAACTGTCGGACAATGGGCACGCATAGAAAATATGACTATCCTGGGAGAGGATGTACATGTAGGTGATGAGGTCTACAGCAATGGTGGCGTTGTTCTCCCACACAAAGAGATTAAGTCAAGCATCCTGAAGCCTGAGATCGTCATGTGAGCTCACCAGTTTCAGCTATGGTACACTCAAAGTGCTTTTATGAACTTTTGTCCTAGTGCAAACAAGCTTGATACTTGTGAGACTTGTTAAATTATTGACCATGTATGTGTATTATTCACTTCAGTACTGTTCTTCAATGAGAAATCACAAATCGGTGTGCCGTCATGATTCATGAATGATTGTGATCATTTCAGCTTGAAGCTTTAGGATAGCTCTGTGGGGATGTTCACCTATTTGTTATCGTTCTTTGTTCACAAAAGTGTAATAACATAGGAAGAATAAACAAAAGGAATGTGTTTCAAGGTAAATTTGATTGTACTTTCAGCCCTGTATCAAGAGGATAAAAAAAAATTCTTAAAAAGAGAGGACCAGAATTCCAGATCATTTCTTTTCTAAAAAATCAAATATAATATAAAGGAGAACCATGGGATATTGCTCAATTTGGTTGCACGTGAGGCACAAGTGAATAATATCACGATCACACAGATCCGTTTACTGTAGGTACTGAGTTGGTGTGTTGTTATGAGATCTGGACTGCTATTGCCTATCGGTATGGAACTTGCAAACAAACAAAACTACTGTTATGGAACGCCCGTGTGCTCATCCTGCTGTGCCGGGCTTTGCAGCTGTGACTTGTGGTGGTCGTTTTTCTCTGTACTTTCAACTATTTCTCTCGCTTTCGTCTTCTCTCACACGTCTTCTAATAAAGCCTGTCGATTTCTCTATGCCCAATGAGTGAATGGGTTAAGGATCTGAAGCTTTTTCTGCAGGCATCCCAATCAACAAATCAGATTGAGTTAGTGCTGCAATTGTAGCCAACAAGATGAGAAACCTTTCTAGGTCATGCTACTTGTCCTTCAATGAGCCTCTTGTAACTCGAGAGATTGTGTGGATGGGACTGTTCCATGTTATTTCCCAGAAATGGCTAGACATATGATGGCCAGGAGAAATGCATAAAGAGAATATGCTTTGGACCTGGAGAGTATGAATGTGAAATGCGGCTGCATAAATTTGCATCTTGTTCCTTTTTTGTTGGGATAAAAAAATATACCTATCATGGTGTAATTACCAGGATCACTTGAGATCATGTCGACTGGTGTTTCTAGAGAATTGAAATGACATCGCTTTCGGTTGCAAGTCCTTGACCTTGGATTCTTTATATAAGAGCTGTTTGATCTCAGTACGCCTATCGTCTTAAATTACCCGGGACTTGCAATGCCTTATATGAGTAAATGTATAGTTTCTCTCTCAAATCACTTACATGCTTGGCCACTATTCAGGTACCCACCGCTGTTCGGTGAAATTATTTAGGCAAAATGAGTTGAACCTATTTATGAGGTTGCCCAATGTCATTTCTGTAAATTCCAATAGGCAAAATGAGTGGGAAAACTGGCCTAAAGTTAGGGAGCTAATCAACAGCAAGACCTCTATATTAGGAATCGAGTAAATCTTTTGCCCGAAAGATCAACCCCAAAAAATGACGAGGAATACTTGCTTATTCGAAGAGTGAAATAAGGCATATGTTTGAGCATATGGAACAAAAATCCCTGCACATGTTCCATTCAATGAAATGCTGTTAGACAGACGAGTTCATGGAGCTTGCAGATCTCTAAATTTCAGGCCTTTTTGTTGTGTGGTCTGCTTGGAAAATCAGATCGTATACAAAGAGAGGGGATCAAACAAGACTACGGACAGAGTTTGTACAAAGCTATTCACAATGAAGCGAGGAGCCAAAACATTACAAGGGCAGATGTAGCACTAAACGCCCAAGAAAGAAAAGCAAATGCAGTGGCGAGTTCAAATGTCCCACAAGGGAGTTGCGGATCCCTCCTGCAGAAGTATACATCCCTATCGAAAAGAACAACTACACCTCCTGCTGAGCATGCAGCAGCGAATGAAAGGATTGCTGTTACCTGCATCATACAGAATGATTGCATCAGTACTGCAGACGGAACATTTCGAAAGTTCAAATACCAGATGTATAACATGTTTTCATAGACTTGTGTCCCACATCCAAGTTAATACAAATAGCAGAATGTGGTTGGATGGGTCTGATCCTAGGGTCATAATGAAATAAGCGCATAAACTCATGCAAATGAATTGCAATCCACAAATATATTTCATGCACTTAACTTTATTTTTCAGGTCTGCCTCAAATTGGTTTTGATCATTTGGATGCCACCAGAAAGTATTAATTGAAACTAAGAAGTAAGAAAACAAGATCCAACTTCAGCAACATATAATGCTATCTGTGAGACTGCAACTGCGATACAGTGTAGCTGAAATTTTGCTAGTCTGCAATATTCCAACATAAGTTGACTAATATTGCTGTCTCTTAACATATGATGTGATTACACAAACCAAAACAAAATGATCCAGAAATACTTACTCCCTCCGTTCATAAATGTATGATGTTTTAGAAAATGTGTAGTCAAACTTCTCAAACTTTGATTAATAATATATGAAATACTATTTAGATTGGTGATGAGAGAATAATATCATTAGATCTACCATGATAAATATTTCCATAATATAATATTTTTGCAATTTTTTACTAACATAATCATATGAAAAGTAATAGTCAAAGTTGGATATTGGAAACCGTGCCGATATAAAAAATGTCATACATTCTTGAACAGAGGGAGGAACATGTTTCGAAATACTGCAGGAAATGAGATCCCAATATAAGATCTATAATTCAGTAACAATGCCAAAGAAATTCGAGAAACCTAGAAGGTTTTCGATTTGGTCATCAGAATATGGTCAACTTAGGATGACTGTGGGAACAAATGAAGTGCAAACAAATATAGCATGCAAAAATCTGATAAACAGTTAAGGAATTACCCAATCTCCAACAACAAATAAGCTCACAAGAACAGCATTGTGGAGATCTTTTTTCAATTTCAAGGCATAGCCATCAAGACAGGCAAGTCCCAAGCTCCAGAGTGCTTGTAGTCCCATCGATGCAATCAAGTAGCTGAAATTTGATAGTTGTAATAGAACTGGTTACCCAATTGGAAACCATGACACTATCAAGTAGTTGAAATTTGAGTTAAAAAAACTTGTTACAAAATTGGAAATCGTGCTGTAAGCGCTACGAAGGCTACAGTCCCAATCCCAAAAGGTTGATAAAATTTTCACTACATGGGCACAGGTAGTTGCATAGACAGATGTTTTTATAAGCACACACATGCACAATTGCACACCCCTGGCCGATACCCTTCCACAAAATGTATGCATCAATCTTATCACCAATATCCAACCTTAGTGCAGAGCACTCATCGAATCAAAGGCTGAGGCGATGGCGTGCAGAGATGGCCTGCCCCTTGCTAGAGGAAAGGGGCTCACGAGAGTAATCTTGGAGACGGACTCACAAGTATCGCTGAATTTGTGGGTCGATGTTCACTCTGGAAAATTGGTGATTTCTCTTTTATTGCTGTTTGTAGAATGGTGGGCGCTTGTGGCCATCATGCGATGTCGAGCGATACGAGGAATGTATGGCTAGATAGGGTTCCGGAGTCCTTTCTTCAGTTGTATCCAAGGATTGTAACCCTCTTTGACATGACCAAAGGCTGTTAGCTATGGTAAACAAAACAACATACTAGTTCTAATGTACTACTACCGTATGCCTTGTTATAATTAACAGAGAAACAATTTTGATTTTTTTGGTTAAAAAAACGATCGGAGAAGGATCCAGTGACTCGATGTTCCCACCCAAGGGATATACACATGTAACTATGTAAGTTCCAGCAGACGTACTTCCATCAAAATTGTTCTCTCCTAGTGCTTCAAACTTCAACTTGTAGCCTCAATCACCGAGTCGGTTTTGCTGCTGATCAATTTGCAGGAATGGCTATTTAGATCCTATATTACTTCAGTGTTCCGAAGCGTGAAAGCTTGCATCACCAAATGAAGCATTTTGCGAATGAATTGTACAAATCAGAAGAACATGCCCAAAGGGAACCTAATTGTCCCATAGTTCCACCCCCAAGTACTACGGCGAACGACTCGATGCAAACAACGGAGGCAATCAGGCAGGATCATGCCACATCCAGCTTCCGTTTCGAAAAAACGCCACATCCAGCTACAGAGCAGATACCCAACTATTGTATTGTATCATACTGTTCAAGTGTACAAAGAAGTCATACCCAATGGCTCTACTTACTACGATCCGTAATCGCACTACCTAATCAGTAAGCACGAGATACGCTGTAAAGCGCGTTCAAGTTCATAGCAACAAAACATATAGGTGGTGGTAAGCTAAGCACGCGGTGATCGACGGCTACTGGTAGTCGGCGATAGATAAGGCCCAGATTCGGGCGTTACGGGGAGAGGGCGGTACCAGAAGGCGGTGTAGCTGGCGAAGCCGAGCGCGGAGGACATGACGCAGATCGACGCGGCGGCGAAGGCGAACTGACCCACCCGCAGCGACAGTCCGCTCCACGTCCCGGGGCTGCCAGCCAGCTCCCTCATCTCGCCGGTCTGGCCTCCGACCGCCGCCTACTCAGACGCCGCTTCGGCGATCGGCGGCCATGCGGGGCGGGCGGGGCGGGCGGGGCAGATTAGGCGTAAGCGCGGTCTGGCGGCTCTCGTCTCGGTGGTGGGCGGCGTGCGCGAATGGGCGACGAAAAGACGAAAAGTTGGCGGTGGTTTTGCCTTTGGTGCGGGGAGTTGATGTTTTTGGAAATTTTCAAAGCGAGGAGGGGGAGACTTTTTGCGATGGATGGAGATATGTGGCGCGTTCTGGGAAACGACCCCAGCCGTGCCGCGGCGGCGACAAAAAATTGGTGCGCGGTGACACCGGCCTGGGGTTGGGGCTCCGGCTCACTCACGCGATGGGGATTTGGTGGGGTTAACGGCGCCGGCCGGGCCGGACGCGGTGCGGCTGCTTGCGTTGATGGTTTGCTTGACAAGACGGCGAAATTTTTCACCGGTTATACTGGTACTCGCTCTGATGTGCGGATCATATGACCTTTTGCTTTCCCCCCTGTGCCAAATGGTTAACGCATGAGAAGAACCGAACAATCTAGGTTCTCTTTCGAGATTAACAACAATAAAATCTATCTACTGAGGCTGTGTGTCTCTTCCCTTTCTCCTTTTCCGATTCACATGGTTAAAGAACCGTGCGAGAAATCATGGGAGGGCTTATGTTGAGAGCATAATAAGTCTGTCTGTGGCAAAAGAGCAAAGAGGCTCTCTCAAAAGAAAAAGAGCAAAGAGGTTTCAACTTTCATAATCACCCATCATTGTGGCGGACAAAAGGTTGGAAGAATCTTTTGGGATAAAATCATTCTAGAGCCGTTCAAGTTAAACATTTCTTGGAGGCGTTTTTCTATTAAGCTAACAAAGGTCAAGAGATGACGCAAAAGGTTGGCGAAGGATGAACCAACGCCAATTGGGACTTGGGAGCCCACAGAAGTTAAAGTGCTCTGGGCATGCCGAGAAATCTGCCAATCCGAAGCCACGCACAAGCACAACGTTGGCCCGGTGCGAACAGCGGAGCCCAACCCAACCCTCAATTCCAACAGGCCTGCCTGCTTGATAACCCTATACGCCGGGCGTGCCGGATGTTTCCACTCTCGGCTCTCCCACGTGCTAAGGGTTTGGTTGGTGACTTGGATTCCATGTCTGAGAAAAAGTGATGCCTGAAAGTAGCCTAGAAAGTAGATAATTTTTGTCTGATCAGGCAAGTCTGGAAATGTAGTGTTTGGTTGAAGACCTGGGCCTGGAGAAAATATAAAGTTAAAAAATGACGTTTTGAAATGGTTTGAAAATAAATAGCATGAAAACAATTTATTAACTAATAATAGCGGTTCATTAATTAACTTCTAATAGCAATTAGCTGGTACAAAGACAATGCACACGCAAGCCTGGGAGCCAGGTGTTGATTTCCGTCGCCTGGGCCTGGCTTCTTGTCCTGCCAGGCGCACACACTCTGGCCTCCAACCAAACAAATATTCGGCAGCTCCCAGGGACACCTCCGGTCAGGCCAATTCTCTTCAGGCCTTCAACCAAGCAGACCCTAAGGGCCTATGTGCTTCAAGCGTTGGAGCAACTCGGCCTGGAAAAGACCCTTCCCTCGCATCGGCTAGGAGCGTGCTTGGTTAGAGGCTGAAGGCTTAGGCATGTGTTCCTCATCTAGGCTATGAAAATGAGTGCCTGAGTAAGTTTGGTGCATCCGTCTTTTTTTTTTGTCTTGGTTAATGCTATAAAGGTGATATTTTATTTTCAAACCTTCTCAAGACGTCGTTTTTTGACTTTATATTTCCTCTAGACTCAGGTCTTCAACCAAACACCACATCTCCAGGCTTGCCTGGTCAGACAAAAATTATCTACTTTCCAGGCTATTTTTAGGCATCAGTTTTTTTCAGGCATGAAACCTAGGTCTCAATCCAAACAAGCTCTAAAGCCGGGCAAAACTCCAACCGCAGGGGGCTCTGCCGGGCTCCCTGGTGAAATTGAATGAGCGGGCCTTTTGGGTGCTGCTCCTGCTCGAAACAACCAGCCGTCCTGTGCATCAATGCTGCTTTACCGTTTGCATGCTTTGACTTTTCGATGACATCTACACAAGAGTTGGATAAAGGGTAGTAAAGGCAGAGATTGACGTCAGTCCTGGTGGACTACTGTGTGTAGGGCTAAAAACGAGTTGACTTGGCTCGGCTCGTTTCGAGCACGAGTCAGGAGGGTGGCTCGGCTCGGCTCGGAGAAAGGCTCGAGCTGGCTCGAACGGGCTCGCGATCCAAGAAGCTGATGCATCAGTTCATCCACCCTCCAGCACATCCAACAAGCATCAGTTCATCCAAAACAAGCGCATCCTAACAAATGAAATCGAAAGAACAGTAGGCCCGGCGAACTTGGAGTAGAGCAGCTCGACCTTGTCGACCTCCTCGGCGACGAAGAGGGAGTAGACGAGGTCGCAGATGGCCTGCGAGTCCTTCATGGCGGGGATGTCGTTGACCTCCATGAGGCGCTCGTTGGGGATGTAGGGGCGGTGCTGGTAGTAGGCGTTGCCCTTCTTCCCGATGCTGATGACGGTGTAGTTGAGGCCTAGCTGCTTGAGCTCATCGATGCGGGTGTCCGCCTTCTTAATCACGTTGTTGTTGAAGCTGCTGTAGAGGCCGCGCTCGTCGGTGAGGACAACAAGGGCGACGCGCTTGACGGAGCAGACCCGGGTGAGGGGCAGGTCGACGTCCTCCATTTGGATCTCTTGGTTCGTGCTGTAGAGCAGGTCGAGGGCCTCCGAGAAGGGGCGGGAGGAGACCACCGCCTCTTGCGCGCACTGGACCTTGGCGGTGGCCACCAGCCATCGACCGATTCGATGCGGTTGCGAAGCTCGCGGAGGGAGCACCGCACCACGAGGCCATCGCCGCGGGGGGGGGGGTGGTGGTGGCCGTGGAGGAGCGGCGACGGGTGGAGGTGCTGGCAAGGGTGGAGGAGGACCAGGTGGTGGAGAGGTGGGAGCACGACATGGCTGGTCCGTCGTTGGTGGAGGTCGACGACAGCGGCGGAGGCGAATGGGGAGGGGAATGGATTGGGGGGAGAAAAGGGATCGAGGGAGGATGGGGAATCGGGGGGAGAAAGGGGATCAGGGCCGGGGGTTAGGGATTTGAGGTAGGCAGGCAGCGTCGCAGCTGGGCCTGGGCGCCTAGGCTGAGCCAAATAAGGCTTGCGAGCCGGCTCAGGCTCAGCTCGTTTGCTTTGCGAGCTTGTTAGGGGGCTCGACTCAGCTCGAAAATTCACGAGGCTCGGCTCGCAACGAGCTCGAGCAGGCTCACGAGCCTCGAGCTATGTTTTTAGCCCTAGCTGTGTGGCCGCTTTTGAGCCCGGCGTACCTGGGACTAGCCGGCTCGGCTCACAACGAGTTCGAATAGGCTCGCGAGTCTTGAGCTATGTTTTCAGCTCTAGTTGTGTGGCCGCTTTTGAGCCCGACGTACCTGGGACTAGCCGGCTCAGCTCGCAACGAGTTCGAATAGGCTCACGAGTCTCGAGCTATGTTTTCAGCTCTAGCTGTGTGACTGTTTTTGAGCTCGACGTACCTGGCACTCTGGAGAGCCCGAAAGGACACTGTTGGGACAGTGGCATTGTGCCGAAAGTTCAAACGGAGGGAGAGGAGTGCCAAGTCTAGTAGTAGACTAGTAGCTGCTAACTAGCGCAGCGCAGCACTGCAGCTTGCTTCGCCGAATGCTGGTTCCGTAGATAATATGACCGACGTGGTTGTGTTAGGTTGTTAGAGCATTTATAATAGTTCATGTTATTTATTGCTATAAAATACACATATAAATATTTAGATAATGTGGAAGAGAGATGGTGATGAGAGAAAGTGAGTTTGTTTCTAGATAAATAAACAAACAAGTTGTTGATATCAAAACATAAGAAACAACAAAATAGATATTGGAAACTTATTTGTTATCTAAAAACTTATTTTATAAGTAGCAATTTAGGTTTTAGATACAAACTTAAAGATTATTAGATTAAGTACTCCCCTTCTCTTAGTGATAAACTAAAAAACAAGATGCTCTTACCCTCGACTCGATCTGTACTCGTGGCATAGATGTCACGATTCGACCGGTCACTAGTCACTGCGTCGCTCGCCATAGGCTGATGCTGTCCCCTGCGTCCGGTATCTTTGCATAGCATGGTCAAAGATTACGGGACTAGCTAGCTAATGTGATCTACGCTGTCGACAAAAAGGTTTCTCCGCTTCCTTCAGGTCGGAGATACCAACTCAATCCGGAAAAGCGGCACAGGCGGCCAAGGGTAGGTAACCATGATTTTCATCCTGCCCATGCCCTACCCAAATACATGAAATTTTCAAGGGGAATTGATAATATACTTTCCACATATATAGTTTTCAAGAATATATCCCCATTCATGAGGCAATGGTTTATATACCCTTCACTTAGATGGATCATTGATAAAAGGAATAAGGTCATTTTAGAACTATCATGTTTGTCTAATTTTCAATCACCAACTACGGAACCAGGTAACCATCAACCCTACAATATCAAATCCGGATAAATGACCCTCTCGCGTCCATTCCATCGCGGTTTTTGTGCCACGTTGGATGTCATATCAGCCCCAAATCATCCTAATAAATAAAATATACAATGAGCCCACCTGTCATCCCCTGTCATTCTTTCTCTTCGTCCTCCACTTCTCCCCCTCGGACGCAGCCCTGCAAACGGCAGAGGTCGACGCGGTCGGCGAGGTGCCCCATGGCGAACATGGTGGCGACGTAGGCTACGGGCGGAGTGTGGGAGGGGGTGGCTACGACAGAGGCAACAGTGACGGGGGCCACAGTTGGGCCTCCTCCTCCAATTCTGGACGTCATGTGTCCTCGCCATCCCCCTCCTTGACATCGTCCTCCTCGATGATGGCGGCCTTGCTGGAGGGCTACTTCCAGATGGGGTCCAGTGATGGGAGCGTGAGCACGGGAGGGAGAGAGAGAGAGATGAGAGAATACAGGAGTAGGAGGGAGAAGAGGAGGAAAATGAAAAAATATAGGTGCTGACGGGTAAGTCCCACTATTTTTTCTTAATTTATTTGTTGACTCTGCCGACTAGGCTAACACATTTGTGTTGTGTCAGTTAAAACTGCATTCAAATGGCCATAGGGGGGGGGGGTAAAATACCAGATATTGATAGTTTAGGGTTGATGGTTACCCGATTTCATAGTTGAAGGTTAAAAATTAGACAAACATGATAGTTCAAGATTGTAAAATAGACTTATTCTATAATAAAATACTCTGTTTGCAATATTATATTAGTATCCACTTGTTTTTCCTTTTTTGGCCACGCGAAATGACCTGGTTGCCCTGCCCATGCGCTCATCTCCTCCCAGTCTTCCCAAACCCCACTCACTCACCCCGTCGGCCGCTCCACTTCCCCCCTCAACGCCTACTATTGGCTGTCGGATCGCGCCATCCCTGACAACCACACCTCTTGATATGAAGCGTCGCCACCTCCCACCCGTCCTCCTCCTCCTCATGCTCTCCCTTCTGTCCCTCCTCCCCCTCTCCTTCCACTGTCACGGCGAGAAACAATTTTAAATAGAAAAAAAGAGAAACAAGAAGCTTATAAGCATTTACTAGTTGAGTATCATGTATTGTGAGGTGTTTTTAGTTCATTTGGCCTCTTTTTAGCCCTTTGCAAACAAAATGATAAAAATGACACTCATACTGTGTGAGAACACCGTGGTAGGCCACCTGCCGCTCTCCCCGCACGTTGCAGCCAAAAAAACTAGGGCACTCTAGCTATAGTACAATACACTATTTAAACAGTGGGTGAATTGATGCGCGCATTGTAGCCAGAGTGCAAAAGGCGCTGTTCATGGCTGTTTTTGAGTTTTTAGCTAAAACAACACTGTTTTGATGCGAAATATCAAAAATAGTCTTCCGCGAATGAATTAATAAAAATGACACCAGTGGGTGCTTTCTTTGAGAATGTCAGCGAATCAATGTATGATCGTTTTCGTGCAGGTGGGGTACCGGCACATCGATTACACCAGAGCTTACTACAACGAAAAGGAGGTAACTTGGTTTCTCCAAAGCTTCGAATCCCTCCTGCAGATTCTATATTTGATTTTTTTTATAAAAAAATTTGGCCTCATGCTGCCACTGTAAATGTAAAAATAGCCCCCTTGACATCGTATTTGCAAATCTGGCCCCCTCCCGAGTGCGGAATGACCGGATGTTGACACGTGTCGCTTCCGCTTCGGAGGCGCGAAACCTGATGGCGGCTGACATTTCACCCGCGCAGAATGAGCGCTTGTCGGAAGGTGACGGGATCCTTCGCCACCGACCGCGGAAGGTTATGGTAATTTTTTGGCTGCTTTCTGTGCTCCTCTATCTCGGCAAATGGGCATCCATGTTCACGTGCATGCTTGTGCATTAAATGCTTGCCCATTGCTTCATGCAGATCGGAACGAAATGGATGGCTACTTTCCGCCGCTTCCGCCGCAGAAATGGCATCGTTCCTTTCAGCCCTCGGGCCGCGGAAGGTAGATGGGCCACCACCTTCCGCGGCACTGTGCTCGCTCCCGCTGCTCACCAGGTTTCCGCGCGCCCCGAGCGCGAAAAGCGACACGTGTCAACATCCTATCGTTCCGCGCTCGGGAGAGGGCCAGATTTGCAAATATGATACCGGTGAAGCTATTTTTGCATTTACGATGGCAGCATAAGACCAAATTTTAAAAAAAATTCTCTATATTTATGATCCCAATATTCGTGTATAAACTTTGCATCTGTTTCCTGAAAATACGAACACACGCTCTAGCACATTAACAACAGAAGAAATAACAGAAGAGGGGAGCATAACATCCTAGTATTACATGCAATCTGTCCCATCTCCATTCATGTGGAAACTTGCTTTCTGTCCATCCATTTTTAACGTGTGGGCTAACAGTGAACTGGTTAAGAAAGTATAAGAACCAATTTGGACTACTTTAAAGCACATGGACCAAATTGAGATGGCAATCAAAGCTCAAAAGTAGCATGACCTTCTTACGTTAGAACATGCTTTATTAAGAAATAACATTTTTTTGTTTGTTTTTACAAGGTGGGTTTGTCTCTGCAGAAGCTATTTGAAGAGGGTGTAGTCAAGCGTGAAGATCTTTTTATCACCTCCAAGCTATGGTAAGCCCAAATTTCCGGTGATACCCCTGTACTTATGTCTTTGCAGTTCAATTTGAATACTTAGATGCCAGCTTGGAGCTTTTAATCCTTTATGTCGAACACAGTTCAACTGATTTCTGGTGATGGGCATGCTTTTCAGGTGCGGTCATCATGCCCCAGAAGATGTGCCTGAGGCACTTGATGAAACCCTGAAGGACTTGCAGCTTGAGTACTTGGATCTTTACCTTCTATGCATCGTCCTTTTTAAGAATTCTAGTTCAATATGCCATCTGTAGGGTTTTGGTCTCTGTATTATCAATGTCTTGCTTCATGACCATTGAGGCATTGACATCAATTTACAACAACAAGAAGTAGCTACTTTAGTTTTAGATATCCCATATTTCCATTCCTTTTTTTATAAAAAATAAGTATCCCTCTCAATCAATGAACTTTGATACAGACTTATACATTACCATCCAAAGTTTCTGTGAATCAGCAGCAGTCTGTGTTACACGTTCTGGCTCATTGCATGGTGATTCTATTCAGAGTTTGTGATGTGGAGACTGGAAATGTGGTTTCCTCTTATCATCCATTGGATATGTGGGAAGCTATTCCTTGAGTCCTGTCCTGCAAGCATAATCAATAAAACAATATTCAATTAACCTTATTAAATCTATGGATGTTTCTCCATCTTGTTTTGGTATTGATTGACATTGTTTTCTTGACTTCTGATGGACTTGGTTTGTTGTTCTAAGGCTACTTCTGGGGTTTATTTAGTCATCTTGAATGCATTATAGAAAAGATTATATATGTTTGACGATTTAATTATATTGTTCTGCACAAATTTGTTATAACGAATTGAAGTTCTCTTCACATAAGACAGGGGGATACCTCTGGCTAACTTTTGAGTTAGATGATCGCTTGCTGAAATGTTTTAGCATGCTGGTATCCAATAATGTCAATTAAAACTTTTAATCTCATACATTTTTGTAGATCCATTGGCCATTTAGAGTCAAGAAGGGAACCAGCACTAGTAACCCTGAAAACTATATACCACCTGACATCCCAGCTACTTGGGGAGCAATGGAAAAGTTACACGATGCTGGCAAAGCTCGGGCAATTGGTGTAACTTCTCATCGAAGAAATTGGGTGACTTGCTTGCTGTAGCTCGTGTGCCTCCGGCTGTTGACCAGATGGAGTGCCATCCTGGTTGGCAGCGAGCTAAGCTCCATAGCTATTGCCAGTCAACTGGTGTTGATCTTTCTGTAAGCTTGCAGTACATTTAACTATATTTTTTCTGGGTGAAGGGGCTGGCTAGTGGTTCTTGTGCTTTTAAACTGGTGCTTGTGCATATTATTCTGCATCTGAATTTTGCAGGCATACTCACCACTCGGTTCACCTGGTTCAACTTGGATGAACAGTAATGTCCGCAAAGAACCCACCGTCGTCTCAATTGCAGAGAATCTTGGCAAAACTCCTGCACAAGTGGCGCTGCACTGGAAGTCTGGAACCTTCAGATGGGTCACAGTGTACTCCCAAAGAGTGTAAGTGAAGAAAGGATAAAACAGAACATTGATGTTTATGACTGGTCTGGAATATAAAACAGAACATTGATGTTTATGACTGGTCTATTCCAGACGATTTATACAACTTGCATTGAACACCAACATTTATTGTCTACAAGTAGGCCTGCCGCGCCCTTGTGGCGGCCCTTGGGCGCGCCGTGAGCCACGCCCTTGCGTGGGCCTGTGCGTGGAGAGCCTCGCGGGAACGCGCAGGCAAAAGGAAGGCCGAAGGCAGCGGCGGATCAAATGGCTGAAAAGCGACCGGAACGAAATCGGACGGTAAAAAAAAATGAAGCGATGTGGCCTGCAAATTGGAGCCTTAATTTTCTCTCTAATTATATCGGAGGATGCTTTTGGCTGTGCTGTGCCTCAGCGGACTTTTTCTTAGCAGACAGGAGCTGCTTTATATGATTGGGATAAAATTACTTTGATATTTGGCGACAATAATTAGAAATCTATATATAATAAAGTGATGTACCAAAATTCGATCACAAAATGTTCTTATTAAATTTCATATGGTGACCTTTACCATGACAGACAAATGCATCTGTGGATGCTCTCCAAGAACTTTCTTCTGTGTTATGGGCCGTTTGAACCACGACCAGTCGTGCGACCGGTGAAACTCCATTTTTTCTGGTTTACAGTGCAGAAGCTATGCTTCCTCTAGAACTGAAAATCGGCTCTGCTCGAACTGATTGTTTCAATGAGATTGATCAGATTCAATGAAGACTTGACGACGTCAATTTTCTTAAAGAACGACAAAACCAATCCCTCATACGATCGACGGTTTACCAACAAGCCATGTGAAGGCACCACAGTCGTAAGGTGCAATCTTGCAGCCTAGCTGTAGGTGATCTGGTTCTACGACGAATTCAGAATCAGGCTAATCGTTATAAATTTTCTCCCAAATGGAAAGGTCCATACATTGTGGTCGAAGTCACCTGACCTGGTTTGATACGATTAGCTATGTCAGACGGGCGAGTTTTGTCCAACTCTTGGAATATTGACCAATTGCATAAGTTTGTATAATTGTATTTTCCATTATTTTAATTTATTAATAAAGATGCATTTCCTTTATTTTTCGACGAATGATGTTGTCTATATATCTATCTTCTCATCTGGTTTGTATACTATTATTGTTTAAATGGTCGGAGAAGACCAAATTCTCTCCGATATCCTTTCTAAGGATTTCTATTACTCTATGGCTACGACATACACGTCTAACGCCGTAAAGGTCCTAGTCATGACCATTCACACAATGGTTCTCACGCGCGACCAATACTCTTTTCTTAAAAAAATATACGAGTAACAGAGCATCACACAGGCAACTATATATAGTACTTTACATGCTTTAGATTTCAGGGACTACATTTCTTACTGTTGGACTAAAAAGGCGACTAGAGGGGGGGTGAATAGGAGCACAATCTCTTTTTCTCCTTGATTAAATTCAATACTAATTTCATTCCAATAGCTATGAAAGCTATGAAGATCAATATACAAGCACAGTGGAAGACTTGTATTGAATCCAATCAAAACCCCGAAGCAAATAGACCAAAAACACAAAAACTCAAAACCTAAATGAGTTGGACGGTCTGACCTCCATGTAGTTGGCGGTCTGACCTTTGGAAATCGGTCTGACCTCTCAATACATGGCGGTCTAACCTTCAGGCTAATGAACAGTAAAATCAGTCCAAACTCAAAATTATAAATTGGTCTAACTTTTGATCCGTGACTCCAAACTTCACGAAACTTGAAACGTATCTTCTTTAGGATGTCAGGAACCTATCCAATCAACGATCGTGAAGATCGTTGCCAAAGTTCCAACCTTTATCCGTTTTAGTGAAGGTTGCTTCAAAATCGAGCCAAATACGAAAACGGTGATTGAGATGATTTCGTGGGAGGAATCAATCTAAGATGGTTAAGGATGGTCTCCCATACGTCCTAGCATCCTCAATCACAGGAAGAATCAAGCCAAAAGCCCTCAAGAGCAAGAACCCCATAAAATCACTTTTTCTTTCACCAAAACCGGGCAAAATCAAAACTTAGATCCAAAAGCTTGCTCGTGGGTGGATGATGATCAAGATGACCTTAGATCATATCCCACACATCCCAACAAGTAAGATCACAGCAAGATCCCAAATAAAAACCTAAGGAACACCAAAAATCCCAAAGGCATCAAAGAGAGAGCAAGAATAAGAAAGAACTCAACTTGGGGCAAATCTTGCATGGATTGATTAGATAAATTGTGTGTTTACAGCCACTCCACCATGGTAGACAAAGCTCAACACTTGAGCACTCAAATCAATCCATCTCTCATGAACCCTAGCCTCTCCACTTTCCTCTCTTAGCCATAAATCCCAAAATTAAGGTTTCTAGAATCAAAGGGTTGGGAAGTACAACCAGCACCCTCCCTATTTGTAGTGGAGGCTAGCCCTAGAGAGACATCCCAAATGGGCACCCGTTAAGCCCACACACAAACGGGTTTCACTTATGCACGTATTTTAAAGCGCCGACTTCATCTTCTCTTGACCTAGATCGCCTCTCCTTGCACCGTCTTGCGCCGCGGTTTCTCTAAGGCCAATAAGGTGGTTTCGCACACCACCACTCACCACTTTTCCAGTATAGAGCAATTTCCCAAAATACCACTCTACCGACCTTTGGCGATTCCCTTGCCTCGAAGCATCTCCTATGCTCCGTCATCATCCATGTGGCCCTAATGACTTCCCGCCAAGCCTCTCACGTGTCCGGATCCCATCGAACCGTCCTCGCTTGCAACTGGGACCAAATCACTTGGCGCACCACATGTCTCACCATAACTGCACCCGGCTTCCTTGACTGTTTAGGACCTCAGCTCCTCCCTGAGTCTAGTCCCGGTCAACCTCGCCGCTACCCGTCATGTTCATCACCGGTAGCTTTCGCTCCGGTTCCTTGTCTTCTCGGCTTGTAAGCACTCCGCTAGCCTCAGTCATCTTCTAGCACCACCTTGATCGTTCTGGACCTCGGTTCTCCAAACCTAGTCTTGATCTAGTCCGTCTCACCATGACCTAGCTCCGGTGTCCTACAACCATCACAAACAAGCAAACCGTTACGTAGCATTGCACGATACGCACAATCATCAATTCACATAATTGATGAGCCATGAGCACATACCTTCACAAAGGCCTTTGCTCAAACTACGCCTTCTATGGTTCTAGTCCATCTTACGCCTTGCTTGAGTCCAGCCATCTCACCCGACATCCACGACCATTCTGGACCTCGGTTCTCCTAACCTAGTCCCGGTCCTCCTCGTCGCTAACCATAGTTGACTCCAAGTCACTTGCACAATAATAGACCAAGCAACCATTTCCGAGCATAAGTTCTTCACAACTTGACCCATGTTAGCCAAAACATGCATCATGCAACATCTATGCAATGAAACCCATGAACTTGACCTAACCAACAAACATCGCCACCAAGTTGGCCGATGCACAAGTCAAAATCGGTCTGACCGCCACCCATGGCCGGTCTGACTGCCACCTGTTGGCCGGTCTGACCGCCCAGCTGGGACTTCGCCAAATTTCCTCCCTGGAAATCCGAAACCTGCTGGAATTTTCAAACGAATAGAACTTTTGACTCGAAGCTCCAAAAATTATGAGATCAAGTGTAGGAGAATCCCCTCTCTTGCCTACACCCTCTATTTTTGGCCCAGCTCCAAACTCAAAAATCTATTATGGCCGGTCATACCGCCACCCAATGGCCGGTCTGACCGCCAGCCACTTTGCTTGAGCCGACTTGAGGCCTGGCCGGTCTGACAGCCAATGTGGCCGGTCTGACCGCCACTCATTGGCCAGTCTGATCGCCTAAAGTCTGACAGCAGCAGGACTTTACCGAAAATGAGGCTTTCTCCAAACGTCTCAACGCTATTGCCAATTGTTCAACACACTAAGATTAGGATCATACCCACATGATCTCCACACTTACCTTCAACAATCTGTTCCACTCTTGTTTTGGCTACTGGTCGGGACACGGAAAGCCTCCTAGTCGAAGTCCCTCCTTCTCTGCACGTGGTCCTGCCCACTGGAAGGAGCTTCCTAGCGACGGTCCATTTCTTACGATCCTCGCTGCCAGTCGGAACTTGAGCAAGAACACGTTTTGCGAAGTGTTTCTTTTAGTCTCTAGTTCTTAGCAACCCTTATGACCAGTTTTGAATAAGATATATAAACAAGACCAATTGTCGTTTTTTGCATACATATTTGTATATTTTCTTATCATCAATACAAGTCTTATCCATCTTCCAACCACCCAAGGTACTTCACAGTATTTCGATTATGGAAAAGATCTAAAACTAGTCGAAGTCATACACTGGTTTCAACCACATTGATGTCCTAGTGATACTTAGATCATTTTTTATAACATAATCAGCATATGCACTGTACCGTGGTCGTAGCTATTGCTCATTTTCTTGGTCTATTGCTTCTTTAGTAAAGTTCTTCTACAAACACAAGCAGTCGGGGGCTAGGAAATATATGAGTATTTAGCGAATTTATGAAGACAAAACAAAGACTTCATTAATGATAAAAAGGTAAGTTTTATTTACAACTGTCAAAATATTATAATATTTTACTTCTCGGAGCCACCAGACTGGTCACTGCGTGTTGGAGACCCGACCTCGATTTGCTCTGCAACCTTATGTCCGAGAGGTGCCATTTCCTCGAACACTTTGGTTGCTTTTTCTCCTGAGCAGTTGAAGTCTTCCTCAATAGCTTGGAGATTTATGGAGGGGTCGGAGACTTTCAGTTTTGCCAAAGAAAAACTAACTCCTTTCTTGACAGCTTCAAACATGGTCTGCGCATGGTTCTCTCGAGTTGTCATGAGGGTACTCCTGAGGTCTTCGAGCTATTGGCCAAGGTAGTGATCTTCTTTGTGGGATCTCCTAAATTGGGCAGTTGCGTTCCCGATCATATATCGAAGAGCATCTTGTTGAAGGCTTTGACATTTTCTTTAAGATTTTGTCCAAAGGCTGCCTCCTTGCCGCGCTCGAACTCAAGAGCCTTTTCTGCTCGCCTCAATGCTTGAGTTTGCTATGTCCAAGTGAATCAAAAGATAAGTACATATGACTAACAAAAGGAAGCACACTGGTCGATTTTACGACCGGTTACCTTGGCTCTTCTTTTCAACAGTGTCAACAACCTCCTTGTATCTAGTCGTCAGATATTCGATCGATCAGTCTTTGTTCTGGCAGTCTTCTTTAAGCTTGGTAATTATGGCTTCTTTAGCCATAATTTCTTCTTTAAGCTTCTCCGAATCTATCAAACATGATAAATGGGAGAATTAGTTAAAAGAAAAAGAGCAAAATGGTAAAGAAGGAGAGAAGAAGACACTGAAAGGGTGCTTACTTTCTAATTCGGAGTTCTTTTTTTTCTAAGAGCTTAATTCGCTGGGCTAGTCCTCCGACCACAGTGAAATTTTTCACCAATTGCTACAAAAAAAATAGCACACTCCTTTAAGTATTTTTCTTAAAAAAATGCTATTAAAAGTGGTCGTGGAAGCATATCTCAATTGCCAAATTGTTATATTCGGCAAAAATAGAGTTGAAACTCGCCACTGCTTGACGGTCCCGCCACTGCTTGATGATCCAAAATCCTTCCCCAAGCCTCATTAAGAACTTCATCCTTGAAGATCCGCAGGCGGTGAGGAAAGGCGACTCTACGAGGACAACTCACAGCAGGGGTTGAAACCTACTGAGATTCCTCAAGGACCACCACCTCCACAAGTATGGTCGGAACCACCACCTTCGCAGGTGTGGTCAGTGCCAGGCATGGTCTCATCAGTCTCCAAAATAGTTACGTTAGTAGCAACTGGCAGATCCTGAGCGACCGCACTGGAGTCCACGACAACCGCCTAAATTAACAATCAAAGTTAGTTAGGTGATGAAAATCCTTCATCTAGAATAGACATTTGTTTTTGGTTACCAACCTCTATAAGACCACTATCTTGAATATTTGTAGGAGTGGTCGGGACGTCAATCGGCTCACAACTTTCAGTGGCCTCGTTGATCCTCAACTCGATCGACTACACATCAAAGAGGGTTCACGGTAAACCGACCAGAAAATATACAAAGGATGAAAAGTGGTTGATATTTTTACCTTTAGTCTCTCAGCCCTTTCTTCTGCAGAAACAACTACTAAGATTTGAGGGAAATCAGCCTTCTCGCCAGGCTCTTCGGCACAGATCATTTTGATCCAGCTTCTGATCTCATCAGGAGACAGAGCTGTAAGGATAAACAAGAGACTTTAAAATCATGGAAATAATTAACCAATATAAGCAAACTGGTCAGAATTCTTTAGGATTTACCCTCCTTGGAGTCTTTGGTCGCATCATCACGACCAATATACCAAAGTATCGGATATGCTTGTGCCTTCAAGGGGCTGATCCGGCGCATGAAAAAGTCCCTTACTACATGCCAGGAGGTTAAACCCCTGACATTAAGGAGTTGGATGGCTTCAACCCATCTCCCCACTTTTCCCTCCTTCTTTGTGGAGGAGCGCCATTCTGGATTCTCGACCGCCTTCTTACCAGTATAGTAAAGGTTGTCTTTCTGAGTGACCGTCATGAAGTACCATCTTTTCTTCCATGACGACCACGAAGACTTTGAATACATAGAAATGTACTCATTAGCTTTTCCGTCGTGGAGGCGCAAGGTGCACTCTCCAGGCGTCCCGGTCGTCTTCCCCGACTTCGCCATCCTGCAATAGTACTTGAAGAGATCTAGAGTTGCGAGAATCCCCAAGTACGCTTCGCAAAGGTAGACGAAGACGCTGAGGTTGGCGATAGCATTGGGAGCAAGATTCACCAGTTCGACCCCGTAATACTCCAAAACTTTGGGAATAAAGGAGTGAACTGGGAACCTGAATCCGCATTCGATATATGCGAGGAAAACAGGAATTTTCCCATCTTCACCACTCGAAGAATGCTCTCCGGCTACTGGTCTCCAAGAAATCATATTCTTCTTAGGAAGCAACCCGATCTTCTCCAAGCTCTCAAGGTTCTTCTTGCTCAGATCAGAAGCCAACCAGTTGGTGATACGATCCGACGTGGTAGAGTTTTGGATGAGGGAAGAAAGGAGGTCGTAGAAGGTTGTAGACAAAGGGAGGTCGGAGGCGATTTTTCTCTCAGGAGATGAAAAGGGAAAGCAAGAGGCGTAAAATCCTAAAGCCTTGAGCTAAAAGGTTTTTATAGTCGCAATTCTTTAACTGCATAGAGGGGTTACCTAGAGTCTAACGGACACGAACCAAAGTCCAACAGATAGAAAAACTCTTCAGGTCCCAAGGCAGTTTCTCAATTTTAAAGTGAATACAGACCACCTCGTGTGTCACGGCATTAAATGAGGGTCTGCCTGATACGACTTCATCGGGAGAAAGTGTTCACATAGCCAATTCATTTAAAGTTCGGGAGCTAACTGACGAGGATTAAAATCTCTATGTATTACTTTAATACATAATAAAAGATCATAAGTCTTCATGGTTGTAACCCCTAAGGCTCACGACCTCGTGGTCGTAAGTATTCTAGAGGTTATGTCGTGGGAAACCTGGTCGGATAAGGTCCTGTACCTAATCCCCGACTAGATGACTGCTCGTAGAAGCAATAAACTAGCATCCGGATCTAACTCCGGGTATATTCTGTACCGTGTGATGAATGGAACATATGTTGTATTTGTTCCATACCACACGACGTTTCATGATCCTAAGACACTGACAACAACCACCTTACGGTTGTGTGCCTCACAGACATACAACCGTCGAACGGTTGGTACTTTGTCAACCGTTGCCTCCTTCCGACCGGACGCGTCACTTCCCAACAGGCGCCTCTCCAAGGAGCAACTGCCACCTCTTCGACGATTACTTAAAAATGGAGCGCAGAAGACAGTGGGCATCGGATTGAAGCACTGCGATCGGCATTAGATTCATGTTTCAAGTCTGATTCTGCAATATAGCAAGCATTACGCTAAGTGTAATTAGAATTAGTCCACCGCCTTGTCGAAGACACCCCCTGTAATAGCCAGTTCACAGCAATAAAAGAGCAGTCCAACTCTCTCTCAAGAACTCTTTACCATTTTCCTCTTTTTATTTCGTAAGATCGGCGACTCGATCGTCAACAGGTATCGTCTCGGTTCCGAAGCCGCCGGTCTCCTTCAACGGCGTCAACTACCGCGAGTTTTTCCAGCACATGAGGATTCACCTGAGGGGACAGCGTCTGTGGGTCTACCTCACCGATGAGCGGCCTTGCCCACCCTACCCTATCCCGCCAACTGAGCCTGTTTTCCCTGCTGATGCTACTGAGGATGTTCAGCGGGTTGCGGTTGCCACCTTTGCGGAGGCGCTCGAGGAATACTAGACGCAGCTCCACGCCTACGAGGTGTGGAACGATGGGGATGCTAAGGCCTCCACCATCGTGGTGGCCAGCATTGAGCCCGAGCACGCGTCCGATGTGCTTGGGTTGTCTACGGCCAAGGAGATGTGGGATCGTCTTTGTGCCCACTACGAGTCGAAGAGCGAGGCCCTGTATCTTTCCGCTCTTCGAAAGGAGCAGTCTCTCGAGCAGCAGGACGCCACCGTGGACGCTGTTCTAAAAAATGGTTATGTGCTCCCTTTTGATCTTTGAAGGTTGTGTTGCTTGTTGTCAATGTCATTTCTCATTACATGAGTTAGGATTCAATGTAACATGACATGAGATACTTCTTATTCATATTCGACTTTATGTTACTATGTGCTGTGGCACCCAACCGCCTAGTCTGGATGGACTATTGTTTTATTCACTGTCACTGGCAGCACTACTTTTTTTTTTATTTAAGCAAGCAACATTAGAGGTTTTTTTTTGGTAGAAACCAAACTACTACTTCACTGTCCAGTGGTGGCTATCACGTGCTGCATGACCTTACCTGGGCAATTTTGTGTCGCTTTGACAATTTGACCTTTGTTCAAAACAGCTTCAGGTTCCTAATAGATCCATAAGATTGATACCAGCTGATGAAGTCCTTCTGAACCCTTATTAGTGACAGCATTGCTAATCATCAGGGAACTACAACATGCATTTTCCAGGTGTTACGTTCGGAGTGGAGGTTACTGCATAGCATAAATTTCTAGATTTGTTTTCCATTAATCAAGTAGTTCATTATTAGTTTGTGCCCTTTTGGCTCTAACTATCTGCAATATCTTCTCATAGCACAACGTGAGTACAGTGCACCAATTATTTCTGACGTTTCTTGTATTGTGATCTTCAGGTTAGGCTGCTTAGGGGCAACTTCATTGTTAATCCACAGAGCGTTTACAAGACCCATGCGGAGCTCTGGGACGGGGAAATTTAGGAGCAGTTCCGCGGTTGATTCTGCCCAGGGAACAACGTCCAAATACGCGCTTAAGAAATGTATGGTTCAGTGCTCTTGGGTTGCGTTTGGATGGGTGAACGAAGTTGGATGGAATAGGATGGTACAAGTAGGGTGTTTGGTTGGTTCGACGTGATGATACAAGATTTTGTTTGGTTGATTGGTGAAGGACCGGAAAGGCGACTAGAGGGGGGGTGAATAGGAGCACCTAATCTTTTTCGCAAAGAATGGATTCAACTTGTAAATCACTCCAATAGCTATGAGAGCTATGAAGATCAAAGATTAAGCACGAGGTAGTCTTATGTTGAATCCACCTCACCCCCACAAACAAAGAAACAAAAACAGAAGTTCGAACAAATCAGACAATCGGTACAACCGCTAGTAAACGGCGGTTGTACCGCAGATCCCAGACAACCGTTAGTAACGGCGGTTGTACCGCAGATCCGAAGACCGCAGCAGTTAAGCCTTGCTCATCCGATTGTCCCGAACAGCAAAAATCCGCCGGTTTCAAAACGAAAATCAACGTAACTTTTGATCTACGCGCCAAACTTGACCAAAATTGAACCACACCTTCCTCAAGATATTAGGAACCTATTTCAAGCAACGATTTCAGAGATCCATGCCAAGGTTCCTATCCTTTGTATTTGAACGAAGGTGGGTTCAAAAGCCGCAAAAACAAAACTTGATCTAACGACTTGCTCGTGGGTGGATGATGATCTAGATGACCTTAGATAGGTTCTCACATGTCCCAAAGCAAGATCAAGAGGAAGAACCAAGCAAAACTCCCGAATTGACGAAAGCCCCAAAAAATCACAAAAGGAGAACGAAGAACAGAGAGCACGAATAGAAGAAAACTTCAGATTTCCATTCATTGAATCAAGAGCTAAATACAAAGAGATACATCCCCATACGCATGGACATTAAAACAAGAGGAATGATTACAAGTTCATCAATCCATCCTCTCCTCTCCCTAAGCCAAGAACTCACATTCATCCATTCTGAGGAGGGAAGCAACGAAGGGACAAGCAGGAGCACTCACCGCCTCCACCAACACTCTCAACCACTAAAGCCTAAAGCAAAAAACAGCCACTAAAGACTCTTTTGACTCTAGCAAACCCTAATTCCTTTTCAAGTGCTCAAGAGGGCATGCAGCCCTCCAATCCTTTATATAGCCTTGGCTAACGGGTCTCCTCCCGCTACGCCCGCTAAGTCCAACGGAGCCGCCTCGCTTGTGCAAATTTGCGACTTTCCGATTCGCCTTTCGCACCTTCCGAAGCTTCAGCGCCTTGTCTCGCCGACGCCGCAACCACCTCGAGTCCACGCTGCCTTCGACACATCCCGACTGCTCGACCTCGGCGCCACTGCGCTTAGTCCAATCCACTCGTGTCTCGCCACGACTCCGCCGACGCCCCGCAGCCACACACGCATAAGAACACGAAACCGGAACAAGTTCTTCACAACTTGACCTAACGTTAGCTCAAACATGCAATATGCAACACATATGCATGAACACACCGATATGACCTATCCAAAACTCAAAACACCAAAATGGCGAACCTCACAATACAATCCAGACAACCGCCATGTTACCACGGATCAACCGCACTCGGTCAGATCGCCCAATACTGCGGCGTTCCGATTTCCAATGAAGACCGAACACGAGAAACAACTTCTTCCGAATTCTTCAACCGCCATTTACCAATCGGTATAACCGCCTCATGGTCGTATCGCCCATAACACGCCGCGTTCCGATTATCCCGACAAATTTCGATTGATTTCACGAAAACGCTGAACCGCAAGAACGACAAAGTCCGACCACACAAACCAAACTCGATCGACCTAAAACCTTTGTCAATTACTCATCACTCACACGGACGACCTCCACATGGTCTCTCAATCTCCCCTTGATGAGTATATTGACAAACTCCAAAAAGAGCAAAGTTGAGTTTGAGTTTGACGAATCCAACATAGTCCAAAGAAGAAGAGTGAAACAATTGACCATGTCGATGTATGAACACTAGAGCAACAACTAAAAGAGCAAATTGTTCTCCAAAGCTCTAAAATGATCCCAACTTGCTTTTTCTTCTCTATTCTCCCCTTTTGGCAATAAACACATCAAGAATGCTCAAGAGAGAATATGACATGTTAAAGGATGAAAATGGTCAAGTTTGTTTATTTAAGCATTTTGAGCCATGAGAATTATCCATAATGACCAACATGTAATACACCAAGCCATAACTTAATAAAAAGGCTATCTAGATCATGACAAGATATGTATAAGCTAGCTAGAACACATAGATGACAATCTGAAAATGAGGTACATTATGTGAGCAAGTCAAGTCATCAATGAGCAAAGTCTCGCTAGAGATATCCAAGGATGATGCAGCCATGTCAATAAGCTAAGCGGAACTAAGAAGCTTAAATTGAGACCAAAAAGAGTGCTATAAGCTCAAGATTGAAACATTGGTTAAGTACTTGATTCTTTTGATAGCTTTAAGCAAATTTGAGCACAAATGATATATGATCTTTGAAATTCAAGGTTGTTGACAACCAGATTTTTGTTTTATCATGTGCTAGACCTCAAGCCTTATGCGACTACTTCAAGCGAGAAGCTTAAGAAGGTAGTCTAGGTCATCCAAAACTCCCCTAAGTTCATGTCAAGTGCAATGACAAGCCGCCTCATAGGGAAGAATTGGTGAAGTCGGTTTTTTCAAGACAAAAGAGATCTTTTGCCTTTTAACAAGTTGTACTAACTCATGTATCATCAAGAGACTAAAACAAATCAATCTAAGGCTCAATATAGATTCATCACTCTACCCAAATTTATTTGACATGGCATGAATCATAAAAGGATAGCTCAAGAAAGACTAATCTCGAAAGTGCTAACATGACAAGTTTTAGTTTAAGTTGAGCAATTTTAATTATCTTATCATGGCAAAAGCTAGGCTACACATATGAAGTCATGATAAATCTAGCAAATAAGCACAAGTCATGGCAAGGTGTAAAGCATTGTAAACATGTCATAGCAGGGATAATAATCAAGGCTCAATGTAGTTATATTACAATGCGTAATGCTAGAATGCGTAAGATCCAGCCCCTCAACAATAGATGCAACTTTTAGTTCAAGTTGAGTTAAGTCAAAATTAAGCTCCGTAAGCTCCCAAAAGAACTCCCTTGAACCAAAACAATAAATCGAGAAGCCGCAAAGAAAACATAAAATGCATACCCTTAAAGCATAGATAAGATATAGAGAATACTATGGCTCAGATCGACTCTCATCTACCCCATATGACTCTAGGACTATCAACCGCCTTGCTAACACACTAAGGAGCAAACACGTTCCTCGCTCTACCCAAGGGTGGCCCAACCCTTGCTAGAACCTATAAGAAGTGAGTAAGCTCAACCTAGTGAGAAGAGACACTAATAAGCAAAGATCCTAGAATCACAAGATAAGAGCAGTAAATCTAAACAACTAGACAAAAGAAGCACTCTAATCTATGCTAGGAGGACTAATCCCAAATGCACCCAAAATGCAATGCAACAAGAAGGAGCAAGAGCATAAATAATATAGTAAAGCAAGAAACCCAAAGCTCCCTCACTACAAACCATAAGGACAAACCACCCCAAGCTCTCCCCGCAGAGTCAAAACCTCGAACTATCCAATGGCTTGGTGAAAATGTCACCAACCGGTGGTCACTTCCACAAACCGAGCACTATATCGCCTTCTCTACATGGTCTCTAAGGAAGTGGAAACGAATATCGATGTGCTTGGTCCGAATGTCGACTGGTTCTGGCAATGTTAATCGCAGAAGTGTTATCACAAAAAGTGGAACACTGCCGATAACTAACCCAAAGTCCCGCAGGTCGGCCATCCAGAGCACTTGACTACAAAGAATCGGCCGCAAAGAACATACTCGCCTCTGCGGTGGATCAGGTAACACTGCATCGCTTCCTTGAAGACCAGAAACAAGAGAAGTGCCAAGAAATTGGCAGTGCGAAGTGCTCTTCCTATCTATCCTACACCAAATAAGTCTCATCCGAAAAGGCTCTCAAGGAAAGACAGATGAGGAAGAGTACCAGATACCATAGTCAATGGTAGCTCGCAGTACGAAGATGCGCTTCACCGCCAAGGCGGTGAGAAACGCGAGGAGAAGCTCAAAACGAGCGCACAAACACACGTAAAAATGTATGTCCGGTCTCGAGGCAAGGAGGTACAAGAGGGAACCAATCATGCCGCTGAAACTCCTTTTGATCAACTCGCTCGCCATCCTCATCTCGGTCAAGATAGGTCAGAGAAGCCATGGGAGTCGACACAAAGCTTCCCATCACTCATGTCGAAGCGCCAGAGGTCACGAGTGTACTTTCCTTGATGAAGAAATGTACCTCCCGAGTCTCGCTTGATTTGGAAACCAAGGAAGAAGGTCAACTCACCCATCATACTCATCTCAAACTCGGTGCTCATGACATCCGAGAACCGGGAAACCAGAGTATGGGAAGAGCCGCCAAAGATAATGTCATCGACATAGATCCGACGAGCAGAAGGTCGGCCATGCCTATGGATGAACAAGGTCTTGTCAACTTTACCCATCTCAAAACCATGACTTATCAAGTAGGACTTAAGCCTCTCATACCAAGCTCGGGAGCCCGCTAAGTCCATACAACATGGAAAGCTTGAAAACATGGTTAGGTATTTGGGGTTCTCAAACTGAGGTCGCTTGACGAGACTTCCTCCTCAATAAGGCCATTGAGGAAGGCACTCTTCACGTCCATCTGTAAAGCTTGAAACCCTTAGAAGCCGCAAAGGCAAGCAGATTCTAATGGCTTCAAGTCGAGCTACAGGGCAAAGGTCTCCTCAAAGTCTAGACCTCAACCTCGAAAACCCCGAGCTACTAATCTCGCCTTGTTTTGATGATTACCCCATCCTCACTCTGCTTGTTCTTGAACACCCACTTGGTTCCAATGATATTGTAGCCTCGTGGGGCTCAACAAGTGACCGCACCTTGTTCCTCTCGAAATTTTCTAGCTCCTCATGCATGGCATTGACCCAAGACTCATCGATAAAGCATGAGAAACATCTTTGGGCTCAAAAAAGCAATGAAGGCGTAATGGAGACAGAATTGAGATAAGCGATTTTGAGCGGTAACACGCTCAAAAAGATCTCCAATGATCTCGCTCAAGGATGAACTCTCTGATGTGTCTAGGAGGTCCCGGGAGAGATGAAGAAGTGGCCTCTACCTCATGAGCCGACGAGGTAGGAACAGAGCCACTAGCTCCAGAGGAAGCGAAGGCAGGGTCGATCACCTCGAGGTGCGGTGGAAGACGGCACCTCAAGGAGTGGATGAGGGACAGATCGTAGACAACCGTCATCTCCATCGCCCTCATCATCCACAAAGATGGTCTCTGATCGCTCTAAAGAACTCGAGATATCTGCCTAGTCCCTGACCGCCTCGTCAAAAGTCACCTCGCAGTCTCTAACATTTTGCTAGCCTCAGCCTGCACTCAGAAGCCCGCCAAGAAGTCGAGTAGCCTAGAAAGATACCGCCACAGAACGTGACTCGAACTTATCTAGGTTCCCGGACTTCAAAATAAAGCACTTGCAACCAAACACACGAAAATGAGAGACGCTGGCTTTACCAGATCTCACTCATAAGAAGTGCGTGTAGGAGTGCCCAAGAAAAACTCGATTCAAACATGGCACGCGGTCGCAATGGCTTCACCCAAAACTTCCTGTAGAGTACTCATCAAGCATCGCCCGCCATCTCGACTAAGGTACGGTTCTTCCTCTCCACAACGCCATTTTGCCGAGGGACGATGGAGAAGAGAACGGTGCTCTACACTGCCTCACCGCAGAACTCTCAAAGTAGGAATTTTGAACTCCGTGCCATTGTCATCATGGATCGCTCGAAGGCACCCGGAGCTCAACCGAAAGCCTATCAAAAGACCTCGAAATGTGAGAATGTCTCATCCTTCGAGGCTAAGAAAACACCCAAGAATACCTCGAGAAGTCATCGACCACAACAAGAACATACCACTTCCTCCCGCCGATCAAGACTCGAGCCGGTCCAACTGCGGTCCATGTGGAGCAAATGTCTTGCATCGGTCATAGTAATCGTGGACCGGAGGATGAGAAGCGGCAACCATCTTGCCGCGCTGCAAGATGGAGTGCAAACAAGATCTTTGACCATCTTGAGTTTCGCGGACCACTTAATGAGATCATGGTCGCTAACTCGGGTCAAATGGTCAAATCCAATATGACCAAGTCTCCTATGCCGTAAAGAGAGATCGCGGACTCGTATAACCAAACACCGGAGAGGATCACCAAGAATCGAAAAATCAGCACGAAAGATCCTCCCATAACGAGAAATCCCGCAAACCGCATTTCACCAAGAGTCAAGAATTTTGCAATTGTTTTTCTTAAAGCTCACCTCGAAACCGCTATCATCGAAGCCGAGAAACCGAAAGCAAATTGTACCGCAGCTTACTAACCAAGGCAACATCCTTAAGAATAAAAGAAGCATTAATACGCGACAAGACTTTTGGCGATGACGCGCCCGCACGAAGCGCTCCGAAGGTGATCGCCTCATCACCGGAGCGCTGGCTAGGAGGAGAACCAACGGAGTCTCCTATCATATGACGAGAACAACCGAGTCTACAAGCCAAACCTTCTCCTTCCCTACCCGGCGAACTCCGAGTCAAACAGAGTAAAGTCTCAAGATCGATAAATCAACAATGATTTCGCACCTAATATCAATAACACGCCGAAAGCGATGAAGTAGTCAAGCACGATCGACCTCTATCTACCCTACGCCTTCAGAACTCAAAGCGTAAGGTCTAAGAGTAGACCCGGTCGTTGTCGGGTCCGATCGCTACGGCGAGCGAGTCGAGCACCGCAACATGTCGAACACGCCATGGTAGCTATCTCGATGGGGAAAACGAGATCTACCTCGGACGGCGGAAGTCACGATCGAAAGCAAAGATGAGGACGAAAACCGTAAAACTCGAAAACCAAGTCCTCGATGTCGCACAAACCCATCGAAGAACCAAGCCTAGACCTCGTGTTGGTCTTAGGTGCACTCAAGGTCCGGGGTCGACCACGAATGCGCCTAAGAGACTCAACATGGTCTCTACGCTACGATCTTGGCGCGCCAAGCATCGACGATCGTGTGTCCATCCTTCGACGAAGGTGCAAGGATACTTCACCTTCGAGAGGTAGAAGCAAGATGTGAAATCACCTTATCGTCGAAATCCTCGACATAGCCCGCCGACTTGAAATGGACTTTCTCGGTCCTGGCTCGGCCTCGATCACACCGTGCTATGGGTCCGAGCACGGCAGTGGATGCTTCCTCATGTCCTCAAAGAAGTCATATCCTAGACCCCGATTAAATCTGCAGATCTTAGATTGGTCTAGAATAAGATTGAGCTTCTTCTTGCCTCCTACAAATCTCTCGAGAGTGTTCATAAGGTACCGACACTCCGAAAGAGAGAGGTGCAAGAAGAGCAGGGGAAGAAGAGATGTAAGAAGGTAAGGAGCAAAAGAAGAACCAAAGAAAGAGAGGGAAGAATGGCTTGTGCAAGCACACCGACTCAAGGGACATCCCCATCGCTAGCCGCTTGGTTCACGCTGCTAAGCTGCCTCATCCTTACCACGGGCTTCTCCCCTTCTCCACAATCATATTGCAAGCACAATGTGACTTCTCTAGAAGGTCCTTAGTTAGCTTCACACATTTCTCATCCAAAGCAATCAAGTCGATTTTAGTTTGTTACACTTAATGCATGGTGAGCTAACAGGTCCTTAGAAGCAAACCGAGCCAACTTCCTTTCATGATCAATCATATCTTGAAATGTTTGGAGACAAATTCAAGTTCAAGCAGCTTAACTTAGGACAGCTTCAAGCATGAAACAATCGGCTCAAGTAAAGAAGCTTGTAGTTCAAGAATTTTATGATCCGCCTGCTTTAAGTTCATCTTCAAGTTATTGCAATTTTCACAAGACTCAGCAGATCAAGAAGCATGGCATAAGATCCTCTAGCAAAGAATGTCCTTACCCTCACATGAGGTGGGAGAAGTAGTCTCATCAAGAATAAGTAGGGTAATGACCATCCTACTCAACTCTAACTCAAAGAAGTAGACTAACATTCTCCACCTTAACACTATCAAGTTTGGAGGACACACTATCATGTGAGGTCCTTAACTTCTCCATATCAACCAAAGAAAGCGAGCATGTATCACAATCATCACTAGAAGGAGCAGATGTAAGAGCAATAATCTCTAGTGACACTATCTATTTCCTTCTCTAACTCAAAGACACCTAGCCTTAGCTTTAGCATGAAAACCTCCTAGCTTAAGAAAAGCATGATTGAGCTGTTCAGAGGTGGGATCTACCTCGTCCGAAGTCGGAGTACTGTTTCATTGTCACCGAAGTTCGCCCTCGAGGGCCATGAAGCACATGCCGAGAAGTCGCCGCCGCCATCCTTGGGCTCTTGATCACCCGTCCCGTCATCGTCGCTTCCATCCCTCCACCTCGCCGAGGTCGAGGTCGCGAAGCGCGAGGACGCGTGGAAGAGCTTGGCTTTGCCGGTTGCGGAACTTCTTCTTGCCGGGCGCCCGAGCCGGAGGCTTTTGTTGCGGTATTTGTCGGTGTAGTCGTTTTGCTCGAACCGCCGAGTCGTTTTTGCCCTTCTCCGGCTTTGGGGCGGTTCAATGTGGTTGGGGCCACCACACTCGAAGCAAATCACGGGTCCTCCTCTCTTCGCCCCTCCTCCTTTGTAAGCGTGGGAGAATCTACGAGCAAGGAGGGCAAGCCGCTCATCCGCAAGTCGCTCTAATCGATCATCGCTATGTCACAGAGAGCAAGAAGGAGAAATTGCAAGAGGACTCGGTTGAATCGATCGGTGACCAAGGCCATCGATCGTGACTTCGACTCCACGAGACAACGCTAATCTCGTGAGTCTTGAGGCGTGAGTACAGCCGCATCAAGAGTCAAGGTCGAGAGGTCTGTCGTGTCTTTGATGGTGGTCACTTTCATCTCCCAAACACGCAGACGAGTGCCGTGAGCATCCGACGAGCATTGTCCGAAGTCGGGTATGTGAGACCGACCGCCGGAGGTTGCTCAAGATCTTGTGAAAACGCATGGCACTCATCTAGGGACTCACCAAAGAAGCATCTCAAATTTGTTGTATTCTCGTTTGAACCGTCTCCTCGCCGAACCGCCTTGATCCGGTGGTGCCTCATGGTATGCGCCGAGGGTCACCCAGATATCGAGGCGGACGACAGTGAGATATGCGTCAAACTCACTACGACTCAAACCCCGATGATGATGTTCCTTGCCTTTGCATTCGCCTCAACATCAACCATGTTCCGGCATTGATGTTCTCATCGGCAGAACAATGAATCGAACCTTGACCTTTCGCCAGATGGCATACCCCAGGCTCGATGTATGTCTCCATTCGCTCTTCCGAAGGGTAATCGATGCCATCAAAAACAAAGTGCTTGGTCGAGTACTTGTCCATCGCCACGCTCTTGAGACCGTTAAGATCTATTGAAAAGAGCTAACCGCTCGATACCAATTGAAGGACCTAAAGGCGACTAGAGGGGGTGAATAGGAGCACCTAATCTTTTTCGCAAAGAATGGATTCAACTTGTAAATCACTCCAATAGCTATGAGAGCTATGAAGATCAAAGATTAAGCACGAGGTAGTCTTATGTTGAATCCACTCTCACCCCCACAAACCAAAGAACAAAAACAGAAGTTCGAACAAATCAGACAATCGGTACAACCGCTAGTAAACGGCGGTTGTACTCAAGAGTCCCAGACAACCGCAGTAAGCGGCCGGTTGTACCGCAGCCCCAGATAACCGCAGTGTTAAGCCTTGTTCATCCGATTGTCCCGAACAGCAAAAATCCGCCGGGTTTCAAAACGAAAATCAACGAACTTTTGATCTACGCGCCAAACTTGACCAAAATTGAACCACACCTTCCTCAAGATATTAGGAACCTATTTCAAGCAACGATTTCAGAGATCCATGCCAAGGTTCCTATCCTTTGTATTTGAACGAAGGTGGGTTCAAAACCGCAAAAACAAAACTTGATCTAACGACTTGCTCGTGGGTGGATGATGATCTAGATGACCTTAGATAGGTTCTCACATGTCCCAGCAAGCAAGATCAAGAGGAAGAACCAAGCAAAACTCCCGAATTGACGAAAGCCCCAAAAAAATCACAAAAAGGGAGAACGAAGAACAGAGAGCACGAATAGAAGAAAACTTCAGATTTCCATTCATTGAATCAAGAGCGAAATACAAAGAGATACATCCCCATACGCATGGACATTAAAACAAGAGGAATGATTACAAGTTCATCAATCCATCCTCTCCTCTCCCTAAGCCAAGAACTCACATTCATCCATTCTGAGGAGGAAGCAACGAAGGGGACAAGCAGGAGCACTCACCGCCTCCACCAACACTCTCAACCACTAAAGCCTAAAGCAAAAACACCACTAAAGACTCTTTTGACTCTAGCAAACCCTAATTCCTTTTCAAGTGCTCAAGAGGGCATGCAGCCCTCCAATCCTTTATATAGCCTTGGCTAACGGGTCTCCTCCCGCTACGCCCGCTAAGTCCAACGGAGCTCGCTTGTGCGCCAGTGCAAATTTCGACTTCCGATTCGCCTTTCAGACCTTCCGAAGCTTCAGCTCCTTGTCTCAAGACGCCGCAACCACCTCGAGTCCACGCTGCCTTCGACACATCCCGACTGTTCGACCTCGGCGCCACTGCGCTTAGTCCACCCAATCGTGTCTCGCCACGACTCCGCCGACGCCCCGCAGCCACACGCATAAGAAACACGAAACCGAACAAGTTCTTCACAACTTGACCTAACGTTAGCTCAAACATGCAATATGCAACACATATGCATGAACACACCGATATGACCTATCCAAAACTCAAAACACCAAAATGGCCGAACCTCACAATACAATCCAGACAACCGCCATGTTACCACGGATCAACCGCGACTCCGGCCGTATCGCTCCAATACCGCGGTCGTTCCGATTTCCAATGAAGACCGAACACGAGAAACAAATTCTTCGAATTCTTCAACCGCTTATTTACCAATCGGTACAACCGCCTCATGGCCGCATCACCATAACACGCCGGTCGTTCGATTATCCCGACAATACTCGATTGATTTCACGAAAACGCTGTGAACTGCAAGAACGACAAAGTCCGACCACACAAACCAAACTCGATCGACCTAAAACCTTTGTCAATTACTCATCACTCACACGGGACGACCTCCACATGGTCTCTCAATTGGATAGGATGGTCTTGAATGGTTCAAGTTGGTGTTTGGTTTGATGGATGAAGGTGGGTATGGTAACCCTCTCACTAGAGGTGGTGCGTTGCCACGAACCTCTCCTTAATCCGACAATATACTATGACAATCAAGAGTGTATTCACATGATTCGGTATCACAGAATGGGGAATTGGGAGATACAGAAGAAGAAGAATAGAAGAGCAGATGGGAAGTTCAGGTATACCTTGCGTATCAAAATTGATGTCCCTCCTTTCCAATTACAATTGCCTATATGGTCTTAGTATACTACTCTGCAGCTAGAGATGGGTCATTATTCAACCTCGCCCATACGCCCAATCGCATTAGACCGAATCGCCTCCAATTTTGTATCGCTGCTCCTCCTCTCAGATCACCAAGAATGACATGTCCCCCTTCTGAAAAACCAGCTTGTCCCCAAGCTGGTGCAGCGGGATACCTCTTTTGGAGCAGACAACGGTCTTCCCATGTAAGGAATTCATCCGGCATACCTGACCAGTGCACAAGAATTTGCGGCACCACTCGACCGCCTCGTTTCACCAAACGAGTATCCTGAAAACTATATGGGGCAAAATGATCAATTTCTAAGGAATGAAGAGTGCTGTCAGGGCTTACTTGATTTTTAGGGCGCAATGCTGTTTTCAGTTGAGAAACATGCACCACTGGATGAATTTTCGCCGAGTCTGGCAACTGCTGGTGATAAGCAACCTTGCCCACTCGTTTCAGAATTTGATAAGGTCCATAAAACTTGAAGCTTAACTTCTGATTGTCTCGGCAGGCATAGGGCTGCACCTTGAGATAAACCCAATCACCCACTTGGAAGTGACGTTCAGAGCGATGCTTGTTTGCTTGCATTTTCATTCTATTCTGAGCTCGCTGTAATTGATGTTTCAACAATTGTGTCATTGTCTTGCGCTCTTGTAGCCACCGTTGAAGATCTGAGACTTGACACTACTGAGTATTGAAAATACCAAAATGCCTAGGTTTTTGTCCATATAAAACCTCAAATGGTGTGGTACCAAGTGCTGAATGATAAGACGTATTATACCAAAATTCTGCTTGAGGTAACCACTCGGACCACTTCTTTGGGTTGGCATGCACAGTACAACGCAAATAGGTTTCTAAACATTGATTAAGTCTCTCCGTTTGACCATCAGTTTGGAGGTGGTAGGAGGAACTCATGTTTAGTGTGGTATCAGTGAATCTAAACAACTCTTTCCACAAGGCATTTGTAAATACTCTATCCTTATCAGAGATAATAACTTGAGGAAGGCCATGTAGTTTATATATGTTGTCTGCAAATGTTTGTGCTACTGTGAGAGCAGTGAAAGGGTGTTTCAATGGAAGGAAATGTCCATATTTCAAAAATTTGTCCACTACTACCCAAATGGTATCATAAGAATGAGATTTTGGCAAACCTTCAATAAAGTCCATGCTTACTGTGCTCCAAGCTTGCTCTAGAATAGGAAGAGGCTTCAATAGACCTGGTAGTTTAGTGTGTTCATTCTTTGCTTGTTGACAAACAACAAAATGCTTCACATACTCTTGCATTGTCTTCTTCAAATTTGGCCAAGAGAATAGGGCCTTGATCTTATGATATGTGGCGAATACTCCCGAATGACCACCAATACTGCTAGAATGTAAAGCCAATAAGATTGCCTTTTGAGCTTCTATATGATCTCCTACCCAAATGCGTCCTTGAAAACGAATGACTCCATCCTTGAGAGTATAACCTTGTTCATTGTGGCCAGTGAGAGCCAGCTCAGTGAGCAGTTGTTTAGATTTTTCATGTTGCACATAACCTTCAGTGATGATCTCCAGCCACCTAGGCTTGCTAACCGACAAGGAGGATAGCTCTTCAAGCTCCAATGGCCGGCAAGATAATACATCAGCAGCCCTGTTAGCCACTCCTTTCTTGTAAAGGATCTTGTATTGAAGGTCCATGAGTTTTAAGAACGCTTTATGCTGAACACCAGTTGTTAACTTCTGATCAGCCAAATGAATAAGGCTTTTCCGATCGGTCGACAGAACTCTTGATGTCAGAATAAGACCTCCATTTGTCAATTGCCATAAGTATTACTAAGCATTCCTTTTCATATGTGAACAACATCTGATTCTTTGGTCCAAGGGCTTTACTAAGAAATGCAATAGGGTGTTCTTGTTGCATTAACACAGCACCAATACCTTTGTCACAAGCATCTGTCTCAATCACAAATTGCTTAGAAAAATCTGGGAGGGCTAAAACCGGTGCATGGATCAATGCTTGCTTGATGGCATCAAATGAGTCTTGTTCTGTGATATGCCAATGATATATGGTGTTCTTCTTCAGCAAATCTGTGAGAGGTCTACTAATTATGCCATAATTCTTAATGAACTTCCTGTAATATCCAAACAAATTTTAAACCCGCCACTGCTTTTGCATTTGTAGGAGTTGGCCACTCGTTAACTGCTTGAATCTTGTGTTCATCAGTAGATACACCATGTCCACTGATTATGTGTCCTAGGTATTCCAGTTTGTATTGAGCAAAAGAAAACTTACTTGCCTTGACAAAGAGCTTATGCTATTCCAACATCTCAAACACTTGTTGTAAATGACACAAATGGTCATCCAGGGAGTTACTATAGATGAGAATATCATCTACAAAGACAAGTACACATTTTCTAAGTAAGGGATTGAAAATAAGGTTCATTGCTGATTGGAATGTGACCGGTGCATTAGTAAGGCCGAAAGGCATCACTCGGAATTCAAAATGACCATTATGAGTCTTGAAGGCAGTCTTGGCTTCATCTTTTTCAACCAATCTGATTTGGTGATAACCCGACCTCAAATCCAATTTAGTAAACCAATTTGCTCCTGCTAGCTCATCAATCAGCTCCTCCACAATGGGCATTGGATATTTGTTCTTGACAGTTATTGTGTTTAATTGTTGATAGTCCACACAAAATCGCCATGAACCATCCTTTTTCTTTACCAACAATACTGGAGAGGCAAAAGGGCTAGTGCTATGTAGAATGAGCCTTGATTTTAGCATTTCACAAATTTGCTTTTCTATTTCATCTTTCTGTTGAGGGGAATAACGGTAAGACCAAATGTTAACTGGTGGTGCACCTGGAATTAAAGCAATCTGATGATCAAATGGTCGATGAGGTGGAAGATCAGTTGGTTGTTGAAACAATTTGTCATGGTCTTGGATCAGTTTCTACACTTTTGTTGGTAAGGCTTCATTCTGCACAGTTTTGTTGACTGGACATAGTTGTATCACTTGAGCCAAAGCACCCTTTTTTACCAATCCGGAAAATTGAGTTCCTGAGATCATGGCACAAGTATTAACTAAATCCTTGATCCCCTGTAAGGTAATGCGATTGCCTTTGTGTGTGAATCTGAATTCTTTTTCTTCTCCAATGAACCCACATAGGACTACACTCATCAAGCCAATCCATTCCCAGTATAATGTCATAGTATCCCAATTTGAGCACTTTCATATATGATAAGAAGGTATGCCCTTGGACCCACCATTCTATGCCTTTGATCATGGAATTACAGAGAATACTTCCTCCATAGGCTATGGTTACCTTAGCAGCTGCACAAGGAATGATAGGACAGCCCAACTTGAGAACTAACTTATCACTTATGAAATTACTAGAGCTTCCTGAATCCACCAAAATAAGCACTTCTTGGTTCTGAATAAGTCCTAGGAGCTTAATGGTTTTTCTGCCTTGAACACTTGCAGCAGCACAGTGAGAAAGATTCATCAAAATCTCTTCATTGCTTTCACTCTGTTGGTCATTGTCTGTGTCTGAAGTGTACTGAAGATGCAAAACTTCCAACAATTCTTCCATAACATGAAGTTGTATCACCTTTGGGCATTTGTGGCCAGGCCCAAATTTTTCACCACACTTGAAACATTCTCCACGTGCTCTGCACAAAGCTCTCAGGGATTCAAATCTATCTTCCCATTTTGGTTTATCTTCAAACTTTTCCTTCTTGTCAGGTCCAGGCCCAAGAATCCCTTTGCCTTGATAAGTTGGCTTGAAGTTCTGTCGATGATGGTCTTTCATATCATTCTTGTATCGGCTGGGAAATGACTTCTGCTGCACTTCCTCTAACATTTCCTCCTGCGTTAGAGCCAATGAAAGAGCCAGATCAACTGTTCTAGGTTTATGTAATTTGATAGCTGTTCGAATCTCACTTTTAAGGCCCCCTACAAACTTAGTGACGAAAAATGTTTCATCATAAGAGTTGTTGTGAATGAGAATTATATGCATCCGCGTCTCAAACTTACAATGGTATTCAGCAACCGTCCCAATTTGTCGACTGGTATCTAATTCCTCTAGATGTTGTTGATACTTATCTCTACCAAACTTGATATGCATTGCTACACATAATTCAGCCTTACTGTCCACATTATGCATTGCTTCATAAGTTTGTAACCACAATGCAGCATTTCCAGTAAAATGCAAAGTAGCAAAACTAGACCAGGTATCAACAGGAATTGCATACATATGAAAATATTTCTCACAGCTAGTTTTCCACCATTTTGGATTATCCCCATTGAATTTAGGGAAATCCGTTTTGGGCATTCTTGCCCCCTCATTACCATATCTGCTACCACTCCCATACACCCCCTTACCAATTGGTTCGCCAAACAACAAAGGGGAATTGGGGTATGACTGCTCACCCTTGCCCAGAACGTGCACTGGAGCGGTGAAGGCTCCGGCGGCGGCGGCAGCGGTACCCTGGTGATGTTCTTCCACATGGTGCCCACCAGGCCAAGTCATCTCAATTGGCGGATGCCGGGTCGGTGGTGGTTGTTGCGATGGTGTGCTGACCGGCGTTGTCTCCAGCATAGCAACCCGGACACTCACCGACTCCACTGATTTCTGCAACGCCTCCATCCCACTGCTCACGGTTGGTATCCAGGCCTCAAGCCCCTTCATAGTTCCCAGTATCTCATTGATGCTGGCCGACACGACAGTCACTTGCACTCTCATGGCCATTGCCTCTTCCTTTGCTGAATCCATCCTTTGGGTCAGATTCGGTTGCTTCTTCTTCGCCAGATTTGATCGCACTAGGCTCTGATACCAAAATGTCACGAACCTCCCCTTAATCCGACAATATACTATGACAATCAAGAGTGTATTCACATGATTCGATATCACAGAATGGGGAATTGGGAGATATAGAAGAAGAAGAAGAAGAAGAAGAAGAAGAAGAAGAAGAAGAAGAAGAAGAAGAAGAAGAATAGAAGAGCAGATGGGAAGTTCAGGTATAACTTGCGTATCAAAATTGATGTCCCTCCTTTCCAATTACAATTGCCTATATAGTCTCAGTGTACTACTCTGTAGCTAGACATGGCATGCCATTCAACCCCAGCCCATACGGCCCACTGCAATTAGACTGAATCGCCTCCAGCTTGTATTGTCGTTCCCTCCTCTGTATCACCAGTCATGACATGAGTTTACCCTTCAAATAGTAATTCTGACAATTCTCATTATATTTGAGCAGTTGTAAGTGACGTAAGTGAAATTTCAGTTGTCAGATAATGCAATCCCGATTATTTTTTATTGAATTTAATTGAAGTTTATTTTATCCATTTAAAGTTTTTTCATTTTTCGGAAACACCGAAAAATACTGTAAAATTCAAATTACTTAAAAATGCAAGAATTTTCTACAGTAGCTAGGTCATGATTTTAGATGAATTTAGGTGAAAGAATTATTCCATTCGGAGTTAGCAAGTGAAAGTTGTAGTAGTTTGAAAATCACGTTTTGCAAAAAAAGGCTAGAAAATACACTTCGGTTACTATTCATCTGATTTTAATTATTTTGTGAAATTTTGTAGAATAGTGGTGGATATAAGGATTATATAGATAAATAAAAAAATAAAATTATAAGACCAAAATAACTTGGTTCACCTCAATTGGAGTTCACATGAATTAGTTATGAATTTCCAAAGTTAAAAGCATTTTATAGTGTAAAAAAAATTTGGTTTTGGATTAATTTTCAAAAACTATAATTTCTGGGATAGAGATAAGTTTGAAACCTATTCCAAATTAAATTTCACTTAAAAAAATTATCAAAATTGGTTTTACTTGATTTGGAGTTACTTTGAATTAGTTATGCATTTTTGAAGTTATTGTATTTTGGACCGTCCGATCGTGATTCGACGGTCCTGATTGAGTGAGCTGTTCGGACGATCCGAACGACCCAATCTATGCGGACGACTCGATTAAGATCTAACGGTCCAGATTGCGTTGGATGTTCGGACGGTCCGAACGGCTCAAATGATCTGGACAGTCCGATTTAAATCGAACGGCTTGTGCGCAACTCAGATGATTCAGATTTGACTAGGGAGTTAAAAATCGCAAATAAAATTATAAAAATATAAAATCAAAGAAGCTACTGGGATGATATAGATCCCATATAAATTTTGAAAACTTACGGTTCATGATTCATTCTTCCAAATTTTATTATTCAGATAATCAATTCTAACCATATCCCTATCCTCGATAGGGCCATATGGTCCCTCCCATTCCTCAGTCTAGATCGTACGTAGAAAATGGTCATGCAAGCAACCACATATGCAGCAGCGCCAAAAAAACAACTTTCTCCTATTAAGCCTCCTCTTGTCCATCTACAGATCATAACAGTGCTAACTATGTTACGAATATTCTAGTGCTGACTATGTAAGCATACATTCACATGAATATTCAATACATTCAAAGAAATGAAAGCATAATATGTACTAATCAAGGAAGTCTCAAGTATAGCCAATATATATATGTATCAACTATGTACTGCTGATGCATTCTAGGTACACATAAAATTGGAGCATATGTTTGAGTCTGAATCTTCAGACTTCAGATCTTTGGTAGTTTTATCGAGAGAAGCCCGCACGGGACAAAAGATTCTAAATATAGTTGATGGTCGAAAGTCTCAAAGCACAGTGAGCAATATTTGCACATTTCAATTAACTTGCACAAACAAGAAGCATGAACATTGCCAATATTTCACTACACATGTTGATGCACAATCAATTTTTTAGGTGCAAGCAATTTTCCCCTAGACTCAAAGCCTCTGGACATGTGCAAGCTATTTTTCCTATAACAGATATCCCAACAACAGCAAACAAAAATTCAGAAATGGAAGCAACAACAGCAAGGCAAACTTAACATTTCTTCTGCATGCCGAAGCACAGGACAACGGGGATCTACCATTTTCTCCCATAAAAACATCTGTACTGACTAGATCTACCAAAAAGGACACCAATCGGATGAAAATATGTGCGATTTCGGGGCATACCTTCGGAACCCGCGACAACTTCACATCGGGTTGGGGGAGGGGAAGTAGACCGGGATGTGAAGAATTAGGAGATGGCAAATCACAGCAAAATCACAACAGAGGCGACACCTTTTGGATCTTCGAGAGCGCAAGCAGTTCACATCGACGAGAGGCGGCACCTACGAGATCTCCGAGAGCCAGCAGCGCAGAGACCAAGGGCGGCGCCGTCGATCCATGCAAGAGGATAGGGGGAGCTCCAGGAGAGTGAGCGCAGCGCTGCGAGAGAGAGCACAGTGGGCGAGGAGGTTCCAGACCGCGTCGTTCGGCGTTTTTCATCGAATGGAATGGTGCGGCATCTTCCCAGCATATTCCCTTTCGTCGAACGCTCTGATACGAGATGGCTCGGTTCCGTTCACCCTATCAAACGGACGAATGCCTCCTTTTCCTGAACTGACTGGTACATGAATCACATGGTTCACTCATCCAAACACTACCTTGAGCTCGCTTGCTATCCTATTCCTGGACGATGAACTGCTTGATCGGCAGCTTTATGTTCCCTTAGGAATTCTTCTGTAGTGGTAGTACTACTATAGATGATGTTCTTCTACTATAAGACTTGCCCCTGGCATCATCTATCATGTGCTACTAGTTTGTTTTTGTCCCTGGCATTGTTTCTCTTGTAGTGCTCGTTTGTTTGCTATACTACTCCCTCCCTTCTTTTTTACCTCAATCCATAGAATCTGTACCGTCAAAAGCTTGACTACGAATAAATTTAAAACTGTCTATATTGGTTATATAAAAATTATATTATTATATTTGTTATTAAAAATACTTTTATAATATTATAATTTTATTAGTACATCTTAATATATAATACGGTCAAAATCGGCCAAAGTCGCATTTCGGATACCGTAAAAAATTGAAAAAAAAGGAGAGAAAAAAACGGATGGAGTACTTGTTTTCGTCGGAGAAATTACTTCACATGCTAACGAAATATACAAACAAATGGTCCGCACTCCGCACCCTCAATAATTGGTATTGAAAAATACCGTTGACTTGCACCTCCTACTCTTGATCATGAATTCAAGATATGCAGAATGAAAACCGTTGTGTAGAAGTTCGTGTCCAGGGTTGTAGCTAGCATACTACCGAGGGTATCTCCAATAATTAAAGATAACTTTATTTCTAGCATATGCTACATCATCTTTAGAGATAATATCTCCAATAGATAGTCTCTAGCACACTCCCTAACATTTATATTTTATAATTTTTCTTTGAAACGAGTCTACATGTCAACTAGAATAGATTAATGTATCATGTCTTGTTTCACATGCACGACAGTCTCTTCAGGAAGAGACGACCTGTGCTGTCTCTTCTCCCCCTCTCTCCTTCACGTAGGATTTTGTTGATGTGGTATAGCTAAGAGACGGCAATAAATATACTATTGGAGATGCCCTGATAGTATTATACGGAATCTCGTATTATACGTGAAGCTCTAGATTCATTCCGTTGACGGAGTAGCGTGGGGTGAAAACAGATCGGATACGGACGGATAATGGCTCTGCCATATTTGTTTTCATATTTTTTTCGGATGCGGATACGAATACAGATACCCTGAATACGAATACGGATGCGAATAATATCGAATACGAATATGGAGCGAATACGAATCGAAATGAATACGGTCACGAATATTTGTTCGAAACATGAAAACCCCTTAAATTGCATGCCAGAAATTAACGAAAACATATAACTAGTTTGTTTGATGCAAACATTCATGAATTGTTCATATTTTCAGCAACCACACATAACATTTGCACTAGCAAGGTGCATTAATTAGTTCATCACAAACATAACCACATTTGGCTCATAAGTCATAACTCACAAGTCAACATACATAAAACTTAGTTCATCACATACATAAAACTTAGTTCATCACATACATAAAATGTAGTTCACACTTAACTCATCACACCTAGTTCATTCATGACATACATAGTTTAATAATGCCAAGAATCCAAAATATGTATATTAATCAACAACAGAACATTTAATCATAGAAGGACTAGCATCATAAAAGGAAAATAAGAATGACTGAGGGCATGCAGGTCTGTTTGCAATTGGTAGTTGTTTTTGATCGAGGTGAATCTGTGCTAGAATAAATCAGTATACCTGGTTAAGGATGATTGAATGTCTGAAAGTTTTAATACCGTGCATGTGTGGCATTATCCCTGTCTATCTGAAATTTAGGTTCTCTGTCAAGGCTCAGGATCAAATCATTAGTAGGTACTACAATAAGCATATAGTGATTTGGAGTACCACTACACAACACATCTAGAATTTAATTAGCAAAAACATTAAACGAATTGAAACCAAGGCATTATGGTGAAGCATAAACATCCCATCTACATGTTGCACAATTCCATTTCCACCTACAATGTTGATGTGCTTTTAAATAAAGTAACACTTCCACATAAGTACATAACAAATATGAGGATCATCATGGAAATGCTAGCACTAGGAGCTCAATCCATTGATTCATTGCCTCATTGGCAAAACTACAATGTCAAGATCCTTACCTAGTTACCTTGGTGGGCAACAGCCAACAGGAACAGGGCGGGGCAGGCGGCCGATGAGGGGGATCCGGTGGGGCCGTCAGGGCCTCTGGGCAGGGGGAGCGGGCGAGATGACTAGCGGGCAGCGGAGTCTGGTGAGCCGGTGAGGTGCTGGGGACGGTGAGGGGGAGCCGGCGGGGGACGGGCGAGATGGCCAGCGGAGACAGGCGACGGGGCGAGATGACTAGCGAAGGCCGGTGAGGTGGCCGGCGGCGAGGCAGGCTGGCCACGAAGGGGATCCGTGGAGGCGCTGGGCGTGAGGGGAACTGACGAGGCGCAGCCAGGGAGCCAAGGGGGCAGGCTCGGGCGAGATGGCCGGTGGAGGCGGGCGAGTGGCTACCGGCGGCAGAGGCGAGGGTGGCACCATCGAGATCCGGCGAGGCGCAATGCAGGAGCCAACGAAGGCGCAGGGGAGCCAGCGGGGGACGGGCAATGGGGCGAGATGGCCGGCGGAGGCGGGCGAGGTGGCCGCCGACGGTGAGGCGAGGGTGGCGCCACTGGACTGGAGTAGCTGGCGGCTTGGCGACTGTGGAAGTGTGGAGTGTGGAGTGGAAGGAAGTGGAAGAACTGAAGGCCTAACTTGGTAAGGTAACTCCATAGTCCATACCCTAAGTGACTGTCTAAGTGGGCCAGGCTGGGCTGGTTTCAAATTCTGAATATTTGAATTAGGCTTATACGGATAATCCGTATTCGTTTCCGCCAGATATCATGCCTACCGTATTCGTTTCCATTTCCGGAAAAAAAATCCGAATCCGTTTCCGATCCAAAAATTATTTGAGAAAAATCCGATTCGGGACAATCTGAATCTGTTTTTGTCCGGATCGATCGGAAACTATCCGATCCATTTTCACCCCTAAGCGTGACAGTGCAGCGGGGGAAAGAACCCCTGACCGAAAGTTTGGCTCCGTCAGGTGAGGGACCCGCAGGCTGGCGCACACAACATGCACTAACACGCGGGCCCCAGGGCGGCATCTCGCTGTGCTCTGGGCTTCGCACTCGAACGATCGGGACACGTCACATGCCCTTGGTCGTTTGCGTAGCCTCCATTGCTCCGTTCACTTCTCATTTTCAAGCCACACTAGATGGGAAGGCGCGCGATGCTGCGCCTGCCTGCTACATATTATGTTTCTTCATTAAATGTAGATTTAGTGATGTGTATGTGTATAATAGTGGTTAAAGGAAATCAAGTTTCCGGTATATTGAATAGGTCTGTATGTAAGTATGTAGTGAAAATAGAGTATATTATTATATATCTTGTATAGCTAGTCCTCGCTATTGTGAACCATACCTGGCCTTGTAGGAAAAAAGTCAGTATAGTCCAGGATCAGTAATGTTTGCCGCCATGTTAATAAAAAAGTGTTGTTATAAGTATTAAAAGTCAAAATATGCTGGTATATGCTGAAAAAGTTTTGCTAATTCCTTAGCTAACTGGGTATGTTACTGTTTTGATGGGATAACAGGAAGGACTAAACAAAGATAGCAGTGATATGATCTACATTACTGGAAATATAAAAAAAACAATTTATCTAGGCAACACAGGATATTTTCAGTTTCCAGTTCGAAGTTAGAAGTCTGCATAATTTTTCCTATCACTATTTTTGTTCTGAACATAACAGGTACTATGCATAATAGATGTAGTGGCAGAGTCTGCGGCATGGATGCTTAAGTTTTGTACATAACAAAATGTAGTCTGCTACATGAGTTCTAGTTTGAAGCCCGCATCTTTTTTTTTTGGCACTATCTTGGTTTTGAACATACCAGGTACTATGCATAATGGATGTAGTGGAAAAGTCTGCGGCATGGATACTAAGCTATGTACATAACAAAATGTAGTATGCTACATGAACAAAAGGCAGCTGATGTTGATGCTGCAGCGTTGCATATGAAAGTAGCATGGGCTCGTGCGTTGTCCAGTTGTTTGGGAATTTTTTTATGGTTTATCCCTGCAACATGAATAGCAAACTCTATTTATTTGGTGATAGGACACTTGGAAATAAAAAAACGTGTATATATTGTTTGTTGTGTTTCTGTGTCTTAGCAAACAGGGTGAGAAAATACCCTGGAAAAGTTTTCTTTGCTTCTTCATCTATTTGTAGTTTTTTCATGGCTGATGGCCTGTTATTCCGATGTGGATGAAATGATAGAACAATGGTATTAACAAAATAATGTATTAAGAAAAGAAGTAGAACTGTAAACTGATAACATATTTGTTGGACCTTTTTGCTGCACAGGAATCTGGTGCAAGGACCGAATCTTCAAGTGTGCTGCATTTAGTAGGGACTAAGCTAGCTGCCTCTGCCTGTGCATGAATAGGAATTCAAACGGGTAGCACAAATATATAAGAAGCAAGTAGCAAAAGTGATAGACATGTGTAGACAGAGGCAGTAACCTGTTTGACATCTGTAGGTGTCTCTTGGGTGGGCTGAAAATTTTTAGGACAAATAATTGTTACTATCTAATCGAACAGAATAATATTTTGTTTTCTTTTGGTGAAGGTGTTGTATGTACACTGATAACAATCAATACCTTATCAGAATGTTTCAGCGGAGATGTATGAGCTGTTTGGTCACCTGCTTGAATTGGACTACTGGCATTTGTTGAAGGCTACATATCTGGACCTTGGATTGCAAGCATTGATGAGGAAGCAGACTGGGTAACTGTTTCGTCTGGTGTTTTTAGAAGTAGTGGCATTGCAAGTGGTGCTGTGGAATCAACATGAAAAGAAGGTGTAAGCCTTTGTAAAGCTCCACGTGAACCACTAACTCTGAAACTGTATTGTCTATTGTATAGACGTGTTATCTGTGGTGGGACTATGTTATGTATATTTGGAGCTAATGTTGTTAGAGCAAAAACAGGAGCACTAATTAATCGTTCAGCCATTGTACCAAATAAAACAAACTCTGCCATAGGTGCATCTTCTTTAGAAATATCAGATGGGTCAGTTGCAAGGAGCGCCAATTTATATATGAAATGTATAAGAATATTGATTGAATGTAAATAGATGACTAATGAGGTAGGCTATGTGGCTACATATAAAGAAGTATTAATAGAAGGAGGGAATTGCCTTGGTTCTACAGTCATATTTGGGCACCGTTGGCAAATATATTCATTGTCCACTTGCTCAGCTGTTCTTTTACAGGAAGAACAACTCATGTACCACCAATTTTCATGTGGGACTACATTTTTTATAGAGACATCTACAATATAGGTAAGTCCCTGTGACAAGGCAAAGCATCCTTAGCAATAATCAATGATATGTGTGTGAGAGTAATGTAAGGAAATCTGCACGCACCACAACATTATGCTCATTTAGTTTGGATAAGGCAGCAACAGTAGTTTTTTCAGGCACACTGGTCCTTGGCTTTTGTCCAATCCATGAGATCTCATGAGGTACACCGGCGAAGCTAAAGAAAAGATGGAATATGAAAGAGTATTTTTTAGTTTTAATGGCATATAGCGATCAAATAGGTTCTATGAGCAGACCTGTTCTTTAGAGCAACAATTTCTGGAATAGCAGGATCTGTGTACTACTGGCAGATTGTGCTTCCTTAAAGCGATAGCTTTCCTAGTATGGAATGAAACACAACACTATAAGTTTTTCCTTTAATGGAAGCAGGGTTGTATGTAGGTAGTAGGCAAACAACGAGGCAATGCATCTGTAAATACTAAAGGATACCATCATATAGTCCAACTGTTAGGCCCACAAATAGGATAGCAACAGGACCATATAGGCTTGATTCTTGAATGCCAGTTGCATCGAACTCTTCTGCATGCTGTCCCCATAGTGCAACAGCAGCTGTCTTTCTTTAATTTTCCATGCATGGCATTTAGAGGATATGAGAAAAATAGGTATATATATATATATAATGGAAGGAAAATGGGCTGATGTACTGTGTAGTCATGTATGGATATGTTACATAGTCTGTGTGGCAAGGTGGCATACTAATTTATGTGATAGTATATACAATCCATCACTAATTTGTATGTTGCGTACAGACTTTTCGATGCCTTTTGGATAGACTACTTTTACATGTGCTATGGCTGTGGCCACACCAATGGTATCTAGTAACAAAATAATGGAAATATAAATTAGCATCTGAAGGTAAATGATGAAAAAGACTTTTTTAAACAATTATTGTCTTGTATGTGAGGTTATTTTTATCTATACAGAGTCTATAGTTGTATTAGGCGATTGTCATGTATTTAAATTGTTGATCTTTAAAGCAGTATGCTGTAAATGGAAAAAGAGAGATTTTTTCTCTCTAAACGTTTTAATACCTGCACAGCTCGGAATGTATAGCAGTTTGTATAGAATATAGAACCTAACAGAGCAGCTAGTGTGACTGGCCTGAAACTATAGTTTTTTTTAAAAAAAAAATTGGAATGTATAGCAGTTTGTATAGAATATAGAACCTAACAAAGCAGCTAGTGTGACTGGCCCAAAGCTGTTTTTTTTAAATAAAAAAAACTCAATGGGATAAAGTTTGAAATGTATCTATCTTGCAATAGAAAAGTACAAAGGTCAAAAGAAATGCACTTGAGAGAAAAGTTTTATTGCCTATACGGCCTCTTAAGACCTGAAATGAAGCAAGTGTGTATGCATATTGAGGAAAAGTGTCTGGAACAAGTGTGATCTCTCTGATTGTAGTGTATTTGGTGAATCTCGCCATAATTGGTAGATGAACAGCCTGGTATGTTCTTTTGGCCTCAGTAACCTCAAAGTATTCGATGTAATAAACATGGTTGTCATGGAGTTTTCCTTTAAACTAGGCTACATGGTGTTGCGGTATCTGGCATTCCATTGTACCACCCTGAATAAAACATTTAAGATAAGACATGTGTAAATTAGAAATGTAGTGAGCATACATAGGTCGATAAATTTTATGGAAATTTACCTCTTCATCAAGCAGAACAAAGCTAATTCGTAGGATCCTTTTTTCTGGCCCATCATCAATATATTCATTAGTTCTTGTAACTCTAACACGGACACGCCATCGGTGTGACTCCTGTGTCACATTCTTAAGCAAAGAGTATTCCATTTATCTGAACACATTTGAAGTGAACATGAATGATGTGTAGGAGCAAGCAAAGCAATACTGGTAGGCAAAAATGTGTGGTTCCTTTGAAAAAAATATAGTATAGGGGAAAAAATAATGTGTAGTACTGGAAGATGTATACAGAGTGATAACTATCTGTAAGAACTAGGAACTAAAGAAACTAAATACATTTGAACATAAGTATGATTATCCAACAATAATGGTAAGCAAGTGTGGTATTTCTGAACAACATTGCCTCTATGGGATTCTGGGGCATTGCATGCCATGTGTACGTACATAGGACAGATGGTAATAGTCAATAATTAAGTAGACATGGTACTATGTGAACAAATGACAAAAAAAAATACAGTGCACATGAAAGCTTCGTACATATATACATAACACAGGTTTTGGCGAATGTGATCCAAATATACAAGAAGTTTGGAAGAAGGTATTAAAAAGACGACAAACAAAGTTCTTTATTTTTACAAAGCATAATGTAGTCGGGTCAGTTTCTTCACCGTTTTCTCTGCTTTTGAGGGCCACAATATAGATTTCATAGAAACCTAAGCACTTCATCATAGACAATATTTCTTGTTTCTGACCCACTTGATCCATCCTCATTTTCAATCAATATTTTTAGCCCTTGCCTGCATGTAACTCTTGACACTGCAACATATAGTTGACCATGGGTAAAGACTGGATTTTTCAAATATACTCCAATTTTGTCTAGAGTTGGGCCCTGGCACTTGTTAATAGTCATGACGTAACAAACTCTAATAGGGAATTGACACTGTTGCAATGTGAAAGGCCATTTTTGACTCTTTGTATTTAGGATAATCTTTGGTATGCAAACATCTTGGCATGCATGTGATCCTGTTATTATCTTTCCTTCTAACACATGATCCCCAAGTCTAACCAAAAAAAGGCGAGTACCGTTGCAAAGGCCTATAGATTAGTTGATATTCCTAAGCAAAACAACTGGTATGCCAATCTTAAGACAAAGACTGTGGTTTGGGAAATTATTGATTACAATGGAATGAAGAAACTCAGGCGGATAAAGAACATCCACATTGGCTGGTTGGTCCAATGGATCTAAAATAGTGACGTAGCTTAAATATTCTTTTTTAACCGCTGGTACACTAGAAAAAATCATATCATTGATTTCATCAACAACGACATTAACTGGACAGACAATGGCACGGCTTGCTAAATATGGAATAGAGTCATAATTATTAGGGAAATCATCATAGATAGCATCTACTATCCCAAGGATATTATCACTTGCAGGTTGAACCAGTAAATCCTCTGGAATCTTTATCCATGTTGCCTTTGATTCCAAAGGGCGTATCTGTGCTGGTACATGTGCTTCTCCAATATCAAGTACCCATTGTGCAAAGGATGCAAGGACATGTTGTTGTTGAGCTAATATGCCAGGTGTAAGGAGGCGCATGTTAATAGTAGGGCGTAGTATCTGAACATGGTCCCAGAGACTGGACTTCAGTAATGAAGCACTAATTATTTCATTATGTCCACCACCCTACACTACTGGTAAAACCTGTCTAAAATCTCCACCAAGCACAATGGGTTTGCCACCAAATGGTTTGTTTGCATTAGCAGCATTCTCAGCAACTAGAATATCACGCATAGTTCTATCTAGTGACTCGAAACATCTTCTATGTGCCATAGGAGCTTCATCCCAAATGATTAATGAGCACTTTTTAATGAGTTCTGCTAACATGCTACCACGATGCACAGCACAAAAGCTTTGGTCATCGATATCAATTGGAATACGAAACCGAGAATGGGCAGTATGACCACCAGGTAACAGTAATGCAGCCACACCCGATGAGGCAACTGCAAGAACAATCTGTCCTTGTGATCTTAACTCGGTTATGATTACATTCCATAGATATGTTTTTCCAGTACCGCCGTGGCCGGATACAAAATAGAAGCATGGTTTGTTGTATAAGACAGCATCAATGATTGTATCATAGATGATCCGTTGTTCAGTATTTAGGCTACGCACGGTAGACAATAATTGTGAAGAAAGTTGATGAGTATCATATTCTAACTCTTCGACGATTAATCTATTGGTAAGAGCAGTCTGATACATGTTTGGCGGAACAAGCAGATTGTATGATTCCAATGAAAAGCCGTTCTTGGGCAAAAGTGTGGACAGTTGATGTAGTAGTTGAGTCTGTAGCAAGTTGTCAGATAACGCACATGACTGAAGAGTTGATGAGCGACGCATGCTATATGCGATGTCATCAGCGAGGTACTTCCAGTAGTTGTTAAATAGCATTCTAACATCGCCAACATGACAAAACAAGACAACAGTCATGAACATGTTTCTCAATTGACTTGGAGATGCCCACACAATAGCCTTATCAAAAAGATTGGACCACTAAGCATCATCACCAATAAGACCACGAGCCTAGCATGCCTCACGAAAAGTTGCACATGTTGTGCCCTGATATGGCATTAGATCTTCATAGCACAAGGCACCGTGTACAACCATCAGTAACATACGTAAGTAGTAAGGCTCGCCATTGTTAGGATAGTAAGGCTCACCACTGTTAGGGTGAATATGAATCATTCTACCAAGTTTGGTGCCTCTCTTACGTTTAGTCCAAAAAATTTTATCAGCATGCCATGTCCATTGGGTTGGAAATTCACAGTATGTAAGATTCCTTGCAGAAATGTGTCGTTGATTTGCAACGAACCACTCCGTCAACATACTTTTTTGAATATCTGGCTCATGAAGAACATCTTCGAGAATAGACTCATAAGTAAAAGTGACATTGTTCATGCCAGGCAAATGAACAGGAAGCTGCTCTACTGATGGATTTCTCACATGCAATTCAAAGCCAAAGAGGCGCCACGATGCTTCACAAGCGGACAGATATCTGGATCGTTTGTATTCAGAAATCTCATCATTACCATGTTGTGTACTGGTACTACTGGTAGTGGTATCTGTGTTTGGATGTGTAAAGGACATGGCAGTGTAATCATGGCCTTTTGTAATATATTTGAAAAGGTATTTTACAAGATGTGTTTTGTTGCACCACTCGACATTGATATGAGCCTGGTATTTCTTAAGCAACATTAGGTTATGAGGAACAACCCATCTATTTCGAGACGGATGCCATTTTTAATAACAAAACTGCCATTGTCACGTCTTCGATAAACTGGGAAACCATCCTTACTGATAGTTTTTTCTGCACATAATTTTTTTTGATAAAACTTTGAACATTTGCCATTTTTCATACAAGGACATCTTGGATTAAGGTCTCCACAAGGTCCATGGATAAGAAATTCTTCAACAAGGGAATATCCTAGAGGGTCAATTGATGGATCAGGTAACTCAGCCGAAATAAGGTTATCAATGAATGATGGTGAAGGGTCACCGCCACGTGTCGTAAGCCAGGCAAGCATGTGAATGTGAGGTAGTCCCCTTTTTTGGAGCTCCATGCTGTAGATAACTATGATGAAACACAGTGTAAGCAATCGATCTGACCCTTTTAGTACATAGGGTAAAGGAAAAAGGTAGATATAGAAAGAAACAAAGGTACCTGCACGTATGGTACCAAAAGACGTACCATCCTTAACATCAATGTAAAATTCTTGTAGTTTCATATGGTAGACCCGACTAACAATGTCGGCTCTATCATAGGAACGTTGATTAGGCTCCATCCTAAGTGCATCCGTAATCTCGGGCCATTTCGGGTTACATGTGAATGTGATGAACAAATTCGGAGCACCGTAGACACGCCAGAGCACCATAGCATCATGGTAATTCTTTGTCATGTAACGTCTGCCACCAGTGAAGCTAGCAGGCAATATCTTTTTTATACCAATATCCCTGCTTGTATCAATGCCCCCAGCAACTGCATCATCTATTCTTTGATAGGAGTCCAAGCGCAGCTTGTCTTGATTAAATAAAAAGAAATCCAAACGGCTTGCCTCCACACAAGAGAAAGAATTTACCAATAATTGATCAGATAGTTTTCCAAAGCATGTGTATGGATTTGGTCTATCTTTGCGGTAATGGCATTGGTAGCAATGATATTCAAGCATGGAAACATTCTGACGGATCCCAGAAGATGTTGTATCAATCTCCACATATTTGATACCAGTGTGGAAGCCTTTCTCACCGTATGGAAATAATAGAGGATACCGGAGGGCCATAAGAGCTGGATGTATTGGAGAAATGTTTTTTAGATCTCCAACATTAGTTTGGACAATAACATCAAACCTTGAAGATTGCATGGTGAGGTCGCCAACGATAATAGCTGCTAGCTCTGAACAATTGTTATCTGATTCAAGAAGTCTGATAGATATTTCAGGAGAATTGGGAGAAAACAATCGATCACGGGCCATCCTGAATTGCCTAACCAACGGATTATGCTCATCAAGCATCGCTGTGAGAGCAGAAACAATTGAAGGATCAGGTTGTTCACGATGCCTCTCAACATTTTGAAAGATATCTAGTCTATTCTGTAATTCATTTGATGTGTCACACACACACACACACACACACACACACACACACACACACACACACACACACATATAGCTATGCATACTGAGGTTGTTTTCCATGTGCCGGTAACAATGAGCCAATTCGATGGTGCACGACACCGTTAATCCTGAAGACATATGGACCATCACCAGTGTTGATGCTTCTATCGACATCAACACCAAGGGAGGTAAATGAAAAGAGAGAGTTGTACTCTCTGATAAGGTGCATGAAATGTTTAGAGCGCGGGCTACCATCAGGTTGCATCAAAGTATTTAGCAGTGAAGGCACCGGTCTATAGGTGGGCAAGGAAATTCGGCCACCACGACAGCACAAATGGTAAGTAGCCCGGTTATGTGTGAATGTGCTCTGTGTACGTATCCTTTTTTCGTACCAGAATACAGCAGAGCATTGAGAATAAACATAGTCTGGGCCACCATAATAGGACCGGCCTGGATATGCAGCTGTGTCGAAGACATTGGAGTTTAGATTTGAAACACCTCAAACATGTCATCAATTAATATGAAGTTCAAAATGAGAACTTCCAGTGGGATAAGTCACCAGAGGTATTAGGCATAGAAGAGAAGGAAACATAAATCTAACCTTTAAGAGCCGCAATGTATTCAGGGTTGAATGGGAATATACTGGATACATGTGGGCCACAGGATGGTACATTCGCTGATTTGTAGAGAATGATCAAAAAAAGGAAAATAGAATGAGCACACAGTGTTAGAACTGGTATATAAATCATGAACTAGACGGAATAACATAGGAAATGTTTTTAGATGATAGAAGATAGCGAAGGCAACCTTGTGCAACCAACAAACGTCGTCTGTTTGCCAAAAGATGTCGACGATGATTTTCACTGGCAACGTTACGTTGGACAACAGGGCATAAATGGTCTCCTATGACAGTGAAGCAACAAAAAAAATTCAACAGCAATGAATAAAGAGAGTCCATGTTGTAGAAGCAGTAACAATTAGATGGAAGAATTCCCAAGGAAATGGGTAGGACGTGTAACTGATCATTTGGTGTCCAGGAAAAGCTGAAGCACCAGGCTATGCTGTTGATGTCATGAAAACAGGAACCGATGATCAGAAAAAGTGTAGAAAGAAAGGAATATTTTTTTTTCTGTGTGAAGCACTGAATGTATGGAGTAATACATGGAAGTGTAGGGCCGAAAAGGGTAGTCATTTTGCGCTGGTGATAGCAACAACCGGAAAGTTAGGGACAATATACGATTGAATAGGTAATTCAGAATGCATGGCATATGCATAGAACAGAAACATACCAAGTGACACTATAGATAGTCCATGTACATCACCCGTGTCATCTACAGGAGAAGTTTCTGCCGAGAGGGAACACAAAGAACGGAGCCAGAAAGAAAGATAAGATGACCATAGAACGAACAGATCTGGCAAGCATCTAAAGGAATGAACCTAAAATAGATTGCTAACCAGAGACAGAGAGATGAGACGGCACTCTCGGCATCTTGCCTCACGGCTCTAAATATATAATCTAATCGATACACAAAAGTAGAAAAAAATCAGGATATACATACATCCTAACACAAGATATAGCAATACAGATATCCCCAAAGTTAACAAACAAATTAGGATGTATACATCCAAACAAGCAGGGAAAAATTAGGAAACGCATATCATGTAGTAAAAGATGAAAGGGTACTAAATCCTGTACAAATATGTGAACAAAAGAGGTAACTAAAATGAACGCATGGTATTATGAGGTAGCATGAACAGAGACAACCACATGACAGGATGTGAACAGATATTCGGACAATACCACTAATAGCACTATAGGACAATCTTGTTTTTGGATCGTCATGACTAAGTTGGATGAATTTTTTAAGCTGAAGGAAAAAAATTACCACTAAATATGTGTACAGCTTGGTGTGGCATGTGATTTGATGTTGATCTAATGGAGAAAAAAATATAATCTATGATTAAAAAATATTCAGTCACAAAAGGATCGTAATCATAAAAAGGTACCTTGTATGTGGTCTTCTGATAACAGGCACGTTGAAATCACATATATGAGATGGGAAATATTGGTGAAGCCAGTGGGACATGCAAGTAGGAGAAACAGTTGGCGGAGACAGTTCTCCTACAGCAGCATAACAGCATATAAAGATTGTGTACATGAGCAAGAATATAGCCATGGTAAAAATAAGTGTTCACGCACCAGTAGCTAATGCTAAAAAAAGGCGCACCTCTGGCAGTGATAGACTTGACAAAAGATGATAACTATTAAAACGTTGTGTAGGTCATCGTGAACATAGAAGGCAAAGCACAACAGAACCATGATGGAGCAAAAATTAAATGACCAACACAGAGGGAAAAACTCAATTACTAATAGACAGTTAAAAACAAAACCTCTTTAACACCATTTCCGACACCGTGCGCGTTGAAATCACAAAAAGGAAGCGGATTTTGCTGACGAAGACCAGGCTCCTGCAGCAGTAGAACAGAACTAAGGCGCATAGGCATGAACAACATGCGTATCATCACAAATATGGTAACACCGCAAAACCTACGTATGCACAATAATAAATACAGTAAATGAAATGCGGGGGTCTCGGACAGCACATCCTAAAAAAGATCCCAGGTTGGTGTCAACCTCACCAAAAAAATGAATCAGGCTGTGGGGGTCTTGCACAACACATCCTAAAAAAAGCGATCCCAAGCTGGTGTAAACATAACTAAAAAATGAATCAAGCTCTGCACACAATCCCGTTTCTGCACACGCACCAGTTGAATCAAAAGCACATCAAAAAACTAATTGTGAACCCAAATCTTAGTAAGGGAAAGGAGGGAAGAGGGGCTCGGGCGAACACCGAATGATGGTGCGCATAATGACGGCGGAAACAAGCCGAGTCGTCGTACGGCGTGAGGGACCGAGTCGGGCATGGCGGCAAAGACCGGCGGCGCAATGGCGATGGAGGCGACAAGCAGGGATCCGGCATCGACGGGGAACCTCACTAAAAAAACAAATCAGAGTCTACGCACAATCCCATTGCTGCACATGCATTAGGTGAATCAAAAACGCATCAGAGAAAAAACTATGAACCCAAGATACTAAAAAACTGGGAAGAGGGATATCCGGTCAGGCACCCGGGTTGTGGCGCTCAAACTGTCGGCGAGGCAAGCCGGGCGAGGCTGGCGGAGAAAATGACAAGCGACCAAGCGAGGAGTAGGTGGCGGTGGGGCGCGCCATGGCGCTATCTTGGCTTTTTCTGGCCGAGCGACAAAATCAGTAGGTGGTGGCGGAGGAGGCAAGAAGGTGAGCCATGACGGCGGTGTTGCGCCATGGCGCTACGGCTTTTTTGCCTGGGCGAAGAAGCAAGGTCCAGGGTGAGGAAAACAGTGAAGAGGAGAGAGGAGGTGGGGAAAGAATGAGGAAGAAGAAATCTAAAGGAATTGGTTCTGGCAGTAAATCCCAAATAGAAAAATCTGGCCGTGACCCCAAAAGACGTAGTACATTCCAAAAATAAGAAGGCACCGAAAAAGCAAAGGTAAACACGCAGCCAGTCGGCAACCCCTTTTGTCTATAAGCATGGAATGAGACGTTTGGAGATTGCGAACCGGAAGAGTGGCGGCGGCGCTTCCGGCGTAACCGGGCCGACGCAGCGTCCGCGGAAAGCAGGAGAGAAAGGGACGAGGAATGCGCAGCGAATCGGTGGGACACCAGAACGGAGAAAGAAATGTGTCACGCTGATGGAGACGATGCGAGGCGCAGCACTTCAATTGAGGCAAGGATGGCCAACGCGTCTGCGTGTCGTTCGCGAAGAGGGTGGTCAACAAACGAACGCCACGAGGCCCAACTAAAAAACACGAGGGAGGCAATGTAAAACCGCGCAACGCAAATGGCACCAGGGCACCGACAGGCAGGGCCGTGCCGAATGAAAACGCGAGGAAATATATGTACGAACGCACGAGAGCGCTTCAAATCTCTCGCGTATAGAGATAAGAATGATGTCGTTTTACCATTTTATTCTTGGGGGCGGGGCGGGGGGGGTGGACGTTTTTCTCAATCAAAGATGATATATGTATGTATGTATATGACAGGGAATAGTATCCAATACAAACAATATCAGAGAGAGATTACAAGGATTTGTTACAACAATCAATTCCTTACTTTCTATACCAGCTATATCTATAATCGAGGATATTTCAACATTTTCAAGTACGCAACTCCAAACGAGAACATATATCCCGTGCTAATGAGGGGGATATATTCTCAACTCCAAATCGTGTCCCCATCGTTGTCGTGCTAGGGGCGAAGGGGAGAGAGAAGATAGAGAGCAAAGCAAGAAACGGAAGTAGCCAGAGGATGGCCGCCGCCCACTTCACGCTGAACACCGCCGCCCACATCCCCTCGGTGGGCCTCGGCACCTACAAGGCCGCCCCCGGAGTCGTCGCCGACGTGCTCAGCGCCGCCGTCAAGGTCCCAGCCGGCCTCTCACCATCTACTCTCTGTCTCTCTCTACAAACACTTCTTGTTTCTTGCTTGCCCATATATTTTTCTGCACCCGGGGTCAACCCGATTTTCCATTACTTGCGGAAAATAACAGAGTTCATTACAGCATGAGGGAAATTGAGAAATAGAAAGGAAAATAGACTAGGATTCTTGAACTTACCGAGTTGTACCAAACAACCAGTAAATCAAGAATCGCAGTATCCACCTAACTCTTTTATTACAGACGATTAGGAAGAAGAGACACAAACAGACAGTGACTTGCTTGCTCATATGTGTATTAATATACTGTTCAAAGCTTTCTTAACCCAGAGATTTGCTTTGCTATGGCAGGCAGGGTACCGGCACATAGACTGTGCGCCACTGTACAAGAACGAGGAGGAGGTAGTAGTAAACCCAGTAAAATCCAATACTAATATACTACAAGTACAATGCTTTGATTTACGGACATCTGCCGTGCCATTAATTGCATTGGTGATTGGTGCGAGAGTTAACTTTGTGTGTTCCTAGATTGGTGTTGCTCTGAAGAAGCTGTTCGATGATGGCGTTGTCAAGCGAGAAGACCTTTTCATCTCCTCCAAGATATGGTATTGGTTCTAGTGACCTCAGGCTCTGAACATTAGAAGCTCAGGATATTGTTTCGAATTTCGTCATTTCCCTTCCTCTCATAACAACTAGAGAATCAAACTCTACAGGTGCAGCGATCTCGCACCCGAAGACGTCCCGTCAGCAATTGACACTACATTGAAAGATCTGCAGCTGGATTATGTGGACCTATATCTAGTAAGTTCATCATGATCGCACAAAGAAAGGTTGCCATCTCTTTGCTGCTGACAAGCGACTCTGGGATCTCTGTAGATTCATTGGCCCTTTCAGATAAAGAAAGGCACTGAAATCAGTCCTGAAAACTTTGTCGAGCCTGATATACCCAAGACCTGGCAAGCAATGGAGCAGTTGTATGATTCAGGCAAAGCTCGCGCAATCGGTGTGAGCAATTTTTCTTCCAAGAAACTAGGTGATCTGCTTGGCGTTGCCCGTGTTCCTCCGGCTGTTGATCAGGTGGAGTGCCACCTTGGCTGGCAACAGGCGAAACTCAGAGCATTTTGCCACTCCAATGGAGTTCATCTATCTGTGAGTCACCATGTTTATAAGCTTACTTGGCATGTAACACTGGAGTGTTGACGCTGATATGCTTTCTACAGGCGTATGCGCCTTTGGGCAGGATGAAAGTTGTCGCGAGTAATCGAGTGGTGACATCAGTAGCCGAGAGCTTAGGAAAAACTCCGGCACAGATTGCGCTACGCTGGGGTCTTCAACAGGGTCAGAGTGTCCTTCCCAAGAGTGCTAATGAATTGAGGTTGAAGGAGAATATTGATCTGTTTGATTGGTCTATTCCTGAAGAACTGTGTGCCAAGTTATCTGAAATTGAACAGGCAAGTACACAACCTAGTTTGATTTCTTGGTACAATATTGACACTTGCAAGTGAGCATACATGAAATTTCATAACATGAAAATAGTTCTGGTTGATTAATAATTAGTCCTAAAAAAAGCATGCTAGTATATGTATGATTGCGTTTCTTATGTACCTTGTAAGAATATTGTTACTGAAATATGCCTTGTTCATGCTGAACAGGTTAAGCAAATCAGAGGCGATTCATTTGTGCACCCTCAGAGCGTTTACAAAACCTACGAGGAACTCTTTGACGGAGAAATCTAAAAGAAAGCATCACCTTTGTGAAATTGGATGTATCGCTAGAGTGGAAGGTTATGCCACCAGGCACCATGTTGCCGTTGAGAAATAACTTCAGGCAAACCTAAGCTGATACTTGTTACTCATTGTTGTTCTTTTCTCCGAAAGAAATAGGTGGCATCAGCATCATCCTATGGAAGATCCAAGCAACCAGCTGAGGAACAATTCACATGCTTTGTGCATGCGGAAGCCTAGTATGCTTTGCTCTACTCTAAGATAGACAATAAGTAAGAAATGATGAGCAAGGTTGCTGCCACTGTCAAGATGCTCTCGCTGCTGCGGGTCACCGTTGCTAGGTCGCCTCGGAGCTTCTCCGCCCCAACTGACTGTTCAGTGAGATCCTACCTCCTCTCTATTACTTGTGACACACTTAGTTGTTTATTCGCCATATAGCCGCCGCCGTCGTTCCTGTGGGCTGCCACCGCCATCTCAGGCCGCCGCATGTTGCGCCTTCGCCACCAATCCAGTCGCGAAGGCTGGGCGGCCACCGTCGTTGCCTTCCCAGTCGACGCCGAGCTCGCTAGAGAGGATTCAATCGTGTTGCGGCCTGACGTGTGTGAATCATTTAGGGTTTGGCCGCACCGGGACTGGTTAGGGGCACTCAGAGTCTTTTTCGAAAATTTCTCCCTTCTCCATCCAGAAATAATATAATAATAGCCTCGGTGTCCCCTAGCAAAGAGACATATTTTCGTAGCACCTTTTGGCAAAGTTATAAAATTTGAATGTCTTACAACCAATAGCATAAAATTGTGATGTCCTGTAGCCAATTTTACCAAACTTAAATGTCACAGCGCAAGATGAAACCTAGCGGCCAGCCGGCACCGGCCATCTTCCCACTAACTCTCTCCTGCCGCGCGCACCGTGCTCCTCCCCTAGCAGAGTTGACGGCGCTGAACCGTTTAACCCACCCCGCACCGTGTCTAAACGTCGCCCGCCGCCACTGGCTCGGGGTCGTCAGCAATGGGCGGCCAAACCCTGATGCCAGAACCGGGATAGCAAGGATTGCACGGAAAAACATTCCATCAGTTGAATCATTGCAATTGGCAACGCAGTAGAAATTCAACGAAGCCCGCACCCACTTGATGTAAGCTCGAGCGGCAGAATTTTGGTCGCAGATATATATCAGAATGGTCCAGAGTGACGAAACACAGAAGGCGTTTCACAAAGTCACAAACAATATCCGCTTTCTACACTTGAGGATAGTTGTGTACAATCTTTACATGCTGATTTCCCCAAATGTTCCAAAATACAGTAGAAGCTCTAGATCAGAAGGTAAAACTACAGAGATCTGTAGGGTGGACAGTGTGATATACCAGTGCCACGATAAAAAGAGAGATCCACAGTTGGATGAGCCAAAAGAGAAGATCACAGACAGGAGCAGTTTTGACACTTGGAACCATTTTTTTATCACAAAAACTTGCACATAAAAAAAAATCAAGAATTAAGCAAGCGCGCTAATGCATTGTGCCTCCACATCATATCAACGCAGGTATCTAATAGGAAACTCTGCAATAAGGACGGACCAGTGAGCTAGTGGTGGAAGCGAGGGTTGGGAAGCTGATGGTGTGAGCAGAGAAAACGCTATCGGTTTGCAAATTTTACCGTAGGGTAGCGATAGAATCGGTAACCGGTGATTACCGGATTTTTCGGGGGTTTTTGGACAAAATTTTTGAATTGAAATTTGATTATTTTTTTTTCATATATAAAAAGGAAAAAGTTAAAAAAAAATGGCAAAGCCAGCTCTTGAACACACGACCAAGCCTACCCAGACATAGAGCCTTCCCATCAAGCCATGAGCACACACGACCAAGCCTACCATAAGAGCCTTCCCATCAAGCCATGAGCACACCTGTACTACAAATGTGTTGCAAATTTACTTTATACATGGATGAAATCATGAAAATTAGATAAATCCAAAATCTTTTACCCGGTTTGAATTTTTACTAGACCTTACCGATAACCGGTGGTTTTCGGTGAAATTTCAGTGGTAAGATTTTCCCTGGGTGCGAGTGGGGGTGTGTCCTCCCTTGTACCCACTCTGTGATGACACTCACAGAACATGTATGCTTTGCAGCAGTTTCAAGTTTCAGCTACAGAGGAGCCAAGATATCCATGAAAGCACTCACATGGAACAAACAAAGAAGGCATTTACAGCTCGCTATAGTTCCGCCATACTGCTCGGAATTCCTCCCTGAATGTGTTCAGACGAGCTTTCAGATTAGGTGTTCTGAAGCTTGCATGAAGCAAGGTTGCTGCAAGGCAGGAACTCAATTATTAGGGCATGGTGTTGTATATGAATATTTTAAAAATCCAAATTATGTTGGAATTACCAAGTAGACCAATAAGTAATGTCCACAGAACCGTGAGGAGGCTGCAGGAGGTCAACCAGAGCATGCAGCTAACTGCAAACATAAAATCAGTTATTTTCTGGGTAGATCGCAACAGAAATTTCTCAAAACTAAGGTTCAAGATGGTATTATATGGAGGCAGGTGTTCTACCAACCTGCAGAAAAGAACAAGACAAAGACCCACCGAGGTCGGCCACAAATATGAATTGATCTTTTTCTACTTGGTCGGCCACGAAGGACAGGGCTGAAAATGTCATTGACAATGGTGTTAGCATAACCTTTTGAGATCCCTAGTAAAAGAAGAATAGTAAAAGAAAACCCAGAAAAACAAGATCCTCACGTAATGGGTGGTCTCATCTTGGCAGCTAAATGTGGTGAAAATTGTCTAACGATCCTTGTGACTTTCTCATTAAAAGTAACTGCAAAACTGCAATATCAAACATGAGAAGTAATTGATAACAATCATCCTGATGGGAAATATGAGAGATCATTATTTCTCTAGTGTATAAGCACTCACTACAAGGAGGAAAAAATGAATAAGTTCTAGTATTGCGATAAGGGTGTACAAAACTTGGGAGCTGTGGGTTAAAGAAAAACAGATAGAGCGTGATACCCATCTGTTGAGTGTCATGCATATCAATTGCTTAGGGGTACCGAACTACCGATATGAATCCTCCATCTGAAATACAAGTTGCAGATATCTTACTCCTATCTCAGCTGCCACTAACAAGGGCCGCTTGATAGATTGAAAAGAAGGAAGAGAACTTCGTGCTCATTTTGGTTGTAAGGAAAAGGAGTAAACATAAAGATAAGAAAAGACAATGATGGTATATCAAGTAAACAATGCAGCACTCTGAACCATGTCCATCATAGATTGTAAATATCTACAGTCAAAACAATAAGTAAGAGGTGGAGTAAATGACATGTAGATCTATGACTTCAGTTTTACTCAATGGATATACAGTTGATGACCATTAGGAACAACTAGTGTTTGCACCACTTTTCTAATTATAACAGAATGAATTATGTGAGTTTGTGATTGGATCAAGAATTTTATGTTCCAAATTATTAACAAATAAGATAGAGAAAATTCACGACATGCCACTGAATAACTGCAAGATTCATAATATATCACTCATTGTGAGGCTAACGTGAGCCCGGAGTTCACATGTTAGTAAGACACCAGTGACATATTATGAAGATTTAAAGTTATTCAATGGCACATAACAAATTGCCCCAATAAGATATTAGTATTTCAAATTAATGATGGTAAAATTTGCTCCCTCAAATAAGCTAATGCACTTTGGTCCAAATCAAAATTCCTTGAGACTGGCAAAACTTATGACATTACTCATAATACAATCTTACTAAGTCATTTTTACCACAGCACAAAAGTTTGCAGAACATTTCAGCTTAGGGTAGGTAATCAAACATGAGAACAATTTTCAAGTTGCAATACCTGATAAATGATAACTACACAAATGTAGGTGTCCGATTAATGAATGTGGAGATGATGAATACTGTTTCTCAAGTAACGTTTGAGTTAACGTATCATGTATGTATCATTCATAAGCCAAAGCAAATAAAATTGAAGTCTTTCCATTACCCTTGCAAAGAAGCATCTCTATCAAATAAAATGAGAATGTTATATCGTCAACTTTGTTACCGACTGAAAATGACCCAGATTATTACGCTTTTGTATATAACTTTTGTGTGTGGAGAATCTAACATCTGATTATTTTGAAACATTAATATGGAGCTTTGCAGAGAATTTCAAAGATGAAAAGGAGTAGACATCAAAGTCGTAAGAAGATAACTTATATACTAAAATTTGTAATACTAGCTCACCCTAATTTAAGCAAAGTTCTGTTAAATATGCTTCACCAAGTACAACAATGGCTTCCAGGTCACAGGAAGACTAGCATATACAATTGAAAATATATATTTTTCACAAGATTGTTATTGTAAGCATAAATTGAAAACATTTTTTCACAATATTGTTATTGTAAGCATAACATGAGCATTCGGAAAGAGTTAAACACACCTGTCGTTGAGAAATGCAATGCTGAGGCCAGTTGCAAAAGCTGCAAGGATAGCAACTGGCTTCCGAAGAAAGCCCATCCCTGCATAGTGCAAGCACAAGAGGAAGGAAATATGAAACCCAAAACCCAGCCTAAATAGAAACCAGAAACACTGCCACACGCAAAGGTCTCATTGCATACCAAGAATGAACATGATCAAGATGAAGTAGTTCGTCCTGTAACTGCAAACCATCGAAACAATTGGAAAGGAACCTTAGTAAAAGATAAAAAGGAATGACACAAATATATATTATACAAACTGGTTCAGATTTTAAACTAAATTGGTAATTTCCAAGTTGCCTTTATGAATCATAAGGTACACTTAGGCATCCCATTCTTGCTATCCATCAAAATATTCAAAGTATCTGCTCATGTGTTCTGCAATTATAAGTCACAACTCGAGTATCTTCTTAGTGACAAAACGTTCTAGCTCACTTAACAACAGAGAAATAAATTTCATATCGAAATCAGCGAAGATGGAATAAAGGAAAAGAGCTCTCTTTAATCCTTATCACTTTGTATTTCAAAAATTATGGCATTATGTATAACTCAGTCATAACTCAAAGAAAATGACTTAACACACAGCTCAATTCATTTGCAAATACCAGCATAAATAATATGAAATGACATTTAAAAAAAATTAACAAATATGTATGAATCCTATATACCCGCTACACCTTCATGAATTCCGACATCATTTGTGCACAAGATTCACACACTACACTCTATTGAAAAACCCTTCACACCATTGGTCCAGATTGGAATTTAAAACTAAACTGGCATTTACGCTGATGTTTTAACTGATCTTTTGCATACCCAAACGTAATGCAGCAGAAGTTAGCTGGTATTTCAAGGTAGATCGCCCCAGACTATTCCCTATCTAAAATTTTCAGCAATGACAAAGATGATGGTACATTCCAACAACAGACTATAATCACGTTCAGATTCCACACGTTCCTCCAACTCCAAATTAGTACACCCGAATGCAGATCGATGCCCAGTTGCCCACACATCCATCAGATGTGAACCATCTCTCCACCAGCTACCGCCTCATTCCATATGAACTACTGTAAAAGTTTATAGTTCACGCATCGACCCTAATCTCCTCACGAGCCCGCGACCCAGCCCTAGTTAACCCAAATACAGCAGATCAACCAATCTACCTCACTGATTCTTCGATTCATGACAAGAGAAGAATAGAAGCGGGGAGAGATTCGAGTGATGGAAAAAATCGTACTAGTAGAGGTTGCACTTGAGGCGGCTAGTCCACTTGGAGTAGGATCGAGGAGCGGTGAAGCGGGAGAAGAACTCGGAGACGGGGCGCGGCGGCGTCGACCAGTCCACCTCCCGCAGTGCGTCCACCAGGTCCTCCGCCGTCACGGAGCTCCAGTCCATCGCCGCCGCCTGCTGAGAGGTCCAGACCCTGGTTCGAATTCGATGACAGTGAGACGGGTGGTTCGTGGAAGCCGTTCGGCCGTCGTTTAGACCGGTCGGAATAAGCCGACTGTTTGACTGCACGCGTTTCTGACCGTCCGATCCATGGCTCAGCGGCTCAGATCGAGTGTCGGATCAAGCGTGGAGATGAACCAATTTTTGGTCGATCCCTAGCATTGGCTCTCCAACTTGCAACCACTAGTGCATTGCAATGTCGCAGTTCTACTGCATCTCGATTTAGTTAAGCCATTGGCCATGGGATATCATCTCTAGATAATTCATTTTGTTTGCCATTGAAAGTTGGTATAATCCCTAATATGCTATCAAAAAACTTTTTTCTCATTTCATTGTCACTCGGTGAACCCACCAAGCGAACAGCCCCTACCAATAGAGACACTGGTTGTCGTTTGAGTGCAGATGGTTGTCGTTTGAGTGCGGACCAAATGCAAGTCTTCTTGCGGCTCACGAGGCCGCCAGACGGCAAGGCGGTCTGCGTCTTGCGTTTCTTAGTGCGGTGGGTGGAGGGCCGCCACCGGAGGCGGCGGAGGTCGGCGTTAGCGGATCTCTGCGTGCGGCCCTTGCGATCTGAGACCTAGTCTTGGCCAAGTTCTGGGCAGCGTGACCAAGTCGCTCAGCAGTGGCACGGAGAATGCGACGACGTCTCAGGCGATCGGCGCCATGGCGGGGGAAGGCTGCGAGGTGGAAGCGCCACCAGGACAGGCTCACATCAAGTAGGTCGTATCCTGCATTCCTGCGCTTCTCTTTGTACCCTGCTCAAGAATTTATCTATGTCGAAGACAGGCTGGGCGTTTGGTGCCTTTGTGTGGCTCCAGCGAAACTTGTGCGTGGTTTGTCTTGCTTGGTCTTCTCTTCCACATTCTTATATTTGGTTCGACTGCGAAATGTACTTATGTACACCATCATTGGTACAAATCTATGTTCTTGATTGCCGTCTCGCCATGGAATGACCATGGAGTACAAAAGAAATGGAACATAGCCGAAAGCCAAAACAACATCATACCATTAAGTGTTAAAATAATCAAACATGCAATGAAACAGCAAATATCATAGCCAGCACGTAGGTAGTAGACGGCGGTGCCTCCTCTTACCTCTTGTGCCTCCTTTCCTTTCCTGTCGAATTTGCCCAGGCTTTCCAAAACCGCTGACTACATTACTATTGTCACTCGATCTCAACTTTTATCACTTATTTGTTACTCCATCAGCCCGTTAGATGCCGTTGAACCCAATTTTTCACAAAATACCAATTTTACCCTTAAGCTAGCCCACATATCAATGATGTCTCTAGTCTTGGCCAAATAAATTTTGGGTCAAATGGTAAACCTGAAGCCCATCTTGTAGGCAAACCACGAAACCTGACGCAAGACGCGATGTTCATGGTAAGTCTTGGCCGACGAGACTGGGCCGCGTTCTGCCGCCACCTCTCGACGCGATGGTGGGCGGCCGACCTGACTACGAATAGTCTTGGGCCGTGCTGTTGCACCTGCAACGACGCGAACGCCAGTGTAGCGCCAATAAAGGCCAATGCGCCGCCAGCCAATGATGCCAGCCAGCAATGGGACGCTTGACGTCGAGGCGGAAGCGAGAAGCGGCCGGCGGAAAGCACTGAGGCCGGAGAGACTGCAATGAGTCGAGGGGCCTTGAGCCGGGCGAAAGGCGCGGGCTCATGGCCTGACTTCTTGGCCGGAGCGGAGGAAGAGGAGAGGAGCCGTCGCGGGCTCATGGCACCTGTTCTTCTTGGCCGGCGGCGGAAGGAGGAAGAAGCCGTTCTTGGGCTCATGGCCTTGCACTTCTTGGCCGGAAGCGGAGGGAGGAGGAGGCAGCGACGCGGCAGGCGCCCGGCGGCGCCATGAGGCGGCGGCGGTCGGCCCATGAGGCGAGGCCGAGCCGCCGAGGAGTCGTCGCCATGAAGTCACCGCCATGAGGCGAGAGGCGGGCCGCCGCCATCATGCTTGAGGCGAGGCCGAGGAGTTAATGACTCGACAATGGTCTTGAGCCCATGAGAACCTTGGTAACAAGGCGTAGGTCGCGAATGGGCGAGAAAGTCGAGGAGTCGAGGACGGAGGCGAAGCGACGGCGGCGAACGCCGAGAAGAGAAGAAGGCAAGCGGCCAGGCGGTCAGGCGTCGAGGCGGAGAAGACGGAGGACCGAGGAAGAGAAAAGAAAAGCGGTAGCGCTGCCGGCCAGTAGTGCCATGGGCCGTGCCGAAACGCAAGACGACCAAAAACAACCGTTTTTTTTACCGTTGCGTGAATTTTTTTGACCGTTAAGTGATTTTTTTTACCGTTGGGGCTTAAAAATAGCAAAAAAATTGAAAAAAATCCGAAATTTTTTCTATAAATAGGCATCATACCCCCCCTCATTCAGCACCCTTCATTCTCTATTCTCTCTTTGAAATTGTGTTGTGCAAATTCAAATCCGTGTTGAGCTAATTTAGCAAATTTCAAAAAATTGTGCCAAAATTTGGTAATTTCAATTTTAAATTGACAAGTCGTGAAAAGAGGTACAATACTATTTTTGTAATACTTTTATTGTTAATTATTATTATGCTAATATTAAAGTAGTAATAATGTTAGTTTCGATTTTGCAGTTTTCGTTATGGACAGTCCTTACGATAGCTTTGCTCTTAGTGAGTTCGGACTTTCATCGGATGAAATTGCGTCTATGGAAGCTACTGCAATGCCTCAAGCAACCGGAGGTTTCACCGGAGAACAAGTGGAGTTCAGTCATCGAGGCTCAGCGGCAGCCGGAGCAAAGAGGTCGAGGCCATCTACATCGAGTGTGGGAGAATTTCGACAGGACAACCAAGCAAGGCGCAATGAAATGAGGTACCATATGCTATTTGTAAAATTTGTCGCCATGAATTGTGCGCAAAGTCTCTGGTGGAGCAGGGCACTTGCTTAGACATGCTACAAGGTGCTTAGAACCAAGCAAGGATTGGCGATGAGGCGACAGCAGTACAATACAACCCCGAGCAGATGCAGTATCTAGGCGGGACTACGATCCTCGGGTTGCCCGCCAATCTCTCTGTCGTTTAATTGCTTCGAGGATTTACTGTTAGGTTTTGGCGAATCTGCTTCTTTCCAAAATTACATTAGGATTGCGCATAATCCTAGATTTTCTTACGTTTCTGAGCAGACAACAACAAGGATCTAGTGAAATACTATAATGAGCGTCGTAATAAAATAAAGGAACTATTTAAATGCGTGTACATTTTGGTTGCCTTGACCTCGGACATATGGAGTGGTCGGGCTAGGGAGGATTATCTTAGTGTAGTTAGCATTATGTTAATGACGATGGGTAATGGAGAAAAGAATTATAGGTTTGAAATTAATTGATGTAGCACACACGGGGAGAATATTGCGAATCGTATTCTCAAAGTCGTGGAAGACTTTGGTCTTCTGAGACAAAATATTACAATTACCTTAGATAACGCCGCTTCAAACTCTAGGGCCATGGACATTCTTACTCGATATTGAGTACATATGCCAATTCGTTCTTGCTACATCAACGATCGCTTGTCATATTATCAACCTTATAGTCAAATGTGGTCTAAAGAGGTTGAGTCCAGTATATTAGAGCTTTTAGCGATCGCGATTTCTTTCTTGAACAATTCTAACATAAGAATAGCACAATATAAGAACTTCGCAGGCGATGGGTGTACGTCCAAGAAAGTTCGGTTTGGACATGCGGTAAGGTGGAACTCTACTTACCTCATGCTTAAGCATCTTTTACCATAGAAGAGCACTTTTACATTTTTATTCAAACACACTATCCTAGCAGCGGTACTTTGCTATTAATCGAGCAACATTGGTTCGTTCTTTGAGAAAGTCTTGTCATTTTAGAAATTTTTACGAGGCAAGCTGTTGCTTTGTCCATTGTCTACTATCCAACATCTCCTATCATTGTGCATACTATTTTCTGATTGCTACTCAATTGAAAATGCATGAAAATGACTTAGTTTTACGTGAAATTTGTTGTTTCCATGAAATCTAAATACCTTAAATATTGGAGAAATCCCTTACCTATATGCATTTGCATTTATTTTAGATCCTAGGGCTAAAATGGGTGCATTTAGTCTTATGCTTGATCTTCTTAGTGATGCTACGGGGCTAGATTATACTAACTATTTTGCGAGAGTTCGTTCTCGGTTATCAGAGGTTTACCAAAGTATGAAAATAAGTTAGGAGTTCGCTGCATAGCGACCTCGATAGCCCCACCTCGAGTGGGAAGACAAGTATGTGGGGCCGATCTTGGTGCCTCTTCATCGAGTCAGTCTTCGTCTTCTTACTGCACGGCCCTTGCTCGGCCAAGACCCACAAGGAAGCGGGGAACTATCCACCTATCACGGGCGGTGATACGGTGGATTTAGCCTCGAAGGTTTCGACATCTTGCAATGGTGGCAAGCCCATAAATTAACATATCCGTGCTATCCATACTTGCGTGATGTGTTCTTCATTCTGTCTCTACGGTTTCCTCCAAGTGCGCTTTCGGTCTTTACGGAAGAATATTGGAGGAAAGAAGAACAAGTCTCACAAGTGAGATGGTGGAGATCCTTCTAGCTGTGAAGGGCCGGGAACAAGGCGATTCAGCGAACACAATACTCTGTGGAAAATCGAGAATTGTCGGAGGTGTTGAAAATTTGTACTTAGACAATGACAGACACATATAGAACAAAGATGTATCATGTATGTAGAATTGTAGAGCTATAGGCTGTACTCTTTTTCCTTTGCCAAGGTTTTCTCATTTTGAGTTTTTACTTGGCAAAGGTTTTAACGAGGCAACCAGTTGGACATCAATAAAGCTCTTTATTACATTTTCAATATGATTGTCTCCATTTTTTAAAATTTCATGTCTACTTCTGAATTCTACACATTTTTCTAATTTTTTGGGATTTTTTTTGGATTTTTTTGGATTTTTTTTTGGATTTTTTTGTTCTGATGGGCCAAACGGGCCAAACAGGCCGAATCTGGCCCGACGGGCTAAACGGGCTCGTGCCGGCCGTGCTGGCCGCCACCCGGCCCATGGGCGGCCAACCTGGCAAGACGAATCGGTCTGCAGGCCGAAATGGGCCGTGCCTAGCCGGCCGTCTTGCGTCTTGGGCCAAGCGACCCATTTGGCGACACTAATGTCCTCGTCTTCTTCTGTCTCGCCCCACCGACCATCCTGTCTCTCCTCTGTCCGGCCTCCCCCCCCGACCGTCCCTCTCTCTCCTTTCTCCCACCCCTACCGACTTGTCGCGGCTCTAGGGCCTCCATGCGCGCCCCCACATCTCATGCCGCCTCCGGCCTCCACCCCCACCTCCCACGCCAACCTCTGCCCCTACTAACCTACTTCTCGTGTCGCCTTGGGTCTCTGCTCCCACCTCCCACGACGGTGCCGCCACACCTCTCATGCTGAAGCTGCCCCTCCTGCAACCACCTAAACTAGCAACCCATGGCCGAGCGCCGCCACCGGCCATCATCGCCTTCGTGTCCCCACGTAGCGCATCCGCCTCGGGCACCACCCTCAGCGCAACCTCCGCTTCCCGCTCCACCGCGCCCCTATCGTTCACCCTCGCCTTCGCCTCTGCCACAGTCGCGTCCACGCTCTTGCCGCCTCCACCGCATCTAAATCCACCGTCGCGGCATTAGGAGCGGTGCCTTCCATGAGCCCACGAGTCCATAGGTGGTGGGGAGAAGACAAGGGAGGTGAGCTCGGTGGAGGCACATGATTCATGGTCAACGGCGAGAAAAGATGTTGGATCCGTGGTCTTCCACCATTGAATCGACTCAAGCGTCGGCTAATCAAGCTCCTCCACCGTTGAATTGAGCTCACGCGTCGGCTCAACCATCGTGTGCCCGTTGAGCTCAACCGTCGTGGGGCACCTCCAAGCAGGTGCCAAGCTTCGCCTCCTTCCTCCGCCTCCAAGTTCACAGGCTGCCATCGACCTCTGCCTCCGCTGCTCCCACCGAGGTCGCCGGATGCCACTGCTACATCTTCGCTTGGCGAGATCTGGGGCATCGTTTCTGTTTCAACCGAAGAGGAGGAAGGGAAGAGGTACAAGAAGGGCAATATGGTCTTTTTTCAGCCCATTTGACAAAAGGCTAGCGGTGGATGGACGGCGATGGCGTATAAGGATCAGAATTTGAGAAGTAGTGGCATAGAAGGAAATCAATTGTTTCCAATGGCAAATCAGGGAAGTGGTCAACTTTCTGTGGCAAATGACAAAATATTTCTATCATCTTTTGCTAAATCTCAGTTTAGGTGTGGCACGTTTCCTTGAAGTAGCATGGTATTTTTATGGAAAATTTTTATGTGCCACTTCAAATTTTCTGAATCTCTGATATGCCATTGCAAAATGACATCTCCCTTATATGCCACTGTAATCTTGAAACCATGTCCCTTTATGTCACTGTCGTCAACTCCGTTAGACTTTCTGTCAACTTTTTAAAAAGGGAGCATCTATGCTTCAGGTAACTGAAATTTCTTTATCCATCAGTCACCTTTCCTAGCCGTATAATTTTCATTCAATGGATACCACAAATTTCTGTGTTGAGATAAAAAAAAATTCTAAACTAGATAAAAGTAAATGTATGTGAACCCTATACACACACACACATATATATATGACGTGAACCCTACAAATACAAAAATAAATAGAACTAAGAGTTACTGTAGAGTTGTGCTAAAATTGCACATCACTTGACACTGCAATTTTAGGCTTGGTAATGTTGTAGGATCAAGGATAACCGACTAGAGGGGGGTGAATAGGAGGTTTTTAAACTTTTTAATAATTTAACAAGTTACGCCAATTAATAACTTTGTCTAAACAAGTTACACTTCTAGCTAAGCAATTCAATCACAATAAACAAGCTAGAAATATAAATGCGGAAATGTAAAGACTAGAAATAACCACAAAGACACAACGATGTTTTTCCCGTGGTATCGAAGACTTGCCGGTCTTCACTAGTCCACGTTGAGTAAGCTTGACACCTCAAACCGGCTCCACGAATTAAGCATTCCCTTGATCAGTATGGTTGTTCTTCCTCCGCTCCGGAGATGGTGAACACCGAACCACTCACAAACTTGCACCGGGCCTCTTCACAATCTTCTTGAAGAGATCACCGTGTTCCACCACCAAACCGTCTAGGAGTGCAACAACACTCCAAGAGTAATAGATCAACGGCCTTCACTTGATGGCACTCAAGTGCAAATGGATCAACTAGGAGTATGAATGCACTTGAATGAATCTCAACAAGCTCACAATGAATGCACAAGAGTGTTTTTGAGTATTGAGTGAATGCACAAAGCTCTCAAGGCTCTATAGATATTAAATGTACTCTGCCAAACCAGTCTTGAGCAGTTGGGGGGTATTTATAACCCCCACCAACAATTATGACCGTTGGGGACCAAACCCCAACTCTCGGTAAATCGAACATTGCAGCCAAAGCGATGCGACCGCTCTTAAGTCAATGCACGTTAACGGCTAGAACGGTTACTAAAATACTCAATATAGTATTGGAAATCGATCGAACGATCGCCAACTAAAGTCTTGATGCGTCCGCATTGCGATCATACCGCATTGACGGCGGTACAACCGATCGTGGGGTTTCAAAACTTCATTGAAAATACAAGTGTTGGAATTTTCAAACCGCCATATAAAATCGAAACAACGCGGTCTTGGTTCAACCGTTACAAAGCGCGATCGACCGATTTCCAAAATGAGTTTACGAGCCAAAATGCCTTTAGTCTTGTTTTTATTGAACCACCTCATAAATTTGATGCGACCGCCGTCGATCTGACCGATTCTCTAGCGATGCGACCGATAGTCGGGAGGCGACTACGAGGCAAAATGCATAAACACGGTTTTCTTGAACCGCCAACTAAAAAGCGGAATGATCGCAATGCGGTAGTCAGCTCAAAGAGCCGGTCGTCGCATTTTTCGGTTGGTTTGTTCCTTCAAAATCGGTACTCTTGCCAAGTAAAGTCGGTCATCTGCCTCAAGCGGTACAACATAATTAAAAATGCGGTACTACCGATTTTGGACAGAAGCACTTAAAGCTTTCAAATTTAATTTCAAGTTCAAATTCAAATGCATGCATGATCCTAAATTGATCCATATGGCACAAGAACATGCTATCAATCTACTAGCCATGATCTCTCGTAATAGTACGGTATTTATCCTATAATCCGGTCTTCCAACCAAATCTCCTAAGACCGGTAAAATACAAAAAGGATCCTGGACTATTTTACCTTGTCTTTGAGCCAAAAGATCTTCATGTAGTCCATTTGCATGCAACTTTGCGTCAATAAGTTCACCAATGGGACTTAACCTTGTAAATACTCAATAAACACGTTAATCTCATATTCACATATTATCATTAATTACCAAAACAATTTTTAGGGGTCTAGATGCTTTCAATCTCCCCCTTTTTGGTAATTGATGACAATACAAATAATATGTGAGAAAGATTGGCTTGAATATACTATGAGTGTATATTCTTTTGATAACTTAACAATAAAATAATTCTTGCAATAAGCACAAATAAATGTATGAGAATTATTTTCTTGTTAAATCTAATTTAAAGAAAGCTCCCTCTAAACATGTGCATATTAAGGATAGACAATTTTGCAAGCACATGTAGAGATTTTGAGAAAATTTTGGCAGAGTTTCTTTAGCATATTTGAACTTGAGGAAATGCAATATTAAGATAAGACAATAATTGAGATTACATTTTTAGATAATAACATAAGCATGAACAGCATCCACCAAGTTCAACATGATAAAAAAAACATAGATTTAAGCTATTACAAGCACATAAGTCTAACACGAGTACAAAACACATATAAGTCCATATATAATAGTAGCAAAAGCTTGCTCCCCCTAAAACTATGTCTTCTCACTTCTCCCCCTTTGGCATCAAGGTACCAAAAATAACTCGGATGTTGGATCACGAGGAGGAGGGCGATGCCTGAGAAGCAGTCCTCATTGGGCTGGAGCGAGGCTGGATCCCGAGGTGGAGGCTGAGTCTTGAGAAGCGGTGGCCTGATCTGGAGGAGGCGATGGCGGATCTGAGATCTGAAACAATATGTGTCGGATCTGGAGTCACTGACTCATGGGTAGTCTTTGGAGGAGTCTGAGCCGGGCTGGAGGCTGAAGCGGGAGCAGCAAGAGCTAAAGCAGGAGAAGCAGGAGCTGAAGGAGGAACAGGTGTCGCAGAAGATGTCCTAGAAGGAGGAGGACGACGATGAGTGTATCTCTGAGGAGTCCTCAAACTCCCCTCTAAGTCATTAATACTCTCTATCAGGGCAGACATCCTGTTATGAGACTCCTCCAAGAAATCATTATGAATTGATGTCATTTCAACTAGCCTGTTGTGATTCTCATTTTCAAATTCAGTTTGTTCAGCCTTCATTTCTTGCAAGGTACTAAGAATTAGCTGCTGATTTTGAAGAACTTGTGCAAGAATACCCTCAGCAGGAGCATCAGCAACAGCAGGAGCCTCATCAGTATCAATCTCAACACTGGCACGACTAGGAGGAACACTATCTCGAGGCTTATAAGACTTGTGAACTGATCTCAATCCACCATGATACTCGGTTTTCTTCGAAATTAATGCCATGATATATGATGCATAGTAAATCCTCTTAACTCTATCATTCTTGGAGGAAACTATGCCCTGGAGAATTACATCCACAACATCAAATTTTATGCCCTTCATAATGTGATCTATAATATTCCAAGCATGTCCCCTGACTACATCAAAATTACCACTCTTGGGGTAAAAAAATATGATTAATGATCCTGTTTATAATGCTTGGTAAGGGCCTAAGTCCAGTAATAGTCCCTAGCTTACACCTGACAGAGGAATCATAGTAGTCAGACCAAGCGAGAGCCCGATAAGCGGGGCTATGAAAGATCTTCTCCCAAGTCTTTGGTGAACTCTTAAAACTCGCTCAAATTCCTCTTTTGTGCTCTCCAAGTCTCTAGTGACTGTTATCCATCTGAAAGATTACAAATCTGCAAAGACATGCATTGTGGTATAAAATTGCCTAATGAGCTCATCGTCATAATTTTGCTTCAGTGCCACAAGGTCATTAAGACCTACTTGATGAAACAGCTAATAAACACCACTATATTTGTCCAAAGTGTTTATATGAGACCATTTAATCCATTTGTGATCAGCAAACTTTCTGTTACATCCATACAGCTGCTCATAGACTTGTTCTTGGAAAACAGTATGAAATCTTGGATTAATGGAATCAGATTTGGAAAGATATTGATTCACATGTCTCTTAATAGCATACTCATCGGTGAAAAGCATAAATCGATTGGAGGCGCTGGAGGCTCTCCCAAATTGTCAAAAGTACCTTCGGAGAATCTGGTTACGATTGAGTCTCATCATCGAATCTTCTTCTTCACCGTCTTCATTTGGATCACGGTCTTGGCCTTTTCCTTTACCATGCAGTTTTACGGCGAGCGGAGCGAGGCTATTGCCTGAGTCTTTGCGAGTTGTTGTCGTTGAGGTTCTTTGTCTTTGGAGCTCTGAAGATTGAGGAGATGATTGCCCTCTTGGTGGTCCATGGGATTTTCTCGTCGCAACCCTCATCCTAGGCATCTTTAGAAAGAGAGAGAGTTCTGGAAGTTCAAAGAATTAATTGGAATAGAATTGGTGAAAAGGAGTTGAAGTTTACATTTTTGTCGGGACAATCGGACGTCTGCTTGTTCTATGGTCGATGCGACCGCCTTCTTGATAAATACCGGTCTCGATCGTCTGCGCTCAAGAACCGGTCATTCGATTTTCTGACCGAGTTCTAGGGCAATCGAATGTTGAATATTTGATGATTTTTCATGGAGTGAATCCATGGATCGATCTTAAACATCATACGACATCAATTATCTACTTTTGCCCAATTAGAACTACGAAATCAACGCATTTTCACCAAACCCTAAAGGGGACTCCTAGGGTTCCAAAAGATGGCAAAACGTGAATCAAACGAAATTTTACCTTAAGATTTGGAGGAGTTGAACCCTGGAGAGGCAAGAAATACCAAGAAATCAAAGAAATGCCGAGGTTTGGAGTGGATTTTAGAGAGGAGTTTGGGTGGCGCACGGGCTGGAGAGAGGAAAGCCGGCCGAAGCAAAGCGGTAGAGGCGGTATAACTGTTCCATAGTGGTTAAGGAAATGTGAGCGATAGCGGCAAGAAGTTCTTGCCTCTCACTAACCTTAGCGGTCGTCTGGAGCAAAAGACCGCCGGTAGAACCTAATCTTGGTCATCTGCTGATATAACTTGCCGGTCGTGCCGCTTACGATCGTCTGCAGCGTATAACACCGATTGATCAATTGACACAGGAGCTTCTGGATTTTTCTTTTGGAACTTAGATTATTTGTAAATGATCCTTAGTTTTGCACTCAAATAAATATCATTAAGGATCATTATGCATAGAATAGACTATTGTCTATATAGGAACATAATTTTTATGATCATAGCTATCTTTAATAAAAGATTTGAAAAATATTTTCATAAAATACTCAAATAACATCAATTGAAGCACAAAACATGAGGCAAGAGTTCAAACAACATTTGAATAGTCTATGACATTTAACTCATTCCTCAATTTGCAAAAGCGGCCTTCATCTAATGGCTTGGTGAAAATATCCGCTAATTGGTCTTCGGTTCTTATGTGGCTAATCTCAATATCTCCCTTGCTCACATGATCTCTCAAGAAATGGTGGTGAATATCTATATGCTTAGTTCTTGAGTGTTGAACAGGGTTATTGGTAATTTTCACCGCACTATCATTGTCACACAAAAGAGGCATTTTATCAATTTTAATTCCATAATCCATCAATGTTTGCCTCATCCATAGCAATTGAGCACAACAACTTCATGCGAAAACATATTAAACCCGGTGGATAATGCTACGGAGTTTTGTTTCTTGGATGACCATGATACTAAAGATCTTCCTAAGAATTGACAACTACCCGAGGTGCTTTTTCTATCCACTTTGCAACCCGCATAATCGGAATCCGAATATCCAATTAAATCAAATTTAGCACCTTTGGGATACCATAGGCCAATGCTAGAGGAATGCTTTAAATATCTTAGTATTCCTTTAACGGCCATTAAATGTCACTATTTTGGAGTTGCTTGAAAACGTGCACACATGCAAACACTAAACATGATATCGGGTCTAGATGCGGTAAGATAAAGCAAACTACCAATCATAGACCTATAAAGCTTTAAATCTACCGATTTACCTCCCTCATTTAAGTCAAGATGACCGTTGGTTGCCATGAGAGTCTGAATAAGTTTTGCATCCTCCATGCCAAACTTCTTGATCAAATCTTTTGCATACTTGGTTTGGCTCACAAAGGTTCCATCTTTGAGTTGCTTGATTTGAAGTCCAAGGAAATAGCTCAATTCTCCGATCATAGACATTTCAAATTCCCTAGACATCATATCACCAAATTCTTCGCAAAAATCTTGATTAGTAGAACAAAAAATGATATCATCAACATAAATTTGACAAACAAAGAAATCATCATTTAAGGCTTTAGTAAATAGAGTTGAATCAATTTTCCCAATTTTGAATCCTTTTGAGACTAGAAAATCTCTAAGGCGTTCATACCATGCTCTAGGAGCTTGTTTAAGATCATAGAGCGCCTAGGAGAGTTTATAGACATGATTAGGATTTTTAGGATCTTCAAAACTGGGAGGTTGTTCAACAAAGACAAGTTCGGATATTTTACCATTTAATAATGCACTTTTAACATCCATTTGAAATAATTTAATATCAAAGCATGATGCAAAAGCAATTAATATCCGAATTGACTCAAACCTAGCTACGGGAGCAAAGGTTTTACCAAAATCCAAACCTTCAACTTGTGAGTAACCTTGAGTGACCAATCTTGCCTTGTTTCTTATAACTATACCGTTCTCATCTTGCTTGTTTCTAAAAACCCATTTTGTACCAATAACATTGTATTCTTTGGGTCGATCCACCAATGTCCAAACTTCATTCCGGGTGAAGTTGTTGAGTTCTTCGTGCATAGCATTCACCCAATCCGGATCTTCAAGTGCCTTTTCTACATGCTTTGGCTCAATAGAAGAGACAAAAGAGTAATGTTCAAAAAAAAGAAGCAACACGAGAGCGAGTTTGGACACTCTTACTTACGTTACCCAATATTTGATCTATTGGATGATCCTTTGCAATTGCATTGTGGATTCTTGGTGGTAGGTTGGATGGTTGATCATCTTCCTTGTTATCCTCTTCATTAATTTGTACTTGCCTTGTGGAATTTGTAGGTGGTTCAACTTGAGTGGAAGATGATGGATTGTCTTTGGGCTTGATGTCGCCTATTTGCATATGTTCCATTGCTTTTCTTAAGACTTCATCACTTACATCATCCAAATTCTCATGCTCTTCTGAGAGCCGTTAGTTTCATCAAATTGCACATCGTGTCTTTCTTCAACTAAACTGGAGTTTTTGTTAAAGACACGATAAGCTTTGCTATTTGAAGAATAACCAAGCAAGAAACCAATATCACAACGACTATCGAATTTTAAAAGACGAACACCCTTCTTCAAAATATAACACTTGCAACTAAAAACTCGAAAATAAGAGATGTTCAGTTTTCTTCCTACAAGAAGCTCATAGGAAGTCTTTTTCAAAAGACGATGCAAATAAAGACGATTTATGGCATGACAAGCGGTATTAATAGCTTCCGCCCAAAAACTATCGGAAGTATTGTACTCATCAAGCATTGTCCTAGCCATTTCAATTAATGTACAATTTTTCCTTTCTACAACTCTATTTTGCTCCGGAGTGTAGGTTGTGGAAAGTTCGTGCTTTATTCTAAGTTCATCACAAAAGTCTTCAACTTTAGTATTCTTGAACTCGGAACCATTATCACTACGGATTTTCTTTATTTTGAAATCAAATTCATTTTGATCCCTTTTTGCAAATCTTTTGAAAATTCCAGAGGTTTCACCTTTGTCATCTAGGAAGAATACACATGTATATCTAGAGTAATCATCTACAATGACTAAACAATAGCTATTACCTCTGATACTCTTATAGGTTGTTGGCCCAAACAAATCCATATGTAAGAGTTCCAATGGTTTAGAAGTTGACATGATACTTTTGGAAGGATGAGAATTTGCGACTTGTTTACCGGCTTGACAAGCACTACAAAGTCTATTTTTCTCAAACTTCACATCTTTCAAGCCAACAACTAAATCATGTTTGAAAAGCTTTTTGAGTTGAATCATTCCAACATGAGCTAGCCTTCTATGCCAAAGCCAACCCAATGAGGTTTTTGCCATTAAACAAGTTTTTAAACATGATTTACTTGAACTAAAATCAACTAAGTAAAGATTGAGCACAATAATTGTGCTCGCAAGTCACACCTGTTAAGTAACAGATTGAAATGCGTGCAAGAAAGGAAGGCCTATAGAGGTGATTTGCATAAAGCCATGTTTTTTTTCCAAATACTTATACTAAGTTTCAAAGCAGTTATACAATAACTAAAATTCATTTTCTAAATCGCAGTTTTATAGTCACAAGGCTCCCTACCCAAGTTCCCATTTGGATAGATATCCAAAACCATTGCATAAAGTCTTTTGAAAACAAAATCAAAATCTAACTTAGAGTAGCTTTGCTAGCATGTCCATGACCGTAGACACAGCTATTCGAATTGTTTTGCACTCTGCAGAGGTGTACAACTTTACCCACACGACACGAACTCTCTAGTTTGTTTGGCATCCGTCGATATCACTGCTTACTACCGTAGGTAAGCGGTCTAGAGCACGTGACAAGGCCTTTACAATGCGTCATTCCACCGCAGTCCCCCCCCCCCCCGCTAAGGTTTCACCCCCTTTGGACTAACCATCCACCGGGTTCAGGCCCCCTCTTGCGTCAGGTGGGAATACATAAAAGTAGGTCGTCAAGACATCCACACAACCAGATGGAACGACCACGGTGAAACGTTGCAAATTAGTTAGCCAAGTTCTGCCCATTCAGAACATGTGATAGTACAATAAGGCATAGCAAAATACACTCGAATACTAGTTCTTAACTGACTTAGGCGACTCCCAACAGAACCCTAGGCCTTAGTCATAGAAATGACTCGATCCCGTGCATGAACATGCACCCATCCAAATAACCAATTCGTCCAAATCCAAACCAATTTTCCTTTTTGCTTTGTTTTTGAAAAATATTTGCAAACTTCCACGACAACCCAATGTCATGGTTAAAACATTTCGACAGCATTGGTCTCTGGCAGTAATTTCCCCAAATCAAGATTTTTGGGTCTAAGCTTTGACTAAGTATGATTTTTCTCAAAATGCTCTAGTTCATACTACCGTATCAACTAGGTTTTATCTAGGGTGACAAGAGGTGGTCGAACCGATAATCAAGTTTGGATGTACAAAGGAATTAGGAATAACTGCAAAGTTAAAATAGGGATTTAAATTAGTTAAATTTAAATGAGCATGCAATAATAATTTGAAACAGAACTTAAATAATTTGAGATACTGGGATTCAATATGATCAAGGGTGTAACTTGCCTTGCTCGAAATCTTGAGGGTCTACTTCTTCAAAGTACTTAGGCTCTCTGGAGTCGTCGAAATCTACACATGAGAACGAAGCAAATTCAAATAAAGACCAAATGAACCCCAAAACAAACCGAACTAGAACCAATAGCAAGATACTGAATTAGATGAATTAAGAACGGGCTCTCGAGAGGAGGTCAAGGGAGGTCCTGAGGAGGTCAAATGAAGGATACTACTACTCAACGAGGTCGTACGAAGAATACAACATGATACGACTATGCAGCGTGGTCGTAGGAACAAGGGATACAACTACGCAATGTGGTCATAGGAACAAGGGATATGACTACGCAACATGGTCGTAGGAACAAGGGATAGAGAGCAGGGCATGGAGAAACTCACGGTAGAGAGAGAGAGAAGGGGAGGAGAGATGGTGGGCGGGTTGAAGGCAGCCTTGAGCGCTCGTGAGCTCCTTTGGCAATGAGGTGGTTGAAGACGGCGCAGGCTCCAGCGAACGGTGGCGAAACTTCAAGCACGGAGGAACTGGACGAGAGTAAGAGAGTTAGGTGTGAAAAAAGGTGATGCAAGAGGGCTGCTCAGGCTTTTATAGCCAGGGGAGACGTGGAGAGTCACTGAAAGACTCGAAGGCGCATGCGCACAAGGGTAGGTGAAGGAGGAGATGGGGGCAGGTAGGGGAGGAGACAAGAGGGGGAACGAGTACAGCAGAAGTGACATCATTTAATGTGACACAACAAAGATTTAATCTTGAAAACTTTTAATCCAACAAAGACACTGGCGGAAGGAAGAAGAGGGTGTTGTGGTGACAGTGGGGCTAGTCAAAACTTGGGAGGGTGGTCCAACCAAAGGAGAGGTCGTGACCGGATTCCAGGACCACCCGGAGGTCTCCAGGACCACCTAGGAGGTCTCTCACAGAGAGGGAGGTCTGGACAAAAGGGGGAGTCCAAACGAGAGGGAGGTTTGGACAAAAGGGGAGAACGGAACGAACAGAGAAAGGAAAATCAACACCCGAGAACTCTAACAAACTTTAAACAAACCAAACTTTTGGTTTAGTTGAAGTTCGATTTAGTCATTTTAAACACTTTTAATTTCAAAATCTCAAGTTAAGTTTTAGAACTTCAACAAAACCAAATAGTTGTTTTTATTTTGAAAATTTTCAAAAAGACCTGAAAATCGGGATGTTACACCGTATCCGTTTCGTACTCTTGGGAGCATGTACTCCCACTTCCAATATACCATTTAAACACACATATTATACTTCTTTATCATTTTCAGTATACTTAAATACTAATTATAAGATACTCCCATACGACTTGATTGAAAAACTTTCATTAGAGCCCTTTGTTTTTTAGCTATATACCCTTTTTCATATATAAAAGAAGTATATACACAAATTTTGCTATAAAAAGTGGAATGTAATGAAATTTTTATAGAACTCATTTTGAGGCATCTTATAATTGGTATTGGAGTATCCTCAAATAGATAAAGAGGTATAATCAAACAATTTAAGTGGTATATAAGAGGTGAGAATACGTACTCTAAGAGTACCATATATATATATATATATATATATATATATATATATATATATATATATATATATATATATATATATATATATATATATATATATATATATATATATATATATATATATAGGGCATTTTGCGTACTCAGGAGTACATACTCCCTTCAAATATACCATTAAGCGAGCGTATTATACTTCTTTATCATTTTCAATATACTTAAATATCAATTATAAGATACGCCAATGCGACTTGATTGAAAATTTTTCATTGGAGTCCTTTATTTTTGCTATATACCCTTTTTCATATATAAAAGAAGTATATACACACATTTTGTTATAAAAAGTGGACTTTAACAAATTTTTCATAGAACTCACTTTGGAGTATCTTATAATCATTATTAGAGTATACTCAAATAGATAAAGAGGTATCATCATACGATTTAAGTGGTATATGAAAAGTGGGAGTACGTACTCCCAGGAGTACGTACCATTTTCCATATATATATATATATATATATATATATAATCTAGACAAAGCAAATCTAGAGGTGAACCCTACAAATACAAAAAAAAAACAAATAGAACTAAAAGTTACTGTAGAGTTGTGCTAAAATTGCACATCACTTGATACTGCAATTTTAGGCTTGGTACTGTGCAATTGTGGGTGATTGATGGATAAGAAAATTTCAAGCAACTCAAAATTAGCAAACCCATTTAAAAAAATGAACATGTTGCCCTCATCTTTTCATCCTACACTCCTCTTCTTTCCCGCATCGCCGCCCTCCACATCCTACGCGCACACTGCCCGCTCTTTGCCCGCATCACCTTCATGCTCCCACCTCGCTACTTCCACCTTCCCGTACGCCAGCAACACCACCAAGTACCTCTCTGACCACTACATGCCCCACAGATGTCGCTTCCTCCGACCCCTCTCCTTTTTCGGCGTCGCATCCACTTCTCCGCCCTACCCCGCGCCGCCACTGGCCCCACCCTCCTGGGCAGCCTTATCCGCCTCCTCGTCCACCACCACTTCCCCACCATCTCCCACCTCCTACTCCACTGCCTCCACGCGCCCTCCGCTGTGTCCGCCTCGACCCCGACGTCGCCCTCCACCTTTTCCATCTCGACCCCTCCCGCCCCTCCTCCTCCACTGCTTCCCTGTTGCCGTTCGCATCCTCTCCTCCTCCTCCACTACCTCCACGCCGCCCTCCACATCTTCCACCTCGCCCCCTCCCCCCTCCCGCTCCTCCCTTCTCGCCCACACGCAACTCCTTCACATCCTCGCTAGCGCCCACCGCTTCCCCGACGCCCGCGCCCTCCTCTTCGTGCATCCATGCCACCGTGGTCAAGCCACGTCGGCGAAGAGAGTATCGGTGGCATTGGTGGCCTCAGGGGGTAGCCCAGCGGCGACGGTGGTGACCTCGTGGAGCAGTCCGGCGACAGTCGCCGCTCTATATGTGTGCGCGTGTGTGCTGTGTGCGACAGAGAAGAAGAAAGAAGAAGACAACAAGGGCAAAATGGTCTTTTCACAGCTACTTCATGGCTTGACCGGTCAGCGATCACATAAAAGAGTATGATTCCGAGTTTGCAGTGGTTTGGAAGGGAAATGTTACTTTGCAATAGCAAATTAGAGACTTAGGAAGTTTGCAGAGGCATATAAAAAAATTGCACTTTTTTGCGAGAAAAAGAGAAATTTTATTGACTAATCAGAGGGAGCATTACAATGGTCGAGCACAATTTGCTCGATACATGAAGGAGTCCCAGCCATCACAACCGTGCTTTGAGCCCCCGCATAGCATGGTGTGCTAGCTCAGGTGCTACCTATTATGATATCTCATAACCTTGACGATTCGAACTTCATTTGTCGTCGCCAATAAGTCTTTGGAATCTTGAATGGAACTGGACATAAGCGATTTGTCCATTCCCGATGACGCTAGCCCCGATACACATGCCGAGCAATCCGACTCCGCAATTACTGAGCCATGGAACCATTGTTTAAAGAGGGAGATACCTTCGTAGCAAGCGGCGTATTCCGCCTCTTCTGCTGACGAGTGACGAGCAATTGAAAAGGAGACGCCAATAAGACATCAGAACCTGTCCCTGCCTCCCTGGTTGTCTCGAATAATCACCCCTACTCCAGAATGATTAGCCACCTCCACAAAGACACCATCCACATTTATTTTAATCCATCTAGCGTCAAGAGGAGTCCAACGAGTGCAGGAAGTCGGGTTCAAACCAATTGCCGTGTTCTGCTGGCGAGAAGACGAGGACACTGTTATGCCAATAACATTCTTGTCCTTGATATTATATGAAGCTGATTGTCGACTTTGTAATAGTGAATTCCGAATTGATTCCAGCATCCGAACATATCGTTCGCAGAGAAACTATCACAACCATGAGTAAGAGAGTTTCTATCACTCTAGTTCTTCCAAAATAGCAGCATCATGGTTCATGGATGATGGTTCCTCCTCATTCAACTTGTCATTTTGTTGTTGGCTTTGCATGAGGGCTAGACACCGCAGCATGGAAGGAATTTTCTAGTCCAGTAGCACAAACAACACAGGTATCACCTGTAACAACGTGTCTTCTTTTCTTGTCAACATTCGTGGACAGCGCATTCTTACTTTCTTAGCTAGTCTCCAAGCAAAAACCTTCACTTTCGGTCGGTGGGGTGGTGGTGGGGGGTGGGGGGACGTCAGACTTCCAGATGTGCTTGAACAGAGGCTTCTTGTTCTGCATGTCACTATCAGACCAAAATTACTCGCATGAACTCACTATTAACAATGAGGGAGATCATATACATCTAGTAGTTGTAAGCTATTTTACAACCATCCTATATGGTTGTAAGTCCTTCTACGACCACATATTGATTGTAAGTCCTATTACAATCGCCCTATATAGTCGTTAGTCCTTCTACGATCACCTATTGATTGTAAGTCCTACTACAACCACCCTATATAGTTGTAAGTCCTTCTATGACCACCTATTGATCGTAAGTCCTACTACGATTACCTTATGGTCGTAAGTCTTACTGTGATCAGGTCATCTACAACCACCCTATGGACAATAAAGTTTACAGACATGTGGGCCCAGTCGAGTAGGGACATTTGTGCGTTGTGTTTAATACACGCAGTAGTTAATACGTGTTGTTATTCCTGAGATAACTGCACATATTAAATATCTGTCTCTGACATAACTATAAGGCAACATCGGGGTGCGTCTCTAACAATAACTACCCTTAAACGTGCACATTGCATCAAACGACAAGGTGCCTCTTGAAGTAAACAATTGTCACCCCTTCATGCGCTATATAAAGAGTAAAGTTGGTTGATAGAGGAAAGGGACAGACGAGAAGCGAGAGACAAGAAGATTAAGCTCTAACTTTAGTGACTTCTTCTTATTGTAAACACAATCAATACAGCAAATACAGGAGCATAATTATTATTCTCTCAGAAGAATGTCTGAACCTGTATAAAATTCTCGTGTCCTTTTCTGTATGGTTACACTCTAAGAGAGCCCCCAGCATTTATTCATAAAAATCGATATTAAACCATCGACAAGTTTAGTCATATTTAATTATTGGTAATTGAAGAAATAATCCCATGTAAATAGTCGTGTACAACTAATTAATTAGTGCTAATTACATACCCTGTTTGTTATATTGCGTACTGTAAATCGGGTTGTTGTGGCTTTAAGTAATTTCAAACATGCATGACTTGGTAGTGTTTTATGGCGACGGTCTCATACGGGCCAGACCCGATGGATTGGACATGTCGAGATGCCAGTACAAGGTAGTCCGGGCGGAGGTGCTCAATGCGATAAATATTCACGAGCTTAGGAGCTGCATCCGGAGGGAGTTCGAGGAGCCTAAAGGGATACGGGTAGGATACGCTAGCTGGAAATTCAAAAATTCTACCACGTAAACCAAGAAGCCATGCAAGCAAGATATCATAGATCGTTACCACTAGACGCACAACGCAGCAGAAGAAGAGTTGGAACAGTCTGATCCAACATAGAGCGCGTCGATGAAGTAGTCATAGTCAATCGTCCAACGTCCTCGGCGCCGATCGTCTCCTCCAGCAACCAATCACATTCCTTGCAAAGTCGTAGATCGTCCTTGAGCGCAACAGCAACCGCAACAACGCCTCTACGATATCCACATATCCAGGGATGGAACACCGTACGCTGGTGTGCTAGCACCAATTCGCACGGGAAGGCTTTCTCTCGAAGATGGCGAATAGGGTTTCAGAGGAGCAACTTACGTTGTGTGTCTGTCTCATATGTCCTAACAGCCTCATACATCTCCTTATATAAAGCTCATAACGGATCCTATTCGAACACATTTGTTCCAACCCGTTAAGTGCGTGATCCTGTAGGTTTGTGCGTAATCGGTTCAGACTCAGAAACTCTTTTCCGGCCATTAGTCATTAGCGGTTCCTAGCAGGGCATGATGATTCCCGAATACACATAAATTATATTGGACGAATCTTAATACAATACGATCTACGAGTAAGTCCTTATCACTTACGACCAGCTCATATCTCTGTACGACCAGTTTATATTTAGTCATGACCAGTTCGTAACTCCCTACGACTAGTTTACAACCAGCTAGTGATCATGTTCGACCAGTCTACGACTAGCCCGTATCTCCATACGACTAGTCTGTATCTGATCGAACTTAACGACCTACTCGTGTATTCTCCCTTTGCCTCACGATATCTGGTTGAACCCCAGGTGTATAATTTGTCATCCATGGACAGTTTAATACTTTATCGATCAAATGTCGGATAACATCATGTGGTTGACTCTTCGATCACTATTGGCATGGTCATGCACTTTCTTTATCCGACCACATCGAGGGGTCCAGGGATATCTCTTTTGTTATGTTAGGAGGGGCAAATCCTATATCCGACCAGTCACATTCATTCGCATATTTCATAGCATTCCGAAAGCTACCTTTATAACTACCTAGTTACGAAATAGCGTTTGGCGACCTCTAAGTGTACTATTACACATGTAGGAAACCATGTTGATCTCATGTCTAAGGATTATACATCATCATTGCTTGAGACCAACTGATGACACATAAAATCATAAAAATCCAAATAGTGTCTCAAGGTGAGTCAATCAATAGTGTCTCAAGGTGAGTCAATCCAACACCATGTTCTCTAACATATGTTCATATTATTGATTCGATATCCCTATATCCATGACCGGTGAAACATGATCATCAATCAATACATGTGTTGGTCAATAAGTCACTAGTGTTGTGACCAGTGACATCCGACCAAGGATACTTTTAGAACGATATCATATAAGTTAAAAACTTCATCAACAAGTCATATACTTGTTAATATTTATAACCGATGATTTATTCAAAGAACATAATAACATTTTATTCTATAATTCATAAATATAGATGTGATACAATCATCTCTATGATTGCCTCTAGGGCATATCACCAACAGAGCCAACGGCGAAGAAACTTGTCACCGAGGCGATCACCTACACAAGTATGGGAGAGCAGGGCGTATGGAAGCTAGTCAAGGTGAACAGAAGCGTAGCATGGGGCTAGTACATGCGGGGGATGGCTCAGAGTGTCGCCCAGGGGCATCGCGGTCGGCGCGCATCTTGATCTTGATGGCGGCGCCTCTGAAGAAAAAGAGTGGCGGCGCCTCTGAAAAGGTTCGAGATGGCGGCGTCTCTACGGGAGGCGGGTGACCAAGAGCCGGCGACCATGTGGGACAGAGTGGTGATGGCGCGGCGCCATCGCGAAACCTGATTTGGTGGCGGTCATTGCGAGCATGTGGTGCGCGGTGCCTAGAAACGTGTCATGAGTGGCGGTATTGCTCCATGGTCGGCGAGTGGCTTCATGCCGGGGCGGGTGCCCAACGGCGGACCAGCTTTAGGCCAGCAGCGGCTTTCGGCCGGAAGCTGCTCCAGGCCGGTTTCGGGCGGTGGCGCAAAGGCGGTTGCCTTGCGGAGGCCCAGAGGTGCGTGGAAGCACGGTGCAGGCGGCCGGCTTCAAGCCGGTGGCGGTGCGAGTGCTAGCGGCGGCGTAACCAGCGCGCCGTGGGGAACCTATCTTGGCGTGGCCGAGCTCCGATGACCGTCGCGAGGTCGGCGTGGAAGCGTCCGTCTGCGCGATGGCGTCTGAGGGCGAGCAGCGGCTTCAAGTCTCGCTCAGATAGATTAGAACGGAATTGCAATCCACAATGCAATCATCATCTACTCTTTCATGCAATCTACCGATCGGCATTGTGCCGGCGACTTTAAGTCGACTCGCGGTAGATTAGAGCGGATTTGCACAGTAGGATAAAGCAATCTAGAAAGCAACAATTGCGAAATTGAAAGCGATATAGAAAAACGATCCGATTTACGAGCGTCGTTCTATGACAGTTACCTTTCGATCTGAGTAGAGTAGGCATCGAGATAGACCGGAGTCGATCTTGCTGATAACGTGTTACGGAACCGTCGCTGGCGAGTCCATTCTGATCGATCACCTCGTAAACAAGCGTGGAATCACATCAAACAATGCAAGAACAAATAGTAGATTGAACACAAAAGAGACAAAGGTGTAGATGGTATTATTCTTCTTTATTCTTTCTTTATACTATCAACTTTTTACAATAACTAGCACTCTCTATTTATAGGTTGCAGATCCTACTAGGGTTTTAGATGGGGCGCTCACCTATAGGCCAACTGCTGTGCTGAGCCCATGATTTTCCAACATGTAAAAGTCATGTTGAAAAAAAAACTCTAGATAATGGAGTGCTAGTTATTTAATACACCTCCTGACCTATAATTAGCGAAACTGACGCTGCCCAAAAAGAACTTTGCATTTTCGCTTGCCGGGAAGAAGCAAATTCACGTATGCTGCAATAATAATAAAAAGAACACAAATTTGATGTCTGAGCCCAGGTTCGAACTGGGGACCTCTAGTGTGTGAGACTAGCGTGATAACCAACTACACCACCCAGACTATCTTGAAATTATGATCATCAGGGGACAACTCAAAACGCATGCTTTCAACTCTAGATAATGCAGTGCTAGTTTTTTAATGTTATCGCACATGTCTCTTAATCTTTCCTTTTATTACACACAGTGCACAAAAGGCCAACTCAATAATGAAATATTGATACGGCACTTTGAGAAGTCACCTAATTGTATTACAAGTAGTACGAAAGGCTATAACTCGTCAGAGCAAACATGTTACCGCGTTCCAACTCAATATTTGTTGTGTGTGATCGGTGTAATCTCAGCCAAAACAGCATGTGGATATGAAACTATGGACGTGCATTTAGGGTATGTTTGGTTCGAGATCTGAGAGTTGTGTCTGAGAAAAAGTGGTGTCTGAGAGTAGCCTGTGAAGCAGATGATTTTTGCCTGCCCAGATAAACCTGGAGATATGTGCTTGATTGATGATCCGTGCCTGAAAATAAAAAAGAAGAGAAAAAGAACTGGCTGCCAAGCGTGAAAAATCAATGCCTAGTTGCCAGGCGACGAGCAAACGAACTCCCGGCCACCACAGCTCGCCCCGGTTAGGCAATGACACTCGAGGCGACAAGCAAGCCGCGCCTTAGAGTAACATTATTGACATCTAGTGAACACCGAGTAACAACTCCGATTCCGATAGATGCAGAAGCTAGCAAATATGTTGCCGCATTCCAACTTGATACTTAGGCTGGTCCCAATGCTCCACCTTGGCAAGTTTCTTAAGGCTGCCACATAGGCAAATGTCTGATGTGGCATCGTAATTAAGGAAGAGAAGCGGTGATATCTTATTTAGATACCACTCATACACAGTATTCTAGGTAGAAATACTAGTAAATACTCTATATCAAAGGCCTAGGATACCACACTCTAGGATACCATGCATTGGAAAAGTAATATCTAAATGCTTTTCATGCAATAAGAAACTGTAGTAAGAAACCATCCATTGGGACCAGCCTTAGTGCGTTGATCGGTGCTCCCTCAGCTAAAACAAATAGAGTAGCATTAATTAGTGGCATCCAATGAACACCGAGTAACAACTCAGATACATGCAAAGCTATAAAGTCTACAAAAGAAAATATAATAGACGCGCAACAACTATCCTCTTACAAGAGTAACATTAATTAGTGACATCTAGTGAACACCGAGTAAGAACATTTTTAATAGTATATTTATTGTTGTCTCTTATCTATGCTACATCAATAAAATTCTACGTGGAAGAAAGAAGAAGAGAAGAAAGAGAGCACATGTCGTCTCTTCCTAAAGAGATTATCGTGCACACGAGCAAGACATGATTCATTAAGAGTGCGTTTGGTTGGTGGGAAGTGGTTGAATGGTATGGATATGATCGTCCTGAATGAGATAGTTCAAGCAGTCTGTTTGGTTAGTAGGATGTGATGGTATGGTTCGTTGTACGAGATGGTACCCAAAATTTTCTAATCCCCTAACTCTAATCACACTTTCACCTAATCTTCCCTATTTCTATTTCTATCTCCCTTTTCACCGAATCCCGGCCTGGCTCCCCCATTCTTCTTCTCCACTGGTTCTTCTCCACGTCGCACGACGCTCCACCTTCCCACGGCGCTCCTCCTCCGGCTCCCCACGGCGCTCCTCATCCACCTCCCCACGGTGCTCCTGAAGGATCTAGATCCGCCATTATGTGTTAATGGAGTTTTGGTGATTAATGACAAATCTAATTGTGGAACTAACACTTTCATTGATATACATATTGTGTAGTCTTATTTGGATATAAAGGTGAAAACCATGAAGGCATGCACGTGATTAATGACAAATCCAATTCATTGGATAAACAAAAGGAAAATCAAGCAGTATGCATTTATAATGATAAATCTATTTGTGAGACTAACTCTTCTATTTGCCTTATCTCATGATTAGTCTCGTTTGGATATAAAGAACAAAAGAGGTATGCATTCGACTTCATAGTTCTTATATATTATTGCATTCCTTGGATCCAAAATATAGGTTGAACTCTACCAAAAGATTAACCTAAATATGTGCATATGTTTCCATTACATATTCATGTATGCACACATATAGGGTGAGTTCATTCTATATTTTGAGGTTTCATTAGTATTGATCCATATTCCTGTTTCCACACATATTTGGGATCTTTACTTTAAAACATATCATTTGGATATATTTAACTTGCATAGTTAATATATTCATGTGAGTATATAAGACTTGTGTAGCCTAAATATACTTATATGTGAGTATAACATAACTTGTGTAGTTCATGTGTACTCACATATATAACTTGTGAAGTTAATATATTCACGTGTGTATATGAGGCATGTGTGCTCATATATCCTTTGATTATATATAACTTGTGTAGTTATATATATTCATATGAGTATATACAACTTGTGTAGTGCTTATATACTCATACCAATCTACATTCAATTATTTGCAAATGTGTTTGTGGGACTAACGTGTGTGCTAAGATGTTTAAAGGCTTAGTCCCAGTTTATGGATGGCGACATGGTAATGGAAATGCATGACAATAGAGGGATCATGGCTAGTAGCTTGATAGCATGTTCTTGTGCCCTTTGGATCAATTTAGGATCTTGCATGCATTTGAATTTAAACTTGAATTTAAATTGAAAAGCTTTAAGTGCTTCTGTTATTATACACTGTTATTCTGCGGAGTAATAGCACATAATACTCCATTATCTCTGGTATATAGCTGTTGAGCGACGTGGAGGAGTTAATACACCGGCGATTACTACCAATGTGCGCCAGTTATGGGATGTGATGAGGCGCCGCTTCACCTGGAGTAACTGCTGTTCCTTCATGTACTATAAAAGGCGACAGTCAGATAAAGGAAAGGGGGATCGATGAGGCCATCAGGAATACAAGCACTATCTGTAATAGTCTTAGTTTTTCCCCTGATTGTTCAGAATATACTCAATACCACACACACACAGGAGTAGGGTTCTTATTCTCTCAGGAGAAGGCTGAACACATATAAAAATTCCGTGTCGATCTCTTTCGTGATTTCATTCTAGGAGACCCCGAATCAAACAATCTTTACGTAAGTTCGGTTCTAAAACAAGCGGTTAGGCGCCGACCAGTGGGGATCTTCCGTAATCTCTTGTCAACATACTCTCTGTTTTCCAAAACTCATGCACTCATGGCAAGAGAATGGAGCGAGGAGAATTGGTTCGACTTGGCGGTCTGTGAGACGTCGACATGGATGCGGGATTCGATTCTGAACCAAGTGATGACTCATCCTATGGCATTCTTGCCTCAGGGATCTTCCCAGATCCGAGAGACAATGTCGCCGCGGAGTTGAGGAGGATTCTTATCCCCCACAACGATGCGTCAGAGAGAATCTACCTCTCAAAGGACAAGGGTCAATCGACCGGGACCACACCAGTGGACTCACGACCTGACGAGTTTTTCCTCAAAGTGTCCAAGTCCCCTAAGGCGGTCCGACTTGGTGAGGCAAGCTCTGGAAGCCACAGTGCAGGACTTCACCGGCATCTGGTGATCCTCTCTCTCCGGATGGCCTTGAGAAGGCGGGATCAAGCATGCTTTTCCTACAAATTCGACCATCTCTCCATGATCACACTGCCGACGAGCGGTTATAACCCGAACTTCCCTACGGAGGATTACTCCAAAATCGCCAGATGGTGTCTCTTAGCGACTCCTCAGCGGAGAGGCCTCGGCGCAAGTGAGAATCATCAATGGGAGGTCTTCGTCCTTCCTCGAGATCAAGATCACTCTTACGAGACCGAGATGGAGACCCTTCGAAGATCACCTGCGCCCCTCGTGGCGTTGGCAAGGACGCCACCATGGCGGACACGACCAACACCTTCATGAGCGAGAGAAATCCTCGACATTCTCGCACTTCATTGAGGCGATCTCAAGAGTCCGACATAGAAGCTCTTGAGGCTATTCGACGGAAGAAAATTGAAGCTCGAAAGAATGCATGCAGGCGCATCCAATATCGATCGAAGGAAGCTCGAAGCCTTCTCACGTCGACGAGCGAGAGACACCTCCTATTGAGACGACCTCTCTAGAGTGCGAGGATACATGGATGGTGCCCATCTATGATTATCTTGAAGGGTTACATGCGAAGACAATCTCGAGGCGGATCGCTTATCGAAAAGCCAAAATGTATACTTTGGTCGAAGGAGTTCTCTATAAACGAGATACTCAAGGGGTGCTCATGCGATGCATTCCGCAGAGTGAAGGATTAACACTCCTTCACGACATACATGGTGGCATCTGTGAAAATCATGCTTCCTACAGAACGTTGGTCGGCAAGGCTTTTTGACAAGGTTTTCTTGGCCAACACCCTATCTGATGCTAAAGAGTTGGTTAAAAAGTGTGTCGATGCGGTTTCATAGCGAGCAAATACACCAACCACTCGGGCATTACAAACAATACCTCTATCTTGGCCTTTTGCAACACAGGGGTCTTGATATCCCGGGACCGTTCCCCAAAGCTCCGGGAGGTTTGAGTTCCTTTTGTGGCTATTGATCGTTCACAAAATGGATTGAAGCCGAACTGTGGATGGATAACAACGAGCGGCAAAGCGGTTTATGATGAGATCGTAATTACTCGATTTGGAGTACCGAGTCGAATAATTACAGATAATAATAAGCAATTTTCGCGCAAAATTTGAGAATTTTGCGACGAGTTGGAGTACCAAGTTGTGTTATGTACATGGCCCATCCCGAGTAATGGGGCGGTCGAGCGTGCAAGCGGCCAAATAATGAGAGGAATTAAGACTCGAGTTTTCCACCGGCTAAATCAAGCGCTCGGGGCTTGGGTACAAGAGTTACCCTCAGATTATGGGCGATTCATACAACTACCGGTCAGACTCTGGAGAAACACCTTTCTTTCTAGTCTTGATCTTTGAAGCCATGCTTCCTCCGGAACTAAAGATCTGTCAACACGAGTGAAACATTCACAGACTCCAACGAGGAACAAATTGACGAGATGATATTAATCTACTTGAAGAAAGGAGAAACCAGCCCTAATTAGTTCGGCGGTCTACCAACAAGCCTGCGAAGATACTACGATCGTAGGTCAACCTCGCAGACCTTGTTGTAGGCGACTTGGTATTGAGGCTTTGCCAATCCAAGTCTAATCGGAACAAACTTTCTCCCAAGTGGGAAGGTCCTTACGATGGTCGAAGTTACTCGTCCAGGGTCGGTACGATTGGCAATGGAAGGCGGCGAGTTCTCTCGAATTCTTAGAACATCGACCAGTTATGCAAGTTATATGTGTAACCAATCATTCGGACAATAAAGACTCAGGTTTTCTCTATCTCTATTGTCTTACTTTTGAGTAGTGCTTTCATAATTTTTTCGACTATGTTTCAAACACCCGTTTTTCTTTACCTTTGGTCAAAAGGAATAACATCACCTAGTCGAAGCCTCTCCTCTCGCATGTGGTCACCCCACTAGAAGGAGCTTCCTAGTGTCAACTCGTTACTCGCTTTTGTTGCCAACACAAAGAACTTCGGGTTTTATTTAGTCGAAATATTTTTGAAGGCCAACTCCTTTCATCTTAGGTTATTTCTTCACTTTATTTTTAAAAAAAATATTCTAAGCAGATCGCACTTTTTAAGATTTATTCAAGCGCCTTTGGTGTATTCGATTAAGTCTTAACTAAGTCGGAGGAAGAAACACATCTAGTCGAAGTCTCTCCTCTCTGCACATGGTCACGCCCCTAGAAGGAACTTCCTAGCATCGTTCGATTTCTTACTCTTGATAACGGGGACGACTTATTGAAGCCTCCAAAGAAGAGCGACGAATTTTTGAAGTTCTCGGATGTTTGTTTAACTCAAGTTCTTTGTTCTCGATTTAATTAATCTAGTCGGAAATGGTGACATCACCTAGTCGAAGCCTTTCCTCTCTGCGTGGTCACCTTGCTGGAAGAACTTCCTAGTGTCGATTCGTTACTATTTTTTACGACCGATGCATGGCAATCGTGACCAAAAACTACAAGTTAACCAAACCTCTACATTTTGAGAAACCCTTTTTAACACTATTTATTTAGTTTGTCGAAACAAACTAAGCAAATAGTCGGGGGCTAGGATAAAGTTATTAATTTGACTTCAATTCTTAGTATTTCATTCGTTAATTATCTTTTGAGTTACTAACTACTCGACAAGATGATTTGCAGGAAACAAGATGGATTATATAATACATCGACAAAAGATTGTTTTTCAGGATTGTTACAAACTACTCTGAAGAGGGAGAACCCAGTTGCATCTCCTCCAAAATCTTCCGGCCAACTGATTGCATTTCTTCAATCAGACGACTTGCTTCTGCTTCAGGGCAGTTAAAGTCGGCTTCGATTGGATGAATGTTAAGGCTGGGGTCATGAGCTTTAAGTTTTGCCAATGCATAACTTACAGCAATTTCGACCGCCTCCTTTATTGAGTCAGCTTGGTTGGCTTTCAGGGTGGTTATCAGTTCTTGCAAAGTTCCGACTTGTTCCCCAATTGTACTTATGTGAGCAGCCATCGTATCATCTTGAGGAGCTTTTCCCTCAGTATGTAGCTCACCAAGTACATTGTTCAGGAGCGTGACACTGCTTTGAAGATTGATCTTCATTGTCTCCATCTCCTGTTGGGTACGAGTCGGAGCCTCGCAGAGTTGTTTGTTTTTGACCGCTTGCTCTGAAAAGAGAAAGACCGGTTAAGCAAAAATAAACTTCTAGAGGAAAAGAAAACAAAAATAATCACAGGGAAAATATTTCCTTACCTACTAATCGAGAATCCAACTTCTTAATTTCTTCCTCATGGGAGGCAACGATTTCAGCATGCTTCTTTTCCCATGATCTAATTTCCTCGCATTTTCTTTGGCAATGTGGGCGGTTTAAACATAAATTATGGTTTTATCCACGAGCTCATTTTAGAGGCGTCCAGTTCACGGTCCATTTCTAGAAGAGAAATAAGAGTGAAAAAAGGAAAGAACTTCGTAAAGATTGCGAGTAAAAATTGCTTACGACCTTGGGATTTTAATCTTGTGATTTCTTCATCTTTCTCTCTGGCGATACGAGAAATCTCGCGAATGACCAAAGTTTTATTTTGGACTTTATTCTGGAGCTTTCTCATGTCATCTTCTTTTCCTAAAAGAAGTAGCAGTCAGGCAAAAATCGAAAACATAAGCAGTCTTAAGTTCAGCACTTACTGTTTATCCTTTCCTGCATCCTTTCGGTTGCAGAGTTAGCTTCTTTAAGCTTCCTCAGGAGAAATTCTACTTTCTCCTGTAACTTTCTCGACTCCTCTTTTTGATAATCGGCGAGTCGGCGGAGTTTTTTCATCATTTGTTTAACTGTAAAGGTTAAAAGTGGACATGAGCATTATTAAATCGGTTGTAAGTTTTCCTACAACCATTGATTCAGTCGTAAGTTCTTCTACGACTATGGGTCTAGTCGTAAGTTCTCCTTCGACTAAACATCCGGTCGTAAGTCTATTACGACTAGTATATAGTCGTGAGTTTTTCCACGACAAACCACCGTAAGCACTATATAAGTAGTCAAGTCGAAAACGACTACGAAAATAGTAACTTACCACCTCTCTGCTTTTGCTTGCGAGTTCCTCTTTCTGTCGCTGACTCTAGAAGTTGTCGATGATATTCACCGACAACGGCGATATGCTCTATGGCTTTCTGCAAAAGACAAGACAATGAGAAACAAGAGAAGATTATACCTGTATGTACAAGTATCGTCAAATACTTACATTCATGGTTGATCGAGCAAATATTGAGTAAACCAGCTCTGGGTGCTTCAGCTCGTCCACTCTCTCAACTTGGTCCCACCAAACCTTCTCAAGGCGCTCATTATCAAAAGTGTTCCCTCTATTGGGAATGTCTTTGGGATGAGGACTCGATGGCGAATCTAAAGGCGAAGACCCCACTATGGAAGCGGGGCCAAAGAAATCGAGCGAAGTTGAAGTATTCCTCATCTTAGATTCTGAAATTGTAGTTTCTCTTTGGGTACCGTGAAGGAGGTGCTGCGATTTCTTTCCCTTGCGGTGGTCGGGCATATCACCACCTTGGGCGAGAGGCCTGCGATTACCTCTCTTGGTCCCTCGACCGCGTTAGTGGTCATGGCGGCTATCTCGGTTGTTGTAACCGCTATCTCAGCAGTGTAGCCGCTACCTCGATAGTAGTAGCTGCAACCTCGGTAGTCATGGCGGTTACCTCGGCGGTTGTAGACGCCACCTCGGTAACTATGGTGCGCCTCATTAGCCATAGCTACGACTTCGTGATCGTGACAACGCTTTGGGAGCCACGACTTCTTCCACCACTCGGCCAAGAGATGATCCATCGATAAACCTGTATCAACTCTCCAATCATTTGGAGGCGGCAATGGGCTTCTCGATAGAAGCCACATCGAGGACGGAAGAAGTTGAGCTAAACAAAAGGATAGCAAGTCAAATTGTGAAAAGCAAAAGGTAAATGTTGTTCTTACACTTTAGCTTATTTCACATACCTCTACATCCTGGATTTGATCGAAACTTTGAAGCTATTTTCAGGGAAGGGTTCTTTGACTTCTTTGCTACGACCACGTCCGGTCGTAGCTCAAGATGGGGAATAGGATCGGTCACGACCACGTCGGTCGTGAATCTTGAACGAGGACCATCTCTCGGTCTCGACTTTCCGGAGGGTGAGATCGGTCTCGACCACTCGAAGGCGGACTATCCTCAGCGGTAGGTTAATTTGGATCGGCGTTGTCCTTCACAAAAGACATAAACTCCTTCCGGTTCTCCTTTTCTAGTTGCTTGACAAATCTAGAAGTGGCGGCTGTAAAGCTTTCTTGTCGTAATAAAAGGTACCTTGGTCTTGTGGACTTTACGCTGGGAGGTTCTTCAACCTCCTCGGTCTCCTCAACATGGCAGCTTGGTCTCGGTTTCGGCGAAGGCGTGCCCTTGCCCTTCGGGTCTTGCGCACAAGAGGTTCTTCATCCTCCTCAATTTCACTATTTCGACCTCGGCTATTGTTGCAAGCGTGTGTCTTTGCAGATTTTCTTTGAGGACCTCGTCGAAATAAAGGAACCTAAGCTTGATCCTCCTTGTCGGCGACTCTTGAAAGTCGGCGCTTTTTCATCGGAGGAGATGAGCCTTTGTTCATTGGCGCCCTGCACCAATGGTCATCGGTTCGACCTCTTAAATGCGTCTGGCGGTTTTCCATGCCTACTTTACGTAAATAAAAGCAGAAAAAGAAGAATCAATTACCGTCGTAAGTTTTTCTCGACCGATTTTAGTCGTAAGCTTTCCTACGACATGTCACGATCGTAAGATTTTCTCGATCACTACCTAGTCGTAAGTTATTTCTCGACTATGAATTCCTAAGGATGAAATCAACTTTTGATTACCTTTAGGCGCTCAACCTTTTCTTCTGCGGATAAAACCGCAAGAATTTGAGAACCGCCACACTAGGTGGCGGGGCTTCTCACAAATAAGTTTGACTCGAGCGTCAATCTCTGCTTGTGAAAGATCTGTATAAAACAGATAAAGATATTAAATTAGATAATTTTGAAGAAGACCAAACAGAGAGTTAAGTCGAAAAACTACTTACCTCCCTCGTAGTCCCTGGTCGGGTCTCTTGGCCCCGTGTACCTCCACATAGGAGGCACTCGTTTCTTCAAAGGACTAATCCGACGTGTGATGAAATCCTTCACCACATGCCATCCAGTCAACCCCTCTGCTTTTAAATCCTTGATGGCTTGAATATAGGGGGCAATTCGACTGATGTCCTGGGGAGTCGAATCCCAGGAAGCTTTCTTTTCGGCAGCCTTCCCTTCGAAGGTAAGACTGTCTTCGGAGGTGACTTTCCAGTAAAACCATCTCTTCCTCCACAACGGCCATGAGGACCGAGTGAACATCTGAATATACTCCTTTGACTTCCCGTCATGGAGCTTCAAACCACAACTTCGGCTATCCGGATTGTCGAGCCATTCCATAGAAATCTTGAAGAGCTCAAGATCATTTGGAATTCAGTCGTTTCACACAGATACACAAATCGCTCGGCATTGTGATGGAATTAGGACCAAGGTTCACCAATTCCACTCCAAAATACTCGAGTATCGATGTGAAAAAGGGTGAAGCGTAATCGAAGACCACACTCTGTCGCTTTGAAAAGACGGGATTTGTCCTTCCTCCCGACGGCCATTCTTTGCTTATCTTGTAGGAACCACTCCACAAGAACCGTCTCTGGAATCTTCCCAGCGTTGACAAGAGTTTGCATCTTCGCCGTATCCATCTCCGACTCGGCCCATTCGGAAACTCTCCCGGCCATTTTTCTCAGAAAGAGGAGATTTTCGATTAAGTTGGTGGCGGAGAAGACAAGAACTTGACGAAAAGTAGAATGATTTGGGGAAAAGTAAGATCTTAGGTTTTACCCCCCGGTAGATATTTATAACCGCGTACCTTGAGTCGGAGGCGTGACATTCCAAGGGTCGCCACAGTCTCGGGAACTGCTTCAACAGACAGACTAACGGGCGTCATTTGAGATTCCCCAGTGTGTCTGTTCGAGAAAATCAGGTTTGTGTTTACACCTCAAGCGAAATTACTTCCTTGGTTAGATCTTTTCAACCAAAGGAAACGATAATCGGAAAGTTATTTCTTAGATCACTATACTCGACCACCTCGCGATCGTAGGAATGCTTTTACGACTACTTGATAGTCGTAGGTAATTTTCTTGACCAAGCACATTTTTGGTCAAAGTAATATACAATCGAAGAGTTTTTCCTTCGACTATGTTTCTCTGATCCTCTCGCGATCGTAGGACCATCTATAACTCCTTTACCAAGTAAGTTTCTTTCACTTGAAGCTAGGGGCTAGATGGCGAGGATATAATAATCCTCATTTTATCTTTTATCTATAATTCTTATTATAGGTAAATATGGCGTCATGTGGACCACGAGAGTACCCCTTAATATTATGAGGAAGAGCCTAATGAGTGGTCGTAAGTCCTTCTCGACCACCCCCATAATCGTAAGTTATGCTACGACTATCCCATAATCGTAAGACTTGCTACGACTACCTCATAGTCGTAGGCTCCTCTACGACTAGGTCATCTCGACCACCTTATGATCAAATAAACCTCTGAGACAAGTGGGTCTTATTTGTTAAGGGATTCAAGCAGTCATTATACTTTGTTATTATGAGATAATAGCACATAATACTCCATTATCTCTAGTATATAGTCATGTTGAGCGGCGTGGAGGAGTTAATACCGGCGATTACTACCAATGTCGCCATTCACGGGATGTGATGGTAGCTTCACTTGGAGTAATTCTTTGTTCCTTCATGTACTATAAAAGGCGACAGTCGAGAGAAAGGGGGGATCGATGAGGCCATCGAGAATACAAGCACTATCTGTAATAGTCTTAGTTTTTCCCCTGATTGTTCAGAATATACTCAATACCACACACACACAGGAGTAGGGTTCTTATTCTCTCAGGAGAAGGCCTGAACCTGTATAAAAATCCCCGTGTCGATCTCTTTGCGTGATTTCATTCTAGGAGACCCCCCCAAATCAAACAATCTTTACGTAAGTTCGGTTCTAAAACACCGACAGATCTCTTGTGTCTTACTATTACATTTACATTCATTGTGTATGATTGCAATAGTTCATTGTGCTATTCACCATTGCTAGAATTGAATTGCTCAAGTCATATGTTTAATTACTATATTCTTCAATAGACTTGTATTGTTGGTGCACTTAGTAAAGACTAGTTGATTTAGGCTTTAATTGTGCAAAACCGAATTGATTTACAATTCCGCATAAAACTCGGTTTTAGCCAAAGAAGTTTTAAAACCTCCTATTCACCCCCCCTCTAGTCGGCCTCCTCGATCTTACAGCTCCTCCTCCGGCTCCCCACGGCGCTCCTCCTCCACCTCCCCATGGTGCTCCTCCCTGAGGAGGAGCGCGGCGGCCAGAGGCCGAGCCGCGTCGTCGCTCGATCCAGCACCCGACCTGCGCTCCTCCCCGCGCCGTCCTCGGCTTGCCCCCTATGCGCCCATGGCTCACCCAGTTGGTCCGGTGCGGCTCGGCCTCTAGCTGCCACGCTCCTCCTCGTGCGCTTGAGGCACAAGCTCACCGAGGAGGAAGAAGAGAGAGAGGTAGCGAGAGAGGCTAAGCCAGCTCCTCCTCGTCAAGATGAGGCCGTGAGGCGGCCCCTGGCTCGGCTCGGCCTGTTGCTTCCTCTTGGCTGCGTATGCCACCGGTGCCTCTCGCGTCGTCTTGGTACCCATGCCGGCTTGCTTTCGCCATGGCTCTCCTCGCTATGCGTCTTAAGTAAATCAGCAGCACGGGTCGAGCGAGAGAACGAAAGTGAATGGTGTGGTTCGGCTGAATTTGTGGAACGGGGGGATACAACATCTATAGAGAATATTCCCAATATATGAACCACATGGTCCGGGATGATTTGATACCATTCAACCAACCAAACGGGTGAATGCCCTCATTTCCCATACCAAACCATCCCGTTCAGCCTCATACATCTAATCAAACGCACCCTAATCTACTCTAGTTGACATGTAGGCCCGTTTCAAAGAAAAATTATAAAATATAAATGTTGAAGAGTGTGCTAGAAATTATCTATTGGAGATGTTGTATCTAAAGATGATGTAACATATATCAGAGACAAAATTATCTCTAACTATTAGAGATGTCCAAACACCTCAGATATGTCCCATGAGGCAATGATAGGCTGTCTCGTAATATATCATAAGTTCAAATAACATAACAAGCGTATGTAGAACAACGTTATTTTGTTAATGCCTTGTAGTAATGCATGAGCCTGAACTGTTCGAATTCAAACCCCATTCCGGGTCGACTTAAGGCTCAACATCAAAGAGCCCGGCCCGCAAAAGGCCCATTTTATCATTGCCCTACTTTTCGAAACAAGATATTTGTTCCACGTTTGAGACGCATGAATATAGGAATACATATTTGTCGAGCACGGGCCTGGACCGGGCTTTACCCTGCGCCCACGGGCCTAGAAATCAAGGGGTAAAGCCCGGTCCAGGCCCAGGCTGCCCATGGACACTTCTAGATACAAGTGGGAATAGGAATCTACTTCCCCTATATTCGCTCCGTGCAGTCCACAAGCGGAGCCACACGTGGTAAATTTTCGGAGGGCGTTAGGCGATAGTTGTGTGCCCGTCACGGGCTCTGCTCGCCGCAGATAGGATTCTAGGGGGCGGATCTCGCCACACACGTATACTACTCCCGTGGCCGCGACGTACTACTCCCGTGGCCGCGACGCGACGCGACGCGGCGCGGCCTTTAAAAGCTGGCCCCACTAGTATCCCCCGGTTCAATCGCGTTCTGTTTCACTCCCACACCGCCCCGTTCCACCGCATCCGCCGCAGCACGGAGCGCTCGCGGAGCCGCCACGGCGAGGGGAGAAGGGGAGGGAATGGGGAGAGGAGGGATCGGAGCGGCGGACATGGAGAACACCGACCCCACCCGGAGCTTCGTCAAGGACGTGAAGCGCATCATCATCAAGGTGATGTGCCGTCGCTGCTGTTTCACTCGATCGCTTTCTCTCTCTGATGATGCGAGCCGTCTTCCCGTCTTCTGCGAATGCCGCCGTTGTTTCGGTGTTTTTTTTTCTCTCGATTGATCCTGGTTTGGGCGATCGGTGAAACGCGAGGCTAGAACGAAATGATTTCGAGATGATGATTATCTGTGTCGCGTCACATGCAATATTTTATCCAACCAAGTGTTGTTCGGTTTGCAAATGGCAAACGATATTTTTTTCGGATTTGCAAAATCTAAGTCGATTTAACTCGCCTTTGGATTCACGTGGAGATTCGTGCTCTGGCCAAGGTCGTCGTCCTCCTCTCCAGCGCCGACGCCGTCGTCTCCCACCGCCGCCGGTTAGGGCTCGGGTTAACCGGTTAGGGTTTGGGTTCACCGGAGCCCGGATCTTAGAAGGAGCGAGTGGGCGGCGGAAGCACGGCGGCGGTGTGGTGAGGCGGCGGTGGCGCCGCCTCGGCCGCGGGACGGGGAGGGCGGTGGGCGGCGGGGGCGGGGGCGGGCGGGTCGAGGACTAGTTCAAGGAGGAGAGGCGGCGGGAGGTTGTGGCGGATCAGGCGCTGCCACCACCGGAGTCGAGGAAGAAGGGTGGCGTAGGAAGGGGGAGGATGCGGGCGGCTCCGGCGACGAGTGCGTTGCTGGCAGCCGTGTCGGGTTGTGGTAGTGGTGGGGTCACTCGTCGCCGGAGCCGTGTCGGGTTGTGGTTGTGGTGGGGGAGGAGCTCGCCGGTGTCGGAGGCGGCACCGGTGAGGTGGAGGGGGGCGGGGTGGGCTGGATGCGGGAGGTGGAGATGGGTTAGTGTTACGGTGTGACGGTTTATATAGGTGGGAAAAGGAGATAATTTCAACCACACGATTTTGATCCAACGATTTGATCTAACGGTGGAAAAAATCGTCTGTTTTTTAATTGGCCTATGTTTTTATTTTATTTTTCAGTCTACATAGACGCCCCCTAGTTTTTCTGGGGAGGTGTGAGCGATTTTTTGCGCATTCCAGTAGTTTCAATTTGGTTGTTCATGATTAGAGCTGGGACTTGGGTCAGGCTTTTCTAAGCTGGTCCGAAGCCCAATCAGCACGGTACGGTCTAAGCATAGCACGGCACGGCACGTGCTCGAGCCGGGTTGAGCCCGAGAACGTGATCCGTTGGGCGGCACGGCACGGCATGGCTATTTAGACCGTGTTTGGGCCGGCACGGCACGAAAAAGCCCCAATCCTCTAATCCCTCCTCCGGCCTGAATCAATCCTATCCCTCCCCGGCCTGGTAGTCTGACCCAATCCCGTTCTTCCCCCCCACAGCCTGGCCTAACCCTAACCCCCATCCCGGCTAATCCATATCCCCAATCCCACACACCGCCTCTAGCCCTCTACCCTCGGTTCCTCCCCTCCACAAGCACCGCTTTCCTCCTCCTCTCGGCTCTCTCACCACCTGGCGCCTTCCTCCCTCTCGGCTCTCCTCGTGAGAGGAATGAACATGGCGTTCTTGCCGCCATCGCCGCCTCCATTGTCTATAGTTATTTTGGGTTTGGGCTTGGTGCACGCAGCACGACCACTCGCACGACGGACTTTGGGCCGTGCACGGTCTGGCCGAGGCGAGTGGGCCGGCACGGCGGGGATCGGGCCGAGCCGGCATGGCACGACGCGGCCCGAAGCACGGTGGGCCGGGCGGACCGGCGCAGTGCGGCCCAAAGGCTCCACTCTATTCATGATACGTGGTCGGTGAAACGCGAGACTAGAAAAATTCACTGCAGATTTTCCAGGAATCTTTAGGAGGGCCATTAACTCCTGATGATAGCATGCTGCCACCTCTGGTTTTACCTTTTTTTTAGTTCAGAATTACGTTCTAGTTTTTTAGCACTTCCCGCTAAATAATGAAGGAGATTAAAGCTAAATTGCCTATTATTGTTGCTCTGTTCGTTGGCTTCATCTAATTACTATCTCCTATGACAGGTCGGCACCGCTGTTGTCACCGGGCAGAATGGCCGATTGGCTATGGGCAGGCTCGGGGCTCTGTGTGAGCAGGTAAAATTTCTCAAAAAACTTGTGCTTTGACCAATGGAGCTTGTGGTTTCCAATACCATTTAACCGGTACAATGCTTCAATCTTCAGTTGAAGCAACTGAATTTTCAGGGGTATGAGGTGATTCTGGTCACCTCGGGCGCTGTTGGCGTCGGGAGGCAGAGGCTCAAATACCGGAAGCTTATCAATAGCAGGTTGCAGAGATTTTGGCTCAGAACACTTTGTCGGTCGTGACTAGCTTTGGTATAATGGCATTGCTTGCTGACAATACTGTCTTGCAGTTTCGCTGATCTGCAGAACCCACAGATGGACCTGGATGGGAAGGCCTGTGCTGCTGTTGGTCAGAGTGGCTTAATGGCGATCTATGATACATTATTTAGCCAAGTGCGGTTTGCTAGCCCTGATAAATTTGCATATTACGAGATGCTGTTCTTCTCAAATTGCTGATGCTAATATGTTTCTGACATTGAACTTACGTTATTTAGCCAAGTGTGGTTTGCTAGCCCTGATCAATTTGCATATTACGAGAGGCTGTTCTTCTCAAATTGCTGATGCTAATATGTTCCTGACATTGAACTTACTTCATTGCAGCTTGATGTAACGTCATCTCAACTTCTTGTTACGGAACGTGATTTTCGGGATCCAGGTTTTGGGAACCAGCTTCGCGAGACTGTTCTCTCTCTGCTAGATCTTAAAGTTATACCGGTGTTTAATGAGAATGATGCCATCAGTACTAGGAGACAACCATACGAGGTGTGTTTTCTCGTAAAACCTTTGCCTTGCGCACTCAAACTTCAGCGTTTTGTGTTTTTAGCATTTTCACTTTAGTGGTTATAACAATTAAATTAATGTGTAGGATTCATCCGGTATATTCTGGGATAACGACAGTTTGGCCAGGCTGTTGGCAGAGGAGTTGGATGCTGATCTTCTTATCCTGCTCAGTGATGTGGAGGGACTCTATAGCGGTCCACCGAGTGATCCTCAATCAAAGATTTTCCACATGTACATTAATGAAAAACACGGGAAGCTAATTAATTTCGGGGAGAAGTCTCGTGTAGGAAGAGGTGGAATGCAAGCTAAAGTGGCGGCTGCTGTTACTGCTGCATCAAAGGGCATACCTGTTGTAATTGCAAGGTGAGTAAGACTTTTTTGCTGCTATTTATAGCATGAAATGTTGCCATATGCATAGATACTGGATATTCCTATAAGATAGCATACTGCAACACCACCTTCTACATTATTTTTTCCACTGTAAGAATGCTATATTCTACTTATTAATGATGGTTAGCACAGTGCCAGCTGTTATCTTTGTACAGTCAGGTCTTACACATTGACTAATCATTGTTATAATGGGATATTTCAAAAGTATTTAAGTGAAAAATTTTGGTAATTTATTATGTAGACTGGAGAGTTGGTGCATGAAAATTTTTCACTAGATAATCCAATGGGGAACTACTGTGGCCAGCTTGTGTTGAATTTAATCTGAATGGCGTTCTAAAGTACTATCAAATTTCGCATCTTGAAAATTCTGCTTGCCACATTTATTGTTTGATTGCTTGATTGAAGCAGTTATAATTTAGGCAGGCTTGACTTTTCATTTTGATAAGTAGGGAAGCATGTTGTGCATTTTGGCTCCTATCAATGCTTTAACTGCCAGCAACAGCCTTGTGCTTTCCACTGTGATGCAACCAATACCAAATTTACCTCAAGTCTACTTGTAAGATACTTCAGTTCCGCTTTAACTTTTGTTATTATCCATGAAGTGGATTTGCAACAGATAGCATTATTAAGGTTCTCCGAGGGGAGAAAATCGGTACACTTTTCCATAATGAAGCAAATTTATGGGATTGTTCCAAGGAAGTGACCGCCCGTGAGATGGCAGTTGCTGCAAGAGATTGCTCAAAACATCTACAGGTATTTCTTTCTTTCTGGAAACAAGCAAGCATTGAAATTTCTAAACTATGATAATTAGTTTCTGTTTGTCCTGTACATGTTGGAGGGATAAAAATATATATTGTCGTTTCTTTTGGAATAATAAATATCAAAGGAAAGTTTATATTATCTCAATATTTTGCTTTTCTTGCTGCCCTTGCTAATTTATTGTGTTGTATGTGGCCACCTAAACAGAATTTGTCATCGGAGGAACGTAAAAAGATATTGCTAGACATTGCAAATGCTCTAGAAGCAAATGAGGATTTAATTATATCTGAGAACGAAGCTGATCTGGCTGCGGCACAAGATGCAGGTTATGAGAAATCATTGATTGCTAGGATGACCATAAAGCCAGAAAAGGTAGGTCAAATATATATCTTCATCTTGGCAGTATCTCCTTTATGTTCATTATTTATCTATTTGATTATTTTTAGTCATTTAAAATGTTCTCATTATATTATCTATTTGTAGATAACAAGCCTTGCGAGATCCATTCGTGCAATTGCTGACATGGAGGACCCTATTGCCCATACATTGAAAAGAACAGAGGTGAAAGCAATGAACCACATTTTGATACCTGAAATGAAAAAATAAGACATGTTGTGATATATGTTGTACTAAGATTTGATGATAACTACCTGTAATTCAGGTTTATAACAAATCAAGGACTTCTTTTGTAGGTTGCTAAAGATCTAGTTTTTGAGAAAACATATTGCCCATTGGGTGTTCTCCTAATTATTTTTGAGTCTCGTCCTGATGCCTTGGTCCAGGTAAAGACCTTTGAGTTAGGAAAAAAAACTATTAACAGTTAGTTGCAAAATCAATATTTATTTACAATCAAAATATTATTGTATAGATTGCATCTTTAGCAATCCGAAGTGGAAATGGTCTTCTTTTGAAAGGAGGAAAAGAAGCTATGAGATCAAACGCAGTATTACATAAGGTATCATGCATTTAGCTAGCTTATTGAATTACTAGTAAATCAGCAATGTATTTTTAGCTTAAGTATGCTTCAGAAATATTGATTTGTTACTTTTGTTAGGTCATAACTGACACGATTCCAGATGTTGTTGGTAGCAGGCTTATTGGCCTTGTTAAAAACAAAGATGAAATTGCTGATTTGTTAAAGGTGAGCATGTAATATGATTCTTTGGATGGTAAGTACATAAATATGTCTAAACTGGATGTGTACTGTGCAGCTTGATGATGTGATTGATCTTGTTATCCCAAGAGGCAGTAATAAGCTCGTTTCTCAAATCAAAGCAGCAACCAAGATTCCTGTTCTTGGTCATGCCGGTAAGCTATTTTTTATCACCAAAATTTTTATCACTCAATTTTATTATAATATTGTTTTATTTTAGCATATGTTTTGTAAATTATATTTTCTTTGTGATTTTAGTATACATTGAGTGAAGTTATTTTCATTTTTCTACAGATGGTATCTGCCACGTTTATATTGATAAGTCTGCTGACATGGATATGGCAAAACGTATTGTGTTGGATGCAAAGGTTGATTATCCGGCAGCGTGTAATGCCATGGTACTTCTCTATTTTAAAATTTTACTTAGTGCAAAATGTTCAATGCCCATATCCTTCTATTTAAACTAAAATTTAAAGGAATAAGTCTACTTTACACCCTTGAACTATGGCGAGAGTCCAAAAAAACCCCTGAACTCTAAAACCGTTTGGTTTACACCCTCGAACTACCAGATCACCCAACCGTCTCAGACCAAAACCACCTGGTTTATCGCCTACGTGGCATCATTAATTAACTCGGTCCCATTGGTCAGACACAAATCAAATACAGAGAGAGCGAGTGCTTGATTCCTCCCCAAATCTCAATTCCTCTCCACTTTCTCCAGGCGCCGCCGCCTCTTCGCCCGGCCGCCCCCTGGTCCTCGCCGACAATGGCAACGCCGCGGCCGCGAATGAAGCCAACCTTCACGTTCTGCCACTCCCTCCTCGTCTCCTGCCTCCTCCCGTCCACCGCGCCGCTCCTCCCCATCCAGACCCTCCTCACCACCGCCGACCTTCCTCCCGCGGCACCCCGACCTCTCCCTCCTCGCGCTCAACTCCCTCCTCCCCGGCCCACTCGCTCCTCGCCCTTCGCCTCCTCATGCTCATGCTCTCTCCCGCCTCGCCTCTCCCCTCCCCAGACTATCTCTCCTTCGCCGCCTCCTCTCTCCGGTCATCGCCGCGCCCGTTCATGGGCTCCGCTCCACGCCCTCCTCTTCAAGAACGACATCTTCCACGACCACTCGTCACTACCGCTTTCTAGCTCCACGCGCCCGCCCGGACGATCTTGCGGAGGTGTTCGATGAATTGCTTGGCGGGAGGCGATACACTCGACACAGTAATCGGGCGTCTGGCGTGCGTGGGGATGGCGACGGAGAGGGTGGCGCGCCGTCGAGGCCATGTTCTTGGGCGAGGTGGCCGGACGCTGTCGTCTTGGCAGCGACCATCATGGCGTGTCTTGTGGCAGTATTGCTGGAGTCGCGAGGAGTGGGCTGCCGATGCGTGGAGAGGCCTTGCCGGCTTTCGCCAGACGCGTTCGTCGGTCGGTCACGGTGAGCATGTCGCCAAGTCTGTTTACTGGAGGAGGCGGTCGAGGTGTTCGAGGGCATGTCGGGCGGAACACCACCACCCCGATTCTATTTCTCCGCCGCCTCCATGTCGGGCCGTCCGCAGCCTCTCTCAAGCAGCGCTTCTCTCCGGTGCCGTCATGCGCGGCTTCAACCCGTCGCTCCTGCCGGCCTTCTCCGGGCTCGCCTCTAACTTCGCCGTCTTCTGACAGTGGGGCTGAGTTAAATAGTTAATGGTGATGCCACGTAGATGATAAACCGGGTGGTTTCGGCTCGAGGGGGTTGGGTGACTGGTATTGGTAGTTCGAGGGTGTAAACCAAACGGTTTTAGAGTTCAGGGGGTTTTTTGGACTCTCGCCAAAGTTCAGCGGTGTAATATGGACTTATTCCAATTTTAAATAATTTATTAAATCACTTTCCAAATAAACATTGCATCCTGATAGAAAGATAGTTTAGATTGTTTAGTTAATATTATGTTTTTGTTATTATTATTTATTGTACTTTTAGTTTTTTTATTATATAAATTTGTATTTGTGTTCTACATCATTGCTGGCCACTATGCTGAACTTTAGTTTGAAAGCAAGTGTTTTTATTTGACAAGTATCATAATTTTTTAGTGAGAATTTACTATATTTGTCCTCATAATAGATTTAATAGAAATTATTTTATTATCATTTTACCTTAGCATTGGTTTTATATTCAAGCAATTAGTTTTTGTTTAAATCTGATACACCATTTGTGACATGAATTCCTAAATAAATATTCTTATAATACACTATGTGCAGGAAACAGTACTTGTTCATAAAGATCTGAACAATACAGAGGGCCTTGATGATTTATTGGTGGAACTTGGAAAAGAAGGTTTTAGCTCACACCCAATCATTATTCTTATGTAATTTGTGTCTTTTACGTGTTTTGCAAAAGTGTTATTTTTAATAGGAAAATAACGAACAATTTTGTAATTCCGCTTCATTAATAAATCTATTATATGTATCTGATGTTCTGAATATGGTACATCAATATCAATTTAAATTGGACACTAATGGATACTGAGTAGTCATGATCACAATATCATTACCTTTAATCTTTTAATCGATGTCATACTGTAGGAGTTGTTATCTATGGTGGGCCTGTTGCACATGACACATTGAAAATACCAAAAGTAGATTCATTTCATCACGAGTATAGCTCGATGGCATGCACCCTCGAATTTGTCGAGGATGTACAATCAGCGATTGACCATATAAATCGTTATGGAAGGTATATAGTTTTTCTTTTGAGCAATCCTTATTAGTTGCTATTTTTTTTAATTACATTGATTTTGATTGTCTTGAACAATTTCTTTTCAGTGCACACACAGATTGTATCATCACAACTGATGAAAAGGTTGCAGAGACTTTTCTACAACAAGTTGATAGGTATTTAATCAACTTCCTTTTTGTGGTTCTTGTGGTTGCAACTTTTAGTTTTGCTAGCTTCATTTGTTATTGATTTATTTGATAAAACTTTTACTCTATGATAAATATGGATGTAATGAGTGTCATGACATTTCATCTAAACTGCAACAGTGCTGCTGTGTTCCATAATGCAAGCACACGGTTCTGTGATGGGGCTCGCTTTGGTCTGGGTGCAGAGGTATTTCCTTTCGACTATTCGTGCGTAAACTATTTGTAGTTCACTTCTTTTGTCACTTTATATTGAACATTTTGGTTTTAGATACCAATATGACTTTTAATTATTTTCACTTCCACCTCAGGATTTCTTGAAACATCAATTGTTAAGTAAAATTATCTATACAATTAGATAAATATTACTATATAATGTATATATAAAAAACTTAAATATCAGGTTGATATAAGTTTAAAAAATCGGAAGAGGAAGAAAGCTAGGAATTTGTGTGAAATATTTTAATCTAAATTATTTGAGTAGTTGGTAGATGAAATTCCAAATTTCAAGAGGCGGGTTCTTAATCCTGAAAAGAAAAATAGGATTCAAAGATTAAAAAATATATACATTAGTATTATTTTGTATTTTAGCATTTGAAGTCTATTGTGATAATATTTAAAGGATAAAAGTTATGATTTTTTTCAAACATCTTACCATTCCAACCATGTTTCCCCTCCATCGAAGCACATTAATTCGGAGCAAAGGGATGAAACATGATGATGTGGCACTATCTAATTTCTTTTTTTGCACTTAGCTTTAATATAGAATTAAGATTAATGAAATGTTTGTAGTTTGTGAACTACATATTATTTATATATTTAGTTGAGTTAGGGTCGTATGTTCAAAATATCATGTTTGGTAGAAGGATTATTTAATAGTTCACAATTTTCTTATAAACTTGCTAAGTACACATGCATTACTAAATTTGGACGCCTAGCACAGTAACTTCACCTAAACTCTTAAGAGCGATTTTGTGGAATTGTTTTTTTTTTAAACTGGCTTCCTGGTGTGCGGAATTGATTTTTTTAACTGGCTTCCTGGTGTGCATGCGCTTCACCAAGCCCCTTTGGTGTAAATATCTAGGATGGACCATCCAGAAGACCCGTAGAATATAAACTACTTCGGTGTGTTCTACAGGCAGCAATGTCTCTAGAACGAGGCTTGTTAGAAATTGAAGTTAGATGTTGCATGCATTTCGTGTAAATTAAAAGTTTAAGTTGTCAAATGCTAAAAGGTTAAGGTTTCAAATGGCTCTGATGCACAAATCTTTCAGTTCTCTGTTTCTGAACCTTTACTAATGTCCTAGGTGGGCATAAGTACAGGGCGCATACATGCTCGCGGACCTGTTGGTGTCGACGGGCTTCTAACTACTCGATGGTAGGTTTTTATGTCGTATGTTTGTCTGCAATTATTTTAATTCATGTCTTGTCTCCAACAAATATTAGGAAAGATCATGTGAGGATGCTTTCTGCATGTAGCTTTTTTCCCTTCTAGTTTCCTCGATTTATGCAAGATTTTTTTCAGCTCCAATGTTATCGTCACACAAACACATTGGAAAAAATCACTAGCTATACGCACACTATTAGTATCTTCATGTAATATTTATCTATTATTTCTTCATTATATATAGCATTCTACGAGGTAGTGGACAAGTAGTGAACGGTGACAAGGGAGTTGTATACACCCACAGGGATCTTCCTTTGCAATGATGTAAGTCATGGTTTGCTTTGCTTCGAAAGAATGCATTACTATTACTATTTGCCAACCTTCGACTTGTATGATTGCAGGTGAAGGACCTCTGTTGTAGAGCAGCTTTTGCAGACAAATCGCCCGACTCCCTCTTCGAAGCTCCTCCTCTGTGCCACGCAAAAGAAAACGAGTACCAAAGCATCGGTGTAATAGGAAGAAAGAAAGACAGGAACTGATACTACGTAGTTCTGCGACGTCTGTTATTCATTGTACAACGGTTTATTCATACCATTTTGGTACGAGGTTACTTGTGACTTCAGGATTCCGCCAATATATTTATACTGGAGGTGAGGTTTTAGTCTTTCAGATGAAACCCCATTTAGATGACGTCTCAACTCTCGAGTCCATCTACTCTTTCCAAAGCGTGTAAACATATGATGACTGACGAGCGCCTGAAGCCTGTGACGGGCAACGTACATATCTTCTGAAATGGTGCTTGACACCATGCCACTGGTGGTGGCAAGCGGGCGCAGCACAGGAGGGCGCCCGTGCTGGCGCAATCAGGTGGCGGAATCTGGGCAGTGGAAATCATCACGCGGAGGGTAACGAGCAGGGCGATGGCCGGTGCCCGGTGGTTTCCACTGCCAGAATCAGGCCGGTGGAGGGTATTGTGCGGGATGGATCGGGCACTCGGTGTGAACAAATGCCGCCGCGTGCCGGTTGGTAGGAGGCGGAGTTGCGCGTGGAACGGAGGGAGGCGGACGATGTTGGTTTGGTTCGAGGCTTGGAGCCTGCACCTGGCTGGATTTGTGCTTTGCCCTCTAAATACTGCCGAGCTCGGCGGCCGGCACCTTTGAGGCGTAGTAATCTTGTCCCAGAAAACGATTAGTTGCGTCGGTTTGCTTCGCGCGTTGTCTTTACGGACCAGTGGAACCGACATGTTCGTCACCATCGGGGACAATGCGTCTGCTGCTGAAGCCGGTCCAAGCTTGGGCACCAGGCGGTGCACACAACTCAGGCTAGGGCGCAGGGTTTTTTTTTTTTTTTTTGTTGGCAAAATAGGTTCGATCGAATCGGTCCTTATTCTGTGACAACTTACAGGCCGTAGTTGACAAGTGCAGATAATGAGATAAACACCATCAATTGCATAAAAGAACTCGCCAATAAGAGACAAATCATACCAAAAGGAACAAGCCACCAGTAATCTCCACAATTCTCAGAAGCCAACAATCATTCATTGTGCCCCATAGCAAATCACAGAAACTATTAATCTGTCGACTCTAATCATAACTAATGATCTATACTTGTATATCTTCAACAAATCTTAAAGTCCCAATATCAAGATTAGTTGGGATATTACAAGAATTACATCCATATCCAGTGTCCACGGTGGCGGAATTACTATTAGTCTATTTCGAATGTGTCAAGGCACCATTACTACTAGAAATGTGTTAAAAGGGGTTCCATTGCAAATGCGTCAAAATTGTCTGGCAGAAGTCCCCAAGCAAAGACTCAACAATCAATTTGAGGTTCCTTCCGAAAGACTGGGTCATCATGGCTGGTTTAATCAAGAGAAAAATTACGTTGTAGGTTCCTGAATTTGTGAGATTGTGCCATTCAGCTCTCTAAACTTGCACTTTACTTTCTCAGCCTCCTAAATTTACGAGGTTGTACCACTTAGCTCCTTGAACTTACATTAAAGCAAAGTTCGTCGGATGTGATACCGGCGACTTCGTCCTCTTCGAGTTCGGTGGACTTGTCACCGTCCTGTTCCGGCCGTGTTCATCGTTCCTGTCACCTCACGCTAACAAAAACGGATTCTTCGAATCTAAAAACACATCGTGCTCGTGTCTTCGCCAGAGCTCCACCGTCGACATCACCCTCGCCCTTGCCTCCTTTGAGCCGGCCGCGAGAGAGAGAAAAATATATTCCCAGTGCCAGAGTAGAGGCATAGTACTTTTCTCTCTCACAGTGATTCGTCGGCTCAACCTTTTCTGTTAGCAAACGGCCAAATAGACTTCATGCAGGGTGAGTAGCGAATGTACTTCTCTCTCACACGGCCTCTCTCTCACAGCCGACTCAGAGGAGAAGGGCGAGTGTGGCAGCAAGCTACGACAGTAGAGCTCCGGCGAATACATGAGCACGATGCGTTCCCGAGCCCGAAAAATCCGTTTTTGTCGGCGTGAGGTGATGATGAACACGGCCGGAATGAGACGGCGACGAGTTCACAAGACTCGGAGGGGACGAAGTCCCCAACATCGCATCCGACAAACTTCGTTTCAACGCAAATTCAGGGAGTTAAGTGGAACAACCTCGCAAGTTCAGGGGGTTGAGAACGTAAAATTCAAGTTTAGAGAGCTAAGTGACATAATCATGCAAGTTGCGGGACCAACCGTGCAATTTTCTCTTTAATCAATATGTTAGGCTGTACAACAGTTCCTACTTCATTGGTCATTCACTGTAATCAGTAAAGCTAAAAAAACACCGAGTTTCCAGCATCTTCACCAATAATCCCCACACGAACAAATTCCATCCCTAAAGTGGTGAAACCGATTCACATCCCTCACGACAATCTCCCGTTCTGTGAATTTGGAGATGAACTTGGTGACCGAATGACAGTTCTCACATAGCCTGAGGTTCTTGGTGATCCTGATTACTTCTCCACTGCCAGTGTTGATAAGCCCAAAAGCAACAGCCAGCTTCTCACTGTGACCGAGCAAAATCCTCTCCTTCTCTTCTTCTTCAATATCATACAGAACAACGCCTGTGTCAGGGACATAGCCCTCATTCTTCATCTGTGCCACAAACTCACCTATAAGAGCTTGGAGCTCCTCAACCTGTGGGTTCTTGTTGTCCACGGACACGAATGAGTGCAGCTTCTTCTTCACCTCTATCCAGCTACAACCGGGCACCTTCTCCAGCGCATGCTCCTCAAGCAGCTCCTTTAGCACGCCAACTTGGTTGTGCAACTTAGCTCGAACATAAATATCAGCAAGGAGTACATAATTCCCGGCATTTGTGGGCTCAAGATCAAAGAGATGAGAGCAAGCCATCTCCGCGTACTCCACATGGCCATGAATACGGCAAGCTCCAAGAAGTGCACCCCACACTTGAGGACTCGGCTCAATGTGCATGCTCTGTATGAGCTCCACAGCTTCGTCCAAATGCCCAGCACGACCGAGGAGGTCTACCATGCAAGCATAGTGCTCGGCACGAGGTGTGACACTATACTCCGCCATGGACTCAAACAGCCTCTTCCCCTCGTCCACAAGTCCAGCATGACTACAAGCCCCAAGGACACTGATAAATGTGATGATATTCGGTGAAACACCCACTTGGATCATTTCCTCAAACACCTGAACTGCCTCACGGCCAAAGCCATGCATCCCATATCCAGATATAAGTGAATTCCATGACACAACGTCCCTCCGGTGTCCTATCCAATTGAAGATGTGCCGGCCAACTTCAAGGCATCCACATCTCATGTACATTGCCATCAATGCATTCAGCACTGAAACAAGTGAATCAAAACCCCTCCGAAGGATATACGCATGCAATAGTTTTCCCTGCCAGAGAGCGCTCACTCCTGCACAAGCACTCAAGACGCTTACTATAGTGATCGAGTTGGGTACAAGGTCTGCATCAGAAGCCATCATCTCCTGGAATAGCTCAATGGCATCACCTGGTCGCTCGTTCTTGGCATAGCACCCAATCATGGCACTCCAGGACACAACATTCCTCTCTGGCATTGCAGCAAACACACGCTCGGCATAGCTGACAATCCCAAGCTTTGCATAGCAGTCAATAAAAGTGGTGGCGACATGCGTGTGCAATCCGTAGCCACGGCGGATGGCATGTGCGTGTATCTCGCGTACACGGGCGGAGGCCGGCGCGTGCGACGCTGATGCGGCTATGCAGGCCTTGAGTCCGTGCGCGTAGCTATAGCTGTCGACGGGAACGCCGAGCCGCCCCATGTCGGCCAGGCGGGCGAGGGCCTCGTCACCATGGTCGGCGAGCGCGAGCGCCTTGAGCAGCGCGTTCCACACGAAGATGCTCTTCACGGGCGCTTCGTCGAACACCTGGCGTGCGGCTGGGAGCGCGCCGAGCGCGGCGTAGGCGTCGATGAGGCGGGTCGAGAGGAATGGATCGGAGCGGAAAGCCGGGTCGGCCTCGAGCCTGCGGTGGACGGACGAGGCGAGAGCGGCGTCCCCGGCCCGCGCGGCGGCGAGGAGGAGCGACTCGTAGGTTCGCTGCGTCGGCGCGGGGAGGCCCTGGAGGAGCGCCGCAGCCCGCGCGAGGCGGCCGTTGGCGCAGAGCGTCTGTATGAGGTGGTTCGCGTTCGCCGGCGGCGATGCCCCCGACGAAATGGGCGCGAGGGACGCTAGGCACCTGCAGTGCGTCAGCCTTGGAGGCCTGGGGCCGAACGCTGGGCGGGAGAGGTGGAGGAGTGAGGCGTGCGGCGAGGTGGGTATGGGGGTGGGGGCGGACATGAGGAGGGGGCGGAGGCGGAGGCGGCGGGGGCGGGGGCCGAGGGGCTTCACCGTGTGCCAGCGTGGGAGATTTTTTGGGTTGGGTTGTGGCCGGCTTCGGTCGGAGCTCGAACAGTGGATGGAAGCGGAGAGGCGGAAGTGGCAGCGAGCCGCGCGGAGGTGGTGAAGCGTGGGGATTTTTGTGGTTTCGGCAGGCCGATGGGCTCGGCGTCATCATACATGGTTGGGGACATGGGGCACCTGACTAGAAACATTTCCCCCATTTTTGGGCTGCGCATGGGCCAGCATAGTAGTTTCGGCTGATGGGCTCAAAGCTCGGCGCGCGCTGTGTATAGTAGACTTCAGTTCGCAAGTGCAAGTCATGATGTAGAGATACAGGTCCAACATGCTTACCTTGTATTGTACTATCTATGGGCCCAAAAGATTACGCTACCACATTTTGCATCTATTTCGTTCTCACAACAATTCCTTTGCTCTAGACTAAAACTCGCATCGCTCCTTTCCCCCCTTTCGCGTGGAAGATGCCAACTCTAATTTTTATTCTAATAAAATATGCTTGATATCATCTGAAAACTGCATCAAGTTTTGTTATGCTTGTAGAAACTTCTGCCTACACATGAAGCTGACATTTCCTTAAATCAGGCAAACCAAAACTCAGGCGTGCAGAAATGAAAACTCGCATCATCCAATCTGGCTACAGTGTTGAGTGCATGCTTCCATCCGATGAGCCAATCGCCCCCGTAGTGAACTGAAGATCGATGACGGATCAACTCAATTATTGGTCGACACCTGAGAAAAGGGTCAGAGAAAAGAAGCAAAGCATGTACTCGTACCACTAAGCCTAGGAGTAAGAATTGATGGGAAAGGGAGGGTGCCGCGACCCATGGCCAATCCCCCGTTGATGCCTCAGCATGGACAATGTGTCCTACCGCCATGGGTACCAAGGTGGGACCCATAGGAGCAGGGCGAAACCAGCTCTGGTGCTGGCTGGCCTGGAGCACCGGTCTAGCACACTAGCCTCATGGAGTACCCGTATGGTAGTCTAACAGCTGTTCAATAGCCCAACACATGTAGCATCGGTACTCCAGTCCTCAATTCCATCCACCTCGAGCCTCCTCTCGACATCCCTACTCCAATTCCCTATTATTGCGTTGTGTTTGTCTAAACCTAACTCTCCTAGTTGAGCAATCGAGCCGTCCGAGAGCGAATCGGAGCGGCTGAGCCAGCGCCTGGCGAGCTGCCGCGGCCCTCTCTCTCCCTTCGAAGAAAGGTGGCTACCATTGGCTCCCGCCACCTCCGTCTACTGGCGGCTGGCCTGTCTCTCTCTCTCTCTTGCAGTACCGCGCCTCCACCGGTGGCTCCCTCTCCCAGTCTCCCTCGTGCAACGTGTCTAGACGTCAGTGACCCTGGCCTCTAGGATCCCGCCACCGCCGCCAGGCGCTAACTCTGTTGGACTCCCGGTTTGTAAATTGCTCTCAGCCTCTCTAATGCAGATCAAACCTCGACGTGAGATTAAATCCTGTAGGTTGCCCAATATTTCACGGTGGAACAACAGTAAAGGTGTAGTAGCAATCCTGCGGTAGTGTAGTAACATTATATCTTGTGTGCAGTAATACTTTAGCGGTGGTGTAGTAACACTATCTTGCGTGTAGTAACGTCCCGGCGATGGTGTAGTAACACTACGTCTTTTTGTGCGGTAACACGACTTCCGTAACGTAGTAACGAGCTTGATAACGTGGTTAAATCGCACTATATCAGTAGGAACTGAAGTAGAAGCAATCAGCCATATCCTCCTAAACTGTGAAACGAATTAACCACTAATTAGAACATTGAATTGTGAACAAGGGATCAATTTGCATTAATTGGTATCAAAGCTATGGCTACTTATGGTGGAGATGGATCTACTATACCGTTGTTCCACCGTGAAAGATCGGGCAACCTACAAGATTTTATCTCATCTTGAGGTTCGATTTGCATCACCCTCACTAGTTAGTAGACAAAAGTCAACACGACAATGCCTCTTCATTCTTGAACACCACTCCTAAATAACTAATTAGAATTGTGTGTTGCTAAATAGTGGTGTTTTCGTTGTTTTGTATTTGTGATTTTACCAGTCATGTCATTTGTCATTCCGATTTATGATTTATATATGTTGCTTTGTCCATGTAGGTTGTTATAATGCTTGACCAAATTTCAATGTAGTTGGTGCCAATGCAGCATGGAGACATGCCATGTTGGTTTGGCGGACAAAATATTTTTCTTAACTGGGTCTTTTTTTCTGGATAAAATATTTTTTCAGTGTCATTTCTTCGTTTCATTGTAATATTAACTGTTGTCTCAGTGTGTTAGACCATATGGCTAGGTCTAGTATATTTTAGTTGATGAATAATTGACAATGTTGGGTACTGATATTATTTGAGGCGTGTGGTGTGTGTGGACTAATGTTGGTCAAGTTAGGAAGAACTTGTGCCGGGAAAAGATGGTTTTTTGGTCTTTGCATGTGCAGGGTAACTTGGAGACGATTGTGGTCTACGGCGGTGACCGGGAGATGGCTTGGTGCGAAGTCATGGTCCAGAGGGTCGAGGATGCTAGAAGAGACGGTCGAGCTCGAGTTGGGGCACGTGGAGATCAAAGATGGATGAGACGTGTTGGAGCTACGGAGGTGCGGTCCGGAGGCTACGACATGTGACAATTTTGGGATGTCTAAAATTGGTTGTGTAATCTGGTGTAAAAGCCCACGTATTGGGCCCTAGGACTTTTGGGCCGTACATAGGTATTTAGGTGACCTTGTGTATCACGTATAGGTTTTGAGGACTATTTATGTTGGAGGTTATCATAGCCGGAGGGTGCACCGGCTGTTAGGGTTAATTTCTAGAAAATTTGCTAGTGGCGGCGGCGGTTCACGAAGGGCCGGTGGCTGTTGGTGGTGATCCTATGAAACCAATCTAGGGAAGGGCTTCTCATTGGGGGAGGAGATAAGGTGCTTTTGATCGGTGATCTCTAGAAAACTGCATGCAGCGGCTTGGTTTGTTGATGTGCAGACGGTGGCTACGCAACGTGCTGAGTCACGAGGAGATGTGCTAGCTGGTGGGAAATTAATTAGGTCCTCACGGTGTGATCTACAGAAGTTTGAGTAGCGGTGTTTTTGCTAATTGCGGCTGCAAAAAGAAGGCCACGGTTGGTGTTTGGCGGCCGTGCGTGATCACCAACTATTCGTGATTCCTCTGATAAGAGATAGCCGTGCTTGATTGATTCTCAGTGCAAAAAAAAATCTCCTACAATCATTCACCCCCCTCTGATTGTCATTAACGATCCTACACAGTGGCTATGTACTTTTGCTATGATATAGCTTAATTGCAATCTAGCAAGACTTCTAGTTTGTCATAAGTAAGTACCTACCTTGCTCCGTTTCTGGATCTACCACTGTATGGGAGGGTGTCTAGCTTATCACAAAACACCCCAATGTGTAGTATCCCTCTTGGCACACAGATGGGGCCTACAACAAATTAAAAAAATTATGTTTCCTCTCTCCTTCCCACTTTTCCAATCCATTTACGTGGGTCTGGAGAAATCTACCCCTCCCCCCTTGCTCCCCTTGCTCCACCACCTTATTCCTTACAAGGGGGTGGGGGCTCGTGCGCGGTCGTCCGCCAAGTCATTGTGGGCGTAGTGACGTGATGAGATTTCCTTGCTGCAGAGGCGATGGCTAGAAGGAAGTAGGAGGTGTTCTTGCCTTCCCTGCTGCAGACGCAAAGCAAGCAAGACCTTCAGGTGTGTTGAAACAAGACTCGCTAATTTATGTTATTTCTTTTTTTTTGTTCCTCTATAGCTTCTCTAGTTGTCCTACTCCTATTAACTTCTTTTATGGATCTCTTATTATAGAAGCATCCATCGAGAAGTAATAATAAGCCTGCTCCTCTTCTATTTCTTTTACATCTCTTTTTCTCCCTAAGGTTCTCCTTTCTCATGCATTTCTTTTCCATCTTTTTTTGCTAAGGTACTCCTTTCTCTATCGATTTGTCCTTTTCGTTTTATTCTCTCTTTGATTTATTCTCTCTTTGATTCAGTTCTTTTTCTTGGTGGGTGCTCCTGTGTCACGCCCCAACGATTGTATCAGGTAACTGTAAGAGGTAAGCGGCTTCGGTCCCAACTTGCGCCCGGGTGCCGTGGCTGCGGTAAAGAAGAACTAGCGCAGGAGGAAGGTGGTGTGCTGGGGTTGAGGAGAGATGAAAGGGATAGTAGATTAGATTAGATTATTTTTTTTCTTTTATTGATAACATTAGAGGTCACCTAAAACAATCCAACAAGATAAGAAATTTCTTCCTAACTCAATACGAAACTAATTCAGACTATGATACAATTACTACTCAAATTATCCTAATTTACGACTAGAATCTGATAAAATTACTACTCAAATTATATTAATTTACTACCAGACTCTAATACAATTACTACTCAAATTATCGTAAACGACTACCTTTCTTGCTGCCGTTGTTGCATTGTTGTTCTCCGATACCCACGCTGGTATGAAATTCTGACCATGACATCATGTTCCAGCAATTAGTACAGAAATGTGAAATCTCTGATACTGCATGCATACTACTTTTGAGGAGACAACTCCCTACTCACATAATCCATCACCAATTCATGTTGCTCTCTTCGTGCATCACTATAATTTAAAGCATCACTGCCCATCATACTAAGATACTGTTTCAGCTTGTCTACCTTTGCGTTCTCTTTTGAAGCTTCTACCATTTTTACCATTGCTTCTGATCTTTTTGTTGTTGTTTCACGGTAAAGTTTCATCCTCTCAATTTTCGGTTCTTCTGTAGCGCACTGTGATGTGCCTTTTTTTTTTCTTTCACTTTCCTTTGAGACTTCACTATCTTCTGCCCTTCTGGACGGTAAAGTTGAACTGGGCTTGCCTCCTCACTGTCTTTGTCGGAAGATGATCTGTAAGTCCCCAATGCATTGTGCTTCCATCTCTTGTTCATGTCTGTGTTGTTCTTGTCGTAAATTCTTCCCCATTTCGGTTAGTCTTTGACTTCTTTCCACCAATAGTCCAATGTGAAGGGTTGCACTTCTGTTTCTTCTGCTTGTGTTGTTTTTTGTAGGCCGTGTGAGATTTTTTCCATAAGTTGGTCATCAGATTAACCACTAACATATGTGCTATTTATTCTCCACCAACACCCATTGAACAACACAACCTTGTTGTTCATCTTGCTCCAATTACTTTTACATTGTGCCAATGTTCTTCTTCCATCTCTTGGATCATTGCTATTGAACTCTTTTGCAATTTTCTTCCAAAACTGATCATACTTCTTCGAATTTCCATCTCTTGAACACCACAAGGAAATGTTGAGAAAAATTGAGGCTGAAAGTGTTGGCCATGTTGAGAATGTGCAAAATTCATGGGAAATCGTGATGGTGGAGGCTGAAAGTGTTGGTTGTTTGTGTGCTCTTAGTTTGGAGGCAATGAAGAGTTTGAAGAGTTGAAAGCAGAAGACGAGGAGTGATCCATAGAAAAAATTATAGTGTTAAGTTTGTCAAATAAGAATGTTGAAATATATTGAGTTGTGTTTATATAACCCGAGGCATTGACTACTCTTCCATCTCTTCCTCTCCTCTGGTGCACAGTTTGTAGCGCCGGTCTCTCCATTTCATATTGCATGCTCCTACTCGCACTGCGCTGTGTGTCATTTTCGAGAAAAACAATTATTCTATGCATACAGTATGACCATGTCATTTCCAAGACAAAAGCACCAGATGTGCCACTGCCTTTGGGCCTGTTTGTTTCGGCTGTGCTTTTCTAAAAAGCGGCTTCCGGCTATGCTGCAGGGCTTTTTGGCTATGAGCTGAACGGCTGGTCTTTTCTGATTTGGTGTTTGGCTATCTAGCTTTTAGGTAGGCTGACTGCAGCTTCCGAGATGTGAAATATATGAAATGACCCTGAGGATAGTAATGACTTGTTTGATGTCGTTTAACGCAATTAACAACATTTAATGACATTTAACAACATTCAACGATAATTTAACAACATTTAACGATATTTAACAACATTTAACGACTATTAACGGCGACTAACGCAATTGACGAGGCGTTGACAATAAGAGGAACATGCGTTAATGGATATAATTACAATAAGAGCAACCGGACAAATTTCTATAGATGTTGAGATAACCAGAGTTACTTCATAGTCATTGTAAACTATTTTTGAGCAAGTTTTACTGATCTTCTAGATATCAACTACGCCTTACCAACCTCAATTAGATCATAAAACTGATTAAGCATCGAATTGAAGCATGTTGCATGAATTTCTCAACCATATGAATCAAGGATTATCATATTTAATGATAATTATTACAATAAACATTTATTACAACAAATAATTATTATAAACATTTATTACATAAATAATTATTACAACAAATAATTATTACAAACAATTAATGCCCCCTCCACTTTTTTCCGGGCTTGGGACAAGCATCGGTAGTGTTAGGCACTTTGTTTAAGTCTGTTAATGTCTTAATAAAACAACATCAAGTACTTACAAAGATAATCAATGTCATAAATAAATAAATGTGTGTCATCATCAAAATCAAGTATTCAATGATGCAAACTAGAAGCAAGAGAATCCAGATTTCCATGGACAAGCAAACAAGTCAACATTTTCATGGATTCATGGATAAATATCCTACATCACAACCAAGACTACATTTAACAACAAGTGATAGCTAGCACAAGTAATATAGCATGTGCAACATCACCAGAATAATAAAATTCACCATCATTTTCAAATGGAATCATAAGTCCAGATCAAACAAACCAAAAGTGACCATAATTTAGACTAGTACCACACTCATGCTCACATTCAACATGATAATAGTTTGCAGTGTATCTTCGTGTTAGCTAATGTCAAATAACACAAGGACATGTTGAAATTAACAAAATAAAACACTGCTAATATATTAGTCATTTAGGTAAAACTATTGACCTATCAATCCATCATTCAATCTTCATGACAATAACAAGCAGACTGGTCAACATTGTCACAAGAAGAAATAGATATATGAAGAAAATCTCTAATCTTGCCCATTTACGATGCTCAATCAACACTAGATATATGAAGAAATTCCGTGAAGTAAGTAATTACTGAAGTACCTATAGAAATATTATATTGCCATATGAAAGAAAAATGGAAATCATGATGTAAAAAACATCATCAGCCTACATGGAGTTAAACTAGAATAGAACAGGGTAGTATTGACATGGCTGTGATGCTATGAAACTACAGAATGGGCATAAATCCATTTCAATCGTGCTACTTCAAAGAAAAGAAAATATAGCACATCCACTCCAAATTCAATGGACCCAACTAATCACTAAAAATTCACATCCACTCCATCAGATCTCAAGAACCATCAAAGAGAAGAGAGGATCTTTGGGCGAGGGAGCAAGAAAGGTGGGATCTTTAAGGCTGATCTAGCAAGAAAGGGGCAAGCGACTCATCGCTCACGCGCAAGAAAGAAAGAAAGGGTGTGGGGGCTGGGGGAGGAGAGGAGGCGGCTTTGAGGCCGGAGGAGCGTGGCGTTTGGGGCTTGAGATCCGATGAGAAGGAGGCGGCAAGGCATCTGCGGGAGGAAGAGGGAGGGGCGGCGCAGGAGGAGGAGGGGCGGTGCCACGTGGGGAGGAGAAGGGGTGCGGCCCAGCCGAGGGAGGTGCTGTCGGGGCGAACGAGGAGGGGCGATGGGGCTAGGGCAGCGCCGACATGCAGGAGAGCGACGGGGTTGGGGCGGCGCTGGCGGGGAGGACGAGGAGGAACGCGGGTCACAGCCGCCCCCTCCCTTGCTAGGGTTCGGGAACGGGGGAATGGAGGTGCGAGTGGGGTGCGGAACGACACAATGGGGCTACGAGTGGGTTGGGGAAGGGTTCCTCCGCGATTAAATACCTGGTACACGGCGGGTAATAACTTCGAAACATCAGGGGCAATTACGGAATGCCAATCCAAGGAAGCGCGGGAAGCCCCTCGGGGCCGGCTTCCAGCTTCCTGCCATTGTGAGAGCTTTGACCAAGAAAAGCGACTTCTCTGAGTAACCGTTTGGGGCGGCTTAGGCTTTTCGGCGAAGCGAAACGAAGCCATCCCAAACACCCCTTTACGTGGTGGGAGCGAAGAAAACAACTTGCATAGCGTTGGATTGGATCAGATATCGACAAACCAAGCAAGCATTTTTAAAAGGAAAAATTAGATATATTATCACAAAATACGTATTTTGTTTTGAAATATGTCAGTGAATAGTTTATTCTTTAAAACATATCATTGATGAGTGATCATGTTTAGAGATATGTCATTATATATTTTTATCATCACTTTTGTACATATTCAGACCCCGTATTTAACTACATATTTTCGTATAAATAAAAATACCCCACCTACTTTGTCCATTACTACCGACTGGACTCAATCCATTCGGTCCTAAATTCATTCTCACCTCGATTTTGCATGGTTCAATATTATAAAGATAGCATGGTGCATATAACAAGTTGTGATCATAACAAATTATGATCACAGATGTTAGGACTGGGTCTAGTCGGTAGTAATGGACATGATATGTGGGGGCATTTTTGTCCATACGAAAATACGTATCAAGTACGGGGTGTGAATATACACAAAAGTTGTGTAAAGGGTACATAATAGTGTATTCAAATGGTCACTCTTCGGTGACACATTTCAAAAAAGAAACTCTTCATTGATATATTTTAAAACTGTGCATTTTACGATGGCGTATATCTTTTTTTTTCCTTTTTAAAAGCGTTCCAAATCCAAAGAGGGATCAAATCAGCCATATCTTGGAGTGGAAAGAACATATGCTTAGCGAGAATCAATCAGATATTAGATTTAGGAAAGGCCAGTACTCAGTAGACAGTAGGCACTGCCTGCCTGCCTCAGCTTTTGATCATGTGCCTGTGCGGCTATGCCCATGCAGAATGCAGTGCTCCCGAGATATGTAAAGAAAAGTAAAGGCGTAAGTGGAACAAAATAAAGTTTTGCTTCCAAGAGGCATGTACCTGGAGAAGGAAGCAAGGAAAGGCCTAGCTACGGAAGATTTCTGTAGAGCCAGGGTCAGCACAGGAAGATCTCTAAGGAGTAATTAAGGTTTCTTAATGACAAAAATTAAGAGATCAAAGTATATATAAGAAAAACTCTAATGGAAGCGTGAGGTTTATTATCATGAACTAGCAGGGGAAACAAACATAAACAGAGGAAAATCGAAGAACAAGAGGAACAAAGCATCTAGTAACAATCTTCTTTTTCTCTAGTACTACATATATTCCGAAATTGACCTATGTTGATGTCTCGACTATAGAGTCCACGCAGCATATACACGAGAATTTTTATTATTATTATTTAATCTATTTTTAAAAAATATTTTAAAGATCTATCCCTAATTTTATTTTCAATTCTAACCCTTTTTGTCACGTTACAACACGTGACATGATAAAAACATATTGTCACGCTACGAACACGACGTGACAAATGAGTGCTATCATGTCACTCCTTTTTGTGTGACATGACTTAGCTAAAAACGGCGCGTGTTGGCTCAGAGGGCTATTATAGCAGATTTGACCATAGCGCAGTCGGTGGCATGACAGCACAGTTTGGTTACGCTACGGGTCATGACATGACCAAAGTGGTCAGAATTGTAAATAAAATTAGGAAGATATTATCTTTAAAACATTTTTTTAAAATAGGTTAATAATAATAATAATAATAATAATAAGCTCTATAACTTGCTTGGTTTTGATTCGACATGAGAATATAGAGATGTGTGATAGTAGCTTTGAGTTATAACTTTCTCTAGTCCACCCATGTATAGTTACAGTGGTTATCGCATGACAGTGGAAGAAACGATTATACGCCCATCCAACACCTGACGCCTACTAAAGGAGTAACAGTGCTCTTTTTATGCATGAACAGTAGGAACAGTAGTTATACGCCCATCCAACACCTGACGCCTAATAATGGAATTAACAGTGCTCTTTTTATGCATGAACAGTAGTTGCTACATTTTCTTTTTCTTTAGAGAGAACTCTGGTTACAGTAAGTAGTCAATGACGTGCATCGGTGCATGAATTCCGTCCAAGCAAAAACAACGTGCATGGCCATGGACGATGGACCCCGAGTTGCCTATCTCCAGGTAACATTGGATATTTACAAAATCATCCTGGACACAAATCTGATGCTGCAAAACTAAGAGCACACATCTAACTTAATTGCCCGGGCAAGATGGGCTCAATATAATACACCTCCACACAGGCAAGACAGCCAGACTCCATCGTAGCTTTGCCATTTGAGGTACTGTGCCAATAGTTTAATGCATTGACCAAGAGATAAGCCAATCTACCGCAGGCATCCAATAAAATTTGTTAGTGTGACAAAGCCAGCTACAGGCTAACAAGTGGCCTAATCATGGTTTGTCCGAACTTTAGGAGGCTACCCCCAGCTAAGGACACAAGATATAACACAAATGGCTGCTTGCTTAGTTTAATACACATAGAAAGGCTAACAAAACAGGCTGAAAGATAAGGCTAGATGGTCATATTCTAGTATTCTACAGGGACAAATTGAAGCTTCACCACTTTTGACCATAAACAGGAGCTGCCTTTTTCTCTGCCGAGTGGAAAGTGCGAACACAATTTTTTATTATTTAATTCTTTTTTAAAAATTATTTTAAAGATAACCTCTTTCTAACTTTATTTCTAATTCTAACATATTTGATCATACCATGATCCATGATATGACCAAACTGTATTGTTACACCACCAAAAACTGTGTTGTCACGTCACTTCTATTAACGTGACAGAACTTAGATAAAAGAACAGAGCCGTCCAAAAGAGTCAGTAGCGTGACAGTACATTTTGATCACCCCAGTGACCGAAAGGATTAGAATTGAAAATAAAATTTTGTCACGCCCGTGACCGAAAGGGTAAAATAATTTTTAAAAAAAGATTAAAAAACAATTTAAAAAAGGCTCGTAGGAACACTACACAGTAGTACAGTACCCAAGCCAAAGGCTTCCATTATTCACAGATTAATCTAAAATCTTAGAACAAATAGCAAACGACATGTGCCTTGGGAAGGTATTGTCATGCTCTATAGCCCACAAAGTGTCGAATATTGACAGCATGCCTGGATCTACATGAAGGGCGTATCAATGTTTTCTCCACCCTCCGAAGAAATTGATTCAAACCGATCAAGCCCAGCCGCCAAGTGATTTGACTTATATACCATCCTAGCATACTAGTAGTACATACATTACATGTGCTGCATCATCAGCAAGATGAGCCAGCAGCCACCATCACCCAACAAAATCATGAAGCAAGTGGCCACCAATCTCCTTTGCAAAATGCCGATCCTGGCCTCCAAATGAGCCCATCACATAGGCGTCATTAACATCCTCAAGTCCGAAACGGTGGGCGAGGTTGGGTGGGAGAGTAGCTGGAAGCGGATCAGCGATGCAGACCCTATTATCCTGGTGGAGACCGAGGGTGAGGGAGACGCCGCCGTTCCCCGCTCCACCGACACCGACCCAGACTCCGCCGACTTGCTGATGTTGTGATGATCCGATGCTGTGCTGTGTGGACAGTCCGTTATATGCGAAGCTCACCTGTCCCGGGATGGAGTGGGACATCTGGGAGAGTTCATCCGGGAAACTCTGGGAACCAGGGGTGTTGTGGTTCCTTGTGATGCTGCTACTTTGTCCGGGCTGCGAATCGGAAGGATCAGATGGCTTCCCGCTGCACTGTGACGAATGCTGGGCCTGATGATGCATGCCATGCTGACTCTTGTCGATCGCTGAATGCTTGTGCATCTGCCTCATCTCAAGGTTGTGAATTTCTTCCACCATCGGCTTCCACAGTCTAACCCTTGCATTGATAAACCAATTTGATACCTGCACGAGCATCACTAAATCTATCAGAAAGTTTCAGAAACAATAAGCACAGATTAGATTTCGCATAAACTAGTAAAACCGGTGATAACAATCAACGAGCAAGCAGCATTGCTATTCACCTGATTCCGTGTTAAGCCAGTTTGTCTTGCCAGCATTTGCTTGTCGCCATCAGTAGGATACCTGGATAATTGAAATCTGAAAATGAGACTAACGTACTAGTATAGTAACACACTGAAAGGGGAATGAATCAACCAAGAAGCTTTCACGCATCACTATCTTTGCTATTATAAAAAGATTTGGCCGTGGTGATGAGTCTACCATCAACCCCATCTTGAGTTGACATGACAGGTAAATATATGCACATATGTATAAGATACTTGAATCTTCTGTGAATGATTAGATTATCTGTGTTTGTGGTCTGTGATAATATTCTATGTGGCTTATTGATTGGATGCAAATTATATAAGAAACTTTCATTTGTAGGGATAATTACCTTATGTATCAATTGTTTTCTAAGTATATAACTTATTAAATCTTGCAAAGCATGAGCACTCGGCTAGTACTATTCGAAATTTGACTATTGCCATTTCATCAGACAGCCCCGCAGTGCAAAGAAAGGAGTAGAAAAGAAGCTAGGTGAGGATTAGATCAGGAGACCAAAGACAAATCTTGCGCTGAGGTGCTCTTCATGCTTTCACTCAGTCCAAAACTTAAACACACATTACTTTGTATGGGAGACATGGGTTCACATCTCCATCCGAGCAAGACTTTGTAAACATCTCTAATATCCAAGTTGATGCTAACAAAAAGGTAATTATAAAAAGTGAAGGCTTCAGCAAAGAATTTTAGCCAATCTAATGCGCTGATTTATATGGGATCTAACAAAAGGGCAATAATTCACAAATTATGGGCTTGAACTTAGTTTTTTTCTTTATCTAAAGGCCGTGAAAGATTGATAGCAATAATTAAGAAACAGACTGAACTCCATATAATAGCAAAATCAGTGCAAAATGGAAAGGACTAACATTAAAGTCATAATGATCAGCAACTGAACATCTTGACACCGTACCAAACAACTTGATGTAACCGCTGGGGCATAATCACAGCTTTTAGATCAAACATCATGCAAAATGATCGCACTATAAAAACTAAATGTAATATGCAAAACAAACTAAATAATGATGATGATTAATGTAGGTATGTGCCTCTAAAATTTGGTTGGAAGTAATGCCCACTGCCCACTGGCAAGTTGTTCCACGATCAGCATGTACTAAAAGCTACCAAATATATGAGAAATTGGGCCCCTTACCAAACTCATGCAACCAGGCACCTAACGATACTGAGAAGTTATGTGATTGTATCTAACAAGAATGCAATGGCGTACTAACTAGAGTACTTAAATCCACTAAGGAGACCGCTTCTTTATGATGTGTACAGCCCAAAATACACCTCAAGTGCAGGTTTAAAAGCTGGCCATCCATCATGTTAATTAACTACCATATAATAATTTGGAAGCCATGAACTCCCATCATGTAAGTCTATCGTAATAATTCAGACACCCAGGATTGATTGCTATCGCCATAACATCTATCCCATGCTTGTCATGGATTGAAGTTCTAGCATAAACCATGTCGAAGAAACAGCGACTCATCATGTACAGCCAAGTCACTATTACCCAGCTAATAACTATTTGCAACCGCAAATCACAGCCCTCGGCAGAAGCAAGTAGTTTTAAATTGCATCATCAGTCACAATGCCTTCACAAAAGTGAACATAACCATCACCATCTTGAAAAAGGTGTAAACTCCCGTAGTCAAGTGCTAATGACTCTTGATTATGATTAACACAATCGGCGGTAATTTAAGTGGACAAATCAACTTACGGGTGCAGGAAGTGCTCGAACAACCAAGCGCGGAGAACAGACACGGCGCGCTCGGGAAGCCCCCTCTGAGGCCGCCAAATGTTGTGCGGCTGACCAAAGGCACTCACGTTGTTCCCTCCCTGGAGGCCGGCGCTGCCGCCCGCAAGCCCAAACATGGCGATGTCCTTGTTCAGGCCCTCTTTGACAGCAATCTTGCTTGTGTTGCGCAGCTGGTTCAGTATCATGCCCTTCAAGCACTTGAAGTGTTTCGCCATCGCCCTCAGAGCCATTGCCGCGAACGGGGCGGCGTTGCTGAACCCCGCGACGGTCTCAAACGAGGCGATCACAGCTTGGACCTGCTGATAGTACTGCCGGTATCTCTTGCAAACCTAATTAAAAAGTCATTGCAATTGGAAGAGCGCTCAATGAGAAAATCAGCTACTAATAACGTTTAAATAAAAATATATTTCCTTGTTAGGAAAACGAAGCAGCACGCTTTTGTTTTCATGTGGATACGACATCAACAAAGCAAGCCTACTTCCCAATTATGGAAGTAAGATGCTATTAAAGAACTCTGGCCAACAAAATCGCCAATTCAGGGTACCAAAAATAGAAAGCTTTCTACATTGTACGTAGATGCTCATGCGTTGCCCATGTTCGGAGAGGACGCTACGAGCGAGAGTCTAGTACGAACCATGTGAAAGCATTTGGCAGCAGCACATTTTTCTTCAGCTCACATACGAGAGTTTATAGCTTCCAGCATCGCCCATCCCTCATCTTCCCAGAATTTGAAGACAATATTCAGTTTAAATTTCATGTAGATGACATTCCAAAGTATTCTTAGTGCTAAACAGTAAACACCCGACCAAAAATCTAATCTTTCATGAGAAAAATGGAAGGAACACAACTGTTCAACATGAACAGTGTAGAACTGCAAGGGGGGAAAGAAGAGAAAGAAATCCAAAAGATGGTGTATCAACAGCGAAGGAAATCATCATCAAATCAAAAGCACATGCAACCACAGTAAATAAAAGCAAGCCACAACTGCATCGGTGATGTGACCACTATGTGCAAGATTCTTCTCCACCCAGAAGGAGCGATAATTGCTACACCGAAACAAGGTAAAAAAGATGCAAGCCACAAGAAACCTGGAAGGAGAAATTTTAAGACGACGAGGCCACGAACTTAGTTAGCTAGCTCACCTCTTCCATCATTGAGATGAGCCTCGTCTTCTTCCATTGCTGCTCGGCGCCCGAGATGGGGCCAGCGTCGGCGGCGTCCAGGTCGTGATCGACGGCGTCGGCGCCGTCCATCGGATCCCCGCCGAGCAGGCCCTCGTCGGGGACGCTGCGGTCAACGTGCGCGGCGGTGCCGCCCACGTCGCAGATCTCCTCGAGCAGCTTCTGCGCCGGGCCGAGGAACCTTGACCGCCCGAGCACCGCCGCGTAGCCCGTGAAGGGCCCGTAGGGCCCCGTGGCGGGTGCGGGGCCGCCGAACTGCCTCCTGGGTGGCGGGGGAGGATTCGACGACGCGGAAGAGAGGGACAGCGAGAAGTTCTGCGTCGGGATCTGTGTGAGTGGTGCGGCCAGCCCGTGCGCCACCAGCTGCGTCTGCGCCAGCGTCGGGCTGTGCGGCGAGTACGACGACGACGAGGACGCGTACGAGTAGAACGGGGGAGGCGGCCACCCCCCGGGATGCTGCTGCGGGGCAGGAGGCGGCGGGGGCGAGTCCGCGGCGTCCGGGGGGAACCGGAGCTTCTCGCGCCGGCTGTGCTGCGGCACGTGGTACAGCTGTCCTCCCGCCGCCGCGCCGGCAACGTGCTGTGCATGATGCTGAAGCAGGAGGTGCCCATGCGCGTGGCCGTGGCCGTGGCCGTGGGGCTCGGCCCCACTCCCCGCCCTGCCACCGTACCCGCCCGCGGCGGACGACATGGCGAGCGATCAAGCTCGCTTGCTCCTTCCCTCCCGCACGTACGCGCGCTCGCGTCGGTGGCCTTCTCGGGGTCGGTACCGGCGCGCGCGGTACGTAAGGGGTGGTGAGCAGTGCGAGCACCTGGCCCTGGAGAGAGTGGAGATAGAGGGGAAACGACTCCGCACTTTCCGAGCGCCGGGCCTGGCTCCTTCGCTGGCTGCTCTGGTCTCTCTTCTGCGGCTACTGCTGCTGCTGTAGCCTTCCTTCTTTTGCTTCCCACCCTCGCCTTTTATTTTTCTCTTCTTTTTCCTTTCTTCTTTGCGAGGTGCTGCCCTGCTGCTGGTGGTGTTGTCGTTGGGTTCGGGGTGCCTTTCTTTCTGTAAAGGCGAGACACCGCGAGAGGGAGAGGTGAAAAAGGGTAGGAGGGAAATGGTAAGCCGTGAAAGCGAAAGCAGAAAGGCCGAGCTCGGCGGTGAGATCAGATGGGGAGATTGGAGCGAGCCGACGAGCAAGCAGGGGCGCAAGTAAAAATAGGCGCTGCGCGTAAGGTGGCAGTGGGTGCCAAGACGTGGCCCGTGCGCGTACTTGCCATTCGCGCGCCTCGCTTTGGGATCACTGCTTGGGAAACAAAACTCCTGACATTAAGCGGTAACTGCTTGGGTGTTATTTCATCTACCGGTTGATCCATATCGTTCTTTCACAAATCGGATGGTTTAAATTCTCCCAATATCACGGTATTGTGCTCCTGCTATTGGTGGAGGATGCGATTCCCATAGGGTGAGATAGTGGTAAGAGCATTTGCAACACCGGTAGTTTCTCAAGTTGTCTCTAGGGCTAGAGGTAGAGGTGTCCAAATGAGCAGCACAGTTTGGCCCCGATGTGGGCCCGTTTAGGTACGATTCAGCTGGACCGGTTAGCTAAACGGATCGTGTCGTGTCGGACTGTAGGCTCAGCTGTCGACTCAAGCATGTCATGCTGAGTTCATGAGTTGTGTCGTGCCAGCCTAGGTACTATTAACCCAACAGCCATGATTGGCCCATTTAGCCCAACAAACCTCCAACATGAGCATGACACCTCCTGCTCCACTGTGGCGTCCATGACCACCCTCCTCACCGTTGGCTCCCTCGTCGTCCGCGGTAGCTTCTCCAGCCGACATCTCCTCCTAGTCGCTGCCGAAGCTGCACTAACCCAACAAGAAGGGCAAGTTATCGAGTGAGGTGGCTATCATGGAGGTCGCCGGTGCGTTGCAGCACCTCCTCACCGCCGGTACCGTCGCTGCCGGCGGCAACTTCTCTAGCCACCAACTCCTTGTCCTCCTCGTTGCCGCCACCGCCATTCTCCTCATCGCCGTAGCCGCACTGAACCAGCAAGAAGGGCAAGGCCGCAAGGTCTCGGGCGAGGTGGCCATCATGGAGATCGCCGTGCGTGCTACTCGTCGTCTGCACGAGCTCCGGAGACTGCCGAGAGGAAGGCGAGGGCGACCGAGGAGTTTGAGGCCGCAAAGGTGGCCAAATGGGTCCGGCGCACCGTGACTAACCGGGTCATGACGTGCCAAGCCAAGTACGGTATTGTGCATGCCAGGACGAGGTCACGAACCAACCACGACGCTGTGTGTTGGGTCATATCATGCCTAGAACATGCCAACAACCACGACGCGGCGTGTTAGGTCATATCATGCCTAGAACATACCAACAGTATCGTTCCTCTGGTCGGTCCGACCGACACGACACGTTTGGGCACTTGTAGCCAGAGGTGGTCTCCAGCCAACAAAAAAATGGCATGGCCCCACCTATCAGTTGATATGGATGAAAGTTGAGGTAATTAGACCGGGATGGATAGCAGCTGATGTAGGGAATTTTTCTACTTTCTTAATTATAGTTGTGGGATCCATAATAGAAATAGTCTATACACAATAAAAATTACATTTAGCCTTAGAGGCAACTTATGGGTCCAGGAGGTCGTCCAGCCTCTAAACACTGTGCATGAGCTCAGCATGGTCAGATTTTTATCGCTGCTACTGGTGCTGGGAGCTGAATGACAGCGTCACTGTGTGAGTTTTTTTTATATTTTTTCTCTCCTCCCCTTGTTTTACGGCGGGTGGGTTGGTACATACACTTGTGTAGGTTGACCACTAGTTCAGGAGTAGAAGACATTCCATGTGCAGCGCGATTAAGTCCCCTAATAAATGTACTCCACTGGTACTAGTACCTGACTTTGTACCTCCTAGCCGCTACAGCAAGCCGTCCGTGTCCTAGATGTACAGATCAATACACCCGCTCGTCCTATAATCCTCAGAAGAGGAATGCCTTACGTTAACCTCATCTACAGTATCCAAAACTATCGGAGACACGAAATAAGGTATCGGTGATCTAGAACCGATCTTACATATAATTATTTAATTTAAGAGGACTCCTAGATATGAATCACGCAGAGAATGGCATCGAGATTTATATAGATTCGGGCCTTCTCCGAAGAGATTAACTACCCTACTCATGTGTGACTATATTGAGTATGCTGAATACAATCTAGAGAAAGACTAGGGCTTGTACTCCAGATTGCGCCTTCTCATTTCTGCCTTCTGATTTTAACCTTATATAACGTATGAAGAGGTGGCAGTTCTTCCATACGAAGAGACGTCCTAACGTTTCAATTGACGAACCGCTTGATGGAAGTTGTCGCCAGGAACGTAGCACCCCCACGTTGCTAGGCAGTTGTTGTCAGGAAGGGAGTAATTCATGCGGTTATCCACAGAAAATAACAACACGTATTATTAAGTCTCCCATGTGTTAAACATGGCACATAATACTCCCTAACTGATTAGGCCCACAAGTCAACAAATCCTATCAATTATATGGTTGTCAAAGCAAGACTGGTCAAAGTCAACCAAGTCGTAGAAGAACTTACGACTGCTCGATAGTCGTGGAAAGGCTTACGACTATACTATGGTCGCAGAAAGACCCACAACCAAGGTTTACGACCAGACAGCTTGACCTTTCCCTTATAAATATTAAGGGGTATACTTAAATATAGAGATGTTAATATCTATAATAATAATTATAGATAAACAAATAAACAAGGATTATTAAATCCTCGTCATCTAGCCCCCTAGCTTCAAGTGAAAATAATTTACTTAGAAAAAAGAGTCGTAGAAAGTCTCACGACCACAAAGTAGTCGTAGAAGGTCCGATGACCACAAAGTAGTCGTAGGATGATGGTCAGAAGTGAAAACATTTCCGACTGGTATTTCATTTTGAACGGAAAAAAGATTTGGTCAAGAAGGTAATTTCGCTTGAGGTGTAAAGACAAATTTGGTTTTATCGAACAGGCAAATTAAAGAATCTCAACCAGCTCTCACAAATCTATCTGTTGGAGCGATTACCGAGGAGGTGGCAACTGTTGAGTTCCCCCGATCTTTAACTCAATCATGCGGTTATAAAAATTTACCGCTGGTATGATTCTAGGGTTCTTATTTTTTCCCTTTGCTTCAACTGTTCCTCGAGCTTTTGTATTCTCCGCCGCCGACCAAATCACCTTCTTCCTCGAAGCCTTTCCAAATTCAATCCAACCTTACCTAGAAAAAAATGGCCAGAGCCGCTTCTAGGTGGACGGAATCAGAGATGGATTCAGCCAAGATAAAAGTTTTGGTCGCCGCCGAGAAGATTCCGAAGATGGAATTTGTGAAGTGGATTGAAGTTGCTGGGCAACATTGGCCATCGAGAGAGATTAGTCAGATCCCCGTATTTCAGGCGTACTGCGAGTGTGGTCATCGAGTATCCGCTCATTCATTCCTTACACTTGTAATCGAGCACTTTCGGGTGGAATTGGTGAACCTTGTTCCCAATTCCATCGCAATGATAAGTGTGGATATCATGGGGATATGCTCACGATCTTTATGTGATGGTACAATTGGCAATAGCTCTTTGGGTTTGTCGAAACGATCGTTTTCGGTTTTGTTGAAATCTGTTTTGACAAGTGTCGGGATAATCGGTAATCTGCGTGTAATCTGCGGTACTACCGCTGATCTTGATAATCTACCGGCTTGTGTTTGACAGTAGTATCTGCTGGTCGGTATACCGCAAGCAAAGCGGTATGGTTTTTCGAACAAGTGTTTTTGGAAGTTTTGGATTTCCTTGAGGCTGATGCGGCCGCGATTATGGAGTCTTGATACTACTCTTGATCTGATAATCTGGCCATAACATAATGATAATACCGATTTGGTTCGAGTTTCGTTTAGCTTGGAGATTTGTTTTTGGGTTATGTCATTTCCATGTTTGTTAATGCATATATGTTGCACATTGCATGTTTTGAGCTAACGTGGGTCAAGTTGTGAAGAACTTGTTCCGGAGGCGATTTCTTGGTCTATTGTTTGCAGGTGGCTTGCGTGTCAATGACGGTCAGCGGCGAGAGGATCGGGACTAAGCTAGGAGGCGAGGTCGAAACGATCATGGATGCTTGGGTGGTCGGTGACTCAAGCATGGCATGTAATGGACGAGTGGATCGAGCCGTGATTCGATCTGTTGGTTGGATCAGCGGCGAGGGTCGGTGCAAGTGCCTTGGAGGTTCGATGGGATTGGACGGGAGACTTGCAGACATGATGAGAGCCGTTGATCAACCTACACGCGTGGCGGAAGCGGCGATTGCCGACGAGATTGGACTCGGTCCATGGAGAAGGATCGAGAAGGGTATTTTGGTAATTTCACCAAATACCACCTTGGTGACCTAATACCAACCCACGGCGCAAGGCGGTGCGTCAAGAAGTGGTTTAGGTCAAGAAAAGTGAAGACGGCGCTTTAAAATGCGTGCGTGTGTGTCCGTTTGTTATTGGGCCTAACGGAGCCCATTAGGGTTAAGTCTTCTAGAAGCTCTAGACCTCATATAAATAGAGAGGGTCTTTGTTCACAAGCAGACCTAAAACACTCATTTGAAAACCCTAGTTTGGTTTTTAGGGTTTAGGGAAGAAAAGAGAGGCATAGGCTCTAGAGATGGATTGATGTGTATGCTCTTGGATGGAGCTCTTGTCCTCTGAGGGAGTGGTAACGGCAACATCATGAATCAATCTATGGATGTTCCTCCAAAGATGAGCTCCCTCTTGTGTTCTTCCTTCTCTTTTGATGATTTTGGGTGCTTACTTGATCCATTGGTTTTGGTTGTTCTTGTGCACTCTTACTCCTTCTTTGTGACATGTGGGAGCGTATCTAAGGTCACCTAGATCATCATTCTCCCACGAGCAAGAGTTGGATCAAGTTTTTCGTTTTGCTCGGTTCTTTGCCCTTCTTAGGTAAAACTGAAAAAGATCGAAACTTTGACGTAGATCTGGACGATCGCCACTTGGAATAGGTTCCTAATACCCATAGGAAGGTGTGTTCCAAATTTGGTGGAGTTTGGCCTTACGGTTTAAAAGTTCGTCGATTTTCGATTTTGTTTTCAGTTGTTTACGTTCATCGTCAGGACAATCGGTACTACCGCACTTTTGCTGAGTAGTACCGCGATCTTGATACCGACATTTACTCTGATAGTACCGCGATCTTGATAATACCGCGCTTACAACAATGATGAGTACCTTTGTCCCCGATTTTTGAGATTTCTTGAGGAGTTCTTTGCTATGCTTTGAGGGTTTAGGAGTGGATTCATTCAAGTCTTCCACGTGTTAAGCATTCATCTTCATAGCTCTCATAGCTATTGGAGTGATTTGCGATTTGAGAATTGAATCCATTATCTTTGCAAAAATAAATTGGTGCTCCTATTCACCCCCCCTCTAGTCGCCTTTCCGGTCCTACAATAAGTGTGTTCGTGTACTTGCGCGAAGCTCACTTTGGGATCCTTCCAGACCTGGAGCTGTTCCAATACTACTATGGAATGAGCAGACAGACTGGAATCGCCGAGAGCTGCGGTCTGAAGCTCCACGACGGGAAGGCCAAGAAGTACATTTAGAAGTTCACTCGGTTGTCGTGGCCAGGGGGAAGAAGAAGTGGTTTTACAGGGACACGACTAGTGAAGACAGTCTTTCCTTTGTCGGGAAGTCTACAGAGAAGATTGCTTTCTGGGATTCAACTCCCAAGGATCTTGACTGGATCACCCCTACATTCAAGCCATCAAAGACTTGAATGAAGAGGGGCTCACCAGATATCACGTGGTAAACGATTACGAGCACATCTCTTGTGGATGTACTCGGGGGGCTAATGATTCGACCAGAGATTATGATAAAAGTAAGTAATCTTTCAACTTAGATTTCTTTTGATTAATCTTAAGCCTGACCACTAAGTGTTCTATCTGTTTGCGTAGATCTCCCTGAAACATAGATTGACGTCTGGGTCAAACTCGTTTGTGAGAAGGCTTCGCCACCTGATGCAGTGGCTCCTCGAATCCTGACGGTCGTATCTGCCTAGGAGAAGGAGAAACGTCTAAAGGTAATAAATGGAAGATTCTTTCTTTGGCCCCTCGTAGTCGTAGAATGTCCTACGACCACAAAGTAATGTTTCTTTTTCTGACCTCTGCCGAAAGTAAGCATGGAAGACTGTCAAGATGATCAAGAAGTCAAACTGGTGGTTATTGGCACGGATGCAGAGCAAGTGAAAGCTACTCCGGCCAAAAAGCGTCAACTTGAAAAGACCATTGACAATCAATCGGCGGACTCAAGTTTCGATCTGACCAGGCCCTTTGCGAAATTCTTTATAGACATTGTTGTTGCAGAGAAAGTCAAGGCGAATGAAGCGATTGAAGCCCATAAGCACAAAGCCCCTAAGACCAATGTACCCTTCTACTACGATGACAAGACTTCTTCAGTCTCAGCTTCTCACGGCTTTGTTAAGCGATTAGAAAAGGAGAACTGAAAAAGTTTTGTATCTTTCGTGAAAGACATCGCCGCGTTGGCAGAACCTATGGTCGAGGAAAGTGCTGCTTATGAGGTGGTCGAGACAGATCTCGACCGTCTGGCGAGTCAGGAGGGTCAGGGAGAGGTAGCTCTCGCTCAAGACCCACGACCAGATGTGGTCGTAGTAGACACAATTCTTCTACTCGAATTTCGATCAGATGTGGTCGAAGAGATGAAGTCGAAGAAATCTTCTTTAGGGAAGGTTTGTTCTGGATTCAATATCAAATCTAGGAAACGAATGTATGTAAAAAAGACAAAAGTATAATAATAGCATTTACTTTTTGCTTTCTAAAATTTGACATGTTTTCCTTTCTGTGATCTTAGCCTGACTCCTCTAGCCCCCGCGGGCGCTCCCCTCGAGAAGCCCGTCGCCACTTCTTCTACAGTCGAAGAGACAACAAATGTTTCTCCTACAGTCGAAGAGAGGGCAGCGGAGGCGGTCGAGGGATCGGCCCCTGCCCCAATGGTCGAAGAAATCGTTGCCACTGAGGCTACTACGACAACTGAGGTGGTCATGGTAGCAAGTGCGGAGATGCCTAGCAAAGCGGTGGAAGCAGCTAACAGAGGCGGTGATGGAGCCTCCGACCACCGCGCCGGGAAGGAAGTCGTCGAAGACATTCCTCCCGGTCCTCAAGGAGAAGTTACCATTTCTGAAGAAGAAGAAGAAAAGTACCTCAACTTCTTCTCTAAGTTCTTTGGACCTGCTTCCGTTGTGGGATCTTCTGCATTCAGGTCTCGTAACCGAGTTCCTCACCCTAAGGATATTCCTGACAGGGGGAATATTTTCGATGACGAGCGCCTCGAAAAGGTGTGGTGGAACCGAGTTGAGGAGATCGATGAATTGAAGGATCCCACAAGTGTATTCTCCATGTTTGTTCGAATGAGCATAAATGTAAGCATCTGATGCCAAACATTTACGTATGTGGTTTGTTTCTCGCTTCAGATTGTCTTTCTTTATGCAGAAAGCTTCGAAACAAATTGTCGATGTTGTTTAATACAATCGACAACTTATACAGCTACGACAACAACAAAAATGGAACTCTGTGAGCAGGCAGAGAGATGGTAAGCTACTGCCATTCATAATTGTTTTTTACTCGACTACTTGTGCAGTTCTCATGTCTACCTTTAACCTTTGCAGGTTTAAGAGTGACGAAAAATCTATGGCGGACACACTTGATCGCAAGAAAGTCGAGATGGAGAGGCTAAGGGATGAAAAACTCAACCTGATGAAGAAACTTCAGGAGGCTAACTCTGCAGCTCTCGATCTACAGAGTGATATAAATAGTAAGTTTGTCTCCTGTTTTTTCTCTAATTCTTGCTCTTTTCAGAAAAAGATGTCGAAATGGGTAAGCTCCGAACCGAGGTCAATGAAAAGGGCTTGGTTGTTCACGAGCTATCCTGTATCGTCAAAGAAAAAGACTAGATGATTAAGTCGTGAGAAGAGCAATCTGCAAAGAAAGATGCCTCCCACGACAACGAAGTTAAACAACTTGATGCTCGACTAGCAGGTAAGTAGCTCCCTACCCACGACCAGTGTTGCTTACGAGTTGTTTAATGATATGTTTCTGACTAGTTGTACTCTATTTCAGAGCGAGCAATCGAAATCAAGCGACTCCATGAAGCTTTGACTCGTAACCAGGAGCAGATGAAGTCAATGAAGATCTACATTCAAGACAACATATCCCTCCTGAACAAGGTTTGCTAAGGAGGTGACTCCACTTGAGGACACCAGGTTTGCCTATACGAGTGCCATTGGAGAGCAAGTCAGAGCTGTAGGCCAACCAGGCTGACTTGATAAGAAAAGCGGTCGAAGGAGCAATAGGCTATGCCTTAGCAAAACTTAAGGCGTACAACCGTAATCTTGATCTTCAACCAATTGAGGACGACTTCGACTGCTTCGAAGTAGAAGCAACCCATCTGATCGAAGAGGTGAAGCCAGTCAGCCAAAAGGCCGTGGAGGAGATGCAAATTGGATCTCGTCCATAAGAGTAGATTGTAATAGGAAAACTCGTAAAGACGAGTCTTTTTGTTATGAATATATATACCTGCTTTTTAGTGCAAATTATTTTGTCGAGTAATTAGTAACTCATAAGATAATAAATAGAAAAAGGAAATTGAATTTAAGACTAAGAATTGAAGTCATATTAATGATTTATCCTAGCCCCCGACTATTTGCTTAGTTTATATAGATAAACTAAGTAAATAGTGTATATAAAGGTTTGCTTAAAAATAAAGTTTGTCCTACTTGTGTTGTCGATCTTGATTGTCATGATCTGGTCATAAGAGTTTAGTAGTAGATAGACACTAGAAAGTTCCTTCTAGTGGGGCGGACCACGTGCAGAGAGGAAAGACTTCGACTAGTGAAGCTACATTCTCCGACTATAGTAATCGAATCAAGAGCATTGACATGAGTGGGATAAACTCTTTGAAGTGCCTTAAAAGTTTATTCAACCGTTTTCAGTAAATTCAATTTGTTTGACACTGATGGCAAGAGTTGGAAACAATACGACGCTAGGAAATTCCTTTTTGTGGGCAGGTCCATATGCAGAGAGGAAAGAATTCGATTAGGTGTGGTGTCTTTCTTTGACTAGTTTAAACTCATCTGAGGTTACTAAAAAGGAGTCAAACAAACTATAAACGTATACTCCACTTAAAGGATTTTCAAAAAGTAATGAAAAAATAAATCAAAGTTAAAAAGAGCTGGCTTGAGAATGTTTCGACCAGTTTTGTGAAACCCAATCTCTTTGTGTTGGTAGCAAAAGTTAGGAACATCGCGACACTAGGAAGTTCCTTCTAGTGGGCAGGACCATGTGTAGAGAGAAAAGACTTCGACTAGGTGATGTTACCCTTCTTCGACTAGTGTAAAGAAAAACTGAGTGTATAAAATTGACCGAAAGACTGTCCAAGCACAACTCAAAAGTTAAACAATAAAGACTGAAGAAACCTAAAACTTTATTGATATAGTAAGGAGTTACACATAAAATTTACGTAACTGATCGATGTTCCAATAATTGGAGAGAACTTGGCCGTCTTCTATTGCTAATAATACCGAACCAGGTCGCGTAACTTCGATCACTGTGTAAGGACCTTCCCACTTGGGGGAAAGCTTATTCCTATTAGACTGGGACTGAATTTTCTTCAACACCAAGTCACCTACAGTAAGGCTGCGAGGTTGGACCTTACGATCGTAGTATTTGGGTATGGCTAGTTGGTAGACCGCCGAATGGATCAAGGCTTGATTCCTCTGTTCTTCGAGCAGGTTGATGTCATTTGCTCGAAGTTGTTCTTAGGTAGAGTCGCTGAATGTTTTGACCATTGTCGACTGGATTTTTAGTTCTGGTGGAAGCATAGCTTGAGACCCAAAAACTAGGAAAAATGGTGTTTCCTCTGTAGCCCGACTTACAGTCGTGCAAACGACCCATAATACGGAGGGTAATTCTTGTACCCAAGCCCCCGAGCGCTTGACAAGCTGGTCGAACACTCGGGGTTTTATGCCCTGCATTATTTGGCCATTCACTCTTTCGACTGCCCATTACTCTGTGGGTGGGCAACAGAAGCATAGCATAACTTATTACCCAACTAGTCGTAAAATTCCTGAAATTTCGCGCTCGAAAATTGGTTACCATTATCTGTAAGTATTCGAATAGGAACACCAAATCGAGTAATCACACTTCTCATCATGAACCTCTTTGCGGCTTCCGCTGTCATCTCAGTCACAGGTTCGACTTTGATCCATTTTGTGAACGTATCAATAGCCACAAAAGGTAACTCAAAGCCCCCTGGTGCTTTTGGGAATGGCCCTAGGATATCGAGACCTCAGGTCGCGAAAAGACCATAAAAGAGAAATAGTTTGTAATGCCTGAGCCAGTTGATGTATTTGCCTGCTATGAAACTGGCATTGCACACACTTCTTAACCAACTTTTTGGCATCATAAAGGGATGTTGGCTTGTAGAAACCTTGTTGAAAGACTTTTCTGACCAGCGTTTTGTAGAAAGTATGAGTTCCACAGATGCCCCCGTGTATGTCTTGAAGGAGGTTTAATCCTTCTTTCTACGATATGCATCGCAAGAGTACCCCTTGAGTACCTCGTTTATAAAGGATTCCTTCGACCAAAGTACATATTTTGGCCTTCCAGGATAAATGATCTGTCTCGAGATCATCAATGGATAGTGTACACTTCTGAAGATACTCGAAGATGGGATTCATCCAGGTATCCTCATACTCTAGAGATGTTGTTTCAATAGGAGGTGTTTCTAGTGCTTCGACCAGAGACGGCTTCTAAAGCTACTCCAAGAAGACTCCGTGTGGTACTTGAGATAAGGAAGAGGCTATTCGAGCTAACTGTTCAGTAAGAAAATTATCCTTTCGAGGGATATATTGCAACTCGAAACCGAAAAAATACTTTTCAAGCATTCGGACTTCCGATAAGTATTGAGACATGGTCGTGTTAGAGCACTGTCACAATTTTTCGACCTGATTCATGACTAGTTGAGAGTCAACACTCACGAGTAGTCGTCGAATCGAGCGCTTCATTTGCTTTCATAAGCCGACCAACAAACATTAAGTGATACCCACGCGTTGTTAGTTGCGGGAAAGTGTAATTGAATAGCATACTTTAAGGTCTCTCCTGTAGGAGATTTCAGGACCACCCCAGCCCCTGATCCACTTAATGTAAGCAACCCGTCAAAGTACGTCGTCCACTGGTCGTGGGTATCGTACTGGAGATCCTAAATAGGTTCAGGATTTGTCCATTCGGCGACAAAGTCTGCCAAGATCTGGGATTCAATGGTCGTTCGGGATACAAAATGGAGGTCGAACTCCCCAAGTTCTACTGACCATTTTGCCATCGCCCTTTGCTTCCTGATGCGGAGGACCCTTTGCTAAGGAAATTCAAACGGCACAATTATCTTGTGCGCCGGAAATAGTGTCGTAGTTTTATCGAAGAAATGAGAAAGGCATATAGAAGATTTTGAACGTGAGGGTAACGCTCCTTAGGCTTGTATAAAACTTCGCCTACGTAGTAAACCGGTCGTTGGACATTTTCACGTTCTGCGACCAGTACCGCGCTCACTATCTGTGGCGTGGGAACTAGATAAATTAAGAGTGTCTCTTCTGGTTACGAAGAAACGAAAACTGGAGCACTCATAAGATACCTCTTGACATCCTCAAAGGTTGTGTTTGCCTCTTCTGACCACTCGAAACCCTCATATTTCCTTAGAAGTTTGAAGAAAGGAAGGCTTTTTTTTCTCCCAGTCGTGCAATGAAAGGACTTAAATTAGCCACACACCCTGTGAGTTTCTGGACTTCTTTCTTCGTGGTCGGAGGGTGCATTGTTTCAATGGCCTTTATATTTTTAGGATTTGCTTCAACTCATCGTGCAGAGACAAGGAATCCAAGCAATTTCCCCGAAGAGACTCCGAATACGCACTTTTCGGGATTGAGTTTCAAACATTGTTTTCTGATATTGTCGAATGCTTCTTGCAAGTCGAAAATACAATTAAGTTGCTTGATTCTTTTTACGAATAGATCATCAACATAGGCTTCCAAATTTTGGCCTAGTTGAGGGCAAAAGTCGCTTGTATCAAGCGTCGAAAAGAAGCGCCGGCATTTTTAGACCAAATGGCATTTTGTCATAGCAAAATATCCCAAATGATGTAATAAACACGGTCTTTTATTTATCATCTATACACATACTAATCTGGTGATAACCAGAGTATGCATATAGAAAACTTAATACTTCACAACCAGCAGTAGAATCAACCAACCGATCGATACGAGGTAAAGGAAAATCAACTTTTGGACAAGCTCTATAGAGATTAGTAAAGTCTACATACATACGCCGACTACCAATAGACTTTCTGACCATTACAGGGTTAGCCAACCACTCTGGATGGTCGACTTCTCTTATAAAGCCTGCTCTAAGCAACTTGTCCAATTCTAATTTGATGGTTTCTCATTGATCAGGTGCAAATCTCCGTAATTTTTGTTTTACGGGTTTCTTGTCAGGCCGTAGAGCTAGTTTGTGCTCGATTACTTCCCAGGGGACTCCAGGCTTGTCAGATGCTTGCCACGCGAAGACATCTACGTTAGCTCAGAGGAAAGTGACGATGGAATCTTCCTGTTTGAGGTCGGAAGTAACCCCGATGCGAACAGTCTTCGAGGGCTCCTCTGAATTTAGAGGGACCTCCTTGACTTGATCGTTCGACTTTGACGTAGTTTTAGGCTTCGACTGCTTGGTAGAAGGATGCCCCTTGCTTGCTTCTCGAGTCGGTATTTGGCCAACCATATCGAGGGACTTGTGGTCGCTTGTAAGCCCGTAGGTGACTTGGAGTAAACCCCACCAGGAAGGGGAAATCTAGGTTATAACCGTTCGGGTCCGTTGGTGAGCCCTACGAATGTGTGGTAGAACTAGTAGGAACAGAGTGCTCCCTCATATCCTTTGTCGGGGTAGCCCTAGAGTTACGACCACCAGATGTTGATAGAATCTCAGAATGATGGCTTCTAGGATTTGCCTCGCCAAGTCGAACCGCCTCAGGCGGGCTTGAACATTCGGATGGAGTACCATCGTCATGTTGTGAGCCTTCCTAGTTGTGGTGCTGATTGTGGTCGGTTAGACCCTTGTCCCATGAGGAAACTGGTGTAGGATCAAGGATAACCGACTAGAGCGGGGTGAATAGGAGGTTTTTAAATTTTTTAACAATTTAACAATTTAAGCCAATTAATAACTTAGTCTAAACAAGTTACACTTCTAGCTAAGCAATTCAACACAAGAAATAAGCTATAAATGTAAATGCGAGAATGGTAAAGACTAGAAATAACCGCAATGAAACAATGATGTTTTTCCCGTGGTATCAAAGACTTGCCGGTCTTCACTAGTCCACGTTGAGGAAGCTTGACAACTCAAGCCGGCTCCACGAATTAAGCCTTCCCTTGATCACTATGATTGTTCTTCCTTCGCTCCGGAGATGGGGAATACCAAACCACTCACAAGCTTGCACCGGGCCTCTTCACAATCTTCTTGAAAAGATCACCGTGCTCCACCGCCAAGGTCGTCTAGGAGTTTGGCAAAACTCCAAGAGTAACAAACCGATGACCTTTGCTTGACGGCGCTCAAGTGCAATAGGATCAACTAGGATGAATGGATGCACTTGAATGAACTCAGCCACATCACAATGAATGCACAAAGGAATTTTGGTGTTGAGTGAGTGTTCAAGGCTCTCAAGGCTCTATAGATATTAAATGGACACTTGCTCCCTGTCCTTGAGCAGTGTGGGGGGGGTATTTATAAACCCCACCAACAATTATGACCGTTGGGACCAAGCCCCCAACTTTCAGCGAAATGCGGTTCAATCGCCAACTAGGATGCGGTACAACCGCACTTGAGTCAGAGCACTGTAACGGCTAGAACAGAGGCATTTAATACTCTAACATAGCCGTTGGAATTTTCCGTGCGGTACAACCGCCAACTAAAGTGCAGTACAACCGCATCGCCCAGTCATACCGTATTGACGAGCGGTACAACCGATCGTAGGGTTTCGCTGAAATGACATGCTCTCTGGAAAATATGTACCGCCTTAGAAAAATTGGTACAACCGCAGCGCGGTTCAACCGTTTCACAAACGCGGTACAACCAATTGTTAAAGAAAGCTCCGAGCCAGAATTACATTTGTTCTGGTTTTATCAAACCGCTAACTAAAAATCGGAATGACCGCAATGCGGTAGTACCGCTCAAAGAGCCGATCGTACCGCATTAGCACTTAGTTGGCAGAACCAGTCAAAACCCGGTAGTACCGCCAAGTAAGGTGCGGTCATACCGCTTTAATCGGTACAACCGCCAAGTTAACTTCGGTACAACCGATTTTTGACAAAAGCACTTAGAGCTTCCAAATTCAAATTCAAATGTATGCATGATCCTAAATTGATCCATATGGCACAAGAATATGCTATCAATCTACTAGTCATGATCTATTTTAATAGTACGACATTTATCCTATAATCCGGTCTTCCAAACAATTCTCCTAAGACCGGTATAACATAAAAAAAGATCCTAGACTACTTGTACCTTGACTTTAAAACATGTAGATCTTCATGTCTTCCTTTAGCATGCATATTTACGTCATCAAGTTCACCAATGGGATTTAACCTTGTAAATACTCAATAAACACGTTAATCCCATATTCACATATTATCATTAATTACCAAAACAATTTTTAGAGGCCTAGATGCTTTCAACTGGTCCCTCAGTTGGACGTACTGTTTGTGAGGGAAAACGATTCCTCCTCATCTCCATCAGTGGCATGGCCTGCTGGATCCGGCGAATGATCTCTGGAGGCAGCATTACCATCGGATGAAATAATACTCAGTTCGTAGTTGAAGCCGGCATCCATGTCGATGTCTGCGTAGTCGGCCAAGTCAAACCAACTCTCCTCGTTAGGAAAAGAAGGAGAATTTGTTGACAAGGACTCATCGGAGATCTCCCCACGGACGGTGTCAACTGTCGGTAATCAAGAACCGATCTTACGTATGTTGTTTGATTCGGGGGTCTCCTAGATAAGAATCACGCAGAGAATGACACGGGATTTATACAGGTTCATGTCTTCTCCGGAGAGAATAACAACCCTATTCCTGTGTGGCTATATTGATTATGTTGACTACAATCAAGAGAAAGACTAGGGTTTGTACTCCAGATTGCGCTTGCCCCTTTCTGCCTTCTGAGTTCAACCTTATATAGCATATGAAGAGGTGGCAGTTCCTCCATACGAAGAGACGTCCCAACGTTCCAATTGATGAACCGCTTGATGGAAGTTGTCACCAGGGACGTGGCACCCCCACGTTGCAAGGCAGTTGCTGTCAGAGACGGAAGTAATTCATGCGGTTGAACACATAAAATAACAGCGTGTATTATTAAGTCCCCCATGTGTTAAACATGGCGCATAATACTCCCTAACTGATTAGGCCCACAAGTCAGCAAGCCCTATCAATTATAGGGTTATCGAAGCTAGGCTGGTCGAAGCCAACCAAGTCGTAGAAGAACTTACGACTGCTCAATAATCGTAGAAAGACTTACGACTATACCATGGTCGTATGAAGACTCACGACCATGGTTTACGACCAAAGAGCTTGACCTCTCCCTTATAAACATTAAGGGGTGTACTTAAATATGGAGATGTTAATATGTATAATAATAATCACAGATAAACAAATGAATGAGGATTATTATATCCTCATCACAAGGATTTCCCGAAAGTAAAGTCGGTATAAGATAACCATAATTAGAGCTGGCCATGGGTGGCCCGCCCGGGCACTACGGGGCCACACGGTCCATCGTGGCTCGACTAATAGGTGTGTCGTGATGGGGTGACGGTCCAAGCACGGCCTGAGCCCATTTAACCTTGATAGGTCGTTTCGATCCACTTAGCCTGTTGGGCCCGAAAAAACAGGAAAATATGTTCAATCCAGAAATAGATATAAAAATTGTATAAAATGATACAAGCATATTGAAATGTAATAAAGAGCTTTATTAACGTTCAAATGGCTATCTCATTAAAACATTTGCTAAGTAAAAACTCAACATGAGAAAATCTTGGCAAAGGAAAAATAGTACATGCCATAACTCTACATGCATCCTCGTTCTACGTGTTGTTGTCTAGATACAAATTTTCGGACACCTCCGACAACTTTGGATTTTTCATAGAGTGTTGTGTTCGTGAATCAGCTTGTTCCCAGTACTTCATAGTTAGAAGTATCTCCACCATCTCACTTGTGAGCAACTTGTACGACCATTGCGCAACGTGTATTGGGTACCTAAAAATTCAGTGCATACATTGTAAAAACTACAAAACTTATACATAAACTAATAAGAAGTGACATTAAGAAAATAATTACTGTGCACAAATAGGAACTAAATTTAAGTTGGGATTATTTTGATTAAGCTATACAAACCATACGAACATACTCTGTAATTTTTACAGATACTTTATTGGAATGTTGCTCTTTTCCTAGTTTAAAAAATATTTTTTGCACTAACAGAATAATTATTGCGCACAAACGGCTGTTATAATTGTGTTGGGATTATTTTGATTAGGCTTTACAAATCTTACTAAGCCACTCTACAATTTTTATAATTTTTTAATAGGTATTTTGCTACTTTCCTTGTTTAAAAAGTGTTTGTAACATTTTTTTAAATATTTACCGGGTGCAAATAAAAATAAATAAATTTTATAATATTTTAATTCAGCTCTACGTTACCTATGTAGCAACTTCATTTTTTTTTTACAATTTTAAGATGTGCCATGCCATTTTTCTAGTTTAAAAAGTATTTTTGGCACTAGCAAAATAATTACCACGCACAAACAGAAATCAAAATTATGTTGGGATTATTTCAATTAGGCTATACAAACCATACGGACTATTGTGCAATTTTTACAGATTTTTAATTGGTATCTAGTAACTTTTCTTGTTTTAAAAGTGTCTCCAGCATTTTTTTAAATACTTACCGTGTGCAAATGGAGAAAAAAATAAAATCGTAATATTTTAATTCATCTCTACATAACATATGTAGCAACTTCGGTTTTTTTTTACAATTTAAGATATGTCATGCTATTTTTCTAGTTTAAAAAGAATTTTTCGCATTAACAGAAAAATTACCGCGCACAAATGAAAACCAAAATTAAGCTTGGTTATTTTGAATTTTGATTAAGCTCTACGTAACCTACTTAGCTACTATATAATTTTTGCAGATTTTTAATAGGTACCTTGCTATTATCCGAGGTGTCTTTCTTTTTTTTTCGATTTATTCTAAATCGTTCGAGTACTACAACATAAATAATATCTGCACGATGAACTAAACTATACGCTAAAACGATGTACTACATAAAACAACTAAAATTATTTAATCTATTGAATTCTATGTTGCTATTTTTATTTGTTAATCGATAAGGTTTCGAAATAATGTACGAAGTTGTAAAAACATTTACCTGCAAAATGATCGACCGGATCTGATGCTCTGTCTCTTTCTCCACCGCTAAGAACTGGCAGAGCTTCGCTACGTCTCTTTTTTTCCCCTCTCCTCCCTCTCTTCTCTTTTTCAGGAATTAAAGTGACATTTCCCCCGATTTGTATGGTTTAAATAGAACTAGTTACAGGAACCCCCTGTTTCCTGTTGTCATTTTAATGACGCAAAGAACAGATTAACAATTGTCATGGCCAAAATAATGCGGCGGAAGGTAGACTGATGACAGACAGTAAACATGGTCTTTGTCGCCAATTCCGACACAGATCTACTTTTATTAGAAAAAAAATCTGACTATTTAATTCTGTAACTAGCTTCTTAATTAATATTATCTTTAAAAAAATTGGCGAAGCGGCCGCAAATCATACGCGCCGTTCAATGCATCGCATCGCATCGCCTTCCCAGACCAAACCAAACCCTCCTATTGGGTGGGGGCAGGCGCTGGGCCCCTGCGGAAGCAATCACCTGGCTGGGCCCCACTTGTGACATGACCAAACATAGCACAGCCCCTGGCCCACACGGGCCGCCTCGCCTCGGCGCACCCCACCCACGCCCCCGTCGACACACGCACAGGTGGTGCCTCTCGTCCCCCGTCTCCAGCTCTGTAACACAGCAGAACGTACAATCATCGACAATCGTCGCGGCGCTTCCCGGGATACGGCGGTTCTCGCTACGATCGTTACGTCGCGGGGGATGTCACTAGGGGCCACATGTCAGCGCCTCATGGGGCGCGGCATGATTAGCAAGCAGTGCGTCAACGCAACGCAACGCAACGGTGAAGGATTTTACTAGATTGACAAATCCAATTCGTGCGCGCTGGCGCGGTTGGCTTAACGCGAGCCCACCGCGGGAGCGCTACCATACGCAACGATGGGCCAAGATTAAAGGATGGCGCCGTTCCTCCTGGCAGCTTCGTCTTCTCCATAAGCGGCGAAACTTCCTTCTCCTGCGATTGCGTCCACCGGCGGCGAGGGGTTAGGGTTCACCGGAACCCGTGTATAGAGAGACGAGGGGGCGAGGGCGGCTCGGCGGTGGTTGTGCCACCGGCCGCGGCTTCGGAGGAGGGCGGCGGCAGGCGGCACGACGAAGCCGGCAGTAGAGGAATTAGGTTTGGCGGGGACCGCGGCGACGGCGGGTGGGGAGTGGAGCCGATGCGGCGAGGCGGCGGGAGGCGGGCCGACAGTCGTGAGGGAGCCGCAGCCCGAAGACGGGGAAGATGGACGGCAAGGACGGCGTTGGACTGGAGGTGGGGAAGAAGGGGCCGCACTGTGAGACCGCGCACTCGTTAGCTCGTCCGTACTAGATGCTTGCAGGGTTAGCTAGCTAGTAGCTAGGACAGGTGAAGGGGAAGTGACGTGGCTGCTGTTTCTATTAACCTCCCATCCACCCGTCCATCCATCCATTCGCCGGTCCGTGACAGGAGGTTTAAGCCGAGAGCAAAGATACGAGGAGTACGAAGGCACAGTACTGGGTGAAGGAACTACTCCTCCGGGGTTATGCTTTTGTTGTCACTGCAGGGCTCCTCTGTACAGCCGGTGTAGCATAACTAGCTACCTAGGCATCTACTACGTGCACAAACAGGTGAAAGGGAAGCCCTGGATGCGTACAGTGGCAGGACAGTGGCGCGCTCGAAGGGTACCCATGCTCGCTTTACGACACTGCTCAATGTTTCATGCGAGCACATGCACAGGCTGAATTTTCGGGAGATACAGTGTCTTTTCACGTCCTATTTACATGATTAATCACCGTGACGGTGTATTTGTACATATAACATTGTTGTTGTATGGTCACCGTACGGCAACGTCTTATTGCCCACCGTTGCTCACCGTGTCGTTTGTTCTCGCACGGTCGTCGTGCGGCAACCCTCCCCTATGTGGTACATATCATTTATGCATATTTTTTTGTAGGAATTTTTAAATATAGTAAATGAACTTCAAAAATTATGATTTTTTTGTGAAATCTCCTGATACAGTGTATTTGATTGTGTATTTTTTTAAAAAAAATTGTCTGTTTTGAACTTTTCTCGAAAATTCATTTAAATATATTGTTTATAGGAATTTTGAAATATATAAAATGAGATCCAAACGTTATGATTTTTTAATGGCTTCTTACACAGTGGATTTGATTATGTAATGTTCTCCAGAATTTCATATGTTCTGAAAACGTTTAAAAAATTAAGGGTTTAAGTCTAGAAAATTAGGGTTTTAGGTTTCGGAAACTAGAGTTTCATGATTTCATATAACTTGGAATGTGTGAAGTTTAGTATCACGTGGACCACTCTAGTAAGAGACAATCATTAAGGGTTTAGGCCAATGCCTGACCTCCCTCCTCCGCACGTCTGTCGCTTGCCTGCAGTGCTACGCCTCGACAATGCCTCCGGAATTCCCGGCGCTGTGACTACTCTAGGAATTCCCAAATGGGATACGAAGGGTCTAGTGAACCATTTTATTTAGTTCCTGTGCTGATTGATGGGCAACGTAAAAGAGAGCAACTTTGATCGTGCCTTTGAGCTAATGAGTAAGATGATGCATAAAAGCTTCTAGGGACAGCGGCATGACAAAGTGTTTTTGCCATGCCACGAACTCTTAGTGAACCGTTTGTTTCCGTTCCTGACAAATGACAACATGATTTCATGTTCTCCTTAGATAGTAGTAGTAGTAGTAGTAGTACTCCAATCGAGCTCGTATGATGCCAACTTAACTCCTAAAAAGTCTTAACTGCCAGAGTTTCTAACCCTTTGGAGCAAATACAGAACTTTTTTTAACATCATTGTAATAGTAGTTGTCCTGTTGCATGTTGCGGTGTTGTTGTAGTATAAATTTGAAATAGACCGGAATGTTTGCTAAAGACATCGAGAGTTCAAATTCTACCACTACTACTATAGCAATCTTACTAGGTGAAGAACTGAAGACAGATGCCACGTTATTCACTACCAAAATCTAAATAATAGTAGTACGATCAAGATCTTGCTTTAAGCAAAAGAAAATAGTATAATACCGAAAATCTAAATAATAGTAGTATGATTAGTACTACTATGGGAGTTCAAATTATGTCACAACTACTATAGCAATCCTGCTGCACCTAGAGTGGTCTATGTGGTACTAAACTTCACACATTTTAGGTCACATAAAATCATGAAACCCTTAATGTTTAAGACGTTTTCAGAGCATATGAAATTCTAAAAAATATTACACAATCAAGTCCATTGTGTAAGGAACCTTTAAAAAAAATTCATAATATTTGGACCTCATTTTCTATACTACAAAATTCTTACAAACAGTATACTTAAATACATTTTCTAGAAAAGTTTAGAAAGGATGAAATTTTGAAAAAAATTATACATGCAAATACACTGTGTCAGAAGGCTCCACAAAGAAAATATTTTTTGGAGCTTATTTTTTATATTTAAAAAAATACTACAAAAAGCATGCATAAATGATTTTTTTAAAAAAGGAAAAAATTGCTCTGATATTCTTGCCTGACAGATAGATGCTCTGATCTTGTTGCCGCATGGCCACATTGAGGCACCGGGTGACGTGCCGCGCGGGGGAGGGTTGTCGCACGACGATCGTGCGGAAACAGGCGACGTGGCGGGTGGGGAGGCATTGCTGCATGGTGACTGTGCGGCAACGGTGTTATATACGTAAATACGCTGCGGCGGTAGTTAATCCTGTAAATACGGCATGGAAAGATATTGCAAAAATTCGCACAGGCATTGTGGCCGTGTATACGTAGAGCCGCACCTTTTCAGTTCTTCTGACATTGTATCTGGGACCTGTGGGGTTTTTTTTCCCTTCTAAATTGGCTATGTAGAATGATTGTGCTACTAGTGAAACTTATCTTGACCATTCTTCCGGAACAAATAGCCAAATAACACATGGGCTCTCTGCTTGTCCAGATCTTGTTATACAAGAAATTGTCCAACCAGTGTTTATCATGGGGTGGTGTGAGTGTATGCGTATGTCTTGCACTCTATAAAGTTAAGAAATTGTCCGACCATCGATTCATCTTGATCCAGCAACTTTTATCTAAAAATCCTAGTGAAATGTTGTAACCGCCTAATTAAAGGAACCCTTGCGGTCGCTTTGCAACCAGAGGCCTCTCTAGGCTTCCTTTAAGATCCTATTTGATGAATCCATGAATTTCGTCAGAATTTTATAGGAATCAAATACCGATCCTTCACAATCCTTTGTAAACGCGTGCTCTATTTCAAACAGGGGTTGAACCAAGGTGCGCTAACACTAACAGGATGGCAATATGTACGAGAGGTTGCCGGTCGGCTGCGGTAGAAAAAATATCCGAACAATACATGTCGGTGCCAGCCTGCCGGGTGTTACTACCACCATCCTATCATTATTTTCCCCACCGGCGCAGTGCATCGGAAACCGTTCACGGGCGAGACGTGAAGCTAGCGGCAAAGCACAAGCACGCACGTACAGCTCTCTCCGTGTTTCACAGCACTGTTCGCGCGCGCGCTGTGTCCACTCCATCACGCACACAGGCTTGGGTTGTTTTCCTCGCCCCACAGGTGATGGACGCAGAGCTAACTGCGTCCAGGGCCGCGCGCGTCAGGTCTAACTCGCAGAGAGAGAGAGAGGCAAAAGGCGCGGTAGAATGAGGAGTCGATCGCGCGCGCCCGAGCTTTCCGTCGAGCCGCGCGAGCCTCGAGGAAAGCATGCGAGGCAGCGTGGGTGCCTGCGCTCATCTCCCCTCCTTGCACGTCGTCAATGTGCTATTATTATGTGTGTGTGCGCCTGGCCGGATCCACATGTTGTGTGCATGCAGTGCGCTGTGCGCGGGAGCGTGCAGCGTGGTGCGTGGCAGGACGCGCCGCGCTTTTTTTCCTCTTGGACGCAGCGCACGTGTTGCCTTTCGTCTACCATCGCTGCCGCATACGCCAAAAACGTACGTGCGCGCGTGTGCACGATGCGAGTCTGGCGAGCTTGTGTCGTCCGTGCGTCTTGAATTCCGATGGGCTCGTCGTCCCCAGCTAACGGAGCAGCTGCTCGCCCGGCCAGGGAATTGGGATGCAGTTAACCATGCGCGCAAATAAAGACACGTTCTCAAAGACGGCACACGACTCGATTTCTTATCAATGGAGGGAGCCTTACTTTTGTGGGATGTCCGGGCGCGACGAGTGAAACGGGGACGTAGGCTACAACGCGCTAGCTAGGCATGGGCGGGGCTCCACGCATGCATGCGCTTTTGTATGGTGCGTGCACGCACAGGTACGCGTATTATGCATCAGACAGAGCGAGAGAAAGCTGATTCATATGGGCACACCCTTCTGGTTCAATCATTTGTGCCCAATTATTACAGCAGTGGAGGTACCATGTAAAGGCAAAACCCCAAAAGTAAAGCGCGTGTTATACTCTGTACTCTTGTTGCGCAGCATCTCTGAGATACGATATAAGCGTGTACGATATTAAAATCGAGAGAGATGAATTTTTGTAGAGAAAACCGAAATAGCGGCGACGAAGCAACCACGACAAGAGAGAAATATTTGACGAAACCAACTACAAATTATTTAAGGACAACCACAAATGAGTACAAGCAGGGGCATACGTACAGCCAAAAAATGGCAAAAAATTAAGTATACAATAGGTGTATATACTAACAAGTGGTCTCAAAAGTACGTATTTCCCATTTCAGCTCGTCACACCCACTCTCTATGCCAATCTTGCTCTATCCCCACGCGGCCCAACTGGAAACATCACGGCCCAACTGAAAGCAACAAACAACCCAAGTGTTCAGGTGAAGTCCACGCCCACGCCCACGCCCACGCGTGACGCCTCACGACCATGCCCTAACTCTCTCATCTCGCATTCTCTCGATCTCTCTTTGGCGGTGGTGCAATGACACACGAGGCATGCGGCAGGGAGTGGGGCAACGGGCGAGTGGTGAGTAGCCATCGGCGCAGGTGGCAATGCAAGCGCTAGGAGCGGCGAGCGGCAGGGCAGACATGTGGCTGCTTTAGAATTTGGTGACAATGAAACTCAGCGGGGTGTGCATCAAGAGATGGCCCTAGGTAGGCTGGGTGATACTCGTTGGGGATCCCACTATATTACTGTTATGCATGTCATTTCTTTGTATCATTCAATCTGACAAGTTCTTATAAAGATTGGAGAAGACCATACTTCAAGCACATATGCTATACAAGCTCAAACTATGTTGACATCGTTTGAGTCATTTGAGTTTGTTTTCATGGCACACTTGTTGCTAACCATATTTGGGATCGCATATGACTTCAACAATGCTTTGCAAAAGAGGGATCAAGATATTGTAATGCTATTAATCTCATTTATTTGACAAAGACTCAATTGCAGTTATTGCAGGAGAATAATGGATGAAAAACTTTTCTTAAATATGTAACTTCCTTTTGTGTGAAGCATGTCATTAAAGTTGCTAAAATGGATGGTTTATATAAGCTGATTGCAAGATCCAAAAGGTTCTTAAAAAAAGTAAAGAATCTCCATCACTTCTGTGTTGAAATATTTTTTAAGTGTAATTGATGGTCAACTTCGAGAACTTAATGACAGGTTTGATGTGGTAAACACGTATTTGCTTCTTTGCATGTCTTCATTCAATCCTCTTGATTCATTTGTTGCTTATGACAAGGATAACTTGGTTAAGCTAGCTCAGTTTTATATTAAGGATTTCTCAAGCGCATAATTGATGCATCTTTTCTTTCAACATACACACTTCATTGTTGATAGGCGTAGAGATGAAAGGTTTAGAGAAGTGAAAAATCTTATTGAGCTTTCCGTTATGCTTCTTCAAACTAGGAATCATCTCAATTATAAAATTATTTACAAGCTTCTCAAATTGGTGTTGATTCTTCTGGTAGCAACTGCTAGTGTTGAGTGAGTATTTTCTTCAATGAATTATGTGAAGAATAAGCTAAGGAATATGATTGGGGAGCAATACTTGAATGATTGTTTGGTTACATTTCTCCAGCGAGAATTGTTTGTCCAAGTTAAGGATGATGGCATCATATCTCGCTTCCAAGCCTTGAAGGAATGTCAAGATAGATTGTAATTTTCTTAATTATTTTGTAATTTCTCTAAATTATTTGAGATGTTGTCTCTCGTAAGAACAATTTGTACTTTGTTTTTTTTGCTACTGTGAACATTTTATGTTTTACATTGAACAACATTTCTGCAACTTGGAACATCCATCATGGAAATTCTGGATCCGCCACAGTTCCATTCGACGGGCGTAGCAATCCTTCATTAAACATCTCTCTTGTCGAACATATGTGGAACCAACAACACAAATCTAATATCAATCAATGAGAAGTACTTGATTGGTTAACGACTAGTGCGTCCGAATCATCTCTCGTTACTACCACTGAGTATGCACCCTTCATTGTCTTCAAACTTGGATAACCTTTTATCATATGATATTTCTCGTTACATAGATAGCATACACATGTACCCTTATTTTTACCCTTCTTCTTCCTGAGATTATCGCTTTTCCTGTAACACACCTATGACTGTTAATGCTTGATCACACAGGGATGAAAAATTTGATGACTTCTTCAAGGACACCGCCTCCAAAAAATTCGTAGCTGTCTCATAGAAGTTGAGAGTGCTTTTCTCGATGATAATATTCATCACCAGTTGTTTCCATGATAATTGTAGAGATGATGTCAATGCGACGGCATTGTCGTTCTCCTAGATTTTCTCATCCACCCTGGTTAGTTATGTAATATGCTTATTGAAGACATTGAGATGATCAACAAACCGTATGTCTTCCTCCATGTACAACATGTGCAATTGCTGCTTTAGTACCTATGGGTTTATCAGCGACTTTGTTATATACAACAAGTTTTCCATAATTTCTCCCGCAAATTTTCCATAATCACTCAGTATTTTACATCATCAAAGGTACGTAAATAGATTGTATTGAAAGACTTTCACTGTATCACTTTTCAGTCTTCGTCGAATGGCACTATATGACACCTGTTGTAGTTAACTGGTCTTACATGTATCTCTGACGTGCTCATCAGAGCAAACGCATACGATGATGCGTAAACTGTAGCTTTCCTTTTGACGTGCGTGATACGCGCGCTTCTCGTAGTCTGCAGGAAATGAGTACGTGGTAGGAAATTGCTCCAGCTGCCGAGAGAGAGGCCGTAGAATGACTCCCAGTTAGCAACGACACTGAGGTCAAATCAGAGGAACCAGCTAGCTGCACCGTTTCTTTCTCTCTTTTCTTACTGATGGACGCATGACATTGTACGTATCTGTTTGGTTAGTTCCCTCTTTAAGGAGGCTGGCTAATCACAGTCCCGTCTAGCCGTCCATGTACCGTATGTACCCCGCGCTAGCATAGCTAATCTAGCTCCCGACTCCCGTGGTTGTCACGGACTACAACGCACCACTAGCATTCAAAGCACAAAGCGTCCCTGAAGTCTGAACCCTCTCAGATCAGACGAGATATACGTACGTACGTACGTAGGCCAGCGCAGTGGTAGCACTTGATTGACATGCAGCGGCAGGAGTACGTGGGTAACGTGAAGTACAAGCCGGAGATCTCTATGCTTACTGCCTTACTCCTGCCTCATCATCCCCTCGTCATTAGATCGATGATTTGACACCTTGCTCTCTGTTGCAAACAAGATCGATTAACTTCAGCTCGATGCATCACACATCATGCGATGCCTGATTAATTTCAGCTCGATGCGTACACCATGCAATGCAAGGCATGCAGGACACGGAACGCATGCAAGTACCGTGTTGCATACTATGTGTGCCTGAAGCTAGCTGCTGCCCGTGACGTCAGCACGTTGCATCGGCGACCTACCACATTACGTGCTGTCTGCAACTGCGGTCTGCAGGCAGTGCATTTAAGTTTTGGCTTCTGCCAGTGCCTCAACTTAAAGCCATGCAGCCAATTAAGCTGCCGCGACACGCCGTTCGAGAACCCAAGTCTATTCAATGCACTACAACATCCATCTGCATGCACGCATTGGTCTCTTGACGAAGAGCTATGCTAGTATGCTGTAGCTGTAGCAACAGCGACGGTGATGGCCCTGAGGACACTGAGCATTTTGGTCGTGTAACGCAGCGTCATGGGCTCACATATCGATCGCTGGTGTAGTAGTATCTTTCTGTGATGGTCCACACGTTACACGAACAGTAGACGTGCCATACCAACGGCGAGCATAACTACTACTGCTACAGTCGACGTTAGGTGTAATAGCTTTACATATATCGCATGGATACTTAAAATACTTTCAGTTCAACCTTTTTCTCTTCTCTTCTTGATAGGCTTTTCGGTTCATATATCTTGGTGTATGACATGTCTGGATAATCACCGGGGTGGCCCCCGGGTTTGGCCGCCGGCCGGCATGGGCGTACATGCCTTTTCTTGGAATTTAAAACTGGCCGGTGATCGCTGATCGGATCGATCTGGCCGTGTGCACCTATAATGCTATAATGCGACGATGGGTACTACGTCAGGTAGGGTTCGGTGATGACACTGGACATGCGTGCTACACCTAATGCTAAGGATTTATAGGCACTCTAGTATCTGGTCAAGATCTAGTGATTGATGCGGTATCTGGATAATTAAAAGCCGCCCAATAATAGGAGAACGTCCCCTACTACGATTGCAGAGCGAAGCAGTAGTAGCCATGACATGATGCGAGTGCGTGCTATACCAAGTTACAAAAGTTGTCCCTATAGAACACCCTGAAAAATGATATAAGCATGCGTATGACAGAGCGGTAGGTAGACACACCATAACTTAAAGGAAAAAAAAATTGTAGAAAGAGGTAGAGATGGGTGCTGCTGATCAAGGACATGGCTTAAAAATTCCCTGTAAGGCCCCAATAACATGTTCATAGTACATGATCTATCTCTCTTGGGAAAACAGAAAATAAATGGTGAAGCGTATGGTTCGAATGATCCAATCAACAAATCATGGCAGGACGTGGAATGGGCCAGTCCACCCTTTCGGCCCTAGTTGCTAAACCGTGGTGGGCCATTAATTGACGGCAACTCCAACATCGGCGAAAGGTACTCACTACTAAAAACTAGTAATGAAAATAATTGCAGAAGGTGTACTACTGAAAACTGCAATGAAAACAGCCTGTATCTCGCGCTAATGAGGCAGTGAGTTTTTGGCTAATTTAGGCTCCTTTTGAAAGGAAATAGCAAATATAACCTCTTCACGATACAAATGAGAAAAATGATACTGCAGCAGGATAGTCATGCGACACGTGTCACCTATCGAAGCTATCTACCGCACTCCCAGTCCACTATCGCCTATCGTGCGCGACAGGTGACAGGTGGCTTGCCGCGCACGAGGAGTGCGGTAAGAATGTTATTTTTGTTATTTCGAACGCGAGATGACTATACTTGCTATTCCGTTAAAAAAAAACCCGATAAACCAATAACTGGTGGCACAATATCATTAAATTAACTATAGTTTTAGTTGTTCTTATCCCCTTTGTGCCTACCAACACAACAAGAGCAACTCTCCTGACTCCTGGTGTTGCTTTTGTTACTAGGGGGGGTGCAGGCGCAGGCGCGATGAATCAGCAGAGGTCGGCAGCGTGGTAGGCCAGGAAGCAGTTACTCATGGTCACATCTGCATATCCAATCCAAGAACGAAGCGTGAACAACCGCGCAAACGAATGGAGCAGAGCATGGTGTCCAGTAGAACACCTCGATGGAGGATGGCTGCGGTGCAGATAGATTATTTTGCAGGTGGGTGCGGGGAGGCCATCAGCTGATGTGAAGTCCACTATAACACGGCGGGGACTCATGAATGGCATACATGTAAACGAACACAGGAGCCTGATGTTAAAGCACACTAAATCCAATACTAATGGGGGCATCAACGAATCCGAGGAGGGAAGCGTAACACCTGGACTAATGGAGGCATCAATGAATCCCAGGAGATAAAGTTCAGCTTGATGAAACGGTGGGACGAATGGGTAGTTTCAGTTCGCAACAAAATTCTGAACAGAAAACCAGGACAACTCTAATCAACTTTCTTCGCCAGACTGGCGAGCGCTGCAGATGCGGTTGAAGCATATCAATGTATCCAAAGTTGCAGCTATCAAACACTGGAGCGATGGTGAAGCGGCGGGTACTAATGAATGGCATACATGTCAACGAACAGAGGAGCCTGACCTTAGAGCACACTAAATCCAAGACTACCGGAGTCATCAATGAATGCGATGAGGGAAACGTAACACCTGGACTAATGGTGGCATCAACGAATCCGAGGAGATAAAGTTCAGCTTGATGAAACAGTGGGACGAATGGGTAGTTTCAGTTCTCAACAAAATTTTGAACAGAAAACCAGGACAACTCTAATCAACTTTCTTCGCCAGACAGGCGAGCACTGCAGATGCGGTTGTAGTATATCAATGTATCCAAAGTTGCAGCTATCAAACACTGGAGCAATGGTGATTGGTGAAGTATAGATATCCAAAGTTGCAGCTTGTAAGTTATCCTAGCCTCTACAAGGCTTCTAGACTACCCATCTAACAGCAGTACAGCACGCCAAGACGGGACAATGTACGTGTCACATGTACCCATCGTCAGTCGTGCTCTGCTTTACTCACTGTCATGTTGCTGGATCAATACATCAGTATACTGAATAGCAATGAAATGACTATTGTTCCATTACGATGGAATTTGAAGGCAAAATGATACTGGAAAGAATTATTGTTATCAGGAAAAGAATTAGTGTTACAGAGCACAGCACGTTCTTCGATTCCTCCAAGTGTACAAGCGAATTCCGTAATAAGTTAAATAGTAAATACAAAAGGAAAATGCTTTGATTCAGGCAGGTTATAGAGTATGGTAGACATGTTCCTTGTGATAATAAAAAAAATTCCGGCCATGGGCTTCGGTATGAGAAGGCAGACAATGTGAAACCAACTAGAACCTATACGTGGTGCTGCAGTTCTGCAGAAACAAAAGCTTCCAAAGATCTCTTCCATTGGAAGCAGTTCTTTAGCTGGAACAGCAAGAACCTTTTGTGTTGCTCGATGGTTCAGCCGCGTTAATAGTAGTTCCTTGCATAGAACGCCCATTCGTAGCTGCAGACTCCTGCGCAGCAAGTGCCTTCTTGCTTACAGTCTGGTGAATTTCACTCAATACGGTATGGAATGCCTTCTCCACATTGACTGCCTCCAGTGCAGATGTCTCAAGGAAGGAATGACCTTCCTTCTCAGAAAATGCTTGGCCGTCTTCCTCGGGGACGGATCTTAAGTGGTTCAGGTCTGACTTGTTTCCGACCATCATGACAACAATGTTGGCATCTGCATGATCCCGGAGCTCTCGGAGCTACCTCTGAACATTGTCGAAGGTCTGCTTCTTTGTTATGTCATAGACTAGGAGTGCTCCAACCGCACTCCTGTAATAAGCACTAGTGATTGCACGGTATCTCTCCTGACCAGCCGTGTCCCAAATCTGTGCCTTGACAGTCTTTCCGCCTATCTGTCTCAAAACAAAAATAAACGTTTGCTGAGCTGCACTGCAGAAAAATATGGCGCTATCAGAAGTATAGAACAATTATAAGAAAGGAATACTATTCCAACTCTATGATCCGCAAAAACCATTTTGCTTGATTGTTACATGGCGATAATGTCTCTATGCATACAGGTTGCTAAGAACAACGACATTGTTGTGTGGTTTAAGCACTGGGAGATCCACAGTTGAAGGATAAACCAAGTGCACAGCTTATTCTGTGAGAAACAGGCAACGCAACAGTCTGCTGCTACATAGCTTAAGCTACCTAGCCACACAATCAGTAATGAACAAACGAAGAGAACCATATGAAAAAAATGGATCTCACGTCTATTATAAATCTCACGATATGGTTGGATGTTGCAGACTGCAGCGTTTGCAAATACAAGCTACTTACCCTTGTGAATTCAAGGGCAGAACAACCCGAAGTTAACAACCTTACCATAAATATACACATCGAAAAGTCAAATTTAGTTACAAGCAATTGCGAATCTCGCAGAATATCTTCACCAGCACTTATTATGGGAATGGTTACAATTCTCAATACACCGCAGATTACTGAATCTTGATTGACAAGTCGAGCTCCATGAAACAGAAAAATCTACCTATCATTGTTCTTTTCTTTTTACTGAACTTCCTGTTTTTAAACCCAGACAATGAAATGCCCTGGCCAATAAAAACTTGTGGATATACTTGTAACAAAAACTAGTTACCACGTCTGTTCAAATAAAAGTAAGAGAGACTGTCTTCTTGTTCTAGCTCTCAGGACAGGATCAGGAAAAATAGAGCTTAGCAATAGTTCATTGTTCAATAAAACCAACGAACGACGAGAAAAAAGGCCATTTCCATCCTTATGGTAAGTTGGTAACTGGACAGAATTGGTATGCAACTAATCTAACAGCAATTCATTGCTCAGTACATGAGTACAAGCCAAACATAAGGAAAAAGGGTCCTACCAATCAATCTAGGTTACACCAGCACTACTACTAAATGACACGAGGCTTATGAATCCAACAGGTTGTGGACACCAACTCTGCTCTGACATATATGGTGGGACGTCGGTCTATTCAACTAAAATTATTTTTCCTTCCAATGCAGCACCAACATGATAGTAACAGTACGATCAACAAGTACTAATGGTACAGTCACCTTCAAATTTCTTAACAATATTGTACTTGGGACATGATCTACTAGCCGCTTTAAAAGGAAAAAAAGAAATCGTGGCAACAATGGATAGGAACTCTTTAACAATCTAACCTAATACTGCCACAAATGCAGAAGGAACTGAAGAGAAAACCTACAGCAACATTTACTTTTTTATATACAAATTTTACGGCATTATCGTGTGTCCGTCGTGCAGCTAAACAAAAATGCGTTGCATGTCATTGTCAGCGCAGGCATGAAACATCATCCGTCCTAGGAGCCCCGGCCGTGGTCCGCACAATCATTCATCCAAGATCCCCAGTCCCAACACGGCGACACGAGACGTACAATTCAGCACGCGGTGCTCACAGTCTCGCACATCAGGTCAAACAAAGCCCCTGTTCAGTAGCCTAACCCGCAATCCATCGCAGGGTCGCATAACGGTGACGCGCAATTGTAATTGTACCACATGGGAACCAACCGGAAAAAGAAAAACTAGCGACGCGATCAGATCGGCGTGCGTTGCGTGCCTGGATGGTTCGGGTGGCGAACTCGACGCCGATGGTGGACTTGGACTCGAGGAAGAACTCGTTGCGGGTGAAGCGGGAGAGGATGTTGAACTTGCCGACGCCGGAGTCGCCGATGAGCACGGTCTTGAAGAGGTAGTCGTACTCGTTGTCCACCCGGTGCGCCATCTGCTGATCTCCTCCGCCTCTCTTGTCTCTTCCCCCCTCGCTCCCTCCCTCCTCAAACGAATCTGGAGGCAAATCTCCTTCGCACCAAAACGCGACGCTGTTCGTTCGTCAAAACGGGGAGGAATTTTCGTTCCTGTTGGGATTTGAAAAGGTGGGGGCAGATCCGAGGGAGGGACCACGGTCCACGAGGGGAGGGGAGGAGGAAACAGGTGGATCTCGTCTCGTGCTGAGCTGGCCCGGCTTGGCGAGTGGAGTGTTGGTTATTGGTGGGGTTTTATTTATAACCGTAAAACTAATTTTTGTTATTACGAAATTGTAAAGATGGCACCGCTTCCCGTTCGCGGAACCCACCTATCACGAACTGAAACCGCAGAAGGAACATACTGCGAACTAGAATCGCGGAAGGAAGGATTACATTCATACTTAATCACTAAAGGACAAAAATCTATGCTAACGTGGATCCGATTCACAGTACGTGCAGTGGCGGAATTAGAACGAAAATGATCAGGGTTCACCACTTCACCATACATATAACAACATATATAATTTTTAAGCAACATTATACTAAATAGTAATTTATACGGCAAACAATGATAAAATGCTTCATTCGGCCTCAATGACCAATAAAAAGAGAACAAAATAACTAAAATTTTTGAAGTAAAAATAGTATAATAATAAAATAAAAATAAATATATATTACCTTTTTATTATTTACATTCTTTCAAGTTTATGGAGTGACGAACAACAACATTAGTAGCACTATCTGACGCTTTCCTTTTTGGAAACTTTTCCATAAATTTATCTGCCACTTGTCGATTATTCGAAAACTTTCCATAAAAATATAGGAATCATGGTATGTTCAACAATTAAAGAATAATATATTAGAAACATACGTCTAGGAGCAGGAACATACTTACTTAATATTATAGTAAAAAACTCCTAAGTTAAATCCAAAGTATGGTCCAACATGAGCACATTGATGATGGATATCACTTGCAGTTTTGCCTCTGATTTGCAACGAACTAGGCCGGAATTCCAAAAACCCAAATTCAAACCCAAAGTATTAACCCTACATTTCAACAAAAATCATCACATTGAAACCATAACTCACAAATTTAGCCTCTTGGCTTGAAAAAAATCGGAAGAACTGAAGACCGGTGTGGGCAGCGGCCGAGGCATCCCTCCAGAATCCACATTGACGGTTGCGGCTACTGGCCACCGACCATGCGAGGCGAGGAAAATTGTGAGCCACAGGGGCCGAGAGGAAGAGGAATAGATGCGGATTCCACAACCATGCGACACACTCACACGAGATGTGACTGGGAATCACGCGTGCGACTGCCAGTGTTGGGCTGCTGGTTTTGATGCGTGCAGACATGCGAGTGCTATTGGGTTGTGTTGACTGCTCATGTTAACTGGACCGCACTACTGGCTCACCCATTCGTCCTGGTCCAGCCGCGACCAGTGGGAGCGGAGCAGCTAGACTATAAAAAACTAGAGGTTGAACTGAACCGAGGTGCGCAACTTTTAGACCAAATAGAATGTGAATGTGCGTTTGTGTGTTGTTCGGCTCGTGGGTTTGGAGTCTCCGAGTTAGGACGGATTGGATTCTGGTCTCATCAGCAGCCTGGTCCATCTGGGGTTGCGGGGGCTGTTCGACTCGGCCCAATCACATATCGCAGAAGGTGGCTGCGGGCCGTTGTGTTGGCATGACCCAGTAACTAGATATCGTCCCAGTTTAGATTTTTACAAGTCAAAACTTCGTAGTTTGGACTTTGGACACCTCTTCCTGAACGTAAGGCTGTGAATAAGTGTTGGCCAGAGTTGCGACTTGAGGAGGTTCGCATCGAAAGGTGCCTGCGTTGTGTACGCGTGCAGTAAGCCAGTAACTAGACATGTCTCCCTCTCTCTCTCAAAAAAAAAAAAGAAAGAAAGAAAAAAAGTAACAAGAGATATCTAAGTTTGGACTTTGGACTCAAAGAGTTCATACAATGTTCTAAGGTCAACAAATTTGATGTCCTGTTTTACATGATTTTTTGTTAACGTATGATCCTTTATCAGGTTTTGTAAAGTACTTTATATTTATACGACTTTCTAGGACTCGTCCAACGCTTAAGTTGAACGTCTGCGAGTGATGTTAAAATCATTCGAAAGAAATGTCGTGACAATTGCACACAAAAAAAAACGGCATCACAGTATGCTCTGCTGCTGACGCCCCGCCACAAGATTGTTAACCAATAACCACTACCGAGGGCCAAGGGGAGCTAAATTTCATAGATCTCGGATGCGCAATGCTTAGCAATGGTCCTAATGTAGTAATGGGCAGTTACAAATCAAGTCGTTGATGTGTTGTAAAATTTGTGATCTTCATTTTTAGAGAGAACACTGAAGCACCTCCCAAAATAAAAACTACCTTCAATTGCAAATACAAGCAATTCTGGAATCCGTACATGTAAAACATCTCTAGATTTGACCATTAATATAAAAACTAGCTAGATTGGTCACATAAAAATGGATCATTAGATTCATCGTGACGTATATTTTCATAATACTTATTTTGTTTCAACTTATTATTTCCTTGCAAAAATAGATAGATATTAGTGGTCCCAGTGGTATCTGTTCAAAATTACTTACTATACGATAATAGCGGTCCAAGTGATATCTTGAATGTCGTCTCCATGTCCAAAAACAACTTATACACACAATCGGATGACACAACTACAAACCAATCTTCCATTGAGGATAAGCTTGTTGATTACTACAAGGAACATTGTATGTTGCCCTTACAAACTCCGGTCAATTCGAGCCACTCACACCGCTCCCCTCACCACTCGTTCTGATTCAAGCCAGCTCGGCCAATTGACAACTCCCCAGAGCTTGCTGCCTGTTTGACTAAACCGATTTGAGCAAACAACGTCCTGAATCAATCCGAGCCACTGACACCTTTCCACGAGACCATGCTGCTTATCTCAGGCCAGATTAGACGTCTCCCAAAAGGATTCTACCTCATTCGCTAACAAGCTTCACGTTGAATTCTTCTCTCATCCCTTCCAAGCTCCAAAGCAGCAGCAAGCCGGCAACTTGACGTGTACGACCCTACGTCTCAATCCGCGAATAATTCTCACCATCTGGATCAAGGTAGTTAGGATCGTAATCCAAGTTTTAAAGTCTTACGACTCTACGAACTCACGACAGCCTATCGATCTAAGTTTTATTGCCGATCCGATCCTACTCAAGGTCGGTAGGATCGCGATCCTACTCTTAGAGTCTTACGGTTCTCTGACCCACGACAGTACTGTCGATCCAAATCTCAATGTCGATCCTACTCGTAGAGACTTAGGGCAATTTTTTTTAGAGGCCGTGCTTTGCGATATTTTGTTTTAGAGCAAAATTTGTTGATATTAATTTCGAGAATGAAACTATAAATAAACAAGGAGCATGCAAAATATTGTATCGATTATGGTAATGCTAGTACAAATATCTATATTATGGCATGAGCAATCTTGAGCTTGATAATGATAAGCTCTTTTTATTCTGGAGTATGTCTAGCTACTTTTAAGGAACATGCAAGTGGTAAACCATATAACAATCATACAAACTTATAGTATAGATGTTAAATATGTGTATTTTTACAAATCAGTAGAATCGCCGATTCTACGATTCGATCTACGATTCGATCCTCTGGGAGGCAAATCGATCCGGCTCGGGATCTCGACTCGACTACCTTGATCTCGATCCGCTCCGGTGCGTTAGGTACTTTTAGGAGTTATATATATATATATATATATATATATATATATATATATATATATATATATATATATATATATATATATATATATATATATATATATATATATATATATATAGGGCCTTTATTTAGTACTCACAGGAGTATGTACTCCCTTCAATATACCATAGCGCTCATATTATACTTCTTTATCATTTTCAAGATACTTAAATACTAATTACAAGATACTCAATCGACCTACTTGAAAAAATTCATTGGAGCCCTTTGTTTTTGCTATATACCCTTTTTCATATATAAAAAAGTATATACATAAATTTTGCTACAAAAGTGAAATTTAATGAAATTTTTCATAGAACTCACTTTGGGGTATCTTATAATCAATATTGGAGTATGCTCAAATAAATAAAGAGGTATCGTCATACGATTTAAGTGGTATATGAGAGAGAGTATGACTTAGAGTACCATACCATTTTCCTATATATATATATATATATATATATATATATATATATATATATATATATATATATATATATATATATATATATATATATAGAGAGAGAGAGAGAGAGAGAGAGAGAGAGAGAGAGATTACAAAATAAGCGTCTAATTGATAAAATTCTGACAATAAGTTGTTGTCACCTTTTGAAATAACAGCATGCCTCTGTCACCAGTTGGATTGGCGACAGGAGGCCTATCGTCCAACAAACAGGAGTTAATGCCATTGTCGCCATTTCGAACGGCGATTGACTTCGAAATAAACGTCATTTCAAATGGCGAGCAAAAATTAATGTCTTTCTCTTCTCATCTACTTGCACTTGTCTCACTTCTTTCCTCAACGCCATATCTCAGTCGTCGAGTTCGATGAGCTGAAGAGCTATGGCATTGGTGAATGCAACGCACACCAACTATCCAAACCGTGGGGTCCAAGCAAATGCCTTGTGCTCCAACACCAAAGAGAACAAGGGACGGGTGTTCTACATGTGTTCGTGTTTCTCGGCGAGTCTGCTTTCTGCGAATGTCAGTATTATGATATTTTGTTTGTTTTGTCATTTCTTTTTGACTATTATGTGTGGATTTATGGCGGTGGATGCCAATACTTTCAGTGAGCGGACTCTATTTGTGTCGTGGTGGAAAGAGCAGTTGAACATGGGGCAGAACTTCCTAATTGATGCCTCTCTTCTTTCCGCCTTGGTTGATCGTTGGCGTAGGAGACCCACACGTTCCACTTCCGTGAGGAGATGCGGTGACACTACAAGATGTCGGCTTCATTCACCGCCTTCCGTTCTTGGCCGTGCGCTTGTTCCTCCGAGGTCGCCGGATTTGGAAGGCGTCTCCATCATCGTTTAAGCCACCTATCCTCGAGAGGTCAAAGGGCATTCCACACGGTTGGGCTGCGACGATTCATGCATTGCCCAATTGGCGAAGCGGAGGAGGTGGTTCGATGCCACTTTATTGCATATTTGTTGTTTATATTCGGTGGATCATGTTCCCTAGCACGCGAGGGACATGGTGTACCCGAGTTATATTCACCTTGTTGAGTCTATCGTGGGCGCCGACGATGAGGACGTGCCGCAAGATATCTGATTGGGATCAGGCGCGACGCATTGTCTTGGCGTCGCATGACTTTGTCGAACGTCATAGCGTCGCCGAACAGAGCAAACCGTGCTCTCGGGTTGCCACACGCTATTCTGGTTGTGGTCGTGGGAGCACCAGCGATCGGACGGCAGTGCCAGCGCCCTCCACCATCCTTACCCGCACACAACATTTCTATGGTGAGGCGGACGAGGAGGATCTTGTGGAAGGCCCGACCATGGGATCCCGATGGATCGTGCGTCTTGATCGGTGGTCTAGGGAGAGGTGCGCCGCATATACCCCGAGTTCCACAATGAATTGAGACCACGCATGAGAACGACATAGTATGGGCTCCTTGGGCGAATGCCCACGTGCGAGGCACGCCCCCGACAACTTGAGCTCGCTATGCCACCGGGATGCGGCGTCTTGGAGGACAACTTGTCATCTGGTGTTCTCCCACATGGTTGAGCCGCACAACCCACAGCGGTGATGAGGCGATTCGACTGCACCAGAGATCCCCCGCTCTAGGGCGACCGGCTGCGGCGTAGTCACTTGTAAGTACATTGCATTGCTTAATAATATTGTAGATCCTTTAGTCATATGTTATGTCGATACCATAATTTATTTATTTTGTTGGACCTTGAGTGAGACAAAGAAGGGCAAGAGCGATGGTCGCTTCAAACGCAGCAGTAGTGGGTAGATGCATGGCGACGGCCATTGATTCGGTTTGGGGAGGCACGGCCGTGCGATCTAGGGACTTCGACCGCATGCTTGGAGTGGTACGTCACGAACACGCGACGAGATTGATCGCACCCCCGCCCGACATGCAGATCCTAGTCACGCCGAACGCTTGGACTTGGGGATGGACCCGCACCGTGCAGCACGCAATGACGATTCGGTACGTTGAGTACGTAGTAGATTAACCACCCTCCGAAATAGGGTTAACTAACAAAATTTTGTTTGTTCTGTAACCATGCAGGTGGATCGTTTGGAGATCGCTATCGAGCGCGGCCGCCGGGAACTCGAGCGGGGTACAAACAACACAGTGGACCGCCTTTTTCGGTCTTGAAGACGGTTATTGATGATGTCAAGCATGTCGTTCGTAACATGACCTGCGGAAGGCCCAGCGATGTCGACTCGAGGCATCGGATGGAGCGTAGTCGCGTACCCTCGCCCCCTCCATCTTCCCGTCCGAAGCGAAGTCGACCAAATGCGAAGCGGCATGGGGCCGAGGGTCCGCGCGCTTGCCACGCAGGACTCTCTGGCCGATGCCATCCTCATCTCGGAGGGACCCTCGGCGATGCCATCCTCGTCTCGGAGGGACCCTCGCCGGTGCCGTCGTCAATCCGCAGAGGCACGAAGAGGACATTCCGAGAGCACGGACGTGCAACCCGGAACCGCGGCGGATGTTATCCCAGATTCTCCCTTGCAGGGCCACACTGTTGGACAATTTCCAATGGGCGATACGGCGCCATGGTATGAGTCCGGGTACACAATGTACCCTCCGGCGTTCAACCCGCAAGGCGAACCGTACCACGAGCAATTCGCCCAGTCCATCCCGCACCACGAGCAATTCACCCAGTCCATCCCGCAACCTGAGCCGAGTTGGTGCCTCTCCACGGATCCTACTACGGATCCTACTACGGATCCTAATGCTTGGGTCACAGACTTGTTCTCAACGCCCGCTTCTGGTGATGCCCTCCCTATACTGCCAACACGACGGCGGTTGAGGAGCCTCGGTATGACTGCGGCAAAACCCACTACCACCGATAGGTTAGCGTTTCCACGAGAACAGTTTCGCCGAGAGACCTTTGGGAGGAACACTACGCGAAGGCCAAGACAGAGTACTATTCTCGGCAATGATGAGGAGCGGCGTGAGCGATAGTAGCATTAGTACTCTATTGTATGTTGTAAGTTGTGCTTCATTAAGTGATTTGTAATCCAAGCGAGTGTGCTAATTGGAATGTAATTGGACTCTTGTACTTCATTATCTATGTCCAGTAGAACAATTTTATTCTCATTCATCAAGGATCGCGATGCATAGATAACGAGTGGACATTACACACTGACGTCCTACTTGGTAAGAACAAGATACAAAAGAAGAAAGACCGCAAAAGTAACTAACTTAAGTAACTTGTGAAGCGACTTCTCAACTCTTTCCATCCCGTCATGCAAGTGTTTGAAGCCTTTTCTCTTCACTTTGCATGGGTTGATCGAGCCGAGGCATTGCACTAATTGCAAGAACACCATGGGAGTCTTGCATTGGTTCATCGGACGCCGAGGCATTTGCAATTGCAAGAACACCACGGAGTCTTCTTGCAAAGACAATTTGCATTGCAATATCTTGAAGCACTCGGGCAGCGCCACGACCCATTGCCAAAATCGACATGTTGTGTTCTACAAAAGAATTGAAGTTTCAAATGAAAGTAAGAAAACCCGATATGTACAACGCAATTCATTCGTCTTTGAGTTTGCGAAGTCACCAAAGATTTGAACACTTCATGAAAACTCGGGGACGGATTCAGTTGGCGTATGAGAGGTAAACACATTAACCGGATCCTCGCAACGAGGGCAAAGCAAGCTATTTGTCGTAGTGATTGTAATTCTCTGCTCACTCAATGTTCGATGAGGTCAAGACATCTTCTTTTACACCGCAGAAAGGAGAAGAGGAAGAGAAGAGTGAGGTCAATGGCGCCCAAAGCATCCATATATAGCGTTGGAGCACGAAGGGGCCACTCTGCGAAACGAGGACGTGACCGCCTTGATGTGGAAAGCGAGAAGTGAGCACTATCTCGAAAGCTGGGCGTGACCACTCTCGAAAGCCGAAATGACAACTCTCTCGAAAGTCAGACGTGACCACTCTCGAAAGTTGGATGTGACCACTCTGAAAGTCGGAAGTGACAACTCTCTGAAAGCAGACGCGACTACTTTCGCAAAGCACGACGTAACCCAAACGAAGCGGTAATAATAACTCGGCGATGCAGTTACAAGGCAAATCATTACGACACTCACATCACTACAACACTGACATGACTCAAATACACTGGATAGCTTACAGATACTAAGTGACGCCGGAGGAAGAAGGTCTACTCAGGCAGTTCCTGAATGAGTGCCCACGAGTCTTACATAGCCTACACCTTATTGGTGTTGGCCGATCTCCACGTTGGCTCGCATCCATGTGGTTGCGGATGCGCCTTGACTGACGCCTCCCACGGCCTGGATGCCGCAGTGCTTTATTCGTTGACCACTTCACTGCTCCCGGCCATAGGTCCCTGTAGTGGCTTTCCACACCGTAGGAGTTGAACTCCCCATTCCAAGTATTATACAGGTGTCGTATGTTGTAGTACTCCGACATGTACATGCTAGAAGATTGGTGAAATATCTGACATGCAAATATATGGGAGCAAGGCTTGTGCAAAGCTTGAGGCTTGTTGCGGTGCAAGCGCCACATCGCCTATGGTACAAACATGCTTCCGTCACCTCTCATGTGGCATGACGTATTTGTCCATAAGCGGATCTCGAACTTTCTTCTCACGCCATCCATTGTGATAGCTACATGGGATCGGGCCTTGGTAATTTTCTTCTCCATGTAGGCAAGGGTAACCTTCGAGCATCGCTTCCTTTCGTCCAAATGTTTGCTTGGCCATCATTGCTCGATTCTGAAAGTAACCGATCGTGACGGTTCCATGTCTCGCCTACAACAAATGGTGATGGGGAGGGCACGGACCCCTTTCAACACACCGCTTGTAGACCTCGACATGTTGGTTGTCATGATGCCGTACCAAGCACCATAGGTGTCGTGAAGAAGGGATCATTTCTCGTAGTCGGGGGCATGCTCGCTCATCCACTCAGCGAACTCGCTTTGCGGTGCGCCTGGGCCAGAACCTCCACTTGCACGCTGGGTTTCGACCTCAAGTTCCCGCCACACGGCATCGAACTTGCGCTCGTTCTCAGAGGCGAGCTTCTTGAACTTCATGAGGTCTTTGCTCCGGAAGCGTGTGTGGAAGTTGGCAGCTAGATGCCGCATGCACCAACGTGTGCGCATGTCGTTCCATTGGAACGGTGCCCTAGTACCGGTCTGCATGGTGCGCAACGCGGACAACAACCCGGCATGACGGTCGGTTATGACACACACATTCGCCGATCCTTACAACATGTTGCTTTATGTTGGCTAGAAACCATAGCCAATCGGCAAGTTCTCATTCTCCACAATTGCAAAGGCAATCGAGCAATTGGTCGTTGCCATCGGCAATAGCGGTGAGAATGGTGCCCTTGTATTTCCGCAAAGAAAGTACCGCCCATACTCGGGGCGGGGCGACGATGGTGGAAGCCTCGATCCGCCGCCAAAAGCCCGTAAGACTCGATCAAGGATTAGGGAATTTGGGTTGTTCGACTGCCGGGCCTATCGTCCCTATTGACGCATGTCCCGGATTAGCATCCACAATTTGCTTCAAAGATTCGGGACTAGGTCGACGCCTCCTTGTAGGTACCGTACAACCCTTCAAGGACCTTCCGCCGCCGCCAGACCATCAGAAGCTAACGGCATACCCTATTGTATTCGCCACGTTAGCCATCGTAACCTTAAGCGAAATGGTCAAATCGGCGACAACCGCATGGCTTACAATGCTCGCGATGTAGGCCGAGGTTACATTCTTATGCGTTTGCAATGGCTCCTGAAGCTCACATGTGTGATCCGTCACGACTGTGATGCGGAAGGCCGTTCCCGCCCCAAAGAATCTCTGCGCACGGACTTTGCGAGGGCAAGAGGTAAGAACGCATTTAACTATGTAAGTGTCAGGATTAGACCTGCACATAACGCATTTACATATATTAGTTAGTACAACCCATCAGATGGTTGAAGATACATCAAACAAAGTTCAAACTCACCTGTACACTCGGTAAGTCCGACTGGTCTTCACCGCGAAACTCACGATAGCTTGCCTGGCCGCAACCTTGTGTGGGAAATGTTGCCCCACAAGTAAGGTGTCCACATCGAAGGCCCACGACGACTCGTGCTCCTGGGCCAGAACAAGGGAAGAGGCCGCTTGGCAATCCAACCGACTTGGAACATAATCTGTGTCAGTCGAAACAATGCCACCGACGATCCCGCCCTCATCGTCGGCTTCGTCCTCGCTGGATTGCGAGTCAAAATCCTCCTCATCTTCGGTGGCAGTGCCCTCGGACATGCCATCGATAATCTCGTGACAATCAACACGAGCATCCCGCCATCTATCGACACTTTCATTGGGTTGGAAAGTACCAGGATCTCCATCAACTGGAGCATCCTGCGTAACGACGTCTGGCGCTCTCGAGACCTCTCCCATCGTCAATAAACCAAAGAGGGGGGCAAGAGCGTCGCTGGCTCCTTGAACGGCGCCCCCTAGAGGATTGAGCAGGATAAACAAAATGGACGTACACCATGGGTCGTCCATAGATCGGAGCGTGAGGATTGCTAACGATCTCCATGTACTCTGCCCACATGCCACTGCTGGTCACCTTCACCAGGTCCCACAACATCTGCCTGTGTGGTGGGACCATGGTGGTGGTGACCGCCTATTACTATCTTGTTCCTAGCGACGCGCCTATCAAACAATCGCCAATGCACCTCGTAGTTCTAGCAAATCGACGCGTGCGGGTTGGGAAACGTTTACCAAAGCTACCGGCAAATTCGACAAATCAACTCCGTCTCGACTGCACGCACGACGTTACCATGGAACACGTCAAGGTCTCCATTTCGACAAAAATAAGACAATATTTCAACCAACACACAACATAAGAACCATACGTGCGTTCTTTGAAATGAACTTACCGCTACGACGTTACCAACTCTTAACCGCACCACGGAAGATCGCAAATTCAAACATGCATCGCATTAGTAACGACTAATGAATTCAAACAAAGGACAAAGAAAAATGTTAGGAACGGAGAGGGAGGCACCTCACAAAGAGGGAGAGATTCACGAGAGGAACGACGAGCGAGTGTGTGGCCGCGTTTAAATAGCCGAAACACCGAGACGAACGCGTGGCGTGGGCGGTGTCCCTACCGGTGGCCAAGGAGGGGCAGTCCGTCTGCGCTGGCGGAGGCGGGTCGTCCGCATCGCGCCTAGCGGAGGGGGCTTTTGGCGCAGTTGATAAGACCAAAGGAGACGACTTTGCGACCGACAAGACCACACGGGCGCTTTGCGCAGATGATAAGACCAAAAGGAGACACTTTTATGCGCGATGACAAGACCACAGGCGCTTTTGCGCGATGATAAGACCAAAGGAGACAGACTTTGCGAAGACAAGACCACACGGCAAGCTTTGCGCGATGATAAGACCACACGGGCAAGCTTTGCGCAGATGATAAGACCAAAAGGGGACAGCTTTCGCAGTGATAAGACCAAAGGAGACGACTTTGCGACCGACAAGACCACACGGGCGGCTTTGCGCGATGATAAGACCAAAAGGAGACGGCTTTGCGCGGTGACAAGACCACACGGGCAAGCTTTGCGCGATGATAAGACCAAAAGGAGACGACTTTCGCGGTGATAAGCCCAAAGGAGACATCTTTGTGCGGTGGACAAGACCACAGGCGGCTTTTGCCCAAAGATAAGACCAAAGCAGACAAAGGAGACAGTTTTGCGCAGTGACAAGACCAAAAGGAGACAGCTTTCCGCAGTGATAAGCCCAAAGGAGACATCTTTGCGTAGTGACAAGACCACACGGGCGGTTTGCCCGATGATAAGACCAAAGGCATAAAGGAGACAAATTTTGCACAAAGGACAAGACCACACGGGCGAGCTTTGCGCAGTGATAAGAAATTAACCACACCATGCCAACCATGGGGCTTATAAAAGGGGGTTGAACCAAACCCAACACTACACAACACTACACAATAGATACCCAGCTATGGACTCTTCGGCAAACTTCTACGCGAGGATGTTGAAGAAGCAAAATTGGCTTAAGCGAAGAGGAAACAGCTACAATACCCAGATAAATCAATGAAAGATGCTCCAAGACCACCACGCTTTCGATCCCGCAATGTGTGTGTGGCGAACCAACAGAGATCATTCATCCACACACCCACCACCGCAGCAAGGCGTACTACGTCGCGGGCACCACCTTGTAAGCATTTCTTTCACAAGCATTGATTTTCGCCGCGTTGACTTCCTAAAGTTTTAACTTCATCCCCACGAAATGGCAGCCAGAGATGCGTTGCCACTTCTTCCAATGGATCGACGGCGGAGATGTACGACAGGGCATTCATCCAACGATATATCTTTGAACTACTCGGTGCGGGCGAGAACTTCGTCGGTGGAAACCTTACGTCTGGACCTGTTGAGGACGACCGAGGAGCCCAAGAGTCGCCCGGCGTAATCCATATCGACGACGTGAGTTATGAAGAATTTACATCATTTTTACGTTTCCACTTACATCATACAATCACGGGACATGGACGACTTCGACATACCAAATTTCACGTGGGCGATCTGCGACAAGGGCAAGGGAAAGGCTCATGTGGTGAGCCGCCGCAAATGGCGTTCCGATCGCCGGCGTCTCAGTATCCACGACGTGAGTTACTGAAGAATTTACATCATTCTTACGATTTTCACTATACGACGACTAACATCATGGAATCGCAGGACATGGACGACTTCGACATACCAAATTGACGTGGGCGATCCGCGACAAGGGCAAGGAAAAGGCTCATCTTGGTGAGCCCTACGCAAGATGTATCCGGTCGTCCGGCGAATCAGACGACGACGTGAGTTATGAAGAATTTACATCATTCTTCCGATTTCCACTATACGATGAACTTACATCGTAAAATCGCAGACATGGACGACTTGACATACCACCGACGTGGACACTCCGCGACAAGGGAAGGGAAGGCAATGAGGAGTTCAATGCCGAGCTAGCAAGGAAGGAAAATGGCCCCGGTCCACGCATGAGGTCGGTCATTACGTAGTAGTCCCCGCCCTACCCCATGTATTTTACTATCCCTAAAGGCATGTGTACTTATATGGTCCGGATGCTTGTGTCGCAGATGTATCGTAGTAGTAGCGAGGATGACTAAAGCAATTAGCCGACCATCATGCCATGTCACTCGTGTAACGTGCTTCGTCGCATACTCTAATGTAGTTCTTGTTACGTGTCTCCGCTAAGCCTATATTGTAAGTATGTCTTCATCGAGGAGAGACTCGTATTTTCGGACATCTTCATCATCACAACGACTGCTCCCAACCCCTCTAATCACATTCTCAGATAAACTTCATAAAGTACCTCATCGATTTGCTCGTCTATATACGCGTATACACTCGACGATTTCATCACAGAGACACTCCAATAGTCCCGATACCTTTTTATATATATGCGCTCAAACCGTGATTTAAACCACGATTTGGATAAAAACCCTACTCCTTGCCCTTATTTCTTAATGAAATTTTTTATAAATCTCGGTCCGATATTCATTTTCAATCAAATATACGGAAATTTCATTTTTTACAAAATATAATGAAATAATATTTCAACGAGCGAGGAGAAAAAAAAAGAAATGCGCACTTGGGCACTGCCTTGGGGTCGGCCTGGTGAAAGCACCCATACCACCACCATGTGATCTGAGTAATCGCTTTGAGACTATTTTTGCTAATTATGGCGAGTTAGGGCTATTTTCGAAATAAATTGTCGCTACAGGGCTACAATAGTAAAAAATTTCAAATAATATCCAAAGTTACAAAGTATTACTAAAATTTTAATACGACTACCTAGGATAAAGAACTAAACAGGGCGGGCGGTGGTACGCGGCAGCAACCCGACATCCCCGCATCACTGACACATCGGCGTGGACCTCCTTGCCACTGCTACACTTCTAAGCTAGCTAGAAAGATGAATGGAGGGTCGAATTATTGGGCCACTACGTATGTACTTAGCGCATTGTTCGGGTCTCGTTGTGGAGCTCGCCGCGTGATGGGAAAAAATTCGCGAGAACGAATCCGGCTGTGTGGATGGAGTCGCGGGGGCTACCGGTTTCGCGGTGATTCTCGTTGACCCCGCCGGGCGCCAGGCCGTGCGTAGCTTCGGCTCGGACAGATCGATATCGGCGGCGGAATCTCGGACAAGATACGGAGATAAGGATGAACCGTGAGGCGGGTGCGTGCATGCGTTCGTGCGTGCATCATGTTCTGATTGACGATGTTCTCGCGCGCGCGCTCTTCAAAAGCGGCATCTTTTTAAGGAATACAAATCCACCCAATATATAATATCTCCACTCTCCGGTCCAGGCTCCGCCCTCCGCTGGCGTCGATGTGTCATGCTCATGTCACGTACGCTTGCTCGGTATAATTAGTCAAGACATGACGCATGGCATGGTGTTTCTCTGAAATTTTTTTGGCTTAATCGCTTGATTAGCTTGACCTTGATGGAGTGGAGCTAATCGTATGAGTCTGGGCGACAGGTGGGCGGACAAAACGCATGTTGCGTTGCGTGTGCAAGCGAGAAGCAAGAACAGTTTGGGCCGCCAACTTCTTCGAACAGGCTAGAGTAAAAGACTGCACTTTGCAAGCCTCCTGTAGTCCTGTTCCGCTCCTCCTTTTGGACCAGGCTGCTCGAGCCGATTGAGTTCGGCCGTGTGCCTATAGGCTGGTCTCCACACACATATACTCCAGCCAGGTTACAGCAAGTCAGGAAATGCTACGACGACCACATGTGCCATTGCCATGCTTACCGTGTGCAGACCGGGCAATGCATGCATCTTGTGTCGTCGCAAACTCCAACTCTTAGAAGGCAATCCTCGGTTTAAGTATAGAAGCATGTGTAATGGGTTTATATCAGTCGTTTATAGTCATTGCTATGTAAGATTTTTGCTGACGTGGATGAAAGAGAATGAAGAGAGAGAAATATGATATCTACAATCATGTAACAAACTATAGCACAAGAAACAAGAAAAACATTAAAAGATTGTGTGTTATATAAATACAACTAAAAAAACAGCAGCTGTCTGTACCATTCTATGAGCTGTCTTTAGTATTATCTACGGGTGATATAGAGAGTTGCTATAGACAGTAACTATCTATACCATTATTCATGTCCTAATTGCTAGTATCCTTGGTTATTTTTTTAATTTAAAAAAAAGCATCCTTGGTTAACTCGAACAACTTTTGAGACACACTGACACCTGTTGACTTGTGCATAGAAAGCTGATGGAATCATGGAAAGAAAGAAGCTAGCTAGCTGGCTTGTGCGCGCGCGCGCACGGGGAGTGGATATTCGGTGTGGCAATGGCTGGGGTGGAGACGACAGAAAGATCGAAAGAATCGAAGAGGCGACGATAAGGCCGGGGCTCAACATCATTGGGGCGGGGAATGGAATCCTCATCGGAGGAGGTGAGTTAGGTCAAGGGGTGCAAGTGCTGGGTATATGCTATGCCCGCCCGGCCCTACGGGTGGTTCTTCTATCTCGAAAGCAAAGTCAAAGTGCACATAGATGTCATGCTCATTCGTTTCTAAAATTATAAAGTATGTATGATTTAGTCTTATATTGTTTAGTCAAGTGGTAAGAGATCAATCTATAAGGTGGAGTCCTTGCCACTCCTTAAAATATGTGAGACATGACATGAGATAACATGGGAAGGACAATAGCTAAAGTCGCACACACACGCGCTTATTCGCGTGGCAAGTGCGCGACTTGTTTACTAACTGTGTATTTCTCTCTCTCAACTACACTGGTCGGAATGCAGCGGTCGAAGCCATAGACCAGTATGGTTGAAATACACTGGTCGGAGCCTTAGACCAGGGTGTATTCAACTACTGATAAACACTGCTTAATTACAATTAATTGGTTTTGAATTAGTAGTTAACAGTGATCCATTACGTGCTTTATTAGGCAGCTACTAGAGAGTAATTGTCTTGACCTTAAAAGTATTTGGAGACGCCAGACCTGAGACCAATTGATTCACTCCCATTTCTTCATCATCTCTTTCTTATTGTGCAGGTGTGTTGTGCTGTCGAACTAATCCATCTATTCTCCTCGACATGCACCGGAAAGGAGTGTGGGCTGATATATCTAAACCACTGCCTCAAAGAGTATCAGAGTACCTACTGAAGGGATACAGGTAGGGTACACTAGCTAGCAATTCAAAATTCTACCACATAAATCAGGGTGCCATGCAAGGAAGAGATTATAGATCGTTACTACCAGACGCACAGTGCAGCAGAAGAAGAGTTGGAGTAGCCTGATCTAACATAGAGCGCATCGATGAAGTGGTCGTAGTCGATCGTCCAGCGCAGTCAATCGTTTAGTGTAGTCGATCATTTAACGTAGTCGACCATCTCCTCCAGCAACCAATCGTGTTCTTTGCGAAATCGTGGATTGTCCTTAAGCGCAACAACAATCGTAGTAGCGCATCTACGGTATCCACACGTCTGAGGAAGGAACATCGTATGCCGGTGTGCTAGCACCAAGTCGCACGGGAAGGCTCTCCGAGAATATGACGGCTAGGGTTTCGATGGAGCAACTCACATAGTCTATCACGTATATCCCAATAGCCTCACCCACCTCCTTATATATAGCACATGATGGATCCTATCCGAACACATTTGTTTCAACCCGTTAAGTGTGTGACTCTATCATGTATATCCCAATAGCCTCACACACCTTCTTATATAGAGCCCATGACGGATCCTATCCGAACACATTTGTTTCAACCCGTTAAGTGTGTGACCCTATAGGTTCATGCGAAATAGGTTGTGACTCGGAAACCTTTATCGACCACGAGTCATTAGCGGTTCCTAGCAGGATATAACGATTCTCGAATACACATAAATTATATCGGACGAATCTTAATGCAATATGATCTACGACCAGGTCTTTATGACAAACGACCAGCTCATATTTTGGTCTCGACCAGTTCGTAACTCCTTACGACCAAGTTTCGACCACTTAACGATTATGTTCGACTAGTCTACGACCAACTCATATCTCCATATGACTAGTTCGTATCTGATCGAACTAAATGACCTTCCCGTGTATTCTCTCTTTGCCTCACGATATCTGGTTGAACTCTAGGTGAGATATTATGTCATCCATGGACTATTCAATTCTTTCTCGATCAAGTGATGGATAACTTCATGTGGTCTACTCTTTGACCACTAGTGGCATGGCCATGCACTTTCTTTATTCGGCTACATCGAGGCATCCAGAGATATCTCTCCTGTCATGTTAGGAGGAACAAATCCTATATCTGACCAGTCACATTCCTACGCATGTTTCATAGCATACCCGAAAGCTACCTTTATAACTATCCAGTTACATAGTAGCGTTTGGCAACCCCCTAAGTGTACTATTACACATGTAGGAAATCATGCTGATCTCAGGTATAAGGATTATACATCATCATTGTTTGAGACCAACTGATGACATAAAATAATAACAATCTCAATAATGTCTCAAGGTGGGTCAATCCAACACCATGTTCTCTAACATGTATTTACATGATTGATTCGATATCCCTATATCCATGACCGGTGAAACATGGTCATCAATCAATACGTGTGTTGGTCGATAAGTCACTAGTGTTTCGACTAGCGACATCCGACTAGGGACACTTTCAGAACGACATCATATAAGTTAAAGAGCTTCACCAATAAGTAACATACTTGTTAATATTAATAACTGGTGATTCATTCAAGGAACGGAATAATATTTATTCAATAAGTTATATACATAGGCGTGATACAATCATCTCTATGATTGCCTCTAGGGCATATCACCAACACCTACATGGGGAGGCAATAAGGTTTCTGGATGGCGAATCTATGCGATCGCTCGCTTCACTACTTCATCTACGTTCTGCATTGCATTGAGTCCGTGCTACTGCTTCTTGTTCTTCATCAAGTCCAACTGTAAGTTGGTTGTGCAACCAAACTATTCTGTTATAATCGTATTATTGAGTATGTTTAGGAGTACAATGTGTTGCCTGTTGTTAGCATTGCTTTATGCAACTCTAGTTATTTGTGATCTTTGCCTTATAGTAAAATCTGGAATAAAAATATTGCGCATATCTACAACAACTTGTTGATCCGATCTATACTTCCCTTAGGGGATAGAAATGGACGTTCCAGATCACGCTATTTTTTTTTCACGCGAGGCATTTGGATTTATACCAGTACATTGAACAATTCCAGCTGATTGAAAATACAAAAATTGAGACCAAATTCAATCGTTAACTGAAATATATTTTTAGATCGGAAATTGTATAGTAAGCTTCAAGTTTCACTGAATCACGCCATTAATTGTATTCTTATACAATATCTTTAAATCGATAGGAATCGTCCAATGTATTTATCCAATAGATCACATTACATAGAATTATGATACACTTTCACTTTCCTAATATAACAACCAGTACAAATCCTGCGAGGGGTAAATTTGTAACTGACCAACTGAGTTTGAAATGAACACGTGTGGCCGAACTAGTAATAAGTTCAGTGAAAAATTCATAATACTCTCATGAAAAAATTACGAAGAAAAGTCTATTACGCACTTAACAAATCAATGTCCGTATTTAATTTCTACCGCTACCTCTTTGCTACGGGCAGAAGGTATAGTAAAAATTACCTAATTGTATTGGTTCGATAATCCTCTTACGCCAGCATACCAGATCGTCTGATTTGATGGAAAAGGAAGATTACTTTGTTAAGTTGTTGAAGCATGAAACAACCTAGTTTAGTTTTGACTTGGATCGATTTCCTAAGATTTGCATAGTTGGCGCATCGTTTCGCCCCCCACTTGCACACGTGTCACCCATGACCAAGCCAAGTGGGCCTAGGTCCCACCCATGGATGCTATGGGCACCCACATGCACCCTCTTATCCAAAGCGTACCATACCGATTTTGTATACACTTCCGTTCGTCCTTCGTTGTCACTGGATGCATCAGAACGTAAATAAGAAACCATCCAAGGGCTATAGTAGAATTTACCTTGAACATTTTTCAACGATGCGATACCTGAAATCCCAAAATCCGAAGTTACTAATAGTAATTTCAACACAAATGTGCTAAAGATATGGATTTGCGTAGGGTTTTGATACGGTTCATCTAATAGCATATTTTGATTTGAGTTAATTTATTTGATGGTTCTTAAAGATGTTATCTTATCTCTTAATTTGTACTACTTAAAAAGATTCTAGTAGTGGTGACTAGTGAGTAATGCATTCTTCCACCTCTTAGGAACCCATGTGCGGCCAGGTAGTCACCATCCCCTTCCCTTTTTTTGTCGCAAAACTTCCCTACCTTACAACCTCTCCTAGTACCCCCTTCTATCCTCTCTTCTTGTACAAATGGTGAGAAGTTTGTTATGATCCGTTTGTGCGTCTCCTTCTAGTCAATGCAGATTTATGCTGCTGCAACCATTGTAGTCACCGCCCGTGTGCACTATTGTGCATGCTATCGTAGGCACACGGCCAAGATGACGAGGCAGTGCGGCTGATAGCTAGGACGAGCACAAGCGGTGGCCTCACGCGAGATCGACGCATGCAAGCACGGTGGCAGTTGCATGCGTTGTGGCTTGTGTGACGACAACAAGGTAGGGATTAGCGAGACCGATGTAAACTCGTGAAAGCGTCGGCCGCTGGGCGAGCTGCTCATGAGGCTAGACGCTAGTCTATGGTAGCAAGCCCACAACGATGGCCATTTCCTCTCTCCTCTGTAAGGTATTTTCATTCCTTTGGTCTGCACCCTATACACATCATAATAAGCTATTTTAGGCTTATAAGCTAATTTATCCAAGCCTCATGTTGTTGGTGTTTGTTTGATTCTTCTAAAGAGAAGTACACACTAAAATGGTTCGTGCTAATAGGAGGATTCTTCTACTAGGAAAATTTTTCTTTGTCGTTCTTTTCAGTCAAGTAATATTGTTTTTCCTAGGAAATAACTACATAGGATTGTTTGTATTACAGGTATTCTCTACCATAATGCCAAAAACCATCGTCAGTGTTTATATTTGATGGCACAACCATGCATCTTTGTAGAGTCAAAGGAAATGCTAAGGTGACAACATATGCTTACTGGTTAGCACTGTACTTTTGCATGAAGTAGCTAGATACAAGATTGCATTGCTTAGTTGGAAATTGCGACATTCCAATTGGGCTCCATGCTATTTTGCATCCTTTCTATTTTCTCCAAAATTGCTGGACAAATTACTTTTAACCTTGGTTTTCCTTGTGTGATTAATTTAGATGCACAAATGATGTTACATCATTCAAAAAGAACTATGTAAATTTGAAATTTGAATTCTGGGTGGTTCTTGTGATCGATTTCCAATGGCATGTTAAGAAATAAGAACTACCCCGTGGACATTTCCATTGGTGCGAGCTTGATACATAGTGTAAGTTTCTACTTTTGCTTGATTCCCGGGGAGGAAGATATGCATAGTGAAAGGCAATGGAAGTGGAACTTGTTTGCCTATTTGTGATCCGCAGCCCGCAAGTAGTTTTAATTGCACACATTTCGACGCTGTTGGAAATTGTTATCCCACGAACAAGCAAATGACCCATGCATGCACAAGTTTCATCTATGCATATATGGAGTGATTTTTTTTGGAATATGCATATTGGAGTGCTGATGGCCATCGAAGCAAACAAGTGCAAAAGACGTTCGAGTTTTGTTGGGCAGCCGAGGATCTCGTGGATGCCGCCGCCGATACCGTACAACCGATGCATATATCTTTACTAGTACTTATCCTCTCAAAACTGTTCCCCTCACCTAGCCCACTAAAAAAAAGCTCTAACAAAAACATGCAGAAAAAACTATATCCCTTCAAAACAAATTAACTTACCCTCACAAATTAATTTTAGTGGCACTCCATCTTACCCTCTTCCTCTATGATTTTGGGAGTGATCATCGCCAAACGAGCATGCAGCATACCTCATCGCCGCCAGGCCCATCCTCTTTGTCGAGCAATAGGACACGAAGACAACGATGCAGATCAAGCGTGGCGACGAAGCCGAGGTGCGACACATGCTAAGAATGGTGGTGGGGGTGCGATGTGGGCTATAGTGGATCTTATCTGAGTGAAGTGGCGAAGCCAAGGCTGCGGTGTAGGCCAAGAACGGTAGCACAGTGTAAGATGAGGGTCGAGGCAAAGCTCTGTCGAGTGCCACGACGAAGCCAAAGGAACAACCCAATGTGGTGGATTATATATTTTTTAAAAATCCGTAGCAACGCACGAGCACTCCGCTAATGATAAAAGAAGGACTTGGTGGTGGTGGTAGTGAGTCTACCATCTACCCCCTCTTGAGTTGGTGATATCTTTTGTGGATAAATATACGAACGCATGTATAGGATACTTGAAGGATCTTCTGTGGATAATTAGATTATTTGTGTTTGTGATTTGTGATAAGATTCTATGTGGCTTGTTGATTGGATGCAAATTATGTATGAAACATTCATTTGTAGGGATAATCACCTTATATACATTGGTTTTCTAAGTTTATAACTTATATTATGTTTTATTTGAAATCCATTGCAACGCACGAGCACTCGGCTAGTGCGAATAAGAGAATGCCTATAATACATGTCTATATGTAATCTATGCACTTTTACATATACGTTTACCACCATCCACAATACATTCTACGGTAGTATTAGTAATTTTAACAAATATACTAAAATTTTGGATTTGCATACTTGTTCATACAGTTTGTATGTGTAGCACACTTTGCTTTGTTCAATTGTGCTTTAGATTTATTCTAAGAACAATTTAACAAAGTTTCCTACTGCGGAGTAAGTTGTAAAAACAATACCCCCACCCAAACACACAAAATGAAAACAAAGTGGCACGAATCTGGACTTAACAACATTCTTAGCATGGAAAAGATTCATTTTTAGAAAATGGCAAATATGGCCTTTACACATGGTCGGCAGCGCCACTACCGCTCCCACACCACCCACTACTCTTTACCTCTCAGATCCAAGGTTTGGCGGGGAACCGGTGAACTGCTTAGGGGCATTCATGTATCTCTCCATTGTCGCTACACGATTGCCGTCGAAGTTGCTATCCTGTTGCATAGTTTTTCTCATTGAACATTGTTAATTTCCATGCTCTTAGAAATTAATTGTGTGAATCTATGCCCAAACCTAATATTAAAGCATGCCTTTAAATACCAACCGTGCATTACATTAATCCTGAGAAGAAGATATACTTCTACGTATGCAACAGATATATTGAAGAGGTTGTATTAAATAACGATTTTTTCTTAAGGCTATTAAATAAAGATTTCAAGATATACTTCTATATATACAAAAATTTATGGAAGCGTTTGTATTAAATAAAGATTTGGTCTTAACAACGTAATTGATGAGGTATCAGTTTTTTTTTTCATATAAGCCCATCAAGATCTATGAAATGACAAGTTATAGTCCTCAGCCTGAACCTTTAAATACGGACACACATAGAGGCCAGTGGCGGAGTCAGGAATTTTGTGATGAGGGTGCACACTTCAAGGATTAAAAAAAAAATCTTGTACGACATATAAGTAATTTCACAAGTTCAATACAATTACACAAAAAAAAGTTCAAAATTAGTTAATATTGCAACACAAATAGTTCAAATAAAATCTTACATGAATAAAAGAGTCCTAAATAGCTAATGGAAATCACAATACCATACGATGCTATCTAATTCCTTGGAAACACTTGATTATATCATCATTACTAACCTTCGAGAAGATATCTCGCTCTATAAAGGTGACTAAACAATCATTCAATAGTTGATTGTCCATACTATTTCTCAACTTGTTCTTCACAAGATTCATCGCCGAAAATACTCTTTCAACGCTCGCCGTTGCTACCGGTAGAAGCAATACCAATTTGAGAAGCAAGCACATCAACTTGTAAATACCATGCTTCCTTGTTTCAACAAGCTTAGTAGAAAGCTCACCGAGATTGTTTAAACCCTTAAATCTATCATCATTTCGCATATCATCAATGAAGTTATCGAGTTGGAAAGAAAGTCTCATTAAATCCGTGCTTGAAAAATCATTGGGATAAAAGTTGGCAAGGCTAAGCACTTTGTCCCTATCATAAAAAGCAAATGAATTCATAGGATTTAAAGCGGACATGCAAACAAGCAACTCCATATTAAATTTGTCAAACCGATTGTCAAGCTCTTAGAGAACATTATCAATGATGCCAAGATACACTTCCCTTCTAAAATGATCATCATTTGTTTGTTTTGGGTAAAAACGTGATGATCTTCCATAAAGTACATATCTACCATCCGGCTTAGGAACTTCGATGCCATATTTAGTACAAAATGATGTTACATTTTCTTGAAGGAATTATTCCCAACCATCACACCTCATTTGTTGCATTCTATCCTTAGCCAAATTAACAAGTGTCATAGCATTAATAATATCTTGGTCTCTCTTTTGCAAAGACTGAGACAACTCATCTGTGTATCCAAGTATGACAAGCATCAAGTGTGCATTGAAAACGAAGTCAAATGACTCAAAGGATCCTACCATAGCATATATTTTTGGCCAATCATTCTTCTGTGAGGGGTCTTTTTCAAGCTGTATAAGTACCTTGCGGATTGTTAAATACATACTAATAATGTGCAAAATAGTTCTATAATGAGAACCCCAACGAGTGTCACCCGGGCCTAGCTAACCCCATCTCTTGATTTAATCCATGTCCACTTTCTATCTCACCAAATTCTAGTGCTTCTAAAACTTCTTGAGCTCTAATATCTCGAAGCATGTCATGACGCTTATAAGAAACTCCAATAATATTCAGCAAGTGAGAAACTTGTTCAAAAAACCACACACGATCAGAATTACCCTTGGCAACAGCTATGAGAATTAACTGGAGTTGATGTGCAAAACAATGGATGTAATAAGCAGGAGGAGACTTTTTCATAACCAATGTTTTCTGCCCTTTAATCTCGCGTTTCATGTTCCTAGCCCCATCATATCCTTGCCTACGGATTTGAGCAAGAGTCAACTTGTGATCAACAAGCAAGGACACAATTGCATTCTTAAGTGACAAGGAAGTGGTATCAGCCACATGAATTACTCCAAGGAACCGCTCACATACCGTCCTTCTTTATCAACATAATGCAAGCAAAGAGCAAGTTGTTCTTTGTGGGATACATCACTAAACTCATCAGCTAGAATTGAATAGTGATCATCAACAATTTCTTCAATAATGTGCTTGGTAGTTTGGATGGCACAACAATTAATTATGTCCGTTTGTATCTCATAGGCAATCATCTTACAATTCCCAGGGGCATTGCTTAAGACAACCTTAACAACCTCCTCATTGTTGTTTGCAAGCCATTCCAAAAGTTCAAGAAAATTACCCTTATTGCTATAATTTGCACTTTCATCATGTCCACGATATGCTAGTCCTTGACGCAAAATAAACCTCAAACATCTAATTGAATAAGTCAACCTAGAAATCTAAAGTTGTTTGTCCTCTTTAGTTTGCTTCCTAAAAGATTGAGCAATTGATGTTCTAGGTTTAACAAAGAAGTTGTATTTCTCTTGAGCTCGATTATGGACACTTCTCATACTACCATATGCTTGTCAACTGAATCATACCTATTCCAATTTCTAAATCATCCTTTAACAAAACTATCAACTCCCACATTTTTTTCTTTCAACAAATAACAGACAAAGCAAAATACAGCATCAATCTTGACACTATATTTATTTGACTTCAACAATTCTGTCGGGCAGGGCAGATTACATCCAATATGAGCAGAACTAATCCACTTGTGATTCCATCACATACCATAGAATCTATGTCTGAAGGTCATAAATAATCATTGACCCAGTAATGGCTTAATATTAAATAACTGACTGCTATATGAGAAAAATAAGCAGGAACAGAAAACTACTTATCAACAATTTAAACATAAACACAACTGTGTTGATGCCTTGATGGCATAATGGCATTTAGTATTTAGATTGGGGCATCGGGCTTTGCTTGATGACATTCAAGAACGTATACAAATCACATCTAGAGCTTCACTTTGGCCTTTGGGGGAAATGGAGCCGCCGCCCTTCGGCCTGGCTCCCTGCTGCGCCGCTCCTCCCTCTACGGCCTAGCCCACTTGTGCCCCCCTCCCCCTCCCCCAAATCCAATCCCGGATCCGGGATCCCCCATTACCGACAAACCACAGAGAATTAGAGAAAAGCGTCCAGACGGCAGCAATGGAGAAGAAGCAAGGAGAAGGAGGTGCTGTCGGCTGCCCTACCTTGGTGTTGGTGGCCTGGTGGTGGGAACCGCCGACACCCTACGAGGCCCGAAGCCAAGGCCGAGGCGCCGAGCAATGGCCTGCTCGCGGTTCATCGCCGCAGCCATACCTGCCCTTCCTCCATTCCACTCTGGTTTCGATGATCGAGCACCAATAGAGATAGCCGCCAGCACATAGAGTGAGGCGAGGAGCAGAAGATCAATTCAGCCTGCTACGATAGCAAAATAGTAGTGGTCATCATGTCAGATCTAGCCATGGGTTTCAATCCAGCGCCGCCATCCACAGAGAAAGAGCGAGAAGCCGACGACAACCAGGGATTTTTTTCGGTCGAAAATCGGCCAAACCGGGTTTACCGGACCTCCCCGGTAGAGATACAAACCGGGCCTGAAAAACTCGACCCAATTTGATTCGGGAAGCCCAGTCGCAGCAACCCATTTGGCTGGCCTCCTCGCTTGCGACGTCGCTCGGTCGCTCGACTCGCGAATCGCACTCCCTCCTCGAGTCACTCGGTCGCTAGACGACCTTCACCCGCGATACCCAAATTCCCCAAATTTTCGATTCCGAATCGATCTCCAAATCCCCAAACGCCCAAGCTCGATCTCTGTAACACCCTGATTTTTAGAATTTTTTTTGAAATTTTCAAAATAAAAAGAACCATTTTGTTTTGATGAGAATTCAAAGCTTAACCTGAAATTTCATAATGGATTTAAGTTGACTAACTCAAACTACAACTAAAGTTCCTTGTTGGTTTGCTGAGTTATTGGAGGTTTGATAGTCTTTCCTTCGCTGTTCGTCTTTTACCCGCTTCTGGCCTAGACCTCCCTTCGTCTGGGATCTAATGGCCCAGATCTCTCCTTAGTTTGGATCCAAAGGTTCGGATCTCCTTTGTGTTGTCCTCCCCTGGTCTAGACCTCCTTGGGTCTAGACCTCCCAAACGCTTGGACCTCCCTGGGTCCAATTCTCCCTCTTGGGTCCTCTCTGGCTTACAACCTCCCCAAACCTGCGCCACCCTTATGTGCATCTGAGCTCCTTTGGAATCCTGTGAAACTTTTCGTGCTTTCTTGGACTTTCCCTCGCCGCTTGTATCCTTGAAACCTTCTCTGGAGGTTCCCCTTCAGTACCAGCCCGGTAGTACCACCTGCACCATGAGGTACTACCGCTTCTTCAGACCTCCCCTTACCTTTATTGGACCTCTCCGTGTCCTACTGGACCTCCCCGGGTCCTCCAGGACCTCTTCCTTGCCTATTTGCATCTCTATTGATTGTGAGTCGTCCGATTTGCATTGGACGATTTGATCCTGGTGAGACATTCGGATGGTCCGAACGTCCCACCCTCCCCGAGCCTTAGATCATTCTGGGCGGTCCGATTGTAATCTAGCGGTCTCGACCTCCCCCTTTTTAAATCTGGACCGTTAAGACCTCCCCTTGGAGATCTTAACCGCCCGCATTCTCCCTTAAATCTGGACCGTTAAGACCTTCCCTTGGAGATCTTAACCGTCCGCATCCACTTTAATCTGGACCGTTAAGACCTCCTCCTGGAGATCTTAACCGCCCGCATTCTCCCTTTGTAACTGACGCCAAGATCTCCCTTAGAAATCTTAACCGTCTGCACCTCCTCCTGTACATCTGGCCGCCAAGACCTCCACTTTGGAGATCTTGGCCGTCGAACCTCCCTTTTCAAGAAGTCCGACCGTTAGGATCTCCCCTTGGAAATCCTAACCGTTCAGACCTCCCCTGGATTTGATCCTACGGCTCTAGACCTCCCTTGCGGGTGAGGACCTCCTCCTAGCTCTTGTGGTCCTCCTTTGGTGCATTTGATCTTGGCCGTTTGGACCTCCCCTTTGGAGATCCAACCGTCAGGACCTCCCCTGTGGGTGAGGATCTCCCCTTGTTCACTGCAAGACCTCTTCATTGTCTTCGCAGGACCTTCTCTGCGGGTCTTGGCTGCCCCACTGGGCAGTCATACCCAGTTTTCTTTATCTTTGACTATGTCCTTGGGCAAGGAAGTCTCCACCGTATTTAATGCATGTTGTATCACATTAAATGCTCCCACCTTTGCAGTACTCATGTCATACCGATTGTCACATTCCTTGCCTACTTTCATTGTCCTATTTACCAACTCCTGATGACCCCTATCCTGGGTTATGTGCATTGGCTTCCACTATATATAGTTTGGGAAGCCCTCCTTTCTCACTTTCTTCTTCATTTCTCCTCTCTGTCTCAACCGAGCCTACGTTAGACCTCCCTCCCAGTTCATGGACCTCCTCTCTTGACTCTCCGGACCTCCTCCAACAAGATCATTGGATCTCCTCCCGACCTTCCATCCTCTTTGTTGGTTTTGTATCTAAGTTTATTTGGAGTCCTTTGGAATCTTGTTTGAACTTTATTTGAGTTATTTGGTTTTCACGTGTAGATTGTCAAGACCATGGGGAGCCCGAGTTCAGTGAGGGAGAGGGAGCAGCTCAAGACTTTGAACAAGATAAGTTACACTCTTGATCATGTTGCACCCAATCAAATTACTTATGTCGTTTTCAAATATGTATGCATGCTTAATTCACTAAGATATTTCAATGCCTACCTTTAAATTCGCAGTTATGCCTACTGCTTGGTATGACCACTGTCCATGTTGAATCAACCCCATTGTCACCCTAGATAAAACCTGGTTCTTGCAATAGTGAGGACCCGTAGCTCTTGAAAAATGGAATGCTTAGTATTGCTTAGACCAAACTCTTGATTTGGGGAGTTTTGACCAAAAATATCATTTACTCAAATAATTTGGGCCGTGGCATTGGTGTGCCATGGAGGCTCCGGCCATGACATTGGTGTGTCATGGGGTTTTACAAATGGCCATGTCATTGGTGTGCTATGGAGGTTTGAAAAGCAAAGTAAATGAAAAATGGCTTTGACTTGGGCGAAGCTAGTTGTTTGGTTGGTGCATGTCTATGCACGGGGGTCGTGTGATCCGATGCCCAGGGTTGAGGTTTGTCGCCCAAGTCGGTTGAGGACCGGTCTTTGAGACACCACTTGCTAAGCCTATAATGGGCTACGCCAAAATTGTGCAACCACATGTCTCCAGTATGGGGCGTGGGACCTGGCTAACTAATTTACAAAGCTCTATCATAGTTCATCCTGTGGATGCGGTGGGTTTGTCATGTTATGACTAGTTGTAGTCCCACCTGGCATAAGAGGGGGCACCCTATTAACCCGGTGGGTTTCTATCCAAAGGGGGGGGATCTGCGAAACCTTAATGGGGGTGGACTGCGGTGGAGCAATGCATTGTAAAGACCTTGTCATGTGCTCTAGACCTCTCACCAAAGGAAGTGTGAGGTGATATCGACGAATGCCATGCAAACTAGAGAATTCATGTCATGTGGGTAAAGTGTACAACCTCTGCAGAGTGTAAATCTATTCGAATAGCCGTGTCCACGGTCATGGACATGCTGGCAATGTCACTCAAAGTTAGCTCTTGATTTTGGTTTTCAAAAGAAATATTGACACTGGTTTTGGTGGTTTAACCAAATTGGGTTTTAAGGGAAGCCATGTGCGAGGGTATCCTTCACCATCTTTATGATGAATGTTATCCAACCGAAAATAGATTTGCAAAAATGAATTTTATCTATTGTAACCTGCCTTGAAACATTAATACTTGTATTTGAAATAAAATTGGCTTTATGCAAAACAACCCTAATATGCTTTCACTTGATATATCCCTATGCATGTCTTCTGTTAATTGACGGGTGTAACTTGCGAGCACGGTTGTTGTGCTCACTCTTGCTTGATTCATGGATTGAGAAGATGAAGACTCCTATGATGATGAAGATGATCAACTCAATTAGGCCGTGCCCTCTAGCCAGTCACCTGTGGTGTAATGGGTGGACCATGTCTTTCGGTTTTTCGCTGCGTTTGTGTGCTCTCAGTTGCTGGAGCTTGTAAGCAACCCTTGTAATCAAACCTCCTTTTGCTGTTAATAAAGTTCTGTGGATGCTTTTGTTGTCACTTGCTTGCTGTGAGAATTGGTCGATGATCCCTGGAGACCAGTTCGGATCGCAGTGGACTTTAGGCTTGTCCTCAAGCCCCACGACCTCCTCGGGTTGGCTCCTATCGGACCTCCCTCGAGTAGCGCGTGGAGCTTGGGAAGTCTGAGGTCCAACGACCTCCTCAGGTCGGGACCCCAGACCTCCGGGTGGTCTATCGGACCTCTCGGGAGGTCTGAAGGTCCTACCGGGATGTCCTCTCGGGACGTCCTGGGGATTCCTTTTTGGACCTTCCTGGTGTGCCCTGGGCCGGATCGTGACAATCTCGATTCTCCTCCGCAACTCTCCCTCCTCGAATTGATCCCCACTAATTGTTTTGAGTTCTTGACCTTGATCCCTTCGCTCTTCCCCACTACCGGTTTAGCTTTACCAGACGGCTAAGAACCAAGATGAGCCAGGAAATCCGGCTTCGGGCAAGCTTGCTTTCCGGCTCCTTGCTCCCGCACGGCCACGTCAAGCTTCGGCAAACTTGTTCTTCGCTCCCGCCACCGTCGTCGCCTCATGCCTCTACTCTGATTACAAAGAAGTCAAGAAGTTCGCACTTGCCCGGCCGATGGATGTCGATCCGCCCATGCCAAGAACCCCATGCCGAACTCTGAGACGCCCTATTCCATGAGCTCGACCTTCATGCTCGACGCGGCGGCGTCGCGTCCCAAATTTCGACGCCGGTTAATAAGCACCGCATGGTGCGCCGGTTCGCCGACGCATGGCCTCGCTTACGCTACCGGATTGCACCGACAACCAGCAGAAAAAGAGCGTTCTTGCGGCGGTGGTACGACGCATGGACGGCCGACCTCACAACGGCGCATGGGTCTAATGAGCTTAGATGAACAGTTGTCGGTGATTGATTGCAAAAGAGTAGATGAGCGCTAAGGGTGATTGATTGCAAAAGAGTTGCAGTTATAGGTGTTCAATCTAGCAAGGTAATGCTTGATGTAAACTTTTATTGTTCTGCGTCTGGAGTTTTCATTATTCCTTTCAATCAGGTGATTTTTCGGAAATCTGGCCGATTTTGCAACAAATTTCGGCTGATTTTTTTCAAAATTCAAATTTTAGTTTGAAAATTTCGTCCAAAACTCGCCGAAACAAACCGAAAATCGGTTGTACCGGAGCCGCTGGGTAAAAAAAGATTCCGGTAACCGAAACCCTGACGGCAACAGGTCCAGTGAGGCGCGTTAATTGAGGGTATGTACTTTTATTTGCATATAAGCCCTTCAGGATCTACGAAATCACGCGACGTAGTCCTCGGCCCAGGCCTTTAAATGCGGCCACGCATGGAGGACGGAACAGAGCGCCACGAGGCGAGTTGTTGAGTGTTCCCTAGACTCGCCGTCTCTCCTCTCCCGCCGCTGCCTATAACCGCTTCACGTGCCCTAATCCTCCTTCGCAGCTCTCCTTTTCATCCCCAAATGGAGCCTAAGAAGACCTCTCCTCAGCCCCAGCCCCACTTGGAGACCAAGAAGTCCCTTCCCCACGCCGCCGTCGACACCGCTGCCACCGGAGCCGTGTCGCCGTTGAGCAGCCTGTTCTGTCCGCCGTCGCATGGGGTACCCGTTTCTTGATGCCTTTTGCCTGTTCGATGTTATGCCCCTGGCGTTTGCGCTCGATGCGATCTTTTCTTTAGACGGAACAATTTTTTTCTTCGTGTGCAGGGCGTTACCAGATTATTAGATTTGCCTTTTTATCCATCGTGTGCAAGTCCTTTGAAGTGAATATGCGAAAAATTAGTATTTTTTTTATGTAGATACACCCTTCTTTCCAAGTGGATATAGATTATTTTAGAGTGTAGGTTTTAAACTTAATTTTAGAGGATTAGTATTGTGGTATTATTACCTAATTTCGATGTATTTATTTTTTTCGTTTCCTTTTTCGTTTTGTTTTCAAGGCAAACGGCAAAGAGCAGGACTTGTACACCATTCTTTTCAAAGGGCAGAATGGGAGCGCACAGGCTAGCATTACAGGTAGTTGTGGAATTCTTATTCCTATATGCCATTAGGACACTATTGTGAAAATGAAACGGAATAGTACATCGCACATCTGTATCAACGAATTTAAAGCAAAGAAAGAAATCCAAAATCTTGGTCAAAAAAAGGAATCCATAATCAGACAAATCTTGATAGTTAGGAGCCCATTTTTCATTTGTATTTACCATTTTCGTATGTGTAACTTTCATAAATTTAGGTACAGTGTGCATATATTGGTTATATTAAAAGTCAACCAACCATAAATTACTTTCCATTTCAAACTCTTGTCTCCACTATCATGGACTGTTTTTCTTTTTGAAGTAATATGATGGACTGTTTATCATCTGGGTGATCATCTTACTCGGTTTGGAGCACTGCGATATGACACAACAGCAAATTAACTGCAAAAGATTAATTTGTCTAACAGATGGTAAATCCCAGTGGACTCCTCCTCCTAAAAGTCGCACTGCATACACCAAGGATAACAAACACTCTTATCCATGTGACTCGGTTGATACGTCTTGTTTTGGTTCTTCTGTGCACTATGGTGGTCGAGATTATTTTTATGGCAGCTCTACACCCAAGCAAGCCACAGAATCCAATGATGTAAGAAATTGCTAAACCCAAAAATACATCTCACGTTTGTAATTCATAATTACTTTGAATTTTTCAAATCAGCATGAGCGCCTATATACCTCAGCAAGGCTTTGAACATACTTTTTTGTATTCATTTCAGTATAAGGTGGACAATAAGGACCCCGCTGCAGATTCTCATGGCGACTGGTGGCAAGGTATAGTGTTATTGTATATTTAGATAGATATTATGACTGAGTCCATATTGTTGACTATATGTTTTTTGCTTTCAGGCTCATTTCACTACTAAGCAAATTTGGCGGCCTCCCGCAGTGGACAAGGTAAAAGGGAGGAGCTTACTATTGTTTAAATTAGTATGGTTTGGTGCTATTCTCTGCTTGTTATTCAGCTTACATTTTGGTACCATTGAATTTCCTTTTGCAAATCCCAGATGAACATCGGCAACTGATAGTTCGTATACGTCCATGTTGGCTCAGTTGGCCTATTTATCAATTATCACATACTCTTAGTTCTTCTTTATTTGGAAGAGAACATATGCTCTCTTTTTTTATGTTTCAAAGGTCAGAATAGTTAGACTTATAGTACAATGCAAATTGCTCAAAGCTTTTTCTATGCGAGGAAAAATGAGTTACTAGTGATATCTGAGATGATGTGCCCGGCCAACTTTTCCCTAAAAAAGTGCCCAAACAACTCCATTTTTATGAAGAAAGGTTGATTTCTGCTGCATTTCAGGCTTCTCCGAGTTCCGCACTCAGTCTATTTCCCACTTCTTCCTTTCCTGTTTATAATATTAATATACCGAAAAAAGGCTATTCATTCGCGTGTTGATATCAAAGTTTTGGCTTCAACAGATAATTAATTTTTCAGCGTAACTAGCTGTGAGATTGATGTACAATGATGTAGTTGTGGAGATAGACAAAGTTCACTTGGAGGAAAAAAGGTTTAACTGTCCTGGAGTGAAAACCTTAGTTAACCCCCTACCTTTATATGTCGCCATCACTATGTTAGGGCCAACAATTAGTTACATCATTTTCAACATAGTTTCACGACCTAGCATCGTATTATATAATTCACTTTGGGTGAGAAAGCAAGAACAAAATTATGCCCACCTCTTGTGCAGATGTTCCATTAGTTGCTAGCTGTTCTATGCCATCATTTTGTTCTTGAGAAACATAAATCCCCCGTAAGTGGATAAGGTTCAGGCTCCATTGGTATTGCAGTATTAGTGCCATGCTCTATGGTAAATCACTCTTGAGTAAATATTTTATTGTAAAAAAATGATAAATATATATTTTCTGAACAGCCTTTTTTATGAGAAGTAACATGTTAATCTGAACTTTAACTACACTTCCAAAGAGGTTCAATGATGAGAACATAGTCAGAACCAAGTTATCATACCTAGCTAACTAGATGCCGTATGTCTTGTGTATCCTGATGATTATATACCTACAACATTGTCATTGTATCATGTTATTGTTGGTTTTTCTATCATTTTTCTCAACATTTTATTCGGTTGCTTATGGCAGGAACTGAAAGGGGAGGGGGTGAAACTTGTTTCCTTGATTGGCCTTGCTGGTGGTATCAGTTACCTACACCATAGTGGAGTCGCATTCGTCCATTGATGGTGGCAGTATTTGGATGCATCATCACACCTGGGCAGATGTAGCGTGTGCGTTTACCTTTTTCTTCCATAGTTCGTGCTTTAGATGTGAAATGTAAAGAACCTACAAGGCTACAAGCACAGTAAGAGTTAGGTCGCAGTTGCATAAAGGGTCCCTTTCCATTCTGCCAATTCTGGTCACTTTGGTCTCTGAATCCTACAAATCAAATCTATGTTTCTTTACTGTTGGATTCTGCTCCAGAGCAAAAATGCTGTAGAAGCGGAGATCACTTTACATTGTACAACTGTACTCCTTAAATTTCACAGAAGTTTGGAAAGTTATCTTCTCATTATAGCATGAAATTCAGAAAGGCGCTTTATTCCAACAGACATTACAACCACATTATTCAGAAAAGATCCAAGAAAAGTTTCACATGACAAAGATCACATCATGTTACAGCAGATGTTGGACAGTACTCAAGAGTTTGACAGCTTCCAGTTCCATCCCTTTGCTCCTCATGGCAGGGTATACGCTGAGCAGTAAAACAAAATAAAGCAATTGATGTTGATGCCTTGTACTGAAAACATTGAAAGAGAGGAACTAACTGAAAACCGTAGGAGTGTAACTTACGGCCACATTTGTAACCGATGGGGCGGTTGGCGATGGCGCAGCGCTTGGGAATGGTCATGGCCACGGCGGGCTTGACGCCGGCCCTGCGCGCGGTGTCGGACAGCATGACGGCGCAGAGGCACTTGGGGTTGCGGCCGATGCTGCGCACCTGCAAGCAGCAGCTCGGCGGCACCGCGCCGCGGGGGTTCTGCGTGGCCGCCGCGCACGGGGCGAGCTTGAGCGCCACCTGGTCCACGGGGACGCGGCCGCACTCCCCCGCGCCGTGCGCCGTCTCCAGCCCGGCGAATCCGGCGACCAGAAGCATCATAGCAAAGCAGAGGCACCTCGCCTTGAGCTCCATTTCTTGCCGCTGCACCTCACTCTTTGCTGCCTGCACCGCACTCTGATGATGATCGTCTCGGCGTCTCGTAGGGGTGTATATATACAGCTCTGGAGCCTGGAGAGTGAATGGAAACCATCATGGGTTGCTTGAGATTTCGCGGGCAGGACCGGCAGGTCATGGTGTGGAAGGCCCGAAGTGGAGGCCGCATTAACGTTCTCTTTAAGCCGCGCGCATGCACTAAGCTCTCCATTTAGAACATCACCTACCGTGCTCCACTATGCTGAGGGCAGGCTTAACGTCCACCAAAATTCTCTGCTGTCTCTCACATCTGCCACGCAAACGGCCTGCGATGGAAAGGTTCGGCTCCTTTGTGGCTTCACAATCATCGCGGTCACGGGTATGTCGGCGGCCTGCTTTACCCGGCCGGAGTTCTTGAAAACGCGAGAACCAAGCCACACTGGCCTTTTTCGGATCTTCAGAAACCTCAAATATGTAAAGCAGTAAGAACTCGCAGCAGTAAAAGCAGCAGGTTTTAGCTGGAATCCGTACCAATCCAAGAAATGCAGCGAATTCCCTCTGATTTAGCAGCTAGACTAAATCTGCTTGTACGAAGTACTATTTGATAACAAGGTCAGCAAACAGCAGTGCACATAGGAGTAGCTTAGAACCAATAATTCAAAATACAGTAAGAAAATAGGCACACATAAATGACACAAGTATACACAGAGACTAGTCCTTGGCGATCTTATGAGCAGACAATTAGCCTAGCTTTACAGCTCTGTAGTCGTCGAGACATCGATCATCGTACTACTGTTGATTGCCATCCCCTTGACTTCTGGACCAGCATGATCTGTGAAGGCTTTCTTTGCGCCAGCCCCCTTGTTAGTGTGAGACCGTCTGCCTGCAGTAAGCGAGGTCCTCTCCTTCTTAGATGGGCTTGACAGTTGCGCTGGCGAGAAGCTAGGCGTGGCATACGCCGTCACAAATGGTGTGCCTGAGGCAGGCACTTGGTAGGGTGGAACCACGGCCTTGTTGCAAGCAATCTTGCAATCTGCATCACCTGGTGGAAAATGCTCCGCGTGCCTGTTCAGCTCATCGATGTTAAGTAGATCGTCGATGCGAGCCACAATGTTGGAAGCCAGACTCTCCATAACCCTTGAATAACTCTCCAAGATTGATTTGCCCACATCCTGAAAAATTGTTCACCACGCAGGCAGTAAGGTTGAGTTCAGTTATTGACATGAAAATGGCTAAAACAAAGGGAGATGCAGAGAGACACACAAACCTTGTTGTACTGAATTTTGCTCATGTCCAAGCTTGTCTGCGTCAGCCCAGGAAACCTTTGCTTCAAGCATATCAATAGGCCCTCTGCTCGTTCGGCGAGCAGCTCCCTTTTCTCTGTATCTATTATCATGTCTTTCACCATGCCCCAAGATGATCTTGCACTGGCCGCACGGCCTAGACCATTCACTGGTTTCGCAGAAACCCTCCGGCGCCACACATACACAGATGCCTCGACACGGTTGGCAATTTCCTGGGCTTGGTACTCCGTTGAGAGGTCCAGGCAGTCGAGAAGGCACTCAGGGGAGAACTGGTCGGAAGTGATGTAGCGGTATATGATGTCGCCCAAAGTCGCCCTTCCGTTCTAACATCCAAAGTTTTTCATTAAAAAAAAGTTAAAGCAACAAGTTGAGATCAAGAAATATATTGGACATTGCACATGAGGTTAGATCATGGTATACCTTTGGTAGTGAGTCAAGGTACGATTCAGGGACTTCCATCTCAGCTAAAGCATTGCTGTTGATAGCCATGGCAGCCTTCAAGATTTGATTTGCGCAATCGCGTTTGTGCTGCAATTGCTTCCTCGTTTTGTCACGAAGGCCCCCAGGGGGCACATGAGGCACCGGTAGCCACCATTTCTCATCACGGCGATGGCAAGCCGTCCTGAAGGAAGCAGAGCCATCACAATCCGGTGTGCATATCCCTTGGTCAACGTACCAGAACTCTGGGCCTCTGAAGCTGTCCAAGATTTCCTGTCAAGAGATGTTGTTATGAGAAACTACCGAATGTTCGCGATTAGTTTGTAATGAATTTACTGCTGTGAAAACTCACAAGGAGCATATGGTCTAGTTTCCGAAGTGCTGGCAGATTGATGTATAAATCAGACCGCGGCCTGCTTGTCATGATCTGCAATGTATCATCCAGGAACAATTAACAGTCAGTTTCTGAGAGGTGAAGGCTAAACTAGATCACTGAGACACCACAAACATACTGTGCTTGAAATTACTTCATGATTTATATCACTGTTCGGTTTGTAATGCATATGCGGTAAGTAGAGGCATTACTATTCCTTAGTAAAACGTTGACCCACACTGTTAAAGAGCAACTGCACAGTGGGAAATGCAACTACTTTTCAACTGGAAGCAAATATACTCATTATCTGTGGAGTCAGTACTAGCTAGGGAGAAGGATGCAATTACTATTCGCCAGGCGCATAATACGTGTACGAGGGATTTGGTTTGGTTTCATTATCTAGTAGTACCATTCATCATCTTGCTGTGTTCTGCCTTAAATTTTCCTTGTTTCTTTGCTTAATTACCCTTGCACAGTTGTACGTATCTTTGTCTTTGTACTATTGTACATACCTTGCATTACTACTAGTACGCCATTTTCTATTGATTGCTTTTACAAGGATTCTTCATTGATCTGGACCATTTGCTGTCTTGCAATAATTTGGAGAAGATAGTGCGTGCAGCAATTACTCTCGTCTGGTTACAAATCTCGCACAACAACAACAATATGACACCACAAAGTTCAGATGTGAAAAAACTACATGCACCTAACATTTCTGTCCTTTTTGTGGCATGAAAATGAATCAGATAGATAAAATCTAGGGTTGGTAAGCGCGTGTTTAATAGCGTTTCCTACTGGTCCATGTGCAACTAAAGTCCCCAATATAAACTGTTCCCGTACACTGTGATAGTGTCACGCTTCTATGGGCGGTTGCACTTGTTCCTGAACAACTACGTTAATAACTCCGGTTTCAGAACCACCATATCTTCAGCGTGGCGGTGTTCAATAATCAAATGTACATTCACCGGACAAGCAAGACATTTGATCGACCGTTTGAACTTCGGACTCCCGAACTGAGCCGGAAAATTGCAGCTCTGCCACGCTACGGCTGAAGTGTTAAGGGAGGAGATGAGCTAACTGCATGCCGTTGTTGCACGTACCTCGAGCCTGGTTCCGTCGGGGAACGACTGCCAGGTCGGGACCAGTTCAACGATGTGGTCGCTGACGCAGAGCAGCCAGTCCATCTCCCGCCGCCACATGGCCTTCTTCTCCGGCGGGAGCGGCTCCAGCCTCCACAGCTGCCCGAAGATCGTAGCTGCACAACGGGAACCACCACTTAGTAACAAGTAACAACTCCTACCAAAATCGCAAGAAATTAAAGAAAGCAAGGCAGAATTCTCACCGCAGAGATTGGTAATGGCGTTGGAGATGGCGAGCGCCGTGCACACGCCCTTGCCGCTGCCGGACATGTCCTCGCCGAGCAGCAGCTTCGCGAACCTCTCCTTCATCATCTCCATCTCTGCTCACCATGCACAGACCACGCACACATTAATACATTTGTTACACGCTGAGAAGTGAAAAGAAGACAACATTACTATTGTTAGTGCCATTAATTACCTGAGGCAGCCCTGCGCTTCTGCTTGTGCTGCTTGTCCACCTCGGTGTCGGAGGCGCAGCAGCTCGTCTTCTTGGGCGGCGCCGGCGCCACGGGCCACTCGTCAGTGGAGGCGGCGTCGGAGCTGGAGCTGCTCCCGTCGGCCGAGTCCGTGAACGCCTCGCTCCCGGCCTCCCTCACCTCCTCCGCGCTCCCCATCCGAGATCCCAACCGCGCGTGACGGATCTCTCTCAACTCAAGCCTCAACACGCGCGTGTGCCCGTACGCGCGTGGGCGTGGTGTGCCGTGCACGTACGTACGCCCTTGGTGCGCGCAGGGCTGCTAGCTCCGTTCCTCGGACGGCCCAGGCGGGCTCAGCTCCGCGTGCGACGAGACGGGTGCGGGGGAATTAGCATGGCGCGCGTGGTGATTCGAGAGTTTTTGTGCGGGGGTTTTTGGCGTTTCGGTCTCGGTTGTGGCGCATGGGAGAGAGAGGGGGATAGGAGGATTGACGAACCGGAGGAGGCTTAAAGAAGTTTGGCTGGTTGGTTGGCTGGTCGATGGGGAAGAGTGACCGTTGGGTTTTGAGTTGCACTGGTGGTCTTGCCTTTGCACCAGGGGTTTACTTTTGAGAGAGAGATGGGAACGGAGTGGAACGAGCGGGCGGGCGGCAGCGGCAGCAACGGTTAGCTAGTGAGGGGGAAGGCGTGCAAATAATAAAGAGGATGGACCGGCCCGGCGTGATGGGTACGCTCCTGGTGTGATGTTCTCTTTCTTTCACTCTACTCTCTCTTCACATGTTGCCGTTGCATTGCATGCATTGCTACTCCCTTTCTTTCAAAAATACAAAACCACATGTGCATAGTGCTTCAAGATTCATGCAAGAGATGTGTAATAATTAGAAGATGGGTTGGTGGTTTGAATTTTTAAAGTTTTGTCTCAATCTCGAGACATATTTGATGGTGGTAATAGTACATGTACACGTGAAAAAAAATCATACTCTGCTTCTTTTCACAATATTTGTTCATAGCTCACCATGTCCATAGAATAAGGAAACAATAAATCTAATAAAAAATTAATACATATCTTTATTAAATGACATATCACAACCACTTAACATCTTCCAAAGCATTTAAATAGAAATAGAAAGCGAAAAAATTGCAATAACTGCACTCATTCCTTCGAAGGACAAATATATTTAAACAGATATTTCTGAGGCCATAGACAAATATAATAAAACAGAGGGAATTGTATACTAATAAATGGTTGAGTGACTTGGACTTTAGACATAAAATATACTAGGAAAATTGAGTTGTACCAGTGGAATGGCTAAGGGTCTCGTTGGATCGTGGAAGTAGGAATATTGGATGGCAAAAGACATGTACGGGTATTTGACGAGGATTATTGACAGGTCAATATTTTTTGGTCATAATCAAAATCTCTACGAAAGTATACACATATATTAAGGGTTCACTTTATAACGGTTATATACATAAGACCACGGTTAAAAAGAAGCATAATGTATTTTCACTACTACATAAATGGTTATCACAAACGGTTTAGAACCGTCATTACAGACGGTTTTTGAACCGTCTGAATTTGTATGTCTGTAATAACAAACGGTTATCACAAACGGTTATGAACAAGAACCGTCTGTGATAGTTTTTTCTATTGCAAAACAAAAAATGGATTTTGAAGCCTTGCCGGCAGCGGCGAGAGGCGGCGCGAATGGCACGACTGCGACAGAGAAAACGAGCGGAGCAAGGACAAAGCGAATGAAGGCGTGCGATGACGCCGGGAAGCAACCACCATGCTATGGGTAGCGACACGAAGACCTATGGTCGTTGGAGTTGTGCCAGCGGCGACGAGCGGTAGCGGCAAGAAGCTAAACAGTGGCAGCGAGCTAGAAGACGCGGGAATGATATTTAAACTTCACACTTGCACTCACGAGAGTCCAAGAGCTCACGAAGGTGGTTGACGACGACGGAGCCACTCCGGGACAGCTTGACGGCGGCGAGCGGATATGACGGAGTATGGTCCACGGTAACTACAAGCTTGAGGCAGAACTAGGCAATGAGAGGTGGGTATTAGTATCTAGAGGATCTAGAGATGATATAAAGCCAACGAATCAAACGATAACTCACCAGACGGGGAGAGACAAAGGAAAATGACAACGGCGGCCGGAAATGGAGAAGATGACACAGCTCGACAAAAATATGAACGCGAGAGCCGCGCCCCAGTGCATCCTGCCTTGACTCGGCTATAATATATAAGGATAGCGCCAAAATATTTTGCCTCCCTCCCACACGTTCAAAAATTTTCGAACTCCCGTGCTGCATGACGAGGATTAAAACCTCTATGTATTAATTTAAATACATAAAAGACCATACGTCTTCATGGTCGTAACCCCTAAGGCTAACGACCTCACTGGTCGTAAGGATTCCAGAGGTTACACGATGGGTACCCTGGTCGGACTGGGTTCCGACCAGGTAGCTGTTCGGAAATGCTATGAACAGACACCATTAACCGTATGATGAATGGAATACGTGCGAAACGTTCCATACCTTACAATGATATACAAGACTCTGACGATAAACCACCTTACGGTTAAGTGTCTCACAAATACTTAACCGCAAGACAGTTAGCACATTGTTAACTACCTTAAACCTCCGACCCGTTGTAGCGTTTCATCAGGGACGTCTTCTCCAGGAGTAACTGCCACCTCTTCGGGAGTTATTTAATGATGGAACGTAGAAGACAAGGAGACAGACGCACACACAACAACGAACAACAGAAGGCAACACAGAAGCCGAAGCAGTAGTATTCAATACATTCAGTGTAATTGGAGATAGTCCCTAGTCAAGTCTTGTAATCCCAGTTCATATTAATAAAGAGCAGCCCCCATTCTCTTTCAGGATACTCCATGTCATTTTCCTCCTTTTATTTTCATAAGATCGGCGATTCGATCGTCGACAGCTGGCGCCGTCCGTGGGGAAGAAGACGTAAGTTTCCTGAAGAAACTTTTCGCTCATACAAATCCTCACCTAAGTTCCTGCAATCGCTGATGCGAATATGCCCGGAGTTTGGAATGAGGAGAATTGGTTCGACTTGGCGGACTACGCCAACCTCGATATGGAAGGATGCATCCGTGCCATGGAGGAAAATGGCATATCATCCTCCTCTTCATCCTCCGCCGGCTCGCACGTCGCCGACGATAGCGAGATCGACCGGATGGACGAGGATGCGCCACCGTTACCGGTGGCGCAATCAGAGGAACCAGCCATTCCGATCAGCTCGGAATGTCATGGGATCTCTTCAAGCCCGACCTATCCGACCGGCAAAACAGGCGAAGAAATTTCAGCGCCACCACTCGAAAATCTCTATACCCTCGATGAAATCATGGCTGAAAGATATTCTCCTACGACTTCTGGCAATTCCAGAAGTCAACCGACATCTGGTAACGGTGTCGATGAAGCCTCCACTGGTCATAGGCCGTGTGGGGATGATCACGCTCAGCATACGATCGGCAGTACGCCGAATCAGGCTGAGGAGACCTCAGGAGGTGCTCATTTCCGACCGCTCTCCGTCGTGGAAACTTCTGGCAGAAGCACTGATAAGCTCTCCATTAGTTACGATGGAAGCTCATCAGAAGATCGATGCTGGAGGCACGAAGTTAACGCTATCGAAGATAAAAATCAAGATGCCCTACACGGTCCTACATTCTCTACCACGCCATCACGTGTTGTTAGAGATGATCCGAGCCATCAGGCACCAACTTCCGGAGGCCACGGAACTGATCGACGTTCATCAACTAATTTGCCTGGCGTTGCCCCACCTAGAATAGTTGATAGGGCAGATCAAATCCGAGGGTCGGGGAGGGTTCAGTCTGCGACACCTACGACTACCGTCTGAACCCCGAGACCTTCAGAATCGCACAAAACTTGCGGCGTGTTCAAGATATGTTAAATAATTCGATTACGCTTTAGCGGGAACTCTGTGTTTTGTACACTTGTAGGTCAAGTATCCGAAATTCTCCAATGCACCATGCAACAAGACGAAGCATATCGGGAACAAAGGGTTTCAGGAGTCAAACTATGACTTCATCCCAACGTTCCTCCCTCGGCGAGGGACAAAGATGGTCATACTCGGGAACGGTCGATACCAAGGCCTCCTCGACGATTCCGACCAAGGAGTCACGAGGGAGAAGGTTATTTCATGAAGCCACTCCCCCATCACGTCGAGAAGAACCATCGCTTGGACCTGACGATCTTCGGCATCGTCTAAATCAAGTAGGCGATCAAGACATCATACCAATATCCACGACCGATCGGACACCGGAGTTCCAAATTTCGATCTTTAGGAACCGGTCCTCGATCGACATAATCCCAAGACCTTCCCACGAAGACGCCATGAATCAATCACAGGTTGTCGAGCCTTCTCTGCGGGCTCCAAGCCGCCCGACCGCCAATTTGGACAAGTTTAATGGAACTCAAAATCCGTTGGAATTTCTCCAAATCTATACCACCGCCATCGAGTCTGCTGGAGGCGATGAAAATGTGATGGCCAACTATCTGCCCACCGTGCTCGAAGGGTCTGCCCGGTCGTGGTTGTTGAACCAACCGGTCGGAACGATCTATACTTGGGAGCAACTCTGTGACCTTCTAATTGCAAATTTCCAAGGTACGTACGACCGCCCTGGAAAGGAGGATGATCTCCACCGAATCCGACAGGGCTCTGATGAGACTCTACGTCAATACATCAAGAGGTTCAGCTAGGTTTGCAACTCTATACCCGAGGTCGCAGAGTCATCAGTTATTCAGGCTTTCAAAACAGGTCTGAGAAATCGACGGTTTATGGAGGACATAGCAATGAACCCCTCAAGAATAACCTTTGAGCTTTTTGACATGGCCGACAAGTATGCCACCGCTAGCGAAGCAATCGAGTGGTGCGAAGCCATTGATCGGAAAGACAAGATTCCTCAGTCCGGCCTGGATAAAACCAAGAAAAAGAACAAGAAGTCTCTCAAGAAGAAGAAGAACCGCAGGCCCGACGACAAGGAGGTCCTAGCCATTCCTGATAAATTCATGAAAGGTAAGAAGGACTACACCGGTCGGGGCAAGACGAAAGCTCCGACCGAAGGATTCCAGAAAAAGAAGAAGTGGTGTCCACTTCACCAGTAGGCAGGGTATGATCTACGCACCTGTCGAGTCTGGCAAAAGAAACTGGAGGATTATTATGCAGGTGAAGGACCATTTCCCGCAATACAAGAACCTGAAAAAACGAGCTCCAAAAAGGACAAGGATGGCGACGAAGAGATGGAATCACTACACCATGGCACAGCATTAAGGGCAATAATCTGCCGGGAAAAATTGGGTGAGAGGCAAATTATGTGCCGGCAATGTTGAAAATATTACGGGTCTTATTATCTGCTGGCAATAACTATTATGTAGAGCAACTTATCTGCCGGGAATATTTTTATTTTAGCTACAACATATCTGCCCTAGAAAAAGTAAACTAGGTCAACATAACTGCCGGGAAAAATTTTGGGCGGGAGGTGAAAAAAATAATCACGTAAATTATTGAACCCATGACCTCATATCTACCGAACAAAATTGGAGCAAAAGCCATATAAAGAGGTATCTGCCGGCAAATAAAGAACACAGCGCCGATCGAAAACCCTAGCGCCAAACGACGAACGGCGGCGCGAACGAACGAGATAGCGCGAAACGAAAACGTGACGCGCCATCCTCTCTCTCTCTACCTTATCTCTTCCGATCCGGTCTTCCCCACTCAACCCCTCTACCGTCAAAACACCACCCGAAAGCCTTTCTCCTCCTGCCCCCCTCTGCCCGTGGCCGGCCACCCCTCCGCGCCTCCCGCCACCCTCTGTGCCCTTCCTCCCCGCGCCCCCTTCCTCCCCGCCTCCTCCTCCCCGCCACACACACCCCCCTCCCTCCACCCCCACCTCCCCTCCTCCCGGCCTCCCACCCTCCCGCCTCCCCTCCTCTCCGCCGCCACCCTCCCACCCTCCCTCCTCCCGGCCACCCTCCTGCCTGGCCTCCTCCAGTGAGTTTAATCGGCCTACCACTGCCTCTCCCTAGGCCAGCCGCCTCGGCCTCCGGTCGCTCGTGCTCGCTCCTGCTACTCCTGCTACTACCGATTTCATCCCTATTTCCTTTCCTTTTTTGGTTTTTACGGTTTTGACTTGATTCACTTTTGATTTCGGATTACAGTTGCTCATGAAAGGTGAATAGGATGGTGGGTTGTTTGGTGAATGCTATGTTGATGTCTTTGGTTCTTTGGGTTTGCACCGAGGTGAGGTGTGTTAGCCATAATCTTGACTTGTCTTGAATGCTATGTTGGATGTCGGGTGAATGCTATGTTGAATGCTATGTTGGATGTTTGGGTGAATGCTATGTTGAATGCTATGTTTGCACCGCGGTTTGCACCGAGGTGAAGAGTCATCGAATGCACAACAATTCTGAATGGTACAATTTCAGTTTCAAAAGGCTGTTTGGTGGTTGTCAGGATTGATGACATTTTGTTGATCTGGACCAGTGTTGGCTTGATAACTGCTGTGGTTGCTAGTAGTTCTCTGTTTGCGCTTTGTTGAGCTAATGCCTTTGTGATCAGTTTGTTTTAGCAGTTGCTCCAGAATTTTTGCCCAGGATGCGGCTGGAGTCGTTCCTGTTCTTTGCACTTCCTGTTTTAGTTTGTAATCGGATTCTTGTAGTATGGTTTCTATTAATGGAAACTGGGGTATTCGTTTACCCTTTCATAAAAAAAAAGGCTGTTTGGTTCATGCATTCCAGTTCTACAACTTGCTAATAGTCTTCATAGCTTGTCGAGTTTTAACTAGCAATAGTTTCACCGAACAAAACTCTAGTTCACTGAATGAAAACTGGAAAGTTACAACATATCAAGCAATTGCTTGTCTCAAAATTATATAGAGACAACATATCAAGAAATTGAATAATAGTTCATCCATAAAACCCGTCATCAATCATGGATAATCTGCAAGAGTGATGAGTTATTAGTCCTTATTTAGAATATGTATGTATGGTGTTGGATTGTTGGTTGACGTAATTTTAGGTCAAATGCCCATATTTGTAATTTTAGTTTGTGAAATTTAGGTAACTTTTGAAATTTGATAACACTTGTGAGGTTCCTCTAATTGCTTCATTTTTAATAGCTAGTTCTCTAGATCAAACATGCATATAATTCTCTAATGATTGGCATATTTTACATACTGCTATACCAACTGGATGCATGTGTGGATTAATTGTTCAGAAACGAAGCACATGACACGGAACCATCAAGAAGCCAGGTAAGTAATCGCTTTTAATTTTTCTAAAAATAATAGGCCACTACAGTCGAGTATTATATAATTAAAGCTGTGAAGTTTTTCGTACTTTAGGTCGTGGCACTAGAGCAATACAACTTGCTTCCTCCTTGGCAAAAGAAAAGGTCAAGATACATGGACGCAATTGAACTTTATGGAGTACTAGCAGCAGCAACAACAAAATATGTATGTATGGTGTTGGATTGTTGGTTGACGTAATTTTAGGTCAAATGCCCATATTTGTCATGTTATGAGAATCTGTCGTATGGATGTATGGTTGTTCTTATTCAGCTTGTAAGCTTGCGAGCTTCACAAATCACAAGTCATAAAAAACTAGAACTTGTACACAAGGACTATATATTTACTGACTGAGTATTCTTAGTCCAATTATGCTATTGTGCTTCTAAGCTCTGTGATGCTTCGATAATGCTACTGAGATCTGGTGCTATGTGTGTGCTATGTTACAGTTGTGGTGTTGGATCGTTGGTTGACGTAATTTTAGGTCAAATGCCCATATTTGTTATGTTCTGAGCTATGTTACAGTTGTGGTGTTGGATCATTGGTTGACGTAATTTTAGGTCAAATACCGATATTTGTCATGTTATGAGAATCTGTCATATGTATGTATGGTTGTTCTTGTTCAGCTTCTAAGCTTGTGAGCTTCACAAATCACAAGTTAGAAAAAACTAGAACTTGCACACACGAACTGTATATTTACTGACTGAGTATTCTTATAGTTTGTGAAATTTAGGTAACTTTTGAAATTTGATAACACTTGTGAGGTTCCTCTAATTGCTTCATTTTTAATAGCTAGTTCTCTAGATCAAACATGCATATAATACTCTAATTATTGGCATATTTTACATACTGCTATACCAACTGGATGCATGTGTGGATTAATTGTTCAGACACAAAGCGCATGACACGGAACCATCAAGAAGCCAGGTAAGTAATCGCTTTTAATTTTTCTAAAAATAATAGGCCACTACAGTCAAGTATTATATAATTAAAGCTGTGAAGTTTTTTGTACTTTAGGTCAGCGTGCACTAGAGCAATACAACTTGCTTCCTCATTGGCAAAAGAAAAGGTCAGTATGGTGTTGGATCGTTGGTTGACGTAATTTTATGTCAAATGCCCATATTTGTCATGTTATGAGAATCTGTCGTATGTATGTATGGTTGTTCTTGTTCAACTTCTAAGCTTGTGAGCTTCACAAATCATAAATCATAAAAAACTAGAACTTGCACACAAGGACTACATATTTACTGACTGAGTATTCTTATGGTTTGTGCAATTTAGGTAACTTTTGAAATTTGATATTACATAGCAGCTATGGATAAGAGATGGATGGATCTACCTAGGTACAACATAAGCTTACAATATAAATTTATTTTCTAGCATTGCCTCACGTCCATTCTTACAACAAGTAATTAATTGTAGGCACACGTCTGAATATGTACAAGGGGTCGAAGAATTTGTGAAGTATGCTTTTGCCCAATCGTCAAAAGCAAACACAATATTATGCCCTTGTAGGAAATGTGTGAATAGTTGCTGGAAAGAAGCTAGCGTTGTCCGTGTGCATTTAATATGTGATGGGTTTTTAAAAGGGTATAATAGATGGATTTTTCATGGAGAGGCATCATCATGTTCTCGCACAAAATGTGTATATTTGAGGTTCAAGTAGAGGACGATGTTGAGGAAGGTGATGAGATGTTTGATATGCTTCATGATGTAGCGCATGTGTTAGATGGAATGGGGATTTGGGTCAAAATAAGGATAGTTTTGAGGAGGATCCATGTGAAGGTGTTGAAGATTTTTACCATTTAGTAGGTGATGCTAATCAAGAGCTCTATCCAGGGTGCAAAAGCTTCTCAAAGCTACGCTTTGTTGTCAGATTACTCCACACTAAATTTCTTGGAGGTTGGAGTGATAGAAGTTTTGACATGCTACTACAACTTCTTAAAGAAGCTTTTCCGGAGGGCTCAACGCTTCCTAAGAACTTTAATGAAGCTAAGAAAATGGTTAAATGCTTTGGACTCGGATATGTTAGTATTCATGCATGCAAGAATGATTGCGTACTATTTTGGAAGCGGTATGAAAAGGCATATTTCTATCCGAAATGTCAGACTTCCCGTTGGAAAACAGAGAAGATGAATCTTGATGGGAAACGTGTGCACAAAGTTCCCAAAAAGGTTCTTCGCTATTTTTCTATAAAGAAGAGACTTCAAAAAATTGTACATGTCTCCAAAGGCAGCAAGTGATGCATGGTGGCACGTTGAAGGGCGTACAAAGGATGGATTATTAAGGCATCCAGCAGATTCTCCATTTGGAAGGATTTTGATTGCAAACATCCGAATTTAGTGCGAGAGTCGCAATATCGGGCTCGCTTTAGCTACCGATGGCTTTAATCCATTTAGATCAATGAACCGTAGCTATAGCATTTGGCCCGTTATTCTTATTCCATTGAATCTACCTCCTTGGATGTGTATGAAGCAACCAAATTTCATACTTTCCTTGTTAATTCTCGCGAAATTCACCGAAGGATATGGATGTTTACTTACAACCACTAGTGGATGATTTGATATTAATGTTTGAGGAGGGTATTAGAACATACGATGCTTCCAGGGATGAGTACTTCCAATTGCGTCGCCATCTTGTCAACCATTACTGATTTTCCAGGCTTAGGATATGTGTCTGGATGTGTTACTTCAGGCAAGCTAGCTTGTCCTCACTGCAACTCACATACTTGTTCTCTGCGTTTGAAGAATGGCAGCAAGTCTTGTTACATGGGTCATCGTAGGTTCTTAGATGCAAATCACAAATTTAGGCAAGATGTGACATCATTTGATGGTGCTACAAAGTTAAGGACAGCACCAAAATCGCTAACTGGAGAAGAGGTTTTGGAACAAACGCGAGATCTTCTTATAGATTTTGGCAAAGACCCAAACAAGAAAAAAACCAAAGAGAAATCGTAAGGGTATGGACAAAGCGAAAGAAGTAATTTGGAATAGGAGATCTATTTGGTTTAAATTGCCATATTGGAAAGACTTGTTGCTTCCACATAATTTTGATGTGATGCACATTGAGAAGAATGTGTGTGACAACATAATTAATACACTTTTGGGTATCGATGGGAAATCTAAAGATAATTTGAATGCTCGATTGGATCTCCAACTTCTAGATATACAAAGAGATCTTCATCCTATTGAAGTAGGAGATTCATTTTATTTGCCTCCCGCAGCTTACTCAATGAATTCTGAAGAGAAGAGATTGTTTTGTGAAATTTTGAAACAAGTTAGATTTCCAGATGATTATGCATCTGATATACGTCAGCACATACATGTTAAGGATAAAAGGATAATTGGACTAAAGAGCCATGACAACCACATCCTCTTGCAGCACTTACTTCCACTATCCGTACGAAAGACATTGCCGGATAGAGTAAGTGCAGCATTGATTCGTGTGAGCAACTTCTTCAAGAAAATTTATTCTCCTGTTATTCGTGTTAGTGATATGGAAAAGTTAGAGGCAGAAATTGCTGAGACATTAAGCATTCTTGAGACTATATTTCTACCATCCTTCTTTGATATTATGGTTCATCTAATGGTACATCTTCCTGCCCAAGCGAGGCTTGTTGGCCCAGTACATTACCGCAACATGTATCCAATTGAAAGGTGACCTTCAAAATCTAAATACCTTTTTCATATGATATTTAATCTATTTACAATCTGATTTAACTGTTGTCAATTATATGTAGGTTTTTAATGAGGTTAAAGGGATATGTACGCACCAAGAGTCATCCTAAGGGGTCAATCGCAGAGAGCTATGTGTTTGACGAGAGTCTTACATTTTGCTCTCGTTATTTAGAAGAGTGTGAAAGTAGGTTCAATCGAAAAGGCCGAAATGATGAAGCTGATCCTCAAGCTATATCTAGTACCATGCCATTCTTTTGCAACTTGGGTCGAGATTTGGCTGGCAAGTGTACTGTGACCTTAGACTACAAAACATGGCTCCAAGCACATAGATATATCTTATTTAATTATGACCATATAGAGCCGTACCTGAGGTAAGTTATGCTACATGTTTTATTACTATAGGTTTTTTTTTGTCAATTCACAGACTGAAAATTAAAGGTTAACCATTGCAGAAAACATGTGGATTACCTGTCCTCACTTGGTCACGAAAATAGAAGAGAAATCAGTCGTATTCATCATGAGAAGTTCCATGAATGGTTTAGGTTGCATGTGGCAGAGTTACTACTAAATGGTGATAAAGTTCCTAAAGAGATTCAAACATTATCTAATGAGCTTTTGATGGTTGCAACAAAGTACAATAGTTATACCATAAATGGACACAATTTCCACACAAAGTCCTATGATGAGGGTAGGTCTCATCCAATGCAAAGGAGTGGCTCTAGTTGCACAAACCTCATCCTTCTCAAGTGGAAATAATAATCCAATGGTAGGAAATAAGAATTATTATGGTGTTATCACTGAAATCCTTGAATTGGACTATAAGCATAAAGGAAGTATTGTGCTCTTCAAATGTGACTGGGTAGACAATCGTGCACAAGATAAGTGGGTTAAGGTTGATAAATTTGGCATCACAGATGTGAACTTCAAGCATTTATTCAATACAGGTGCAAAGCTAAATGATGAACCTTTCATTTTGGCATCTCAAGCAACCCAAGTATACTATGTTGAAGATCCTATTGACAATGATTGGTGTCTTTGTTATTCACCAAAGCCACGAGACTTCTATGATATGGTCAAGTACAAAATGGAAATTTAGAGTGTGAAAATGAACATGTAGTGACATACCCTGATATAGATGGTAACATAACCATTACTATTGATGCTAGAGATGTGCCTCGCATTAGGCCAGACATAGATAGAATAATTGTTGATACAAATGTTCAGCAGAAGTATGTCATCTTACCCTTTCATAAGCTACTATATTGTCCTTTGAATTTACATAATTGAATTGCTTCTTTTATGAATAGTGCTAGTACTTTGCAATATAGAATAAATTTACTAATGGAAATATCTTTTTTCAGCCCTGTGAAAAATGCCAAGCGTGGGAGGAAGCGATAGTGACGCCAAGTGACTATCATGACTATGAAGAAGAAAGGATGGCAAGGGTTAGGAGAAACAATAAATTTCTGCAAGCTCTAATCGAGAAAAAAAAAGAAAATTACAGCTATCTCCTCCAACCCCGAGTGCTAATGGAGTGGAGGGCTCTTCACGACAACCTACAGTAAAGAGAAAGGTTATGCATTTCTTACTTGTGATTAAAATATGTGCATGGTAGTTTTCTAATATTGTATATTCTATGTACCTGTAGACAATGAGTTCCACAAATAGTGAGCCAATAGAAGCAGAAATCGGACGTCTAAACTGCGGTCTAGATCAGCAAGAGTTGGTGGAACAAGTGACCTAGGAACACAAGGTGAAATTACAGAGCATGATGATAGAAATGATGACAATATGCATGATAAATGCATGCCTAATGACCAGACAGAGAGGATGCTCTCTTACAAGAGAATGAAGGTACATATAATAGTAATCTCCATGTTTGAAATATTCAAATTAATACTTTAGAGCTTATTCGTTGCTATTTATTTCTAATCTAGATAATGGTTTAAATGATGGGCAAGCAAAGAAAAAAGAAATGGTAGGGGTGCACTAAAAAGCACAATATTTGGTCTAGGGAGATAAACCTCCAATCCAATTGGAGCTCAATGAGTATGGACAACCTGTTGGGGAAAATGCTAAAGAATTAGCTAACTTTATAGCTACAATTGTGAAATCTAAGAATATATCACATGCACATAAGGATTGGAGGTTGGTTGAACCAGCACAGAAGTTGAAGTTATGGAAAGACTTACAAGTAATATCTACAATCCATCATCAGTGTGTACTACCAATTAACATGCTTCATTTCTACTATTTTGGTTTGGGTTTAATTATGTATCTCTTTTGCAACTAGTTATTCTACGAGTTAGATGAAAGTGTCAGGGATTGGGTTATGGGGACAGCAGCGAAGATATGGAAGGATTTCAAGGCGGATTTGAAGGCAAAACATTTTGATGAGACAAAGACCGATAAGGAACTTTTTGCTGCCTGTGATAAAAGAGTTAATCAAAATGACTGGAATTGGCTTATCAAACATTGGAGAAGTCCGTTGGCCAAAGTAAGCCAAACATAAAAAATAATAATACTTGTTATATTGGTATTTCTTTTTTATTTACTGCTTCCATTGTTATAGGCTCGTAGTGACGTAGGTAAAGCTAATCGTGCAAAGATGTCCGGGCTGCATACAAGTGGCAGCAAGAGTCATGCTCGTGTTGGACATGAAATGGTATATAAGTTCCTTTCTTATATAATATCTCAAATAAAACCTATGTTGTATGCTATTTTTTGATTGATGATGTATTTTCTATCGGTTTCCATGCAGTACAAGGATAATGGTGTGGTGCCTCGTAGAGATGAGTTGTTTATTAAAACACACACTCATAAACATGGCCTTCCTTCACAAGAAGCAACACATAAAATTGTAAGTACTTAAAACCGTTAGTTCCAAATGCAAGATGCCAAGACAGATTTGTATCCTTTCATGGATGAGTGTAGCGACTTTTGGTTGGTTTTGGTAGGAGACAGATCTGAACCCACATATGACATATGCAATCGATGGTCGGTGAAATGTCAGATTAGATTAGCCTAGGGACAATATATCACTTGCACATTATTGTGACATTTTCATTGCATGATGATTATTTCCTGACATTCCTAATAACCTGACATTCCTCCATGTATGTACATTAGCTTTTAAATTATGATATGCATCTAGCTGAAAGCAATCAAAACTCTGTTCACTGCTTGTAGTTGATAATTCATATGAATTAGCTCTGTTCACTGCTTGTAGTTGATAGTCCTTCGGTTCTAACTGGTTATTGTGACATTTTCATTGCATGATGATTATTTCCTGACATTCCTAGTAACCTGGAGTTGGGTGTATGCAAGATAGCAGTCAAACTGAGTGTTAGGCTTTCTAGCTCCTTTACTTGCCATTATTTGAGCACTGTGCTAACAATGACTCTTTCTAAAACATGGATATTATCTATTAGGTTAGTGAGCCCATTATTTGTCTCTCTTCAAAAACAGTTAATATTCCATATAGACTTGATCCATACTTGCAGAAAGCACTTGAGGACGCAAGCACAGATCATCCGGAGTGGACAGAGAAAACCATAAAGCAAGGTGACCTCATCACGCGTCTTTGGTCCCGATAGGAATGGGTATGTTCGCTTAGAGGTAAGGGACCAACTCCGAGAGATTTGGAGATGCCCGAAAGCTTAAGTATAGATCAACCAAGCTCCAAATGGTCATTGAAGGGCATCGACAAGTCAATTAGACAAAGAATTCCTACTAGGGTGTATTGAAACAATGCAAGCAGATAAAGGATAGAAAATTGACGCCCTTAGTCAACAAGTGGCGGAGATGAAGGAATTGTTACTTGCTAATTCTCATGTGGGACGACATGCACATATCACCACGATATGCATCAAATTCACCTATACATGAGGTATAGTACAATACAATTTTTGTAATTAATTACTTGGTATAGAAGAATGATGTCTGTTTCCACTTTCATTTTTATTGGCCTATAGGATCAAGCATGTCGAAGGTGACAATGTTGAGGTGGAGTCTAATGTCACAGAGAAAATATGTTGTATGAGGAGGTACATACCGCTTCGTAACAAAATAGATTCTTCACCATTGTCATACCGCAGTTCATATCTAATGTAATGTTTTCTCATTTGGCACTTATAGACATTGAATAGGCGTGGAGTTTCTTCACAAAAAGGAAATGGAGGAGTAAGATTTCACATATATCACTATTTGTTGGTTTGCTCTTTACCATTTTGCAATTTATTTGAATAGACTTGAATTGACACATTCAATGATGAGATGTTTCAGAGTGGAAAAGAAGTTGTCTTGTACTCTGTTATTGGACCACATGATATCCCTATTGCAAAGGCTACTGTTATATCAACGGATCGGAGGACAGCAGTGGGTGGTACTCTTTTGGGTGTTGAATGTTGGGAAGTTGTCGTTAATTATGTGCTAAAAAGGACTGCTCAACTGTCTCGTCCTTATGGGGATATGAGCGTCATGGCTGATGCTTATGGGAGATCTATTATGGCCACATCAGCATGTAAGCATCCATCTATTGTATCCACCTTCAATTTGTTTCCTCAAGTAATGTACTTGCATTTATTTAAATCTGCAGATAAAAGAAGATCGGAAGTCGGTGGGGCCATTACAACAAGTCGATTTAACACGAGGTAATTTCAAAGAATCAAATAGCTAAGCGGTTTAAACTTTAGCTATGATATCTCTAATTGTAAAACAGCCTGTTATTTGAAATGGAGTTTATATGGTAGTCATGTGCTGCACTGCACACATTCATTTGTAGCTATATATGAAAGTTCCTACATTCTCTTTACCACGAGAGTTGCATCAGACCACAAGAGCCAGTTTTGTTGCCGTGGTAATGAGCATATTGTTGCAATTTCGGTGAAAAAGAGTACAAAGACTTGCTTATTTCTGCAACTTCACAAAACTGGGCATGACAAATGATGCACAATGAAAAATAAAAGCATATTATTGAATGAGATTCCTGAGACTTAAATGAATTAATAATAAAGCTATGACTACTAATAATAATATCTACCAAGAAAAAAGGGAACCAGTTCTGGACCAACATATATGTCTAAGTGTGTTAGGACCAACATGTGGTTTCAAATATTTCCAAACGCATAATTACTGTTTCAAAACTAACCTATTCTGGACTGGAGTTTCCTACGTTGTAGCTGTGCTTAAGCACCAACAATGCCGTATGGTTTAACAAATCAAGGGGGACGTTTCTTCAATTTTTCATGTGAACCACACAACAACATGTGTTTTTACATTGTTTGTGCTGCAAACGAGGGATATGTGGTTTCTAGTTATTGACTTCTCGAATTTCTTTTCAGGTACAAAACATAAGGGCTGATGAGGTTCTTATTTGCTGATAGAGTGATCATCCTTATTTTGCAAACGGTGATAGCATGATGATTTCATTGTCGACTTCTTTTGCGTAGATGTTTTGTAAATACCAAGGATAGACTAGTATTATGATAGAAGGGACTCGAGAATTTACATGTGCGAAGGATAGACTAGTATTGTCGACTTTTTTGTATGGATATTTTCTATATGCCAATGAGATCGTGGCTATAATAGAATGCTCAGAATTCAAATTGCATGTGTATGGTGTCTTGCACATGTCTTTATTAAGCTTATCAAAAATATCATATTTCGTGTTTATGTATTTTGCATCATTTGAATTTCATCTATGTGTTGCAGCTGTACTTGATTGTTGATGTGATATTTTCTAAGTGGTAAGATCGACAAAATTGTATGTTTTCTAAATTCTGGTTGAATGGTGCAAATTATATTGCTATTTTATATGTATATAGGCGTCTATTTTGGCGGGGACAATACACAATCTAGGCGCTTAATAGCTGCGAATAAGTCTAATTGCGGGAAAACAAACTTATCTAGGGCACTTAATCGCCAAAAACATACAATCGACGGCATGTTAATCGCCAAGCAAAACATACAATCGAGGGCATGCTAATCGCCAAGAAAACATACAATCGACGGCATGTTAATCGCCGCAATACATATAATCGCCGAAAACTCCAATCGCCAGAAAAATCTAATCGCGGGAAACTCTAATCGCTGGGGAAAACCAACTTATCTAGGGCACTTTAATCTGCCGAATACACATATCTGTAGGAAATGTCTTTCCCAAAAGACTACCGGCAGCAATAAGTGCCGGAATACACATTCGGCGAGATAAATTGTCGGGAAAAGTCGTTTTTCCCGGCAGTTGCATTGCCCTTAATATTGTGCCATGGTGTAGTGAGTACCAGGATCCCCAACATACAGTCAACATGATTTTTGGAGGATCTTCTTCATACGAATCCAAACGTCATCTGAAAGACATGGAGCGGGAGGTCAACCTCGTCGAATCTCCGAACACTATCAAGCAATCGAAGTGGTCGGACATCGCAATTTCCTTCAGCAAGGACGACTGCCCCATTCCTTCGACTCGACCAGGTAGGTTCCCTATTGTTGTTGAGCCAACCATTAATAATTGTAGGTTAATCGAGTCCTAGTAGATGGAGGTGGTTCTTTGAATATATTATTTTCGGGAGCTTTAGAAGAAATGCAGGTCCCCATGTCAAAGGTGAAACTAGTGAAATATGCTTTTCATAGCATAGTTCCTGGCTCCACCGCTAAGCCGATAGGGCAAGTTTCATATGATTCACGCTCGGAAGACCCGATAACTTTCAAACGAAAAAAATTTCATTTGATGTGGTAAACTTTGAATCCGCATACAACGGGATTCTTGGTCGACCGGCATTAGCAAAGTTCTTGATAGCAACGCATTACGGTTATCAAAGTTTGAAAATGCCGGGGCCGAAGGGAGTCATCACTATTCGGGATGATCGTGAAATGGCTTATGCATGTGACCGAAAATCCTTAGAACTGGTCGATGAACTCCCGACCAGAGAGGCTAATCCATCTGCCATGCAGGCCAAGCACTCAAGACCAAAGATGACACCCAAACCCTCCGACCAGTCAAAAGAGGTATCCCTCGACAAAGGCACTTCTCCGGACAGCGCCAAGTTACTATCTCGGGCGAAGATGCCGCCCACCGTCAGAAGGTTACGGTGAGCAAGACTCGATCCTAAATAGGAAGAGTCGCTCGTCTCCTTCCTCCGAGCAAATCAGGACGTATTCGCCTGGCAGGCGTCCGATATGCCCGGAGTCCCCTGGGAGGTGATCGAGCACAGGCTAGCTCTCCAGCCTGATAAGAAACCGATCAAGCAGAAGCTGCGGCGTTTTGCTTTGATCGGAAGGAGGCAATCCAAATCGAGATTGACAAGCTTCTCAAGGCCGGATTCATCCGTGAAGTCAACAACCCTCGATGGCTCGCCAACCTGTAATGGTTAGGAAGAATAATAGGAAATGGCGAATGTGTATCGACTTTACAGATCTTAATAAAGCTTGTCCGAATGACGATTTTCCCCTTCCACGCATTGATCAACTGGAAGATTCTACCTCTGGGTGCGAATTACTAAGTTTTTTAGATGCGTATTCAGGGTACCACCAGATTAGTATGTGTAAAGAGGATGAGGAGAAAACTTCCTTCATCACTCCATATGGCACTTATTGTTATATTAAGATGCCATTTGGTCTCAAAAACGCTGGTGCAACTTTTCAAAGGTTGATGCAAAAAACCTTTAGTCCACGAATAGGTCGAAATCTAGAAGCTTACGTTGATGATCTGGTCGTAAAGACCACCAACGCTAGCAATCACATCTCTAACTTACAAGAAACTTTCAGCAACTTGAGAAGGCATAACCTCAAGTTGAATCCAGAAAAGTGTGTTCGGAGTTTCTGCTCGAAAATTGCTTGGTTTCCTAGTCTCGGCTAGAGGTATTGAACCAAATCCAGTAAAGATAGCAGCCATCGACTAGATTCGACCTCCGATCACGAAGAAGGAAGTCCAAAAACTAACCGGCTGTATGGCAGCGCTAAGTCGTTTCATAGCAAGGTCAGGAGAAAAAGGGTTACCTTTCTTTAAACTTCTTCGGAAACATGGGAGTTTTGAATGGACTAGAGAAGCAAACGATGCCTTAGAAGAACTTAAAAAGTACCTTACGAGTGCCCCGGTTTTAGTATCTCCGAGACCGGGAGAAACAATGCTAATGTATCGGCGACAACACCACAAGCAAGGAGTGGTGTCTCGGTCGTGAAAGGATAACATCCAACGACCAGTTTATTACGTAAGCGAGGTCTTACATGGACCAAAAGAAAGATACCCACAGGTATAAAAGTTGCTCTATGGTCTCCTTATGTCTTCAAGAAAACTAAGGCACTACTTTTAGGCCCACAAAGTGGTCGTACCGACTGGATATCCCCTTGGTCAAGTCCTTGGAAACAGGGAATCATCAGGACGAATAGCAAAATGGGCGGTTGAGCTAGGGGCGTTCGATCTCTATTTCATTTCACGAACAGCGATAAAGTCCCAGGCAGTAGCAGAATTCATTGCCGAATGGACAATCCCTGAACCCACCCAAGGGCCCGCGTACGAACACCACGAGGAGTGGACAATGTACTTTGACGGTTCTTTGATGTTAAAAGGGTCGGGGGCTGGAGTGATCCTGATATCCCCTACTAGCGAACACATCAAATACGCCATCCAGTTAAATTTTTCCGCCACAAATAATATGGCAGAATATGAAGGTTTATCGGCAGACTCGGCGGCTCGTTAAGCTTCGCAGACATTAGTGAAAGGCGATTCTCAACTGGTAGCGAATCAAGTAGGGAAAGAGTATCAATGCTCAAGTACCAAGATGTCATCTTATCTGGCGGAAGTATGAAAACTCGAAAAGCACTTCTTCGTTTTTCAGATCCAACATATTCCTAGAAAGAAAAACTTTCTGGCAGACCAGTTGGCACGGATGGCCTCCACGAGGTCAACCGTCCCGCCCGGAGTTTTTCTCAAGCAACTCGATTTACCCTTGGTAGTCGAGCCTTCCGAGAACATACATGATTCTTTACAGGTCGAACAAATCAATCAAAGGAACATGGATGCTCCATGTGTCGTTGACGGTTGGCGCCACACGATCAAGGTAGAGATTGGATGACATCGATCTACAATTATCTTGACATGACATAATTCCGAAGATGATGTAGAGGCCGATCGATAGCACTAAAAAGCCAAATCATACACTCTAATCAAACGTATCTTGTACAAACGAGGATCTCATGGAGTGTTGATGAGATGCATATCTCAAGCGGATGGCATTAAATTGTCGATCAAATCCATGAAGGAGTCTGGAGCACATCATTCCTCTGAGAACACACCGGTCGGTAAAGCCTTGAGCAAGGATACTCTTGCCAACGCCCTTCATGATGCAAAAGAACTTGTGACGGCGCGTATAATGTCGGTTATAGCGGATAAGCACATCACCAAGCACAAGCCTTACAAACAATTCCTCTTTCTTGGTATTTTGCAACCTGGGGACTGGACATTCTGGGACCTTCCCCAAGAGCACCCGGGGGCTTCGAATTCCTTTTCGTCATGATTAACACGTTTACAAAATGGATCGAGGCCGAGCCGGTTGTTAAAATAACAACTGAGGCCGCTAAGAGATTTCTCATGAAAAATGTGATCACACGATTTGGTGTACCTAGTCGTATAATCACAGATAATGGCGCCTAGTTCTCTAGCAGTCAATTTCAAGAATTCTGCGATGAACTTGGTGTAAAAGTTCATTTTGCTTCAGTTGCTCATCCACAGAGCAACGGAGCGATTAAGCGAGCCAATGGTATCATTATGCAAGGGATCAAACGCCGAGTATTCGACCGCTTAATCAAGCGGTCGAGCTTGGGTTCAAGAACTCCGTCAGATTATGGGTCGTTCGAACCACGACCGATCGTGCGACCGGTGAAACACCATTCTTTTTAGTTTACTGGTCGAAGCCATGCTTCCTCCGTAACTCAAAATTGGCTCGCTCGAATTGATCGCTTAACGAAAACGATCGAAATGAACGAAGACTCGACGACGCCGATTTCCTTGAAGAAAGACGAAACCAAGCCCTTATACGATCGGCGGTCTACCAACAAGCCATGCGAAGGTACCACGATCGAAGGTGCAACCTCGCACCTTCACAGTAGGTGATCTGGTTCTCGAAAAAATCAGAGCCGTGCAAATCGCAATAAACTTTCCCCCAAGTGGGAAGGTCCTTACACTGTGGTCGAAGTAACCCGACTAGGTTCCGTACGACTGGCTATGTCTGATGGGCAAGTTTTGTCAAATTCTTGGAACATTGATCAATTGCGTATGTTCTATGTTTAATTATTATTTACTTTCTTTCATTTCTTTCAATTTCAATAAATTCATTTATTATCTAAAAATAATAATAAGTAACCTTGCTTATATATATATATATACACCTATAGTCTGGTCGTTCATGATTGTTAATTTTAATTGGTCGGAGAAGACAATTTTCTCTCCGATATCCTTTCCAATGATCTCTTTTACTCCATGGCAATGACTTCTAAGTCATACGCCATATTTGTCCTAGTCGTGAGCATTTTTTTCACACGTGATAAAAATTCTTTTCTTAAGGGAATACCTGAGTAATCAGAGCATCATACAAATAACTTTCCATACTGAACGATATGCCTAAGATTATGAAAGTTATATTTCATTATTTCAAGATTCTGCTTTCTGCTCTTGTCCTGCAGCTCTCGGTCGGGACACGGAAAGCCTCCTAGTCGAAGTCTCTCCTTTTTAAGACGTGGTCACCTTGCTGGAAGGAGCTTCCTAGCGACAGTTCTTTTCTTACGATCCTCGCTACCAGTCGGATAGAGAGTTTTGAACACATTTAGCGACATATGATATATGATTTTAGATCTAAAGCATTCCTTCCGACCAGACTTTAGGATAATAGATATAAACAAAGTTCACTTATAATTTGTTGCTTTCATTTTTTTTGCATTTCTCCTTATGTCAAATAACAAAGTCTCTTATCCAACCATATATAATTTTTCATTGGTATTTCGATCATGACAAACAAAGATCTATAACTAAGCGAAGTCATAAGCTGGTTCCGACCACAATGATTTCCTAGTATTACTACGATCAGTTTTGACTTCATATCGGCACATACCTTCAAAATGATGGTTTCAACTTTCATGCTCTTTCTTGGCTACCTGCTTGTATAGTAAAGGTCTCCTACTATAAAACAGTCGGGGGCTAGGAGGTGTGTGAGAATTCAAAAAAAAAAGAGTCAAACAGGATAAAACAAAGGCATTGTTAATGACATAAAAGGTAAGTCTTACACATATTCAATATTTTTACACTTTTTTCAGGAGTCTACTCTAGAAATATTCCCACGCTAAATACTGCTTGATGGGGATCCGACCTCCATCTCCTCTACTACTTTATCTCCGAGTGGTTTGAGTTCTTCCATGAACTTGGTTGCCTCCTCAGGTGGGCAGTTGAAGTCATCTTCAACAACTTGGAAATCAATGGAGGGGTCGGAAGCTTTCAGTTTTGCCAAAGCAAAACTAACTCCACTAGCAACGCCTGTTTTCATGGCCTGGGCATAGTTCTTCCGAGTAGTCTTGAGGAGAGTATTAAGATCCTCTAGAAGTTGACCAAAGTAGTTCATTTTCTCTACTGGATCTCTTAAGGTAGGCAGGCTTGTTCCTGATCCCATATCAAAGATCATCTTGTTCAAAAATACAGTCTTTTCATCTAGACTTTGAACGAGGGCCGTCTCCTTGTCTTGCTCAAATTTCAGAGTCTTTTCTACTCTGTCCAAAACTTGTTTTTGCTCTGCAAGAGTAAAACAGGTAATAAGCACAAAAATAATTGGAGGAAGATAATAAGTCAAGTTTACGACCTATTACCTTCAATTTTCTTGTTAAGGTCTTCCTTGCTGGTCGTAGCCTCGGCGATCGACCAGTCCTTAGCTTTGATTTCTTCTTCAAGCAGAGCTGTCTTGGCTTTCTCAGCCAGGATCTCTTCTTTTCTTTTCTCCAAATCTATCAAATATGATAAGGGAGAATAATTAGCAAAGGGCGAAGCATTGAAGAAAGAAAAAGGCTAAGGGGAAGTTTTTACTTTCCAATTCGGAGTGTTTCTGCTCCAAGTCTTTAATCCGCTGGGTTAGTCTTCCGACCACAGCAAAGTTCCCGACCATATGCTGTTCGAATGGCATTTTCCTCTTTAAAAATTCTCTTTAAAAGACTTTTTAGGAGAGATTATGAAACTGGTCGTAGATACTTATCCGGATCGCCAAATCATTATATCCACCAAATATGGAATCAGGATGCATTTTGATTTGACGATCCGATATCTTTCCCCATGCCTCGTCAAGCTCCTTATCCTCGATGAATCGGGGGCGAAAAAGGAACTTGTTAGGTTGAGGAGAATTACCAACAATGGTCGGAACCTATTGAGGGCCTTTAGGGGCATCTACCTCCGCGGAAGGAGTTAGAACCACCAATGGTTCCAACTCAGCTGTTGGCCCTGACGCCTGCTCGGGGGCTTTTCCGACCACCCTTTTCTCAGGAACTTTATCCTGGGAAGTGGTCTGCTCATGGACCTCTTCAAGTACCGGGTCCTCAGAAGGAATCTGGTCGGAAACGACCGGAACGCCAGAGGATCTATACCAAGCAAAAAAGGAAAGTTAAAAAAAAGAGGGGTATCAAATCATCAAGAAATTATTAAAGGTATGCGCTTATACGACCACTTTCATTTGAGCGTACCTAGTTAATTTCCGGGATTTGACTTTAAAACGCGGAAGAGTAAAATATGTACTGTCGCCCTTCCTTTTCTTTTCTTCTGACCTTGCCGGTTCTGAACCGGCAGGATTGGCCAAGTCTGTTGCATTATCCAACAGAATGTCGGAAGCGATGTTCTCGATCAGCTCGTCAAAAGTTACGTCCTTGATCGTCTGCAGTCAAGTGAGTGGTTTCACCACCTCCAAACCAGCTTGTTCTAGTAACAACTGCTGGCCGTTAACGACCGGCCTGGGCAGAGACAACAGTAGTCGCATCACCGTGGGCCTTGACCTTCTCCACCTAAACCAACAAATGAATTTGGTTAGGTGATAAAATCTTTATCTAAACTATATATATATATATATATATATATATATATATATATATCTTATAAAATGTTCATTACCTCGAGAGATTTATCCTCTTCCAAAGGCATCTGGGCACGAATCGGTTGGAACAATGGCGGGATGTTTAGCCTCACCAGTTTGTGTGATTCGCAACCCGACCAGCTACAAAAAAACAGGGCATAATCAAAAATCTGATCGGAGAATATATATATGCATGATAAAAGAGATTTTTTACCTTAAGCCTTGTTGCTCTCTCTTCAGCAGGGGCTATGGCCAAGATCTCAGGAAATCCAGCCTTTTCTCCTGGCTCCCCTGCACAGATCAGCTTGATCCTTTCTCTAATTTCCTCAGGGGAAAGAGCTTCAAGAGAAGAGAGAAAAATAAGACATGAACATGTTTTAAGGTAGTACATTAATCAAATGAAAATACTGGTCGGAGTTATCTCAAAGACTTACCACCTCCTGAGATAACTTCATCACGACCAATGGACCAAATCAAGGAGTGAGTCCGAAGCTTTAGTGGGCTAATTTGGCGCTTAGTGAAACCCCTTACCACGTGCCAAGAGGTCAAGCCCTTGACTCACAGGTCGTAGATGGCATCCACCCATCGTCCGACCACTCCTATCTTCTCCACAGTCTTTCTCCATTTGGGATTTTCAATTGCTCTCATCCCGGCGAAGTAAAGGCCATCATCCCTCGTAACCGTCATATAGAACCTATTCTTTTTCCATGACGACCACGAGGATTTCGAGTACATATGAATGTACTCATTGGCCTTCCCGTCGTGAAGACGCAATGTACATTCCCCGGGAGTATCCGTGGTTTTCCCCATTACCATTCGGTAGAAATACCTGAAGAGTCTCAAACTCGGAGGCAATCCCAGGTATGCTTCACACAAATATGTGAAGATGCTGATGTTGGCGATGGAATTTGGAGCCAAATTCACCAATTCCACCTCGTAAAATTCAAGAACACAGAGAAGGAATTTGTGTACCGGCAATCTCAGCCCACATTCGATGTAGACGAGGAAAACAGAAATTTTCTCATCTTCGCGACTTGGAAAATGCTCTCCAAATACCGATCTCCATCTGATCAAATTCTTGTCCGGAAGCATCCCAATCTTCTCCAAAGCTTCAAGCTTTTTCTTGCTCAAATCCGACGGCAACCACTTTGTGATTTGCTCCGACATGATGAAAATCCTTGAGGATGAGTAGAACTTGCAGGAGATTTTTGTGGTCGGAAGAACAAGAAAAGAAGGACGAAGATTTTTTATCTGGGTAAAAGAGATCAGAAAGGGGGATCTCGAAGCACAAAGAATCCAAAAAGTCTAGCGATGGGGATTTTATAGCCTCGGGTCTTTCAAATTACAATCGGAGGTTATCCATAAAAGTCTGAATGGCAAAAAGCTTCTTTTTCGCCCAACGGACAGAGAAACTCTTCAGTTCCCAAGGCAAGTTCTCAACTTTAAAATGAACACAGACCACCTCGGATGTCACGACATTAAATGGCGGTCTGCTCGATACGAATTCATCGGGAGAAGGCGTTCACACGACCTGTTCATTTAAAGTTCAGGGGCTAGCTGACGAGGATTAAAACCTCTATGTATTAATTTAAATACATAAAAGACCATACGTCTTCATGGTCGTAACCCCTAAGGCTAACGACCTCACTGGTCGTAAGGATTCCAGAGGTTACACAATGAGTACCGTGGTCGGACTGGGTTCCGACCAGGTAGCTGCTCGGAAATGCTATGAACAGACAGCATTAACCGTATGATGAATGGAACACGTGTGAAACGTTCCATACCCTACGATGATATATAAGACTCTGACGATAAACCACCTTACAGTTAAGTGTCTCACAAATACTTAACTGTAAGGCAGTTAGCACATTGTTAACTACCTTAAACCTCCGGCCGTTGTAGCGTTTCATCGGGGCGTCTTCTCCAGGAGTAATCGGCACCTCTTGAGAGTTATTTAATGATGGAGCGTAGAAGACGAGGAGACGACGCACACACAACAAATAACAACGTAAGGCAACACGAAGCGAAGCAAGAGTATTTAATACATTCGATGTAATTGGAGATAGTCCCTAGTCAAGTCTTGTAATCCCGCTCATATTAATAAAGAGCGGCCCCATTCTCTTCCAGGATACTCCACGTCATTTTCCTCCTTTTATTTTCATAAGATCGGCGATTCGATCGTCGACACTGCAAATCATAGATGGTTAGCACGGAATCACATATGGTTTCATACAAAAGCCGTCTGTGACGACATATCACAGACGGTTCATATTAAAAATCGTCTGTGATACTTCATAGACGGTTTTTTATATGAACCGTCTGTGATAATAATCCCCTGCCGTGGCACACAATCCCCTGTCGTGGTAGCCAATCCTTTGCCGCGCCCCTGCCGTGGCACACAATTCCTTGCCATGGCACACAATCCGCTGTCGTGGCACACAATTCCCTGTCGTGGCACACAATCTGCTGACGTGGCACACAGTCAAGCCATGTGAAGAATCTAGACTCGCCATTATGAGTTAATGGAGTATTTTGGTGATTAATGACAAATATATATGTGAGAATAACAGATATACCTATTGTGTAGTCTTATTTGAATGAAAATGTAAAAATCAAAGAGGTATGCATTCGACATCATATTCCTATATCTTGTTGCATTCTTTGGATCCAAAATATAGGTTGAACTCTACTAAAAGGTTAACTTAAATAATGTGCATATGCTCTTATTACACATTTGTGTATGCACACATTCAGGGAGAGTTCACTCTATGTTTTGTGGTTGCATTAGTATTCATCCATATTCCTCTATACACATATATTAAGAATCTTTACTTTGAAACATATCATATGAGTATAGAAAACTTGTGTAGTTCATATATACTCATATTTATCTACATTCAATTATTTGCAATTGTGATGGTTGTCATCAATTACCAAAGAGCGAAAGATTGGAGTATCTTGTCCCACCATTATGAGTTAATGGTATGTTGTGGTGATTAATGACAATCACATTATGGAACTAACATTTTTCATGAGTTGGATGAATAGGTTACGTTTCATGAGGTTGGAAACTTTGGATGACATCATGAGTTGATCGTCATCAAGTTAAGACTCAAGATAAAGGAAATCATCATGTGTTGATGATGTTCAAGACATGATCCCGAAGTGAAGAAAATCATCATGTGTTGATGATATTGAAGTCAAGAGCTCGGAGTAAAGGATGCATCATGTGTTGATGTGTATAAAGATCTCGAAGAAAAGGAAACCATCATGTGTTGATGATGTTCGAGAAGACGAGATGATCATGAGTTGATCATCAAGTCAAAAGAGTGCATCATTGGTTGATGCATATTCAAGTCAAGAACCCGGACTTGAAGTAAAGATGTGTGTCATCAAGTTTCAAGTGTTTGTGCAAGGTAAAGGTATAACTAGTTAGGGCTAAGGATGTGTTCCTAGTATTTTACCGGTCTTGGTGTTTGGTTGGAAGACCGGATTGCTAGTATAGGTTTGCTGTACTATTAAGAGGGGTCTTGTCTAGTAGCTTGAGTCTCATGATGTGTTGATAGCTCAATCCCGATTGTTCTAGCTCTCTATGACATGATGCTATTGTTTGCGAATGTATTTTGCAAATAGTTGAAGCTCATGCATTAACTCTTTGTAGTATGATACTATAATTTGTAAATGTGTTTTACAAATGGTTGAAGTCCATGCAACTACTTCTTGTGGCATGTTGCCGATATTTGTGAATGTGTTTTGCAAATAGTTGAGGCTCATGCATAATCCTTGTAGCATGTGACTATACTTTGCAAATGTATTTTGCAAATGGTTTAAGTCCATGTACCTTAGTCCTTGCGGTGTTGATTCTAAAAGTCGGTAAATGTGTTTTGCAACTTGTTGAGAATCTCACCTTTAACCCATGTTTGCATTGCGCATCAATTGACAAATGTGTTTTGCAAATTGAGTTGAAGCAAAATGCAAAAACCCTTGGTTCTCAGCTCTAGCGGTCTGACCGCGGGTCTTTAGCGCGATTTAGGCGGCCTTTGAGAATCTGGACCGCTAAGTCTTTGGTTTGTTGTTCTGCGATCTAACCGCCAGTAGTTGGCCGACCGGCCGGTAGTATATTGGTTTGACCGCCATGGGTTGTGCGGTCTGACCGGTCCCCTGATACCGCAAGTTTTGTGCGGTAGTACCGCCCTCTATTAAACGGTACTACCGGTGCACAGTAGTATCGGGGTCTTGTGCGGTACGTTTATTCCAGAGAGGGCAATTTTCTGGAATACCCTTTGGTTTCTTTTGAACGGTCTGACCACCCCTCTGGAAGTCTGACCGGTGAGATCCGATCTGACCGGCCATTGGTTGGCGGTCAGACCGGTAGTGAGTCCAATTGCTAGTTTTATAGCTGTTGGAGCTGAGGCGGTCTGACTGACCATTAGTTGGCGGTCAAACCGGTTTATCCCTGTTTCTCTAGAATCTTTCCTCCAACGGCTAGTTTTTGTGTGTGGGCTATAAATACCCACCTTAGCCGGTTGTGGGAGGTTGCTGGAGTTATTGCCAGTGTTATTTATTCCTTTAAGCAAAGAGCAACCCCTCTCATCTCTTTTTTGCATGTATTGCACTGAGTGAGCTTTGATAAGCAAACCCTAATTGCATGTGTTGCATTAGGTAGTGGATTGTGTATCCACTTGAGCTTAGACACTTGATTAGTTGAAGTGAGAGTTTTCAACTTGTTTCCCTTGGTGTTTGCCGACACCTAGACGGCGTGGAGGCGTCGTGGTTCGGTGATCTTTTCAAAGAAGGTTGTGAGAAGATCCGAGCGTTTGTGAGTGGATTGGTGCTCGCCATCTCCGGAGTGGAGGAAGAGCAACCCCCAGTGGATCGATGTGTTAGTTCTTGTTAGAACCAGTCCAAGTGGTTGGACTTATCTCGAAGGTGTTTGGCTTAATTCGTGGAGCCGGTCCAATTGATTTCGGGCTTACCTCAACGTGGATTAGGGGAGACTACCAAGTCTCCGATCACCACGGTAAAACATCGTTGTGTCATAGTGGTTTGCATTCTTATGGTTTACTATATTGCAATTTACATTCCCTATATTAAATTGCTTACTTGTATGTGTATGATTGCTATCTTATATATAGTCTCATATTATTGGTGCACTTAGTAAAGACTAGTTGATTTAGGCTTTAATTGTGCAAAACCGAATTGATTTACAATTTCGCATAAAACTCGGTTTTAGCCAAAGAAGTTTTTTAAAACCGTCTATTCACCCCCCTCTAGTTGGCCTCCTCGATCTTACACCATGGCAAAATCGGAGAGTAAGGAAAATTCTAAGCCATGGTAAAATCAGAGAGTTCTTATTCAGAGCCATCACAGACGGTTCTTATTAAGAACTGTCTGTGACGTTGCACTATCACAGACAGTTTGTAACTAGAACCGTCTATGATAATTTACAGATGGTTGTTCTTAAGACCTGTCTGTGAATTATCACAGACGGTTCTAGTTACAAACCGTCTATGATAGTTACATATCATATACGGTTCTTAAGGAACCATCTGTGATAACTACAAAGGAATCATCTGTGATGAGCCGTCTAGTATAGCCTGTTTTGTAGTAGTGTTTATTATGACCAAACTGGTTGTAGACTAATTTGAGTCATGAGACGACCAGTCATGGATACTATACGACTAGTCATACTGTTTGGGCCACCCCGACCAAAAAAACTAGTTGGAGGACATAGTAGTTTCCCACGTGACTAACGTGAGAGCAGTTATTAGCGTATCTAATAACTTACGATTGTTGGCTAAGAGACGCAACGGTTTAAAACTCAACGAAGGAATATGCGTGGAGACAAAGAGACGCCTTTAGCGGCATTAGCTATCACCTCTTCAACAATTATAAATAGGGTAGCATGCGCACCTTGTAACACAATATGAATCAATCTTATCATCTCATTATCATCACATTCTTGCAAAAACCTTCACTATGTCAACGGCTATAAAAATTTCTATTTCAATTGTGCTCTTATATTTTATTTTACTGTAATGTCGAAAGGGACCTGGCTCTCAATTACCGATAGTATTCTTAGGTTTGCTTCCCTAAATTTGTCGAAGTTCCTATCCACGTGACAAGAAAAGGAGTTTCCCATCCACATTGAGTTGTGAGGTGTGACATGGATAAGGCTCCGTTTGAATGGCTATAATTTTTTCGAATCCTACTAGAATTGACTTGTTTTTTTTATAAAAGCACTACAAAGTTCGTACTTATGTATTTCAAATGGACCCTAAAAGGTAGTCAATATTATATATTCAAGCTCACATGGTTGAAGCGTGTGGATTTCAATATGTGATGGAAACAGGAAAGGTAGCAAAAGCTACAGCTGAAAAATCTACACGAGTCGCTGTCGTCACAAGTGGGGCATAAAGAAAAGTAATGGATCGAGAGAAAAGGCACTGATCAGCACAACTAATCTGTTCCTAACAATCTTATTTTTTTAGTGCTGGGTACCTCACTTTCGCTGGAAGCGAAGAAACACTTGTAGGTCGGGCTACTCTGGACCATGTCCTAGTGCAGTCATGGTTCAATTTAACTAGCACCAGTACTGCCTAGCAGCATAGGCTTTCCTCTGTTCTGTTTGTCTGAATAAAGCTTCTAAAGCTGCCGATCACAAATATTCTCGACTTTGAATCAAATTTGTTTTTTTACCTGTTTGAAACACAAGAGTTTCACATAAAATAATTTAATTCATAAAACAAAAAGAAAAAAAAGGAAATTCCCGAATTCAGTCTGTGCACTGTCAGCCCCACTCATCGTCCCATGTCAGTCACAGGCTCCCACGGACCTAAATACTTCTGTTGCAATAAGACACAATGTCAGAAGTTCTCTGAAAAAAGAGAAACAAGCAGCTTGCTTAGAAATGTGGAAAGGAAGTAAGCACTGTGTGCCAGTGAGTCTTTTACTCCATGTGAGGCCTTCAACGCTAGGACCCATTGTCGAAGGGCACCATTTTCAACTGACGAGTACTGCTACCCCACAATACATAAAGTTCCAAGGTCCTTTTGTCTCGATAAGGTCACGGGCTTACATTCATGTAGAGTTTAAGATGATATAGATGAAAGATAATAAAGAGAGAGAAATATGTTGTCTACAATTCTGTAGCTGATTGTAGTACCAGAACTAACGAAATCATTAAAAGATTATGTGTTGTTAGCAATTCTGTAGCCAACTGTATCATCACAACCCATTATATAAGTTATCTTTAGTGTTGTCTATAAGTAATATGGAGATGTGATATAGACAGCAGTTGTCTGTACTATTATATATGCCTTAAGCCAATAGCCGATAGTGTGATCCGTGCTACTGCAATCTGCATTCTGCAGATCTAGAAGCGGCAGAAGCTCTATTCGGAGGGCCAAACTCCAAAGGAAGCTACGCTTGTCGTGGCATACCTGTCCCCACTGCGCACTGGCTCGATTCGGCCCGCCTGCACGCAGCACGCCACACCGGGGCTCGGGGCATCCGGCCGGCGCGTTGGTCCCTTCGGGACGGGCAGATTTCTTGCAGCGGCGCGCGTTCGGGCTTTAAGCTTGTTCGGTGTTCCGTTCGCATCTCGGGCGCATCGTGTGGCAACTGCCCGCATCGTTCCCACATCGCGAGATCGGCAACAACTTATTGTGATAGGGTAAGATCTCTTGTTAGTGCTGCCCGTTCAAAGTAATTAAGCTAAGCAAACTTGTTGGGGGTAACACTGAACTAGCCCTATCTGGAAAGAAAATGCAGACTTCACTTGGAAGTGTTGGAGATGTGCTAATGTGCATGTTCAGGTTTAACGTCTCGTCCTTGTCAGCGTTTGGCTAGGTACCTAGTTTGGCTAGTAGCTGGCTGAGAGAAGCTTGTACCCGCCGTGTCCCCGTGGCAGGTGACCGACTCTCCATTTAATGTGCAACATACTGATAGCCGGTAGATGGTCACAATGGCTCAGTTAGTTGAAGTTACTCTAAATAACAATGGCAGAATCAATATCCAAGGACGACTGTAGATAATCATAATATGAATCTTTAAGAGTAGGAGCGGGTTTGGAGCGATCGATGAGAGCATGTGGATCCATGAGGCTATGGGGAAGGATGAGGAGAAGCATGCCGTCATTAATAAACAGATTTCAAACATCACCTTATCGGGGTCACACGCCAAATGTGAAGCTCCGAAATGAGAAGGCACACATATGCATGCTTCTCTTCACCGTGACGGCCGTCGCGCAAGAATGCCGACAAGCAACACCAATCCATACCGCGGAAACTAAAAATACCGAGTTTTTTTTTGTGTGTGATGTCTATAAATGCAGCTGTACACTTACTTATATAGTGATCAGCTTCAAATCACAACTATACAGAGATCTTCGTCGCAAAACAAACACGCCGACACATACTGCAGCGGAGAAATTCTCCAGTTGTAATCAAGTGCAGGTTTGCAAGCCCAGTAGTACGACCGAACTGTGTAATTGGAAAAGAGATTTGGTGCCATCGATGTGACTCGGCTGACGGCTTCAGATATTCAGCTCGACTACAGAATGGAGATCCAAGTTATGAGTATGATCTATGATACGTAAGGGCTGGGTCTAATCCCACTCCAAAAGCCACGTTTCCATGCCCAAAAGTTTCGATTTGACGCTATGATGACGCCTCCTTATCGATCGATCGATCAGTCCACTGATTCCCTCGCCACCAGTGGTAATGTGCTCGGTGCTCGATGCCCTACTTTTCCTCATCTTTTTATCTCCGGAGTATGTGTTTTGTGTCGCCCTCTGTGCCGTGCCGTCTTAAGAACCGTAAGTGCATTCACTTGCACTGCTTGCTCCCGGTTCTTCCTCTCTTGCTCTCCTGCCAGATGAACGGAGCTGTAGTAGCGATGAAGGATTGGGTGCCGCCGATCATAGCGTCGGCGCTGTTCGCTCTTCTGTGCCCGGGAGGCATCCTGCAGATGCCCGGCCGGCAGCGGCCGGTCGACTTCATGAACATGAAGACCAGCTGGGCGTCCATCCTCGCCCATGCCGTCATCTACGGGCTGATGCTTATGCTGCATCTCGCAGGCTCATCTCTACATCTGATCTGAGTGTGTTTGCGCTTAGTTTTGTAACTTGGAGCTCAGAGGATGTATCCTTCGGCCTTGTGTGCACACTGTACCTCCTGTTATGTAATAAAGAAGCAATGACACTTTTACCAGTTTAGACGGAATTCAGATGGCTCTTAGATTTACTCGTTTCAACTGGTTAAATCTGGTTGATCATATGTTCCTGGAAAAAAGTAGTTTGTTTCGACCAGAATTTTATGTCAGTTTTCATGCACAAAAAATGTGATGTCTGAAACTCTGAATCAGAGGGGGAAGACGGCACAGCACAGGATGGTGATCTTGATGGCTCCTATAGTAATTCTGATTGAGCAGGGCCAATTTGGATTTCCCAGTGTGGCCAGTGCAGTGCAGATGTTGTTACTTGAGGGCTTTTTGTGTGGTTTCTCATTTGAGCAAAGAATAAACGGAAAAAGAAAAGAAAAGATGTGGGGACCCACCGGTCATTGAGGTGGGTGGATGTTGGACCTGGATTTTCTAATACCGAATCCTCTATGGAAGATATTGTGCTATTCACTGGATCAGTAGATAGCATTCACAGATACATCACTGAATCATTTCATACATAACGTAAATTAAACCATTCATTGATTAAACAACATCAGAGTTTACATAAGCCACATCGGGCTAAGTTTTACAATAAGAGCCGAACATGCCAAATGATTACATTACAAAAACGGAAGCGACAACGGAAGCAAAAAGGTGACATCACATCTCTCCACAGGCAAGCGACTGGGGAAACCCGTGTGCGTCCAATATTACCCGAAAACTCAAATAATATAGGATGCACACAAGCACCGACGGAGTCAGCTGAACTGAGGAGAAATCTAGACTAAAAGAACTAAACTACTCCTCATCATCTCCTAGGCCTCCAACTTTTGGATCCTCGTAGTATGCGTAATCTCCAGGATTTTCTGCTTCTGAGGGTTTTTTTGGGGAAAGAGCAAGGATAAGCACAACTTCCGTGCTCGCGACAAACACATAAGATGCAATAATATACATACAAGGCTTAACAAGGACGGCTCGGGCTTTTTTATTTGCTAAAGTAATGTTTTCAATTATCATAATTATAAATTCCTATCACTTAGCATTTTAACCAAATTGCATTTTATTAAAAAGAGTAATTGTGCAATATTTATATCAGCAAAGATTACCTCCACCTTTATGCTTATTTTTTTATTGGGGCTATCCCTATTTATTAACACCACTGAGTTCAAAAATCCAGGAAAAATCCAATCCCAGGGCTAGGTGAGCCCGATCCGATTTTCATCCCACCCGTAAAGGTTTTTGAAATAGAACTAACTCTAATAAGTTCACATATCCGCCTTTGACCGTAGGCACGGCTGTTTAAAGAGTTTAGACTCTGCAGAGGTTGTATACTGTACCCACAAGAGACAATCATACTCGTTGCCCCACATGATTCCTTAGTCATGTAGTTGAGCGACCATTACAATAACTTTTCAAATCATTTCGCCTCTTCCGTCATCTCACCCATATGAGCTGCTCCCACTTGCGGTAGGTCCCATATGTTTTGCGGGATGTTCACCATTACGACCAGCGTAGCTGGCAACTTCACCATTCCTTCGTGTTCCATTCAAGCTGGTTTGTATCCACTACTTGCACTATCTTACTCGGCCACCAGTGAGATGATTTCCAGGATTCAATAAATTTACTAAGCCAAGTTGCACTTTGCAGACTTGTAGTTGCACATGTTTTACAATGGGAGGTCATGACAAGATTAAATCCTTAGGATTATCTGGGCAGTTCATTCCACATACCATCCACAAACCAACATTCCTTAGGCTGCATTAGCACCCATCATCATACCAACCATCATACCATCCGCCTAGACGGTAACAGCAAGTTATTAGGTTTTTGACAAGCAAAATACTTTAACTCAACCATCTCGGTCATTTACCCACAATGACTGCCCAAAGCCACTTTCATGTTTAAAAGATGATGATTAGGACATTTAATGCCCCGGTACTTAAGCAAGACTAGCATGTCGCTTAAGTACAACCTATAACTAGTAATTACCACATAGTTACTAGGGTGATATAGAATAATGGATTAAATTATCAAAGGATGGCATAATAATTAATTAATCATCAAATGGGTATTTAACTACCTTAAGGTTTAACATACATTTGCTTAAAGAATTAGAGCATGCAATTTTTGGTAATTTAAAGGAATATAATTTGCATAAAGTGTAGGCTCAAAATGATCAAAGTATCAACTCACTTGGATTAAAGGTAAGAGTCTTGATAGTCTTGTGCTTGATCAAGATGAAGATCTCCCGTGTCTTCGAATTCTAATCGGACAAACGTACCGAAAAAAGGAACAAACGAGTAAAGAGGTCAAATAAATACTAAATAAATAATAAATAAACTCCAAATTAAATGAGACCACTGTCATTAGCAAGGTCTTGAATTTACAAAATTTTAGAAACAAAAAAACAACAGAATCGGAGTTATAACGGAGGAGAACAGAGCTTCCGAAATTTTGGTGTTGAGTACTGTTGTCTTTGAGTACTGGTCGAACAAGGGTATCGACTACGTGGTTGAAAAGGGTATCGACTACGTGGTCGAAAAGGGGTTTCGACTACATCACTACCTGGTCGTAGACATGGTCGTAGACCTGGTCGGAAGGAGGCTTTCGACTACTCGACGTGGTCGAAAAGGGGTCTCGACTACGATGTGATCGAAAGAAGGACTCGACTGCACAACATGGTCGAAGGGGTTCGATTACACAAGTGGTCGAAAGGAGGTTCGACTACACAACGTGGTTGAAGGGGTTCGACTACACGAGTGGTCGGAAGGAGGTTCGACTACACGAGTGGTCGAAAAGAGTTCGACTACACAACGTGGTCGAAGGAAGTTCGACTACGCGACGTGGTCGAAAAGGAGCTTCGACTACGGGACATGGTACAAAAGGAGCTTTGACTACACAACCCGGCCAAAAAGAACAAGAGGGGAAACAGGGCACGGGGAAGGGAGCTTACCAAGACCGAGAGAGAGGTCGGAGGTGGTCGGCGGGCGGCGAAGGTGGTGGAGAAGCTCGTGATCGGAGACGTCGGAGGATGGCGATGGAGGAGGTCGGCTGGGACTGAAGGAGAAGAGGAACAACGGTAGCTCCTGCGACGATGAAGCTTGGGGATGCTCGAGGCGAGCTGGCGTTGGTGACTATGGTGGCGGTGAGGCGGGTGATGTGGAGGGTTCGTCGGAAAGGGAGAAGATGCTTGAGGCAGTTTAGGGTGACTTCGGGGTGTCGAGGAGGTCCTCCTGGTGGCGGCAATTGGGCTGAGGCGGCGAGGAACTTGATCGGCGATGGAAGGGGGTGATTCGACCAGAGGGGGAGAAGAAACCAAATCCGGGAGATTCTATGGGGACACTTACCAGTTGGCAAAAGGGCGAAGAGGGGAGGCTTGGAGCTCCATTTATAGTCGGGGAAAGGAGAAAGAGCCGTTGAGGAGCTCGGGGTAGCGCACGGACCGAGGAATTGGCGGCAGGGGAGTTCTGAGCAACGACGGCTTGTGTGCCCCCGGGCAAGTGGGAGCGACCAGGCGATGGGACAAGGCGACGGCGCGCATGAACACCGACGTGGCACGGTGGCGGCACGCGACAGCGAGGAGTGTGTGGCGGCCATGGCGGCTAGCATCACGGCGGCGAATTTGGAGGCCAGGGCAGGTGAAGAAGCTCGTGTGGGCAGGTGAGAGTGGCAGAGGGAGTAGGTGTGGAGCACGGGGGTGGCAGGGAGCCAGGAGGCAGCGTGGGTAGCGCAGGTGTGGCCAGAGCGCACGAGCGCGCTCTGGAGCATGCTGACCGAGAGAGAAGAAGGCAGGGGGGATCGGGCGTGGGGGAGGCCAAGGGCAGCTGGGCTAGGCCAAAAGGGGAGGGAGATGGATCTGGGTGATGCTGGGCCAAGCCCAAGGAAGGAAGGAGCAAATTTGAGAAGAGAATTCAAATTCATATTTGAATCTAATAATTTTGAAACAAGGTTCAAGACCGAATTTTAAATTTAACGCTGAGGTTACATATTTTAGAAAATATTTGCTAATTTGAAATAAGGTTGAAACTCCAAATGACAAATGGGGATTACTATTTATCGTCCGAAAATGGACTGTTACAGTGGAGGACAAGGTTAGAGATTGTCTCCAACCCTAACCGAACGGGCGAGTAGCGTTGGGGCTTGGCTGTCACTGGTGGCGCCCGCGCCACGCTGGCAGCTTCGTCTTGCGATGAACACGGGTCGTTGTCGGCGAAAGAATAGTATGCTCTCCTCCTCATTCTCTAGAAAGGTCGGCCCCTAACATATTCGTTGCTCTCTTGATTTTTGGAATCAGTTCCTCCCGATTTGGTACTTCTTCTTCCGTGTCGATTTGTGGATCCTGACAGCTCCCACGTCGTTGTGATTATCACGGTGCCGTTAGAAGTGAGGCCGGAAACGCCTCTTCTTGCTCATTCCCTTGGTTCCCTCATGCACCCTTCCTCTTTTTGGGTGTTCTGTAAGGGTTTCTTGGTTTTGAGCACTTGGAGGAAAATTTCGGTGTGCTCTCTGGATTAATCTTGCAGAGGGAGAAAATGACTTTGGATTCTGGTTTTGGTGCTATGTGAGTGTACTTGGCCGATGCATTTCAGTGGTTCTTGTGCGGCATATTCTGTAACTCGACTTTGTTGTTCAGTGTGTCCTGAATTGCAAAGAGTGGTATTGTATCTCTATCAACCTTGTCTAGTATTCGCGGCACAGTGAGGCATTGGTTTTCTGATACAGCTCCAATTGGCGTGCCTTACCGGTTCTTCTCGGTGGCTTTAAGTGCTATCCGCATCGTGGGTATCATTTATTACAATTTTGCATTACTATGCATTGTGTGCTGTGCTAGTCAATTTTATTTTGTGATTTAGTCTAGTACCGGGAGACTTTGCCAGAAATGTCAGTGAGCTCAATTTAAATGCTCTATGATGAATTGATGTTAAAACTAAAATTGAATGCGACACTGAGTATCGATTGATCTTGAGCTGTTAGATTACTTGCTGTTTTTCTTGTTCTAAGTAGTTGTTTCATCTTGTGATACTTGCTGTTCACAGTAATGATTCATATCTATTATCTGTGATCCTGTCAGACCATATGGGTGTGCCGCCTTTCAAGCTTTCAGGTAAAGCTTCCAAGGTTCTGTCCACGAAAAAAAAACGTCCAAGGTAACATGCATGATTTGTCGGGTTTGTCCTTTCATTTTGAAATTAAGGCACAAGGAAATATTTATTTTGTATGTATTTTTTCCTTTGATTTATACCAGTCTACGCTGGAGTGTATGTCGTAAGTGCATGTCGTTGGCTTGTTTTTGGTCAAACGGGGCTTGACGTAAGATCTTGGTTTTTCAATACGACGCCAATTTTTACTTGGTCTCTGTCTCGTTAGGTTCGACGAAGCAGGGTACGGAGTACAGCGAGGAGAGTTGTTCCGTGCACCATGTTCTACGGATGCTCATGGCCGGAGGTTGTTGGCCTTACGGCAGATGAGGCCGAGAATATCATCATACAGGACAAGCCAGAACTCTACGACGATGTTCTTTCGGTGAATGAAATGCAAACCATGCATTACCGCGCTCTGCGTGTTAGGCTCATCGTGGATAGACAACAGGGTTGTAAAAACTCCCCACGTTGGTTAGGCTCAAAAGTCCTTAGGAACAAACACACGGATCATGCTTTTATGTTGCACATATAATACTAGTGTTTTCCCACTTCCGCTTCGTTCCCACACATCAAGGAGGTGTACAGACAGGTGAAGATGAGAACAATTATCTATAGCAGTGTTATTTGCCACGCCACGGATAAGATCAGAAATTGGAAATAAATTGGATGGGGTTTTCTTCGTACAAGGAAGATGCACACAAACACTACCACACATGCACACAAGAGTGTCCCCCCTTAGCATAAGCCTAGACAAAGATCGGACACACAGAATTCTTATTGAAGCGCATTCGTGTGTCCATAAAGGTAAACACCATAATTTGAATACTGACGGGTGGAGTCGTTCACCTCTTGGTACCTCTCTACCAAGAGGTGGTTCCCGGGCGAGGGGTAAAAATAAATTTTAAAAAGTTAAATAATAAAATTTGCTCTATACACTAAAGGTATGGACACTTTAGGAAGACGTAGGGGTCTGGCTATAGAAAATTTGACTATTTTTTAGAGAGAAAAAAATGACGGATTTTACGACCGTTGGATGGAGATCGAACGCCCCAGATCCAACCCAAATCCTATATAAAAGAACCTAACCCTAATTCCACCCCCTGCCGCCGCCTCCTCGCCAGCATCGCCCTCGACGCTGGCAACCACCTCCCTCTACCTCTACTACCCTCCGACTTTCCTTCCCGGGCTGAACTGAGCACGGATCGCCTCCTCGCCCCACCCACCCACACACACACACACGAACCACACATGGCCAGATCCGTAGTCGACAACCCACCGGCCTTCTCCTCTCCAACGTCCAACGTCCACCGCCCCCACCCCCCCACCAAGTGCCCGCCTCCTCTAAGGTCGGTGGACACCGATGAACCCCAACCCTAACTCATCGCCTCCGTTGAAAGCGGAGGCGGAGGCCGGAGAAGAAGAAGAAGACTGAGAGCCTTGCCGAATACGGAGATGGAGGTGGGTCGAAGCACGAATCTAATCTTGGCGCAAATCGAACGGTATGAACTTCAATTAGACTAATCCCCCACCCCCAAATAGTCGATTGTTGTATAGTGCTTCCCGACATATATTTGTCTCTACTTGAGGTCATATAACATATAATAAAAATAAAAATATTTTCCCGCTCCTATGCATCAAATAAAAGGAATTGACGGAATAGTATCAGTGATTTTTTAGGCGCACCAATCGACGATAAATTTACTTGTCTTTTTAGTGTTATTGTGGTTTCTTATAAAAATGTAGCAGATTTGATATTATAGTACTCGATTTAATGAATGTCTTCCTTTTTTTTCGTATTTGTGTTCAGTCGATTGAATTCTGGCAACAAAGAGAATATGTTCATGTTGCGCTTCTCATGCCTTGTTTGGCATTCGGCTTACTTCTTCTGGGCTCCACATCGAATTATTCACACAGTATGTCAACTGTTGGCCCTGCCGCCTCCGGGCCTAAAGAATTGGGGCCTGTTTAGAAGGCTACTGTGGGCTTTGTTATTTGCAAGATGGCCCAGCCCGTCATTACTAATGCTCTCCGTGCCACGGCCTAAGTCTTTGTGGCCCGTTGTTCGTTTCAGTTTCTACTTTCTAGCCCGCCTTTGTGCCGTCAGTTACTGGCGAAAAGCATAAACCTGAAGGACATTTTTGCTCGCTGTAAAACAGCAAAAGTGCATAGCAGTAAAATGCCCCGCATGGCTGCATGTTGCAATTTCTAAGTGAAACGAGTAGAGAAGAATTAGGTGATAATACACCGTACACGACCTCAACCAGCTTTTCCACAAGAAAAGCGTCAAGTGTAATAGGAGTGCCGTGCCGTCGCGTTCTTGTCTCCGACCAGTTCGGACGGTCGCTCACCAGTTCTACTTATGCATCCTTCTGTGGTTTTGACGGCGGCCATCATCAGGTCAACGTCCCAGCACTTGGGATTGGGCGAGCTGTTCCAATTGTAGAGAAATATTTGGTCTGTACTGTTAATCTGCAACTCCGCCGACGTCGCTGTCGGAAGAACCGGTCCCCAATTATTTGAGCTCGTCTTCGACGGGTAGTCGCTGGTTAGGTTGGCGGAAAATAAACTCGCACCAACCGCGGTTACCGCGCATCGGCGCTTCGCTTTACAGCGACCGGATTGAAACATTAACCCAGCGGTAGCCCGCCCGGCCGAAAGAGACGCGCCTCCTCCGATCGTCAACAATTTTTCGCTGCGGTTAGATTGTTTAGTGGGATACGCAACGCGATGTGCCTTCTCGAAGCGCAGGCGTGATACTCCGTCTGAATTGACCGATGCGTCCAAAAATTTGGTGTACGACAAGCGTAGATTAGTTATCATGTCGTTCTCTCGTCTGGTTGATTTGGTGAGTTAGCGGGAGATTATGGAACAAGTCGGCTTTAGTGGTTTCCGTAAGCTGCTCGAATGGACAACATGTTTCGTCACCCAATGCCTAATGGAGTGTGTACAGTGGACGTACAGTCTCTGCAGCTGCAACGGCAGCAGGGAGCCAGGGAGGATGGGTGTCGATGGTTGTTCTCCAATCTATGGGTCTAGCCGGATGTTCCTGTAGTAGACTATAGACTTGTCAGTGCACGAGTGGAGGTTTAGACCAAGACTTGAATATACCTACTAAACCTGGAAGAAGAAGGCGCGCAGCGGCGTGTGCAGGTGCGGCGCACCTACGGGTCTACGCCGACACGGGCGCGCGCGCAGCGGCGTGTGCAGGTGCGGCCCAAGCACAGCGTAGCGTGCGGCGGTGCGGCGGCGGCCGGTTCGCACTTCAGATCAACTATGAGAAAAGAACGCGATTTAATCTTTTTTAACTGCTTCGTTGAATATATACATACTAAGCATGGAAGCAACTAGATGCATTCCGTGCACTTCAAGTCCGTTAGATTTCTCAAGAAAAGAATTTCAGGTCAATTACTGCCCTGAAACTAAAGTGTATCGATAGGGCTGCTAACTCTCCCAATAAGCAGATAGGTGACACCTAGACAATAGCTTAGGCTACTCCCAGCGCTCCACTCTCTGATTGATATTTTAAGCCTGTTATGTAGACAAAATAATAATATAACACCATAGTTAATGAAGAGATAGGGTACTCTAGTATCTAATCTGAATACCGATTCGGTCTTGAAATCCAACGCATAAAATTTATTGTGTTCGATCCGCAGCATTAGGAAGATCATGCGTGTATTCTTTAAGATATGCCAAAAATGAGCCACAACTTTCAAATCTTAGTAAAGATTATGTATGTAATTAAATAAAACAGTCTAAAACGCTACACCATAAAAAATCATACATTGAGAAAATAATATCATAACACTCCTTATACACTAAAATACTGCACTAAAATACTTTCATTGGAGCAGCCCTAGAATCGCATCAGTTCAGAATGGTGGAACTCAAACGCACGAGAGCACCAAATGAACGCAAAGCATAGAACAGTCAACGGTGGGTGTGCACGCAAGTTGCCAAGATTCCCGTTGTGTAAATCAGCAGGAGATTAGATTTTCCTTACACCAGAAGGTTGGAACATCCGAACCGGACCGACCGACTTTCTTCCTTTTTTTGTGTAGAGGTGACGTGATCGGCGATCCCATGCACGGCCACGTCGCCCGACCAATGGTAGCGGCCGAAAGTGCGCCGCCCCGTGCGGTCGCCCCGCCCTCCCCTCGCGAGAAGTGCGAACCGGCCGCCACCGCACCGCTCGCGCGCCCGCGTCGGCGTAGACCCGTAGGTGCGATGCACCTGCACACGCCGCTGCGCGCCTTCTTCTCCGGCCGTGATGCGTCGCGTCCTGGTTCCCCTTTTCATTTTTTTCTCGTGCGTACGTGTGCACTGTTGCTTTCTTCGTCAGCATCCGGTTTGGAAGGGTGCGGAGCCCCACTACGCCGCGGCGTCTCTGATACGTGCAGCACGTCAGTATGTTTGTGTACGTGCAGGTAGATATTTGGTTAAGATATTTTCGAGTGGATTACGAAGCTCATGTACGAACCTGATTTTCGTGCTTCTGTAGTACAGACCATGGGAATTTTTTAAAAATAATATTATTTTAGAAAAAAATTACAAAAAAACAGTCGATCTTTTTGCAAAACTAGACTACTAGGCTATTTAAAATGATGAAATTATCCTGTCGACGGTAGCACAGAACGGTGCAGAGAGCTCCCTCTCGCCACTTGAAATAACAACATGGCACTGTCACCACTTCAACTGGCGACAGGAACATCCTCTTTAAATTTTTTTAATATTAAAATTTAGGACAATCGTCATTTCAAACGGTGACAGAGATCCCGTAAGTACTGGATTTTTTAATATTAAAATTTAGAAGAAAAAAAAACACCTATTCAAATGGTGACATGGGTTTTGCACGTTCCTAATTTTTTTAATATTGAAATTTAGAAATATCGTCATTTCAAATAGCGACATGGATTCCGCAAATCCATGTCGCCATTCCAAATGACGGCACAACCTACCCTATAAAAGACGCCAAAATTATGTCACAACTCACTTTTATTCAGAAAAAAAGAAAAAGATGGCAGTGAAGCAAGAGGAGTAGAGAAGATAAGAGAAGCTAGCGAAGCGCTGCCCGTCCGGTCATCCATCTTTCAGGTAATTTTTTTAACCGAATGGATTACATAGTTTTAGATGTACAGTTACGTAGTGTGGCATGTTGTATATAATCATTTTCAATGGGTAATTTCGTTTTAAATATATTATTAATCGTGGAAATATTATTTACGGTGCAGTACGTCAAATATGTCAAACGCCACCAATTTCAAAATTTAGTACGGTCAAGGAACTATTCTATGGGGTCCCAAGGGGATTGATTTGTGTTATTTTCGATCCGTGACTATGACCCTAATAAGACCAGAGAAACATACATGGGGCGCTGTGATATAGTAGTTGTTCTGCACATTCGATTTGGACCATGTTGTGTATGATCTAAGATTGAGTTACCTTACCAACCGAACACCACAGGGCACATATTGGGTGTTAGTGCAGCTGAAGGGTGCAAGGTCATAACGATCAGATGTACGCAGGGCGACGAGGAATTGGGTGATTTGGTCCTTCTGACCCAGCCATATGCCAAGCGCACTCCTGCATCGGCGGCTGAACAAGAAGGGGGGGTGTAACATCCAAAATTTCCTGAGTTTTTGAAAATTTTCAGAAATTTAAAAATAACCATTTGGTTTCATTAATTTGCTAAAGCTTAATTTGAAATTTAGAATTTAAAAGCAATTTAACTTGAATTAATCCAACTTCAATTAATTCAAAAGTTGGTTTAATTGAGCTTTTTGGATTTTATTGGATTTAAAAGTCAAAATTATTATTTTAAGTATTTTCTTGGATTTAAAATTGGTTTTTCCTTTTGACCCGAAATAAAAATCTATTTTATTTGCAAAATTAAAAGCTAAAATTTAGTTAAAAGTATTTTTATTAAGTTATAAATAATTCAAGGGACTTCTGTGAATTTTTCAAGAATTTTTGGACGAATTTAACTATTTTCTAAAAATCTTTTTCGTTTTTTGGTATTTATTAAAATAAAAATGCTTTAAATTCCTCTTCTTTGGCTTGGGCCGAATTCCTTCTCCTACCTCTCTTCTCTCCTTCATGGCTTTGTGTCGGCCAAACCCTTGACCAAATTTCCCCGTGCGTGTAGGCAGTCTCGGTCCTCCTCTCTCTGTCTTGTGAGCCCCCTTGGTCGGTATGCGCCTGCCGCCGCCTCTGGTCATCTTCTTCCCTGGGTGGTACAGCGCCCATGCCGAAGCGGGCTTGGCAACAACGCCGCCAAGACATTTTGCTTTTGCCACCACTCCACTGTCCCATCTTTCAAGAAGACCTGCGTCACCTTCCGCCTCCGCAGCACTGCATTGCCCCGCCTCCCCGCCTGTGTCCAGCCTTCTCCCGTGCGGCGAACCATGACGTCGCCAGCGTCCTCAAGACTGCCCGCTGCCACACACGGTCGCCACCTCGCAAGTCGTCGCTTCCCAAGACACCACCGCCCATCTCTCGTGATCTCCCATGCCTCATGCTGGTCTGCACTGCCATGCATGCATGCGCCCGGCGCCTCTTCCGCGTCGCTCCATGCCAGCTCTTCCCCTCTTCCCTCCCCCATCCTCTGCTATAAAATGGCGCCGCAGCACTCTCCTTCCTACAACCCCTTTCTGTCCTCTCCTCCCCTCCCCTTGAGCTGCGCCGAATCGAGCTTTTCCCCCTTTTCTTCTTCCCTGCTGGCCGAAGCGCCACCACCACCCATCTCCACCTGCGGTCATCCTTTGGCCCTTTCAACCGCGTCACCTCGCGCCTCGGCGCCTCCTCTTCCAATCCCCCACCTCCATTCTCCTCCGCCATTGCTGCCATGCCATAGCTTCCTCCCCACGGCCATGGTCTGCCAGTCACCGCCTCCTCCTCGGTCCTTCCCCGGCCTCTCTGACCGCACATTCGGCTTCCCCATGACCTGCCGGTCCTCGTGCTCGCACTCACTCCCACAGCCCTCCTCCCAAACGCCGCCGCCTCCATGAGCCACCGCCACTAGTGCGCCTCCTCCCCTTGCGCGCGTCGCCTCCGGCCGCGTGAGCCGCCGCTGCCACCTCCCCTCCCTTTCTCATCTCCGGGGCGACCCGATTTTGCCATCGCCCCGCTCTCCCCGCTTCCTTCGCTTGCACTTGGCAAGCCTGCCCGCGTCCCCGCCCCTTCCAGTTCTCGCTCTATGGAGAAGAAAGAGGCCCCCTCCTTTTTCTTTTTATTTTATTCATTTGTTTTGGTTCCATACCCCTTGGGCCCATTTGTCATACACACCACCCATTCTCTCTCTTTTTCATCTCTCTCACCTCCATGTGGGGTCCACAAAACAGCCACTTGTTGCAATCCATTCCAAGCAAATCAAATTCCAAATATTCAAATCAATTTCCATTTCTATCCTTTCATGTGATTTTTGAACTTCCGGACGTCCGTCCTCCTTCATGCAAAGTCCGATTCCGTCGATTCTCGTTCCTAAATTCATCTAAATGTGGTATCTTCCTTTTGGTATTTATTTGGAGTTGTTTTATTTATTTGGCTTTGTTCGCACGTATAGATTCCGGCGTTTCGGAAGATTTCTTGGACCCGACGACCGAAGCACCTCAACTCTTCAACGAAGGCAAGTCATAGACCTTTGATCATGTTGAACCCAATTTATATAAGTATATTATTTGATATAAACATGCATTGCTAATTTTCAAAAAATGGTTTCGGGAGTAGTTAATTACCCAATTGCCATTATGCCTCCTTGATAAATTAAGAATGACATGTCCCTTTGAATAACATAAATTCTTGGACACCATAGGATGGTTAATTACTAGTTGGACATTATTACAATACCAACATGGGTGTGTGTTATGCTTAGTCATGCTTTAGTTATACGATAGACTCACGATCACATACTCAAGAATGATTGAACTTGACTTAATGATATATGGAACTATGGTGCGATACCACTGTTGTGCAACTATGCTGCGAGATCACAGTTGTGTCAATTGTGGTGTGATGCCGTTGTTATTAAATTTTTTTGTGCCATGATAAGAGTTGTCATTTGGCCGGGTTGAACGAAAATAATTTAAGCTCGGGCGAGTGGTTGGATGGAAAAGGAGGAATACGAGAGGCAATGCGGGATGCATATTATAGGGTGCGGGAGGCACTTAGGTGCGTGAGGCACATGGAATGCGGAAAGTCTCGCCTGAGCAACCACTAAGGACTTAACCTTGAACTATTGATCTGGGCCATACCGTGCAACCACAAGTCCAGAATATAGTGCACCTGGCCAACTAATTAGCAATGTTTTGGATCGATTCTGTGTTGGATGATTATGACGCAAGAGGGGGCCCAGAATGGCGAAACCTTAGTGAGCAGAACCGAGTCAAAACAGAACTTTGTAAAAACCTTGACACGTGCTCTAGACTGCTTACCTAAGGTAGTGAGCGGGGGCATCGACGGATGCCCAACCAACTAGAGAAGTCATGTCTTGTGGGTAAAGTTGTATAACCTCTGCAGAGTGTAAAACTATTCGAATAGCCGTGTCCTCGGTTATGGACATGCTTGATGATTTCACGCAAGGGGTAGATTTTCATAAAATGTTGGAAATGTTTGGATGGATCTGAGTAGTTGATGTTGGTTGATGGTTGGGAAGTGAACAGAGTGTTCACTAGTTGTTTCAGATAAACTTGATTACTTATATATTAGTCTTTAAATTATGCTTTTCAATCTAATTACTGTATATACTGTCAATACTGCTTTCCGCAAAATAGCCATAAAGCTATCCTTGTCAAGCCTTGCATAAAGACTATTTGCATACATTTTCCTATGACTTACTGAGTACATTCAAAGTACTCACGGCTTTATACCCTCTGGTTAATTAGTCGCAAAAGAAGAACCAGGGATTACAGGAAACTAGGACGAGGAACACTTTGAAGACCATGCGAACTAGGATACGTTCTCCACTCGATTGTCTGTAGGCACGTCGGATGGCTTCCACAAGTTTGTTTATTTTCCGCTGCAAGTTTACTTTGTTATCTTTAGCCCGGTGCGGCAACCTTTGTAAGACTTGGCCATAAGGTCCTTTTTGCTATTAAATATTAATCTGTCTACTTCATCTATTGTTTGTTGTACGGTTTTTGATACACCAATGTTGCAACTGTGTGCACTAACTACTGATCCAGAGAATAGTGCAGATAGACGCAGAGGGTCCTGGATCCGGAGATCCGGGGTCTCGACAGCGGGTGATGCCTAATGTCTGGGAGTTGCTAATGCTGTTGATGAAGACCGTGTGAAAGGTGGTCTTTCAGCCAGGTAAGCTAGTGGGCTTGCTAATGAGGGTGAGGAGCTAGAAACCTTGTCCAAAGGATGGATCTGGAACTCCAAGACTACATGGCATGTCAGCAGATGAAGGATCCGACGACGAGGATGTTGTGGAACAGCAGGCGGTTCCATCTGAGTGGAACACATACTACTTTGACAGCATCGTCGTTAGCGAAGGCTCCCGTGTGCCGTGGGAGTATGAGCAGAGCGAGGTCAGGACAAAGAGCTATGTACAAATGCAAGGAAACCGTGCAGAATGCTGTTATATTCCGAGTCTTGTCGGTGCGGCGTACATTCACAATCATCAAGTCTAACCCAACATACTAGGACGTGAAATGCGACATAGAGTAATGCCCTTAGCGATTGCACGTATTTTAGCCTAAGTGGGACACATACTGGAAATGCACAATAGTGGTCACTCACACATGCGTCTTCGCAGAGTCAGTGTAATCCCATAAGAACCTGTTATCAGGCTTCATTACGAACATCATGCACGGTGAGATCGTGGATATTCTAGATTTTGAGTCAGCATCCATCATTCAAGCGATGAGGCAAGATTCTCGTACACAATCAGCTATTCCAAGGCGTAGAGGGCAAAACAGAAGGCACTGAAATCAAAATTCGGTACGTTCGATGACTCCTACCACAACCTCCTAGGCCAACTCCGAGTCATATAAGACACGAATCCCGACACTCATACCGACATTCAAAATTGCTCGCATCCGAAGTGGAACAATAAGAGGGCACTGAAGCGAGCATTCTTCGCCTTTCGTCAATTCATCAATGCATTCCAGTACTACTGTCCAATCTTTTGTGTGGATGGCACATTCCTGACTGAAAAGTACAACGACCAGATACTGACTGTAATAGCGACGCACGAGAACAATCAAGTTCTTCCCGTGGCATTCGTATTTGTTGAAAGCGAGAACATGGACAACGGGTTGTGTTTCCTGAGGAATTTGAGGATTTCTACTGTACAAGCCCATCCTAACGTATACGTCATACATGATCGGCATGCAAGCCTACCGAGTGCAATAACTCAACTACAACAAGGAGAGAACGAACCACTTCCATAGCTGGATTTGCATAGCAGGTGGTGCACGAAACACTTCTACAAGTAGTCCCGCAACAAGGATTTGGTAATCCTGTTCAAGTGGTTGTGCAACCCGAACCAACAGTAAAAGTTTGGCGCACTCTGGAAGATTCTAAACGAGTGGACCTGGAAGCACAGAAGGGAAGCAGCGAAAAAGGCCGCTACAAGCGCTGACCATACCCCTCAAAGTATTGCCACAACCACCCAAAGAAGGCCATAGTGTGGCGAGAAAGACAGAGTCAGAATCACCATAGATCCTCAGCAGGCTCTGGCATGGACACCTGCTCGGGGGCTGCCTCGACCACCTTGTCTTCAGGAGCTTTTTCCTGAAGAAAATTCTGATCGTGGGCTTTTGGAATATCCTGGTCGAAGACGACCGGAATACCAGACGATCTGCACAAAAAGAAGAAAGGAAGCTCAAGAAATCAATATGCCAAAAGTTTTTAAGGTATGAGCTCATCAAGGTAGTTAGGATCGCGATCCAAGTCTTAAAGTCTTACGACTCTACGAACCCACGACAGCCTGTCGATCCAAGTCTTACTGCCGATCCGATCCTACTCAAGGTAGGTAGGATCGCGATCCTCTCTTAGAGTCTTACGGTTCTCTGAACCCACGACGACTGTCGATCCAAATCTCACCGTCGATCCTACTCGTAGAGACTTAGGGCAATTTTTTTAGAGGCGGTGCTTTGGCGATATTTTGTTTTAGAGCAAAATTTGTTGATATTAATTTCGAGAATGAAACTATAAATAAACAAGGAGCATGCAAAATATTGTATCGATGTGGTAATGCTAGTACAAATATCTATATTATGGCATGAGCAATCTTGAGCTTGATAATGATAAGCTATTTTTATTCACGGAGTATGTCTAGCTACTTTTAAGGAACATGCAAGTGGTAAACCATATAACAATCATACAAACTTATAGTATAGATGTTAAATATGTGTATTTCTACAAATCCGTAGAATCGCCGATTCTACGATTCGATACTACGATTCGATCCTACCGGAGGCAAATCGATCCGACTCGGGATCTCGACTCTGACTACCTTGGAGCTCATATGACTATTTCGTTTCTACATACCTAGTGGATTTTTTTGGTTTTGACCTTGAAGCGCGCCGGATTAAAATCCATAGCGCTAGCCTTTCTCTTCTTCTCAACCGACTTCACCGGTTCTGGACCGGTGGGGCTGGTTAGACCAGCTACGTTCTTCAACCGAAGGTCAGAAGAAATATTATCGACCAGCTGGTCGAGAATGAGATCTCTGACCGTCGGGTCGGAGGGTGTAGATTCATCAGCCTCCAAAACAGTTGCTTCAATGGCAACTGGCAAGTCCTGAGCGACTACATTGGAGTCTACGACAACCGCCTAAATTAACAAATAAAGTTAGTTAGGTGATGAAAATTCTTCATCTAGAATAGTCGTTTCTGTTCGGTTACATACCTCTATACGACCATCATCTTGAGTGGTCGTAGCAGTGGTCGGATCGTCAATTGACTCACAACTTTCAGTGGCCTCGTTGATTCTCTACCCGACCGACTACACATCGAAGAGGATCTATGGTAAACCAGTCGAAAATTATATAAAAAAAGATGAAAAGTAGTTGATATTTTACCTTAAGTCTCTCCGCCCTCTCTTTTGGGGAAACGACCGCTAAGATCCGAGGGAAATTAGCCTTCTCGCCAGGCTCTCCGGCGCAGATCATCTTGATCCGGATTCTGATCTCTTCAGGAGACAGAGTTGTAAGGGTAAACAAAAGATTTTAGGATCACAGAAATAGTCAACTTGTGGATATCATGGGGATAAGCCTATGATCTTAGGATGATGAAACAATTGGCAATGTGGCTTTTGGTTTGTAGTTTCATGTGTTTTCGACAAAGTTTCTGATCTGTCAGGTCAGCGGCGGTCTGACCGGCTTTTGCGCTGAATGTTGATATAAGTGGTGATTTGTTTTTGGGATAGGTCATATCCATATTCGTTAATGCATATGTGTTGTATGTTGCATGTTTTCACTAACGTGGGTCAAGTTGTGAAGAACTTGTTCCCTGATTCGTGTTTGCTTGTCTATTGCTGTGCAGGTGGCTTGCAGGTCAATAACGGTCAATGGCGAGGAGGATTGGAACTAAGCTTGGAGAGCCGAGGTCGGAAACGATCATGGATCTTGGGTGAGGTCAAGTGACTCAAGCGTGGTGCGAGAATGGACAAGGATGACCGAACAGGCGATTGCGATCTGTTGGTTGGATCAGCGGCCATGAGTCGTTACAAGTGCTCGATGGTGCGGTGGGATCCGGACGGAGAGACTTGACGACATGGAGCCGTTGATCAACCTACACGCGCGGCGAAAAAGCGATTGCTTCAAAAGATGGACTCGGTCTTTTGGAGAAGGATCGAGAAGGGTATTTTGGTAATTTTACCAAATACTATCTTGGTGACCTTTGACTAAGCGCGCGGGTCGGGCGATGGTGAAGCGGTTTAGATCAGTCGACGATGAAGACGGCGCATTGAGATGCGTGCGTATGTGTTCCGTTGTTGTTGGGCCTTAACGGAAGCCCATCTGGTTTTTAGGGTTAGAGGCTGTCCTATATAAGGATTTTGGAGATGGGATATTAGGGTTGCTGCCCTGAAAAAAATTGTAGAGTCCTGTGGCGGCGGCTTTTGGGGTGTTGCCGCTAGAGAAAAAAATGGGCGCTTTTGGAGCTGTGGCTGTGCCCCGTAGGAAAAATGGCGGCGCCTGTGGAGAGCTAAGTAGAAAAATCGGTAGCCTGTGGCGGCGCTGTGTGAACTCCAGAGAGAAGATTTTTTTTATTTGGCTCCTTTCATGATTCGACTCTTTCTCTCGATGCTGTGACCGCAAAATCAGGATTTTGGGGGCGTGTTGTTGTGGGCGATTTCTTGATTTGATCCAGATCAGCAGTTTTGCTGCTTTAGATTTTTTTATTGCTTTGCTGTAGCTTCGAGTTGGTGCTGGTTGTCCCATCTTTGGTGTGGTTGATGTGTTAGTTTTAAATTGCCGTCAGACTCTTGTGGTTGTTCCCTGTTCCATGAATTTTTTTTATTCAGCTGGAGTTTTTGGTGTATTGACTGCTTTTAGCTGCGTCGGTGTGCCCGAAGAAACCAAATCTGGTTTGTGCGGCCTCTGGTGCTTAGCAGGAAAGCAAAAATCGCCCAGGTTGCGCGTGAGGAAAGTTGGAGAGCATTGTGGCGGCGGTGTCTCAGGAGGCTGCGGCGGAAGTTGCTTTTCTTGCTTGAGCATGGATTTTTGATTTTTCTCCTGTCCATGCTTGTCGCCCCAGCTTGTTATTGATGCGGCTCGTGCGCCGGCAGCTGTCCACAGAAATCGGAGGCCCTGGCGGAGCTTTGGTTGAGCCCGCAGAAGCCCAGTGTGGCGGTGGCGTCTCTGAAGGAAAAAACCGAGCGCTGCTGGAGACCAAAAAGAAAATGAAGCTGGCGGCGGCTTGTCGCTCGATAGAATTCCACTGGCGGCGACATCCTGTAGCGCTGGAGAAATGAGGAACCTGTAGCACTTTAGGTGCCCGTAGGAACCGAAGTTAATGGTTGCGCCTGTTCTCCCGAGAAAAAAAAAACAAGAGCGCCTGTAGGTGAACTCCCTTGTGGCGGCGGCTTGCCGAATCCTTGTCCGCTCAGGTTCTTGTGGATTGATGCAGCTTGTAGCATGATGAGCAGAGTTGATCGCTGCTCGTTTTGCTGTTTGGATCTTTTTACTGCCTTAGCTTATTGCTTGCTGTCATCTCGATGAGACTAAGGTTGCAGTTTTTTTAATTACCAGCAGATTGCATAGCAGCACAGCTTGAAAGGTCAAGGCCGGCAGCTGCTTTATAGGTTGTAGTTTCTGTAAGAGATTTCCATTTTCTTTTGGCTATTGCTTCCAACAGTTCCTTGTTTGGATTTGTTATTTTGCTTGAGCTGTGCTGGTACTCTGTGCGTGTCTGTTGGGTTTGTGGCTGCAGTTGATGCTCTCCTTGTGCCTCATGCGTGCTGCGACCAAGTCGGCTGCGATCTGTTTCTCTGCATGCCTGTCACTGTCAGCTTAGCTTCTTATGGTTTGTGGAATCACCAAGCTTTTGCTTTGAGATGTTTTTGGTCTTTTGTTTAGGGGTTTGATCGGATTCAACACAGGTCATCCGCTGTGCCTGTATACAGATCTTCATAGCTTTTATAGTTATTGGAGTGAAAGTAATGTTGAGTTCGATTGAGGTGAAAAATAGAGAAAGCGTCTATTCACCCCCCTCTAGTCGCCTTTCCAGTCCTACACAACTAATAACTGAAAACCAGTTGGAATCCTTCAGGATTTATTCTCATTGGAGTCTTTGGTCGCATCGTTACGACCAATATACCAGAGCGTCGGATATGCTCGGGCCTTCAAAGGACTAATCCGGCGCATGGAAAAGTCCTTTATCACATGGCAGGAGGTTAAACCCTTGACATTAAGGAGTTGGATGGCTTTAACCCATCTCCCTACTTTTCCCTTCTTTTTTGTAGAGGAGCGCCATTGCGGGTTCTCGACCGCTTTCTTACCACTATAATAAAGGCTGTCATTCTGAGTGACCGTCATGTAAAACCATCTTTTCTTTCATGACGACCACGAAGACTTTCAGTACATGGGAATATACTCATCAGTTTTTTCATCATGGAGGCGCAAGGTGCACTCTCCAGGCGTTCCGGTCATCTTCCCAGACTTCGTCATTCTGTAGTAGTATTTGAATATATCCAAAGTTGCGGGAATACCTAAGTACACTTCGCAGAGGTAGACGAAGATGCTGAGATTGGCGATAGCATTAGGAGCCAAATTGATCAGTTTAACTCCGTAATGCTCCAAAACTAAGGGAAGGAATGAGTGAATTAGGAGTCTGAATCCGCATTCGATGTATGCGAGGAAAACCAGAATTTTCTCATCTTCACCGCTCAGAGAATGCTCCCCAGCTGCTAATCTGCAAGAAATCATATCCTTATCGGGAAGCAACCCGATCTTCTTTAAGCTCTCAAGTTTCTTATCGCTCATATTAGAAATCGACGAGTTGGTGATTTGATTCGACATGGTGGAGTTTTTTTGGAAGAAGAGATCACAGGAGGTCAGAGAAGATTTTCTTTTTCAGAATATGAAAAGGGGAAAGCAAAAGGCGTAAAAATCCTAAAGCCCCATGCTAAGGGATTTTATAGCCGCTATCCTTTAACCGCAATCGGGAGTTACCCAAAAGTCCAACGGACAAAACCTTTTTGTCCAACGGACAGAAATACTATTCGGTTCCCAAAGCAGGTTCTCAACTTTAAAGTGAACATAGACCACCATGTATGTCACGACATTAAATGAGGGTCCGCCTGATACGACTTCGTCGGAAGAAGGTGTTCACACGACCTGTTCATTTGAAGTTCGGGAGCTAGTTGACGAGGATTAAAATCTCTATGTATTACTTTAATACATAATAAAAGATCATACGTCTTCATGGTCGTAACCCCTAAGACTAATGACCTCACTGGTTGTAAGGATTCTAGAGGTTACATAATGGGTACCTTGGTCGTACAAGATCCTGTACCCAGTCTCCGATCAGGTAACTGCTCGTAAGATTATAAACTGGTATTTGGATTTGAGTCCAAATATATTATTTACCGTGTGATGAATGGAACACATGCTGTATACACCATACCACACGACGTTATATAATTTTAAGACACTGCCAAACAACCACCAAACGGTTGAATGTCTCACAGACGCCCAACCGCAAAATGGTTGATATTTTATCAACCATCGCCTCGCTCCGACCAGTCGCAATGCTTCACAACAAATGTCTTTTTCGGGAGCAACTGCTACCTCTTTGGAAGTTATATAAGGATGGAGTGCAGAAGATGATGGGGCATCAGAATATAGCAGCGCAATCATCATTAGATTCATGCTTTAAGTCTAATAAGATTCAGTGTAATTAGGATTAGTCCTTCGCGTGGTCATAGGCACCCTTTGTAATAGCCAGTTCATATCAATAAAGAGCAGTTTCATTCTCTCCCAAGAAATCTGTGCCATTTTCCTCTATTTTATTTCGTAAGATCGACGACTCGATCGTTGACAACGACCACGAGAAAGATTCGTCTTGTCGAAATATGTGTTGATTAGTGCTTTGTAATCTCATTTTGATTTGTCGAAAAACTAGGTGATAACGTTGTGCTGAATGTTTTATAATATCAGTGTGATTTGTCGACAAAATATATGAGGACGTTGCGTTGAATGTTCTGTAATATCGTTATGATTTGTCCACAAAATATATGGTTGAAAATAGACATTAAAAAACAGGCAAAGATCTCCATCGCCAGTTAGAGTGACGATACGGCCCTATCGTCGGTTGAAGTAGTGATAGAACCGTGTTGTTGTTATAACTGTCGACAAGGATCTCTCTATATTGTTCTATGATACTGTCGTCATTTTGAATGATGATATGAAAATGTCGTTATTTTAAAAGACGATAGTAGTCTAGTTTTGTAAAAGAACAACTATTTATTTGTTAATTTCTTTTTAAGTAATGTCATTAAAAAAATCCAAACCATGGTACCGACTAAATGTAAAGTGTACGTAGATGCAAGCCGTTCTTGGAGGAATGAACTATACTCAAAATTAGTACTACTACAGTCCACAGATAAATTGTTTGAGAAAAGTACTGTTGTTTCATGTCGTGGCAAGTGAAAGCGTAGGTCCACGGTTAGATTGTTTAGTGGTTGGTATACGCAACACGATGTGCCTTCTGATTTGCGCAGAACAGTGTGGACCATGCCCCCTTCAGAACTTAGCTATACCCTAAGGAAATTAGAGTGACATCACCTATTACTTTAGGGCTTGTATGATTCAACGCTCTGAATAACCATGTTGAAATTTAGCATTACCTTGAAAATTTGTCTATCGTTTGATTCAATACTAAAAAATAGTTTTGCTCAACAAAATTTGGCTTTGTCAAGCCATTCCACGTATCATACTCACATTTTTAGCAAATTTTAGCATGGTTACAATCCAAACACATCAATTTTGGCATTGCCTATGAATTAGTATGGCTACAATCCAAACAGCAATTTTTTGCCTAAATTTTAGCATTGCCAAATTTTGGTATAACTGCCTAAGGTCGTAAACCAAGCAGACCCTTAATCTTTACGATCCTTATAAAGATATTTTCAATAGTGGGCATCTTAGTCGTTTTTTTTAGCTGATATGTCACTCAAAAGTTTAGTTAAAAGGGAGAGGATATGAAGAAAGAGAATATGCTATATCTTATATAAGAGACAAGCTGAACACGCAACCTATCGTAAATTATAAAGTGTAAGAAGAAAAATTATGTTAAAAATGAAGAATTTTATAGATAATTTATTGGAGATGTTGTTTTAAAGGTAAACGCAAATGAGTGAAAAACTTTAGAAACAACTGTATATACGCCCTAAGAATGACCCTCTATAAACTTGAAGCTTCACTACTGTGTAAGCTTGTAAGGACAGACATTAGTGACATACTGCTAGTACTAGTACATACCACAAGATGTCTCTGGTACTACCATTTAAGAACAAGACGTTGGCAGTGCCATATCATATCATCCTGACCGTATCCCCTCGGATCTTTGCGCTAGAGGCCCTACTCCCTAGCCCCGCTAGCACGGCGCCTTGTGGTTACACAGTTGTACCTCGATCAATTCTTTCAGACTCGTGTTATCTTATTGGCCCATTAGGCAGGTAACTCGAGGCAGCAAGCAACAAAAGAACGTGCAATGGCTGGACAGAACACATCATCCTGGTGGCTCCCAGAAAACCACATAAAAAATCTTAATGCACCGTGCCATGTATCACAAATTAACATAGGTCAATAATTTCGCGATTTTTTATAACTGCTGGCCCGCTAAGTCTACAACTAGAATGCCCAAAACGGATTAAAACCTCCCTATGTTACATTGTCATATGAGGTATGATTTTATCGTCTGCCCTGAAAAATATATGAAAAGGATTAAAGTGACGTGTCGCATCAATGAACAATCTTTGGTGTTTGCAGATTGTTCCGGTAGTGTTTTTGATCTAGCTGTTAGTTCTGTATTTTACCTAAGTTTAGTGGCTTGATCAGTTGATTATCTGCCTATTGTCTGAATCCATTTCTGTTGTAGTGTTTTGATGGTAAATAGTTGTGGCTGGGAGTGAGACATTTATGGAGGTATTGCCATTGGTATTGGAGGTTTTTAGCATGAACATGTTGTTGCAGTGGAAAACATATAAGCAATTAGTGGATCAAGATTGGATATCCAGAAGGATCTTATGGACTAAATGATTATATGTGGGTTTCGCTCAAGAGTTTTAGATTATTGGATATCAAAATGAAATGAAATTTGTGTATATTTATATGTTTGTTTTCACTGGACGAACTGAAGAGTGAAATGTTTGTTGTTGATAGTTACAAATCAAATTACTTGATTGATATTAGATGAGTTAATGTCATATTTGATTTACTGCATGATTGATGTATACTTATATGGACCTTGGTGCCCTGACTCATGTAAATAAGAATAAATTCATCCTCAGTGGTTTGTCAGCAGGGGCATTTCAGACACTTCTTATCTCGAAAGCTGCAGCTAGTCTACCTAAAAGTCAGACAGTCAAACACCAAATCAGAAAAGCTCAACAGTTCATCCCATAACCAGAAAGCTCTACAACAGCAGCCGGAACTCGCTTTTCAAAAAAACACAGCAGAAATAAACATGCTCTTAATAGCGCGTAGTATAATACATCACGGACAACATCGTTGTGTTTTCATGGATGTACTAGGGCGACATGCATTGTTATTTTCTTAAGGGACAGCCTTACACATGAATCCACTGGTGCAACTATGTTTTTTTTTTTAAAAAAAATCTCCATATGCAAACTGTAGCAGTAGTCGGAACTCGCTTTTATGAAAAATACAGATAAAACAAACAGACCCTTAATAGCATGTAGACATGCATTGTAATTTTCTTAAGGGACAGCCTTACACATGGATGCACTGGTGCAGCTATGTTTTTTTTATATATAAAAAAAATCTTCATACTTGCACATGAAGAAGACATTTTTTGTTCCTGCATCCAAAAGGTATCGTGGGGGAAATATCCGGTTAATGGGTAGTACATGGCAGTTCACAGGTATTGCTATGTCCAGTATTTCTGTGGGTGTTAAAAGAAATAGAGCAAGCAATGGCAGCAAAGATATGTCCGTACAAGCGATTTGTTGCCTAGTAATCGGTGGAGTAATTTGCAAGTGCCCGACTCTTGTTGTGTTCAGTCACACGATCTAGAGCCGAACAGGGTCCTCACCCCTAGCAGTAGTATTTGTTAGGACTTGGGTCCTCACCCCAGTTTGTTTGGTGTGGATAGGCCAACGATGTGATCTCTCACGTATTCAGGTGGAAGGCTCGTTGACATTGATAGCATGATGCGACATTAAGCGCAGTCCGCGTACTGCGGACACTGCGGAATGCTGATGCGATCGCGGGTCGACGATTCAAAGTTGACATCGATCAAACCCTTCAGAGAAAAAGTTGACGCGGTCACGGGCACACCAATCCATGGCTGCCGGCCTCCGTGCCTGCGTCAGCCTGCACTCCATCGCAATGTTGACCCAGGGAAGCAGCAGCGCATTATTTAACGTTAAAAATATTTGTATTTTACACTGAGAAAGGCAGCAGCGAGCCAGAGACGCAGAGGAAAAATCTTGCCCTTGCCGGTCTATTCCAGCGAGGGAAACAATGCGCGGTGGGGCCACGACATGATCGCAACCGTCCTAGTTTTGAGACGATGCACGGCGTTCGGTTCGTCTCGTCTTATGCGGCGGCATGGGCCACGCCGGAGAGGACTGCCGCGCGCTGTGTCATCGCAGCGAGAGCCATGTCCCGTCAATCACGCATGACGCACCATTGCCCCCCGGTTATAGGCAGACGATCACGGATATGCCGCATATGCGCGACATGACAGCCGTCCGATATCCCAACTCAAAAGAAGGCAGGCAAAACGCCTCCATTCGCGCAGGCCACTGTCGCTGCGCTAATCGGCAACGATAAGCGTCTGATAACACGATCGAACAAGGATCGAAGCTAACGTAAAACGAGCTTACCAGACTTTTGTCATTTAAAACAAAGTAAAAATACAAAAAGAAATAGTTGTCTTTTTTTTCTTCCAAACAGGCAAAAGCCCAATTTTTATAAAGCTAATCAGATCAGTTTATACGAGGTGACAGAAACAAAAGTTAGAAATACCAACTAACCATCCAGAACAGATCTAGCAAAGCTAAGGAGCGCCAGAACCAGAGAACAGATTAACAATAAAATCACTGAAGAACAACTCGACTCAGATAGCAAAAGCCAACTAAACATTCACTACTTTTTAGTACAAAAAACTTTCAGCCAATTTTCAACGATCTTTATCTTCTTATCCAGCTTCAAGCAGTCAGTTTCTTTAGTGAGGATGCACCATTGCTGCAAACAAGACACGAACTTAAACATAATTTCGACTGGTTGACTAGGATAAATCTTCTCAATAGCTCCTTTATTTCAAACTTTCCAAAGTATCCAAGCCATGGCTACAGAACTAAATAAGCTAATATTATATGTATTAGCACCCTCAGTATCAAGTCATCCAGCATGTAGATCATCTAAAGAAACTAGACATCTGTCCCAATGAAACATCTCTTTCAAACAGCACTAAGCAAACTTAGCCAACACACAGCTAAACATGACATGATTAACATCCTCTGAAACCCCACATAATCTGCAAGTGTCTTCCCCCTTCCAGCCTCTCCGCTTAAGTTGCTCAGTGGGTGGGATCCTATTCAAATATAATTGCCAAATAAAAATCTTAACTTTGAGGGGAATTTTACTTGTCCAAACTTTCTGAATTTTCCAATTAGTAACCCCCCCCCCCCAAAAAAAAGCAAGATATCGATATAAGGATTTGACTGAAAACTGTATATGCTTATCCAAACACGACTCCAGCTTGTCATGTTCATTAGTAAGAACAACCCCATTGAGATCACTTTTCAACTCCTCCCACTGCTCTCTTTCTTCTGTACCAAAATTTTTTACAAAGTTAATTTTCCAAACTCCATCAAGACAACACTTATTCACTCTGATAGAAGGGTTATCACAGATTCTAAAAAGTTTTTCAAACTGAGCTTTCAGAGGATAATTACCAATCTAAATATCTTGCCAAAAGTTAATGGATTTACCATTACCTACCTTATGTTTCACCCCACAAAGAAACAAATGTTTCACCTTGTAGATACTTTTTCAGAACTGAGAGCTAATAAGATGATTAGCATCCTTCAAATTACCACCTTGAAAGTATTTAGCCTTCAAAATTCTAAACCACAGGTCATCAGTTCTCTGTTCCATCTTCCAGAACCATTTGCTTAAAAGGCAATCATTAAAAAGCTTGGTATTTATCACCCGCAAACCACCATAGTCTTTAGGTCTACAAATAGCTTTCCAGTTGACCAGATGATATTTGAACCTATCACTGACACCTCTCTAAGAGAATGTAGATCTAATAGAGTCTATTCTATCATGCGCCTTCCTATTAAAACGATAAAACCCCATAGTGTAAGTAGAAATACTACTCAGGCAGCTATTAACCATAATCAACCCACCTCCAGAAAACAGCAAACTACTTTTCCAAATGTCCAATATGTTTTTCAGCTTACTTATGATCTTACCAGCAGCCTTATCCCTTACTGCTATGTCCCCAATGAAGATCCCCAAGTAGGTGAGGGGAAACTTCCCTAACTTGCTGTTAAACATATTTGCTACTCTCTGGGCTTCAGAAGTATCGACCCCAACAACAAAAATTTTACTTTTGTGAAAATTTATCTTGAGACCTGACATTCATTCAAAACAATACAGCAGAAACTTGAGATTCAATATGTAAACATCACTACATTCTATCATTAATATAGTATCATTAGCATACTGCAATAAAAGCACTCCAGAAATAAAATTTGGGATCACCTCTTTAATCGAATGATTCTGTTGAGCGTTATTATCATAGAAGCTAATACAAAATAGTTGTCCTTTTCCTTTGGCGGTTTCCGAACTGTGTACTTTTCTTCTGTTTCTCTTTAATATAATAATATAATAATGTGTTTCTGGCGTGTTCTAAAATAAATGTGCAAAATGGCCTTTTGACCATTGTCAGGCAGTCACGCCACGCGCCCGCACCGCCTTGCGGCCTTGCCCAGTTGCCTGCTCGCCGCCATAGGTTGGTCGCCATGGCCCGCGCCCTCGCCGTACCACCGGCGCCCAGCTCCACACCCGCAAGGCCTCGTGCCCTCGCTCACCCGCCACGGTTCACTGTGTCCTCGCCCTCGCTGATGGGCCACTGCGAGCCTGCGCCGACTAGCCTAGCTCACCCCATCCTCGCCGACTAGCTGCCGAGCCCTCGCTGCCGAGCGTTCGCGTGACTAGGGTTCGAGCAGGGCGACCCTTCGTCTCAGTCGCGTCCAGGCTCCAACCCTCCGCGGAATAAGTCAACACTTCTAGTTAGGAATATATATATATATATATATATATATATATATATATATATATATATATATATATATATATATATATATATATATATATATATATATATATATATATATCGGATTTGCTAATTTTTAGTTGCTCAAATTTTCTTATCCATCGATTCTCTACAGTTGTATAGTATTAAGTCTAAAATTACAGTACCAAGTGATGTGTAATTTTAGTACAACTCTACTGTAACTTTTACTTCTGTTTATTTTTGTATTTTTTGTATTTGTTTTTGTATTTATAGGGTTCACTTAAATTTATTTTTGTCTAGTTTAGAATTTTATTTTATTTTTCTTATAATACTTTTGTCTATTTTAGAAAGAGACAATCTGAGCCGTAGAATGTTGATCCAACGGTGAGAAAATGTGACTGATGGATAAAAATTTCAATCACCAAAAACACACACACACGATATATATATATATATATATATATATATATATATATATATATATATATATATATATCATGTTACTGCTTATAGTTGCAATAAGTGACTAATATATATATACTACTTTCACATCAATTATTCTTTTAAAAAGTAGAATAATTACAAAAGTGTGCATATTCCTAACAAGTAGGCAGGAGCCCCGGGTAGGCCCAACGATGCCTCCACCCCTGCGATCGAACGGTTTAGAGTTGCCGTAGGAACGTAATATACATGATCATCATGTTTCATGGACAAGCAACATGGATCTCGGAGTATCAGGTTTGGTGTGCTTGGACGGCCGTTGAAATCCTGAGCAACGGAACAAGGAATCTTTTTTTTTATTTTAACCTCCACGTCACTCATTTGCAAAAATAGCCTATGTGCCGTTTTATTTGTAAATTTAGTCCCACTCTCTCTGTTACGGCATGATCGCGGTCGGTGAGCGGCACGAATCTCCGCGAGAATGGACAGCGACCGCGGAATTCCATGCTCAGCCACAGCGAAAAGAGCCTTCCCACGCTCACGCGCCGCGGCAAGTGGCCAATCCCGCGCTGGGCCAGCTCCCGTGTCTTTCCGCGCTCCCCGAGTGGGGAAAGGTGAAAGTGACCTTCCCCACTCTCCGACCGTGGAAGGTGAGAGAGGAGATGTAGATTTGCAAATAAAACAGGAAGAAATCTAGATTTGTAATTGGGTGACATCAGGAGACAAAAAAAAATTCCGGGACAAGGGCAATAGGCACGGCGTGAGGACTTCGCAAGGATTGCTATCGATGTGTGCATGGGATGCGTAGCCGGCTGGTAGCGTGGCAATAGTTGGGCGCCGGTCACCGTCCAAGTTGGCGCTGCCACGCTTCAAATTTTCCGCTCGCATGAACACGTATATTGCATTACCGGTAGCCAGCACTTTTCATGGGATGATAAAGTTACGTGTGCAAGATTTACCCTAAGGGGGCACTCGTGTGTGCGGATACGGGCCTTGTCTGGTTCAACGTTCTAGATAACTATATTAAAATTTGGTATCGCTTTGAAAACTTGGTCATCGTTTAAATCATTACTAAAAAATTAGCTTTGCCTATTTAAATTTGGCTTTGCCTGTTTTGTCAAACCATTCCTTTGGCAAAATATTGGTTCTAATTTTGGCCACCTTAGAATTGGGTGGACAGGAACAGTGTACAGAGATACATGTCATATTGCGGTTGGCTGGCCCTAGTGCATTTATTGCTTGATAAATTTGTTTAGCAAGTTTTAAATGACCATATTTACTAAACCGAGTATCCGATTTACGATCTGATTGAACCGGTGTGTTCCTTATCATTTAATCAACAAAACAAGACCACTGTTGGTATATTTTGGTACAAAAAAGAATATATATCATATGGGCCCCACGTGTCATACTCATATTTTTGACAAATTTTGGCATGATTACAATCCAAACACATCAATTTCGGCATTGCTTGTGAGTTGATATGGCTACGATCCAAACAATACTATTTTGTCAAGTTTTGGCATTACTAAAATTTTAATATGGTTATCTAAGGTCGTAAACCAAACAGGCTCATGGTGTGTGTGAGTGCCTGAGTGGTGGTGTGTGTCCCTGTACTCGAAAAAAAGACTGCATTGTTGCTTGAGGTTTCCCGCCATTGCCAAGTGGTGTTAGTCCTCCAACTGAACTTTGCCGATCGCACGGTTTTACTAGCTTGCTTGGATTGAATTTCTTGAGATTTTTTTTAATTTGGCCCCATATTGACACCTTAATTCCAAAATTAGACTCATTTGCATCAAATTTGCGAATCTGGCCGCCTGCCAAGCGCGGAATTACCGGACGCTAACACGTGGCACATTCCGCGCTCGAAGAGCGTGGAAAGCTGGTGACCGCCGCAAAAGGCTACGCGAAGGCGCCCCCAACAGCAGTAGCGAAGCAACCTTCGCTTCCCCAAGAAATGCATGCATGCATCATTAATGGCTGCCATTAATGGCTAATTCAATGTGTGGCTGCCATTAGTGGATAATTCAATGGCTAGTGACTGCATTACGTAAATGCAAAGGTTCCGCGCTCCTGTGGCGCGGAAGGTGGCGGGCCCACCACCTTCCGGGCTGCGTCGCTTGGTTCCTTGCCACGCCGCTTGGTTCTGCGCGAGCGGCAGGCCATCGGCTTTCCGCGCTCCCTGAGTGCGGGATGTGTCACGTGTTAGCCTCTGGCAATTCCGCGCTCGGCAGGGAGCCAGATTCGCAAATTTAATTTCAAGGGAGTTATTTTTGGAATTAAGGTGGCAGCACGGGGCCAAATTAAATAATAATAATTTCTTGGATGAGTATGATAAGTTATTGGAAGTATTTAAGAGGGCCTGCTTTTAGTTCGACCGCTCTGCTTTGATTCTATCACCGTTTAGTGCCGCTGTAGTCATTCCCCAGCAAGCTTGAGCTACTGATGGGAACATCTGAACCATAAATTCTCCTGCACCAAAATCACATGACATAATTGGATTCGATTGTACATAGGGGCGGATTTAGAAGAAAAACAACCAGGAATCCCTCATATATATCATTACATGTGTATAGAGTTATTAAGCTTATGTTGCGGGGTGCATACATAATACATAGGCTTTAACAAGGTAAAATAAAATCGGACCCGGTGTCCTGTGCACCCCCCTAGGCCTACTTGGATTCGCCCATGATTGTACACATAACACAAGTGCGAGTTTTTGGCATAAATTACAATTTTGGAATCTTTTTTTAATACAAAAAATGGCTATTTATATGCTGTATTACGAAAAATAACACCACGGACATGTCGACGGTCAACACGCATCCACGTTCGTGCCTACTACACGTGATGTCCATCTCCACCATTCCTATGGGGTCGGACGCCCCCGGGGCGGATCTGGGCCTCTAGCAGGGTGGGCTATAGCCCGAGGCCGAAGAAAAAGCAGCGATTTTTTTTACATATGGAAAGAAAATAGTGGGTGCAACCATTTAGCCTGAGGACCAGCCATCTGAGCCGACCCAGCCCAAGCGCTGACGTCTCCTTCCCTTTTCCCCCCACTCCATCCGCACCCAGGCCACCAGTGAGGGTGTGAGGGGTAGTGACCTAATCCCCTTCCCCCACTCCATCAGTGGCTCTGGGGCTGGCTCGGCGTCGTCAGCCCTCGCGGCCTCGCCCTTCCTCACGCCCGGTGCCGCGCCTGCGCGTCCTCTGTAGCTTCGTCGGTCGGTCCCGCCGCCGTGGCGCCCGCCATCCTCGACGCAGCGCCTTGGTCACACACGGCTCTTCTCGGCCGACGGCATCATGAGTCCAAGAACGCAGCGCCTCCAGCTCGAGGTGGCCGGTGAGGGCTCCCTGCCTCCCTCGACGTAGCGGCGACAATGCCTCCAGGCCCTAGGCTCGCTCTTGGCCCCGCGTGCCCACGCGCGTGCTCTGACTTGGTGGCCTCCCTGCGCCACTCCCTATCTTTCGCCGCCACAGTGTCGCCTGACTCTCCGCGCCCGACTTCGCCGTGCCGGTCTGCGCTCCGCCTTCCCTCCGGCCGCTCCTGCACCGGTTTAGCCACTTTTGTCATGCAAGACCGCTTCGTCCCAACCAGTCAGATCGCCAGCATGCCTATGTCCCGCCTAGCGCCAATAAGAATGCCAAGGCCATGGCCGTGACCTTCATTATTTGGATAAAATCTTGGTGGGCAGCCGCGGAAAATTTCCCAATCCAACATGGAATTCGTTGGTAGCCAACGCCGGCAACAAGATCCGCAACGCCAAGCTGGTGCGAATTCCAATCTTGATTATTCAAATTCAGTGCTTGATTTTGTCGCAGATCGAATCGCGTGGGTTGGATCTTGATTGGCAGTATTGGGCTAATTTCAGTGTTATCTCATGGGATTGTTCCCGATCATATATTTTGGTTGCCTCTTTAGGATGGTTTAATGAATGATGACTTGACAAATCGATGGGGTCTCTAGCTCTCTGCAGTTATAACTGTTAATGATATGTTTAAAGATTACATATTTGTCGAGGAATTCTCCATTAGATGTTTCTAAATAAGTAGGTAGACTTCTTGTTAAATTCTTGGTTTGCTTAAGGACATAGTGCTTATATTTTTAATACTAACTCATGCCTTAGATGGTGCAAAATGTATGTCAAGATATGGTGATTAATTTTCGTCTCCTTTGATGTTTCAGAAGCACGTGTATATTAATGATGATTTTGAGCTCATAAATGGTTCCCAGTCCATGTCAAAATTCCATTTTTTTTTTGCTGGGCAATTTTTACGATTGATCACTAATTTATGCAGTGAGCTTGAAACTCAGTGTGAAACATATTGATTTTGCATTGTTAGAATCTTGTGGGCTATGAAATTATGATGTTTTCATGGGCTTGGATTGTCAGGTTCATCTTGGAGATGTCGGTGCTGGCAAATCTAGTTTGGTTCTTCGGTTTATAAAAGGACAATTTGTTGAATTTCATGCAAGTCTTTGATACAGTCCTTTTATTGATATAACATATCAATAGGTATTTTTGCTGAAATAAAAATACTATATTGGTCTATCTGGCTGCAGGAATCGACAATTAGAGCGGCTTTCTTCTCCCAGACCTTGGCAGTCAATGACGTGACCTAGCTAGGTTATAGATAAAATCTTCGTTATTTAGGTATTCAATTTGTATCTCTAAGATGCTATATTATTTATGTTTTGCCATATTTTTATTATTATATTTTATGTTGAAGCATTTTTGCAAAAGCTTCATGTCAATGAAGCATTTGTGGCTTTTTTTTGTGATATCCTAATGTGGGTAGAAATTAACGTTAGTTTTAAGATGTTAATCCATTAGAATTTAGCCCGTGGCGTGATCAAATCCTAGATCCGCCACTGGACACCCACCGTGCTGCCATGTGGCCGCCACAGCCCATTTGGCGCACGAGCATGCCTTGTCCGTGCGACCAGCGCAGGAACGCGCCTCCGCTGTACTACCAAAGTTATGCACGGACCCGGTGGACTACTGCCATGTTACGCTGGGCCAAGGACAGACTGATGAGGTGCTACCCGGTGTTCCACAATGAGTCTGGGTCATTGCATGACAACGACATCTTTTGGGATCCATAGAGCCCACATTTCATGAAGACGGTAGCGCCGCACGGACTATCCGTGGAATGCACGCAGGACACGGAATATGGGTGACAACGTGCCTCCTAGTGTTTACCCATATGGTGGAGCTTTATGCACCGCTGCGTGTAATGCGACAGATCGATGCGTATCAGCTTGTGCCCCCCAGAAGGCAGGATCGTGCAGCGAGCCGTCCACTTGTGAGTTCAACTCAATGTGAGTAATGTTTACACATCATACCAACATACGCTATTCTGACATCAATCCTTCTCGAATGCAGGCAATCGAGGGCAAGCCGACATGTCGAGGACTGGCAAGCAGTTCAGCATAAGTTGGTTACGGCTTGGACGAAGACGGTGCACAATGAGGTCCTATAGGAGCAGCGACCGTACAACGTACAGACATACAGTCAGTACATCGAGTGGTACGTACCACAATTGCGCACCATACTTACCCGTCCTCCACCAGAGCGTCCAGAGCTGGTAAAACATTGACAACATTTGCTCGTTTCATTGATAATATTTGTATTTTTTGTTGCTGAACAAGTATTGTCTGTCACTCCAGTTCGAGCGGCTACATCGAATTGCAAGTGCATCCGAGATCGCCATCCACAGCCCAGAGCATACCGTGTTGGGGCTTCTCAGCGTGATGAAGTATATCTTCGCGGAGTCCAAGAACATAATAAAGAACATAAGCTGCGGTTAGTCGAGAGACGTCCTACACACTGCGTGCCGAGTGGGCCGACCGTGCTCAGTTGCTAGGTCGGCACGGCCAAGCCATAGCGCTCCCCTTCGGACATTAGCACTGCAGATCGGTGGAGAGGTAAGTTATGTACAAATTTAAGTCTTGTTTTTTTATTACACCTTAGGTTGTGCTAACATCATGTCGTCTTCCAGCCGCACGTCCATCGAGATGCACCACTTCTATTGTCTGCACTCCCTACTCAGACTGGTGCTCCCCTCGGTCATTAGAACTGCACATCCGGGAGGTACGAGTTGTTCAATTTAGGTCCTGAATATTTATTTCGCCTACCATCATTCGATCTTGCAGCCTTCAGTTAAGCATGGGGTGACTGCGATATGTCAATCGATGAGGAGATGACCATCCCATTTACTACTAGGGAGCAGTACACGACGCTGGGGTTTGGACCGTGGTACCGAGGGTGCCCACCCCTGTCATACGTTGACCAGTACGGACTACCGTACCAAGGGCAGAGCTCCTCCAAGGTCGCTTGTACAACATGCCTGGGTGGCAGACGATCCAGGCATGGATTTCTTGATTCCTTCATTATTGACATGATTGCGTGTGGTAACTAGTTTGGCATGACTCACCTGGATGACATTGACGTTGGACAAACTCAGCTGGGCCAGGGTCAGCTTACTGATGCACCTTTGCCCACTCAACGATCTTTGTACCCCCTCCGAATTGATATGCACTCTCCGAATCGATTAACGTATCCCACGGGACAAGCTCAACGCAAAATCAGACACGCATGCATACACAAACGCAGCGATTGGCTCAGATGAGTGAGTCAAATTGTATCCCGTGTGTTATTACACTGCATAGATGTTTTGCGCTTTTGTTGTGCTATTACACTGCATAGTTTCGACATGTCATGTGGAGTTGCAGTCTAAAATTTGAAAAATAAAATTGAAGAAATTTTAGAATACACAGTGTAATTTGCAAATTACATGCCGCGCGTGGTTTTGTTACGTGCATTACAAACGATAGTATGCACGACTGAACAAACCAGAAAACACCTAAGATACACGCACAACATTTTTGAAATACGAAAAAGGAGGATCGAAATTAGTCTTTGCGGCACATCAGCCCCTTCCCCTTATCTCGGGAGTACCTACGGCGGCGGCGAGCGTCGTAGCCATCCATGTTCTATGAGACAAGCTGAATGATTGTATGATGTTAGCAGAACATAAGGCCAAATTCATAATCAGGATGCAAATTGTACATAACTCACCTCCTCGATATGGAGTGTGCCCAAGCGACAGCAAACGCTACGACGGCCACCAGTCTCAGTAGCAGGAGCGTTCCCCTTATTCGTTACGTGTTGTGCCTAGTCATACTAAGCTTCCGATTCGGGGGTCCTCCACCACCATCCTGCTGTCATGGACACCTCCGATGCTTTTTCAATAGGGTCTGGTACATAAGGTTTCCATCGCTGGAAGGTCTCGGCTCGCATCGCGTATTGAACTCGTACTTCTACTGGATGAACGTCTTATCATACATCTCCAGTCCGTCGATCCATTGAAACAAGTTGCAACGCATCTCGGACTGCCATTATGCGCGGATGACGTTAGGAATTTGTGGATTGCAACGTAAGGTGTGTTCTCCCACATCCGCCCGGTACAATACAATGAAAAGAGTATCGTACCGGTCTTACCTTGTTCCTGGGTTCCTGCATCTCATCCAGGGCACTCGTAAATAGGATGTTCAACGAGCTGCTACCATCAACTAACACTCAATTTACTCGACAGTTATTGATGGTGGGCTCGACCACGATCGGAAAATGACCTAGTCGGGTGCAAGGGATTGGGCAGTCACTCTTCTCGAAGGAGATGGTGACTTCCGACCACTTCGGTAGCTTATTGACAATAGGAGGGTCATTGGGGGTTTACCTCACATTCGACATCCTTATGCTGTCGCTTTGACATATAGGCCGATGATCCCCCATAGATATATTTGATGGTACGCTTGGGATCTTGGAATGACATCTCCTCGTTGTCGTCCGACTGCGTACGACCACTGTTTGCCCTACTTCTTGGAGTATAGGAGGTGGTCGTTTGCCATTGTAGTAGTCCTCGAGTTTTCGTTGGAAAACTCGGCAGTTGCGAAGGTCATCTCCTTCCTTTTTATGGGAAGGACACCACCTAGGCTTGCCATTTTTCCGCTTGGAACTTCGTGGCTCGTTGTCACTTACGACCAAGACCTTCTTAGAACTATTGGTTTGAGATTTTTGGCTGTTCGCCTCGTTCTTGGATTTTTTTTTGGCCTTTTTACCCTTCTTGGTACTTCTGCTTATTGCTTAGAGATTCTTGTCATCTCGATTGATGGTTTTGTTCCACTCGACTGCTTCTGCAGTAGTCGCGTATTGATCGGCCATCTTGAAGAGTTTAGCGACAGTAGTCGGAGGATTTAAAGCGATGTCTTGTATAATTCTTCTGCTGCGGACTCCTTGCTTAAAGGCTCGGATAACAGATGAGTCAAAAACCTCAGGAATTGAATTCCGAACCTAACTAAAACACTTGATGAATTGGCATAAGGTCTCGTGGTCGTTTTGCCTTATCCTGTGCAGGTCGTGCTCCTTTTTAGGGCGATTGTAGGTATCCTGGAAGTTGGCCAGCAAAAGGTCACAGAGGTGTTGCCACGAGTAGATCAAATCGAGTGGTTCGTTTAGCAACCACGATTGAGCGGACCCTTCGAGCACAGCCAGAAGGTAATTCGCCATGATGCGGTGTCCTCCTGTTGCTCGGACAGCGGTCGTGTAGATTTGGAGGAACTCGATGGGATTCTGAGACCCATCGAACTTCTCCATGTTCGTTGGTCAGAACCGCGTTGACCAGCGAACTGCTTGGAGGTCAGGCGAGAATGCCCTGCCATACATCTAGTAATCACTTCGTAATGCCTCCTTTGTAGGAAAGAATGGTTGATGTCATCAGGTGATCATACACGACGATACCTGGTAGTGGGTGAACCTGACTTATGATAAGTCTCGGCTCTACGAGGGTAATACTCCTCGTATTTGTTTGTTGTTGCAGACCTCTGGGTCGGAGTGGTGAACGATCACCTCTCTCGGGAGCTTGTTGATCTTTAGGCGTTCGAAGAACTCTTCTTCAACTAGAGTGAAGATCAGGCGAGGGTCGTGATCTGTTGTCGTGCCGATCTGCACGTGGTAAGTTGTTCGAACGACTGGAAGCTGATGGAGTCATACCACCATGACTTCTGGGTTGATGCTGGTGAGGGTTCTTGAGTCTAGCCATCATGGTTCTAAACCTTTGTGCGATCTCTTCAGCAAAGAGGTCGTAGCCGGGCGTTCGAGCAAGTTCCCAAGATGGGTTCTCAAGAATATCATTGATGCGCTGGAGTTCTTGAGCTTCTCCTGACTGATAGTGAATGCGCCCAGGCAGATCTTAGGAACATCGATACCTGGGCCTCGAGTTTGCCTCAATGGAGTGCGAGCATTTCGAGAATCTCTTTCATGTTCATCAGAGTGTTGACTCTGCTCATTGCCGGATGTGTTCTCGTCATCACCACGAGGGGTCGCTGTGTGTGATCATCGGGAAACATCCTCAGTCCTGTCTCTAGGAGAGTGATCGTCAACTGGGGGAAGGATCAAGACCTCCCGTTGATGATCTCCACTTGCGCTTGTGGTCTCCTCGCTTGAGGAGTAGTCGAAAGACACCGTCTGGCGACTTGGAGCAAACCCCTCCAGGAAGCGGAATTCCGGGTTATAACTGTCTCTGTCCGCAAGCGAGCCCTGCGATGGGACGGCCTCTATAACCCTCTACTTGGCTCATCAGACCTTGCTATAGCTGACTAGATAACCAACCAGATTGACGACTTCTGACAGTAGCATCTTGGGGGAGACGAACATGTCCTCTGCAACCAGGTGACTGATGAGGCTTGCCACATTCCGATATTGCCGCAGTGGCTCACTAAGCTCGCAAGTGTGGTTGGTCACCGCCTTGACCATGAATACCTAGCTCGGTGAGCGCTGACCTTGCCAGGGTAGCCGTCCACTAGGCACTTCACTGCGTAATGTCCAGGGTTGGATCGGTGCACTAGTGTAAGATCAAGGAGTCCGACTTGAGGGGGGTGAATAGGCGACTTTTAAAATCTTTTGGCTAAAACCGAGTTTTATGCGGAATTATAAATCAATTCGGTTTTGCTCAATTAAAACATAAATCAACTAGTCTTGACTAAGCGCACCAACAATATAAGACTATTGATAATGAAAGCTATCGGTGTTTTAGAACGGATCTTACATAATAATTGTTTGATTCAGGGGGTCTCCAAGACTCAAATCATGTAGAGAGAGTGACACAGGGATTTTTATACAGGTTCGGGCCTTCTCCGGAGAGAATAACTATCCTACTCCTGTGTGGATATATTGAGTATGCTGGTTACAGATCAAGAGAAAGACTCAAATATACTCGGGGCCGCAAGACCCGACCAGAGATTACGAGAAGGGTAAGTAAACTTCCAATCTTAGCCTTCTTTCTGTTGATTTCGAACTTGGCTATTGAAAGTTTACTTTCTCCAGCAGATCTCTCACACGTGAAAATTGATGCTCGTGTTAAGCTCATTTGTGAGAAATCCCCATACCCAATGTGGTGGCTCATCAAATCCTAGCGGTCTTGTCGAACCCGAGAGCGAAGGATCCCGGATTCTATGTGAATCACACACTAGTCCAGGAACAGCTAGTGTACACAGTCAACAATAGTGGATAGCACAACCATAAAACGTCATTAATTGAAATACTTAAAGTCTTTTACAAAAGGGACATACAGCCAAAGAGTAAAACACAGTGGAAGCGAAGCGATAAGGTAGACCACACGATTCACCATAGGCAATAGTCTTTAGGGCGTAGCCTAGTCGTCCAAGTTTTCATTCTCCTCGTAGTACTCTTCTTCTGATTAGCAATTTATTAAGCAAGGTGAGTACAAATGAATGTACTCTGTAAGTTACACCCAATTTAACAGAATTATAATGCATACAAGGATTCGACAAAGGGAGGCTTATATGGCTCATGTTGCATAAGGCAATATTTTTCATTTAAATACTCATACTAAGTTCTAAAGGAGTTTACTCTATAACTAAAATTTATTTTCTAAATCTCATTTTTTATAGTTAGATAATATTCATCAACAAGTGGTGAAGGATATCCTCCTATCACATGGCTACCTGCCCAATTCCCATTTGGATAGAAGTCCAAAACCATTTAATAAAGTCTTTTGAAATCAAAACCAAAATCTAACTTGGAGTGGCTTTACTAGCATGCCCTTGACCATGGACACGGCTATTCGAATAGTTTTACACTCTGCAGAGGTTGTACAACTTTACCCACAAGAGATAATTAATTATACTGTCCGCTCACACACTTCTGTTGTTGTGTGACTAAGTAATTATCACAAGGCCTTTACAATGCATCATCTCACTGTAGTCCCTTCTCGTTAAGGTTTCGCCCCCTTTGGATAGAAACCCACGGGTTTAGGCCCTCTTTTGCGCTAGGTGGGAATACATAAAAGTAGGTCATAAAAGACACCCACGCTACCGGATGGCACGACCATGGTGAAAGAATGTAAATTAGTTAGCCAGGTCTTGCCCGTTCAGGACATATGGTAGTACGGTAGGGCTTAGCAAGCTTAAAGACCGGTCGCTAACTGACTTGGACGACTTTCCATAAAACCCATAGGCATTGATCATAGAAATGATTCGATCCTGTGCATTAACACGCACCATCCAAACATCTATTTCGCCCAAGTCCAAACTAATTTTCCTTTTATTTAATAAGTTAAATCATTTCAAAGATTTCTATGGTATAGACATACCATAGCATTGTCAAAATCATAGTTGAGTTTTTGGTTAAATCCCCCAAAGTAAACGTTTTGGTCTAAGCTCCGTCTAAGCATAGCGTTTTATAACATGGTCTAGCTCATACTAATCTATCAACTAGATTTTAACTAAGGTATAAAGGAATAATTGATTTAATAGGAAAGTTTGGCTATATAAAGGAACATGGAGTAACTATAATGCTTCAAACGGGAATTTAAATTACTTGAATTTAAATAAGCATGCAATAATAATTTAAAATGAAATTTAAATAATTTAAAATAATGAGATTCAATATTATAAATGATGTAACTTGCCTTGCTCAAATGCTTGAGGATCTACTTCTTCGCAATATTCGGGTTCTCCGGAGTCGTCGAAATCTACACGCGAAAAGGAACCAAATTCAAATAATACTAAAATGAATTCAAAATAACTCCAAATTGAATAATTTTGATATGGATAGGTAGATCTTGATTTTAGATGAATTTAGAAATTTGAATAACATGAATCGGAGTTTGAACGGGTGCCCAAAAGTTTGAAAATACATGAAATAATGAAATAGGGAAATTTCGGCATTTTTGGATTTATTTTCTAAAAGAAAAAAGGGGTTGAGTGGCTAACGGGTGGGCCCCACGGCACAGGGCCGTGCCACGCGTGCATGACACGCGCAAGATGCCACGAGGCGAGGCAAAGTGGGGCCTATGTGGCGCGGTGTGGTCGCCATGTCGGCGCAAGACCAGACACGGCGGCGATCTTGGTAGCGTGAAACTTGCTGGAGCTACTGCAGCATGCATGAAAGCCTAAACTGCGGAGAAAGGAGGGCACAACATCGTCGGGCTTGGTGCGCGGCTTAGTGGCGAAGGGGTGCGACGCGGTGCCCGGCGGCGAGCGAAGGAAGCAGCGGCAGCGGCGGTTGAAGTGGGCAACGGCGGTCCGACGAGTCCCCGGAGAAGTGGGAGTGAGCATGGGGTGGCTCACGTCCGTGCGAAGCTGACGGTGGAGGCGGAGGAGCTTCCACGACGGCGCTAATGATGGCGGAAGATGCTCCGGGTGGAGCTCTTCAACGGCGAAATACGGTGCGGTGAGGACGAGAGAGAGAAGGGGAGGAGAGGGGAAAGAGAGAGGAGGGGAAGGGGCGTCTGGTGCGCGCATTTATAGGGGTCACGGGGGAGGACAGAGAGGGAGTGGCCAACATGGGTGCATAAGCGAAGCTCGGGGCCATGCAGGGCATGATGCGGGGCAGCGGGATTCACGGCGAGAGAGCGGAGCGGCGCGAAGGGCGATGGTGGGGCGGCGCTTAAAAGCGCGTTGATGATGCGGCGACGCGATGGATGGGGGGCGACAACCAAGGCGGTGGGGCAACGGAGAATCGACGTGGGCGAGAGATGGGCGCCCAACGGGAAGAAAGCGAGGAGGAAGATGACGCTGCGTGGGCCTCGCCTGGCAACGACGTGGAGGGGCGTGGCGAATGGGAGCCGTATGATTTCGATTGGATGGTTCACGAGGGGGAAGAGCACGACGTCGAGCGGGCTGGCGCGACGCGCTGGGCCTCACGCAAGATGGGCCGCGGAAATGGGCGAAGGCGCGGAATAGGAGCGGGCCGAGCGAATTCGGCCCGAAGACAAAAGAGAAATAGAAATAGGTTTTTGATTTAAATAATTTTGGAAATTAAAAACGCTTTTTAGAAAATAGATAAATAAGTCCAAAACTTCTAGAAAAATACACAGAAATTCCTTGAATTGTTCGGAACATAATAAAATTATTTATAACTAAATTGTAGCTTTAATTTTGCAAATAAATTATTTTTGACTTTTGGGCAAAACGAAAGGCCCCTTTTTAAATTCCAGAAAATCCAAGAAAATACTTAATGCACTCTTTTTGACTTTAAATATAAATGAAACCCAAGAAATTCAAATAGACTAGGTTTTGATTTAATGTGATTAACTCATTTAAATTGTTTTTATTTTCTAAAATTTCAAGTTTAAGCTTTATTAATTCAATAAACCAAATGGTTAATTTTAAATTGAACTTTTTCAAAAAGCCTTGTCGGTGTTTTAGAACCGATCTTACGTAAAGATTGTTTGATTCGGGGGTCTCCTAGAATAGAATCACGCAGAGAGATCGACATGGGTATTTTTATACAGGTTCAGGCCTTCTCCGGAGAGAATAACAACCCGACTCTTGTGTGTGTATGGTTTTGAGTGTATTCTGAACAATCAGGAGAAACAACTAAGACTATTACAGCTGATAGTACTTGTCTTCCTGATAGCCCTCGATAGCGTGTGTGTACACCTCGATTGCCCTCTCCCCTTTTCCTCTCTGACTGTTGCCTTTATATAGTCGTGAGGGAATAGCCGTTTTCCCTTGCTGAAGAGACGCCTCATTAAATCCAGTAACGGGCACACGTTTGCAGTAATAATCGGGCTGGTAACTCCTTCACGCCGCCTGGCAGTTACTTGTTAGAGATAATGGGGTATTGTGTGTTATTATTTCGCATAATAACAGTGTATATTGACTGTTTGGATTCCTTAATCAATTGGACCCACCTGCCTGTAGGTTTTATTGATCATAAGGTGGTCGTAGCTCACCTCGTCGTAGAAGAACTTACGACCATAAGATATCGTAGCAAGACTTACGACTATGAGGTAATCGTAGAATATCTTACGACTGGGTAGTGATCGTAGAAGAACTTATGACCATAAGGTAGTCGTAGCAAAACTTACGACTATGGGGGTGGTCGTAGAAGAACTTACGACCACCTAGTAGGCTTCTCCCTTGTAAATTTAAGGGGTATATCCAGGGACCACATGACGTCATATTTACTTATAATAAGAATTATATATAAAAGATAAAATGAGGATTATTAGATCATCGTCATCTAGCCCCCCAGCTTCAAGTGAAAGTAACTAACTTGGTGAAGGTGTTATAGATGGTCTTACGGCCACGAGAGGGTCGTAAAAAGATGGTCGAAGGAAAAACTCTTCGACATTTATGTACTACTTTGACCAGAAATTTGCTTGGTCAATAAGGTTGCTTACGACTATCAAATAGCCGTAGAAAACTCCTACGATCACGAGGTGGTTGTAGTTTGGTGATCGGAAGAAAAACCTTTCTGATTAATATTTCATTTGGTCAAAAAGATCCGACCAAGGAAGTAATTTCGCTTGAGGTGTAAAAACGAACCTGATGTCGAACCCGGGAGCGAAGGATCCCGAATTCTCTGTGTTCATACACTAGTCCAGGATTTCTAGTGTACACAGTTAAACAAAAGTGATAATCAAAACATATCACGCATTTTATTGATAATTATTCGAGTTTATTACAAACGGCTGAGCCCAAATAAGGTAAAACACAAATGAAATAAAATAGCAGAGTAGACCCAACGATTCGCGAGAGGCAATCGTGCAGGGAAGCGTGGCCTAAGCATCGATGTCCTCACCGCCTTGATAGAGGTCTTCTCTGAATAAAGATTATTCAAGAAGAGTAAGCACTACCACTGCTTGCAAGTTACACCCATCAAATAATGATTAGATGCATGCATAGGGTAAACAAGGGTAATGGCGGGGTTTATTTGCACAAAGCAAAGATTTTCAATTTAAATAATCATATTACTTTCCAAGGCCATTTTATACTATACCTAAAATCGATTTTAAATAACGGTTTTATAGTGTGGATAACCTCCATATTTGAATGGTGAAGGATACCCTCCTATCACAAAGGCTAACCGCCTAATCTTCCCAGGACTAACCATCACGAAAACATCTGTTGAAATCATTTTGAAACCAAAAACAAGTCTAACTCGGAGTGGCCTTGCTAGCATGTCCATGATCATGACGCTGACTATTCAATAGTTTTCTACTCTGCGAGTTTGTACAATTTTACCCACAAGAGATAATATGCTTTTTGTGTCGCCAACCCACGCTTCCTAAGGCGTGTGACAAAGCAACTATCACAAGGCCGTTACAATGATCTACCCCAAAGTACTCATGCCCGCTAAGGTTTCGCTTCCATTGGACTGACCGTCCTCCGGGAGCTCCCTCTTGCGCCAGGTGGGACTATAGTCTAACCGACACCCACACATACAACACGGCACAAATATCTATGAGGTATCCCAAATTAATAAGCCGTGTCTTGCCCATACAAGACATGTGGTGGTCTGATAGGCGTAGCAAAATACGCTCAAAGACCGGTCCTTAATCGACTTGGCGTCTTTCAAAATCAAACCACGAGTTTTAATCTTAACCAGATTAAACCCGTGCATAAACTCGCACCCACCATTCATCCGTTTACCAAGTCCAAACCATTTTTATTTTATTTTAGTAAGAACCACCTTTACAAATTCTCTATGGTAAAACCAATTTTGTAATGATTTGGCTAAATCCTCCCAAAATTAAAATCACGGTCTAAGCATTTGCTAAGCATGAATAATTTCCAAACCAATTTGTCTATGGTGACAAAGGAATGACATTGCAATATTCAAGATTGGCCATACAAAAACAATTGGAATAACTAAGCATTAAAACAGGGCATTAAAATAATTGACTAAAAATATGCATGCAATAATAATATTAAAAACTGAATTAAATAACTTTAAAATACTAGGGGCAATATGGTCAAGGGTATAACTTGCCTTCGTTGAAGTCCTGAAACTCTAACTCCTCTGAAGGATCTACCTCTCCGGAATCGTCAAAGTCTACACGCGATAATACGATAAATTCAAATGAAATTCAAATAAATCCAAAAGGACAAATCAAACTAACTCCAAATGAAAAAAAATTTATTTTATTTAGCTAGATAATAATTTTCTAAGATTTTAGCAATTTGAATCACTCAATTTGAAGTTGTGGTTCAAAAGATATGAATTTTACAAGTTTTAACCTAAATTTGATATTTAAAAGAATTTCTAAAATTAAATACAGATTCAAAATAGCTTCAAATTAAATAATTTTGGTTTAGTTAGCTAGATAATGATTTTACATGAATTTAGAAATTTGAAACACCCAATTTGGAGATTGGATGCAAAAGTTATGAATTTTAGAAGTTTAAACCTAAATCAAATTTAAATGAATTTCCGATTTAATTTTCTAAAGGAAAATCCATTTATTGCATAGTCAAGTCCACCCTGAGATTTTCGATTTAAAGGAATTAAAATAATTCCCGACATGCGGGCCCACGTGTCATAGACACCGCCATACATGGACCAAGTCTATGTGGTGATTGGCTTGGGAGGTGGTGCCGACGCGCCGATGTGGTCGCCACATGGGCGCCCACGCGGACCAGGGTCGAGGTGGCGTCGCTATTGGGCGCTTCGTGGTCGAGCCACGTCGGCTCGAGTTCTAGCGACGCCCGGCGAGATGCTCACGGCGTTCTACGCTGCGGCGAGATGCGCGGGTGGTATCAACAGAGAGAGGACGAGACGCTGAACCTAGTGGCTACCTTAGACGCGAGCGGCGAGGACGGAATGTCGTTGGCGGCGAGCTTTGGCGGCGAAAAGTACGGCGTCGAAGTGGGCGTTCCCGTGGTCCTCCGGCGACGTGGATGGGTGCTCCGGCTTCGCGGCGTCGAGGTGGTGCTGGTGGTGTAGATGAAGGAGGCGAACACGGGCGGTGGCCGAATCGGGAAGAACGGCTTTCGGCCCGAGCAAAACTTCAAAATCCGCGAGCTAGAAGGGAGGAGGAGGGCTACGGGTGATGGCGTTGTGTTGCGGTGGAGGAGGCGCACCCGGGGCACCTATTTATAGGGCGTGAGCGAGGTTGAATCACCGTATCGCCTAAGAAGGTCCATCGCACTACGAGCAATTCCGGGATTCGCGAGGGAAAGGAAAGAGAGGGTCGAGGCGGAGGGATCGAGGAATTTATTGCGAGACAATCATGGAGATCTTGGCCGGATTCGAGCGCCGCAGGAAGGTTTTCAAATCCGTGTTAATGGCGTGCGTAGAAAGGAAAGAAGCGAGGAGGAAGAAGGAAAGGAAGGAGACGATCTTGCGCGTGTCCGATTTTGAACGAACGGTGAGATGTAAAGCGTATCAGCCGCCGATCGTAATCCAACGGTGGCGATATAACGAGGTGGTACGCGCTGAGTTGAAAGGGTATGGGTGTTTGTGGTAGTCGGTTTAGATCGGACGGTGGAAACGAGGGAGGAGATCGCGGGAGGAAGCGGGCACAGGGCGTCTTGTATGAAGGTTTTGGGCTGAGCCAAATTCAGCCCATCTACTGTTTGTTGAATTTTTATTGATTTTCCATTTAATTTAATTCAGATAATTCGATTGGTTTTTAGAAAATAGCAAAATAAAACAAAAAATTATGAGAAAATTCACAGAATTTCTCAAAGGCATTTTGGATTTAAATAAAATAATTTCAACTTAAACTTGTTAATAGTTTTTGTATTTAACTTTGTTTTAGCTTTATGGTTATTAATAAAAGCTTTAAGAAAAATCAGAAAATTCACCCAAATAAATAAGTTTTAAATTTCTCAGAAATTGAAATTTTGGCTGTTACACCTGATTTTCTTGAACGGACAAGTTAGAGAATCGCAAACGACTCCCACAAGTCTGTCCGTTGGAGCAGTTCCCGAAGCGGTGGCAACCTTTGGAATGCCACGCCTTCAGCCCAAGGCACACGGTTATAAATACTTACCAGGGGTAAAACTTATATTTAAACTTTTCCCCAAATTGCTCTGGTCTTAGGAGAACTTACGACTGCTTGTTCTATGCTTATGTCTACTGTTTTCCTCTGTAGGTTCAAGAGTGACGAGAAGACCTTAGCTGATTCGCTCGACTACGAGAAAGTTGAGATGAAAAAGCTAAGTGAGGAGAACGAAGACCTTCAGAATAAGGTTCAAGAGGCAAACTCTGCAATTCAAGAGTTGCAAAGACAAATAAACGGTAAGTGCTGAACTTAAAACCGCTTATGACCTTCTTTTCCTTTTCCTTTTCTCACTCTTATTCTTTTTCAGAAAAAGAGGTCAAAATGGAGAAGCTTGAAACCGAGGTCAAAGAAAAGGCCTTGGTTGTTCACGAGATTTCCCGTGTCGCCAAACAAAAAGATCAAGAGACCAAGTCGTGGGAAGAGCGGTATGCAAAGAGCATTGCCTCCCATAACGATGAAGTCAAGAAGTTATATTCTCGACTAGCAGGTAAGTAAGTCTTTACCTACGACCAGTTTTGTTTTTCTTTTGGGATTATTTTATCTGACTAGTCTTATTCTTTTCGGAGTAAGCAGTCGAAATAAAACAACCCTGTGAGGCTTCGACTCGTAATCAATAGGAGATGGAGTTGATGTAGATCAACCTTCAAGACAACAGTTCTCTCTTGAACAATGTATTCGGTGACCTACGTGCTGAGGAGATTATTCCTCGTGAATACACGATGATTGCTCACACGAATACCATTGGTGAACAAGTCGGGATTTTGCAAGAGATGGTGACCACTCTGAAGACCCACCAAGCTGATTCGATAAAAGAAGCGGTCGAAGAGCGAATAAGTTTTGTTCTGGAAAAACTTAACGCTGATGACCCCAGTCTTATTCTGCAACCCATCAAAGCCGACTTCAACTGCTCTAAAGCAGAAGCGGAGCGGTTGATGAAAGATATGAAGTCGATCAGCAAGGAAGTCACAGAGGAGATGCAAATAGGGTCTCCCTCGTCAGAGTATTTTGCACTTGAAATCGTGTGAAATGAGTTTTCTTAAAAAAGAGAGATGTTTAGCTAACTTGCAGTTTTCGATCACGATTACCATGAACTGGTCGAACGAGTAGGAACGAATCAACACTAGGAAGTTCCTTCTAGTGGGCAGGACCACGTGCAGAAAAGAAAGGCTTCGACTAGGTGATGTTACCTTCACCAACCAGATTAATCAAATCAAGAACGGCAACTTGAGTTAGACAAACGTCTGGAGTACCTTAAAAATTCGTTCGACCTATTCCAATGCACTCGATAGGTTCGCTCTGGTAGCAAGAGTTAAAAACAGGACGATGCTAGGAAGTTCCTTCTAGTGGGCAGAACCACGTGCAGAGAGGAAATACTTCAACTAGGTGTTGTGTCTTCCTCCGACCAGTTGAAACAAAACGAGTTTACCAAAATTAGTCGAGCAAATTGCAAAAGTGTACCCTGCTTAGTTTATTTTTCAAAAATGAATGAAGAAATAATCTAAGGCACTAAGAGTTGGCTTAAAAAATATTTTGACTATGTAGGTTGAACCTGAGTTCTTTGTGTTGGCAGCAAAAGGGAGGAACGAGACGATACTAGGAAGTTCCTTCTAGTAGGCAGGACCACGTACAGAAAGGATAGGCTTCGACTAGGTGATGTTAGCATCCTTTCGATCAGTGTAAAGCAAAACTGGGTGCTGGTCGTAGAAGGACATACAACCAGGGTATTATCGTAGAAAAACTTACGATTAAGCACTGGTCGTAGGGAGGCCTACGGCTAGGGAATGGTCGAAAAATTGTCAAAGCACTACTCAAACTATGGCAATAAAGATAGAAAAAACCTGATACTTTATCATAGGGTTGGTCGATTACACATAATATTTGCGTAACTAGTCGATGTTCCAAGGATTGGAGAGAATTCGGTCGTCTTCCATTGCTAGTCGTGCTGATCCTGGTTGCATGATTTCGTCCACTGTGTGAGGACTGTCTCACTTGGGGGAAAGCTTGTTCCGTTTAGACAGTGATTGAATTTTCTTGAATACCAAGTCACCTACAGCAAGACTGCGAGGTTGAACCATACGATCATAGTATTTGCGTCGGGCTTGCTGGTAGACTGCTGAACGGATTAAGGCTTGATTTCTCTACTCTTCGAGCAGGTTAATATCATCCGCTCAAAGTTGTTCCTGGATTGACTCGTTGAAAGTTTTGACCCTTGTTGACCTGATCTTTAGTTCTGGTGGAAGCATGTCTTCGGCACCGAAAACTAGGAAAACAATTGTTTACTTTGTGGCTTGACTAGCGATCGTCTTTAACCGCCCATATATCTTGAGGGTAATTCTTGGACCCAAGCCCCCGAGCGCTTGACAATTTCGTCGAAGACTCGAGTTTTGATTCCCTACATTATTTGGCCATTCGCTCTTTCGACTCGCCCGTCACTTTGAGGATGGGCAACAGAGGCGTAACATAGTTTGGTACCCAACTTGTAACGCTCAAAAATTGTTGACCATTATCTGTAATTATTCGACTTGGGATGCAAATTCGAGTTATCACGCTTGTCATTATGAACCGTTTTGCTGCTTCCGTTGTTATCCCGGTCACAGGTTCGGTTTCGATCCATTTTGTGAACGTATCAATAGCCACAATAAGAAACTCGAAGCTGCCTGGGGCTTTTGGGAACGGTCCTAGGATGTCGAGACCCCAGCTCGCAAAAGGCCAATATAGAGGAATTGTTTGTAATGCATGAGCCGGTTGGTGTATTTGCCTGCTATGAAACTAGTATTGCACACACTTCTTAACCAGCTCTTTGGCATCATAGAGGGCTGTTGGCCAGTAGAAATCTTGTCGAAAGGCCTTTTTCGACCAGTGTTTTGTAGGAAGCATGAGTTCCACAGATGCACCCGTGTATGTCGTTAAGAAGGTTTAGTCCTTCAATCTGCGATATGCCTCGCATGAATACCCCTTGAGTGCCTCGTTTATAGTAGACTCCTTCGAGAAACGATTTGTCTCGAGATCATCATCGGGTATGGTACCCGTATGAAGATACTCGTAGGTGGGGTTCATCTAGGTGTCCTCGTATTCTAGAGAGGCTGTCTCAATAGAAGTTGTCTCTGGTGTTTCGTCGAGAGACGGCTTTTGGAGCTGCTCCAAGAAGACTCCTTTTGTTACTTATGGTTGGGAAGAAGTCATTCGAGCAAGCTGATCTGCGAGAAAATTATCCTTTCAAGGGATAAATTGTCCCTCGAAACCGAAAAAAAAGCTTTTCAAGCTTTCAACTTCTGATAAGTATCGAGACATGGTCGAATTAGAGCACTGGTACTATTTTACGACTTGATTCACGACTAGTTGATAGCCTCCCCTCACGGGTAGTCGTCGAATCGCGAAACCTTCGCCGCAGCTTCGTATGCCACCAAAGAACATTCAGATGATACGCCACGTTGTTAGTGGCCTGAAAATTTAATTGAATGGCATACTTCAAGGTCTGTCCGGTAGGAGATTTCAGGACCACCCCAGCACCCGAGCCACTTAAAGTAAGCGACCATTCAAAGTACAGCGTCCACTAGTCGTGGGTATCGTACTGGGCATCCTGAACAGGTTCAGGATTTGTCCATTCGGCAACAAAGTATGCCAAGATCTGGGATTTAACGGCCGTTCAGGACACGAAATGGAGGTCGAACTCCCTAAGTTCTACTGACCATTTTACCATGCGTCCCGCTGCTTCCCTGTTTTGGAGGACCACTCCTAAGGGAAACTCAGACGGCACAATTATCTTGTGCGCCTGAAAATAGTGCCGCAGTTTCCTCGAAGACGTGAGGAGGGCATATAAAAGTTTTTGGACCTGAGGGTAACGCTCCTTAGACCCATGCAAAACTTCACTTACGTAGTAAACTGGTCGTTGGACGTTTTCACACACTAAGACCAGTACTGCGCTCATTGCCTGTGGCGTGGCAGCTTGATAAATTAAGAGCGTCTCTTCTGGTTTCGGAGAAACCAAAACAGGAGCACTCATAAGATACCGCTTGACCTCCTTAAAAGCAGCGTTTACCAAAATACTCTATTTACTCGTAATAGTGGGTCTGGATTCTTCAACCGGGTACACAAGGCTGACACATAAAGCGTACCGTGCTATAGCTTGCTGCACAACCATCTTGCTAGGGAAGTTCTGCCCAACTAAGAGGGTGTCAGCATTAAATCCCCACTGGGACACTTCTTCTTGCGGCAGTATGAGCGACCGCACTATGATATCATCAACTCTGGATGCCATGTAAGAAACCTCCGATGACACAATTTCGCCGGTCGGACCACCACCCTGGGATACGTCCTCCTCATTACCATCCAAGTCTAGGTCGGTGTCCTCGTCGGACTCCAACTCGAGAGCTGGTCTGGTAGATACTCGTGGCAGTCAATGCTGGCTGACCACCATAGTTCAGCCCCTTTATTTTGCACAAAATTATGCACAAGTATTCTCTCGTACACTTCCTCAAAAACAGCACATTCCGTGCTACTGTCTTCAAGCTCATCCTGCGGTTGCCCGTTTCCTGAGGCACCGGTATCATCGACATTTCCCAGCGCCCTGCGTACGAAATTCACGTACGCTATCGGCTTCCCTTATATCGCCGCCTCAGCCTAGGAAGCAATATGCATTTACTGGCCCCATGCTATGCTTTCATTCAACTTAACTTGCTCCCATACGCCCTGCCCTCCCCTACTCATACAGGTGATCCCATTGATGGCAAGTTTCTTTGTCATTGCCTCCTTATCGATCTCCCTCCTGATGCAACTCCTAAGATCGTGAATATTCATGGCATCGAGCCCCTCAGCCTGGACCACCTTGTACTGGTATCTCGACAGGTCCAACCCATCGGGTTCAGCCCGTATGTAACCTTCGCCGCAAAACACTACCAACTTTTGCATATTTGAAATTATCTATAGTCACAACAACCCGATTCACAGTACGCAATATAAAAAATACGACATTTAATTACCACAAATTAAATTAATGTGCATGACTTTTTACATCAGATTATTTCTTTAACTACCACAAATTAAATATGACTGAACTAATTAATTAAGAGTAATTTATTTACCACTAATTATCCATGGTAGAAATACTTACTACATATTACATACAAGTAAGCCATCAAATACGAATAATTAATTAATTATCAATAAAGTGATTACTTATATATAAATTACTTACAAGTAATCCATTACATTTAACTAATTCCCACTAAACTAATTACGATTAGTCAATTAACACTCATGAACTACGCGTCATTAATTAATCATAATTAATTATGATTATTTAATTACCACTAATTAACTATGAGTCTTTACTTACCCAAGCAAAATAATTATGGCTACGTAATTACGACAATTTAATTTGCACTAATGTAATTGCCACTAATAAACCACGACTAAATTAATTATGATTTATTAATTATGACTACTTACTTACTTAATACTTAATTTCCACTAATTAATTACAACTAATTAAGTATGACTAATTAACTATGAGTATTTAATTACAACTACTTAGTTACCAGTAATCTAATTACCACTTATAAACTACGAGTAAATTACCACTAACTAACTACAATTAATAAATTACCCTTGATGTCGACCTCACTGTTCTTATATGATTCTAAGCACTGATTTAAACACTATTTAATTCACCGTGTAATTCAAAAAGAGTTTTTGTTCAATTCTATGTGTTCTCAATGACGAGCGCGAGAACATGAATGAATTCTAGAATGAGAGCGAGAGCGAACGCAACGCCGGTTTTTATAGCCATGCGCAGGCGTTTTGCGCCGACCGCGAGGCAACGGGGGAGAATCCCGCGTTTTGTGCACTGTGATTCTACATGGATGTGGACGGAGGCAGCAAGGTGGTAGAGTTGATGGATGGGACGGGGGGAAAGATCGAGGGGACAAGGGATGCTTTTGGTGGAAAGAGAAAACGTGTCCGTGCCCTAGTCGTAGGGGATTAAATACCGTGGCACCAGGGCACAATAGGGGACGTGGCGGGCACCCGGGGCAGCACCGTGCCACCATGGCATGGTAGAGGGGCTAGCGGGCGTGGGTGACTGGAGGCGCCCATGTGGCGCATTTGGGTGAGGGGGGCCAGCAGAGGAGGGCATTTGCACCACGTGTGCAACTGAGGTACGTATGGGCTTGGGGAGTGAGGCGGAGGTTTGTCCGGGCGTTGGTCGCACGTACAAGGCTTGTTCGTGTACCAGATGGGTGGTGGCAGCCAGGTGGTAGCACGGGGGGCGTTCGCCACCCACGGCGAACAGTGGAGATGGACTCGGTAGCGGAGGCATGGACGGGATGCGGTTTGATCGACTACACGTCTGTGGTGTCATTTTTAGTAATACGGTGTGTGAACGTCTATTTTTGTAAAAAAAAAACGACGCCAATAGCGCCATTGAGGCCAAAATCTCACACAAGTGCAGGAAAGTAATGTTCTGTTTCGACCCTGGGAGATTTTTTTTTTGAAATTGGGCCTGCATAGTTAATTGTAGGCGCATCTCAATGACAACCACACAATGAACATCCACCATGTTGCGGAGGTTTCAACTTAGGGTGTGTTTGGTTGGATGAACAATGATGAATGGGATGAGATGGTACACGATGGATGGGTTGATCCTGGATGGTAGGGTACAACTTGTGTGTTTGGTTAGTGGGATGAGATAATTCAAGATCTTGTTTGGTTGCATGAATGAGATGGTTTAAGATGGTGTTTGGTTTGAGGGATGAAATTGAACGAGTTGTATACGTAGTGGGAGAGGGAGTACAATCAAATTACACGTGGCCAACTATTATTGAAATATTAGCACGATTATTAAATTTATCTTAATTACAAAAGGAGTATTTAACTAAATTAATTATTTTAGCTATCCACAAATTGACATTGCCTACTGGTCTATGACGTATACAGAGAGGGAAATGGGGGTAAGAGAGGGTAACCAAGAGAGAAGAAATAGAGGGGAACAAAGGAGGTGGGGAGAACAAACAGAGGAGGAGGAGCCGCATGGCGTCGGGGACGTGCCGGTGGTGAATGGCGGCGAAAATGGTAAAAACGGTTCAAGGGTGGAGAGAGGAATGGATATGTGGTCACGGTGTGGCACGAGACGCATGGAGACTAGCGGGCGACGGCTCCACAAATGACAATGCGGGAAAGGGATGAACCAGTATGCTAACGACGGTGACTGGGGCGGCGAGAAGGGAGGAAGGTCGGCGTCGTTGGCGGATGGGGTCATACGGCGGGTGAGCGAACGACGTGAGGGGACACGTTCTTCCCTATACTGTGTGGTTCGCTCGATTTTATCGAACCGTTCGGTACAACATATTTGGGGAATATTCTAAGAATCTGTGTGACCTCATCCAGGACAAGTATAGAGACATTCAGGATTATCCCATACATATATAGCCCGATTCACCGAACCAAACACGCCCAATGTCCCGTTTGAGAATACCTAGTAGGGACTGAACTACTATCCGGTAGTGTCCTAGGAAATTCTTACACCGCAAAGAAGATAAACTGTGCTACATTTGATACTCCTTCCGTTCATAATTATACGACGCTTTAGAAAGCGCACGGTCCAACTTCCTTAATTTTGAACAATAATATACATATAAACTATTTGCATTGGTTATGCAAAAATGGTATCATTATATTAGTCATATTTTTTCATAATATTATAATTTATGAATATATGTATATAAAAATAGGGTCTATCTAAACAGAATGTGACAGTTTTCTCTGTAAAAAACTGTCACATTTTGAAAGTTGATTTGCAACTCCATTATACATAAATTACAATATATTATTTATGTAATTTTGGTTCTTGGTCACTGTAATTATTCTTGAAAGTATTAATAACTCATATTTCCATCACATGATTCAAAATCCCACATGTATTTTGAGAAGTTGAGCAAAAACATAGACAAAAAAAATTATATATCAACAAAATACGGCAATGTGATGAACCCGTTATGTTCTTCACATGTACTTTAAGAGGTTGAGTAAAAACAAAAACAAACAATAAAATTGTATACCAACAAAATACGGCAATGTGATGAACCCGTTTTGTTCCGAATAAAAAAATCATAATAAATTCGGACTCAGTTCATCAGATGGGAAATAGTACAAATCTCAAAGCACATCAATTCTATGTACATGTGTGTGCATGTGCAATTGGTCCTAATAGCTTGGACGGCATCTCATGAACATATGTGCATGCTGGGTGCAAAGACAGACAATAACCTGCGGTTCCTGCTACAGAAGGTGCTGAAGCAGAGCGACGCCGAAAGCCTCGGCCGCATTGTTCGGAAGAAGAGAAAACGGGGGAATTGCTATATAAGAACACGAATCATCTAACGAGCAGAAAAGTAGCAGTTTTAGCTTCAAAAAACTGTCGGAAGTTATATAGCAATACCCAAAAAATAATATTTAAGATTGCATTTTGAAGATCACGTCTATTTCTAAAGCGTCGTATATTCTTAATAGAGGGACTAAGTTGCACGCAATGTAAAGACAGTGCTTTCTTCATGTGTGTGAGCAAACTTTTGTGCAGAACTGGCTGGCCGGGCAGAACGAAGCACGGGGAAGGGGCCTTCCTTGCCGCGTGCAGTGGGAGCCTGCGGGCTGGCGTAGAGACAAATGCCATGACCCAGCAGCAGCAACGCGCTTTGCTTCATATCTTCTCCAAATTAAGCTCTCGTCGAGTCATTTTATAATCGTTCGGTATTTCACACATTCAGCCGCGCAAGTGTACTTTTGTGTTTCAGGGTTCAAGTTTATGTAGGCCTTGTTTGGATCTTTCGTTTCGTGGAAACAGATTCTCCCACAACCGGTTTTAGCATTGTTTTAGAAAATCTTTGTTTGGATTAGCTAACTAACTCTTGAAATAAGTAAAACCGGTTTATTGTAAATCCATACTTTTGCGTTTTACTAAAAACAAGCCGCCATCGTTTTTAGGCCAACCGATTTTACCCGCACGCGTTTTCAACCATCGCGCAGAACGTGCGGATGAGCCACTCTTTCAGTGCGATTCACGCGATACGCTGCGTCGGGCGGGCTGGTGATCGCACCGCCGCCACCACCAGTCGCCGACGGCCAGTCCATGAGCGTCTTCTACACCGTGTGGGTCACCGCCACAAGACCGACTCGGCCATCCTCCTGCCGCCGTTGTCGATCAGCGCCGCCACCGCCGTGCCGCAGCACCGGCGCCATCGTTCGACCACCGAACATCGAGTTCAAGGGCGAAACACGGTAAACCACCTTACGCCGTCGTTCCTTGGACAGATCAAGAACCTCATCGCACTTCCGAAGGAGTTCGTCACGCCTCAAGGCCCGCATCGGCGTCCGGTGCGGCAAAGACGTTCGATGCCTCTGGCGCCGACGCGTGAAGAAGGTCACGGCGGCGCGAGTCGGGCAAGAACGGGAAGAACGGCGTGGGGAGGCGGCGGCGGCGAGGGCACGCTCTCCGGCGAACAAGGCTCGTCGGCGCCCTCCTGCCGCCGAATCGTCGGTAATGGCCGCCGTGGACCTTGTGGTGGTGGTGGGAGGAAGTGAACAGATGTGAACGCGGGGGAAGGAGAGGAGAGGAGAGGAGGAGGAGAGAGAGGCGAGGCATGGGTAGTGGTGCATCGCCATGGAGCGGAGTGGTGTGATGGGAATGTGTGCTTTGGATTCTTCAACCTTTTTCTGTGACATGGAAATGATGGTGGTGCATTGGCTTGGCTTTGCCGTGCGCCCCCCTTTCGAGCTGGTGCCCATGGACGCATGAACAGACGGAGTGTGGCTAGTGCAGGAGCTACTGATGTTTACGCATCTCTCGCTCTGGGAGCCTTCAATGGTGATCAACCAGTAGTTTCTTGGTAAATTGTACTAGCGCAATGGGTCCTCAAATTTAGGTGTTGGGTTTAAGGCTGTTTAGAACATGAGAAAAATATAGTTTGGTGGGTTCTTGATTTAATCTGAGGGGCGAGTTCCGTGAGGCGAGTTCCGTGAGGGGGCGAGGTACTCAGAAGGGGAAAGTAAGAGAGAGGTGAGTTTGTAGTAGTAGAGCGTACAGATGAGTCGATGCCATCCTGTATGTTAATCTACAGTAAAATACATTTTAAAGTATATCTTTAGCCAAACACAAAATTGGTGAAAGCTTGTTTTAATTTTTCAGATCCAAACAAAGTAATCCATAAATTCATCCTAACAGAATAACAACTTAAAACCAGTTTTGCTAAAAATTCTCCTAAAACTAGTTTTCTTAAAACTCATTTCTTATTTCTGAGATCCAAACAACTACGTAGTGTTCCAAGCACAAGACTCCTTTCTTGAGCAGTGGCGCGGGTTGCCAAACAACATGGGCCAACGTGCTGCGCTTGAGGTGTACCAGAAACAACGGCAATGTCCGTCAAAAAGGAGCGCCTTTCTCGCAATAGCTAAAAGGAATCCAATGCGCACGGAACTTTCATCGAGCTAAAGAGAATTCTTCAGTATCAATAAGCAAACATAGCTATCGAGACCTATATATATCCAGCTTTTCCTGTGCAACATCTCCTCTCAAAAAGACAATTTATACCTCACATATTGATATGGAACGTCACGATTTTTACATATCCTGATTATATTTTGTTATTTTTCAGATTCTTTACCCCCGACATGGTTTAAGAGCATGAACATCTCTGGTCATCCGAAGCAGGTGCTAAGATGGATATATCACCCCTCTCTCTCTACAAGACCGTTGTTAGCTACGTGTACTTTAATCCTTGGCATTATTATAGATGCCAAAGTTATATATTTAACTAAAGAAACGTTCAACTTTTCCGACCTTAGCACCAACTAGTGTTCTAAATTGCGATTATCGCGGTGTCGCAGCGACGCGACAAAAAAAGCTATCGTGAATAGTGGGAGCTACCGCGGAAGCTATCCTACATCGTGGTTGTATTCTAAAATATTATCTATATCAATTTTATCATTATCCAAAGTACTAAATAAGTAAGAAAAACATTGTCATAAAAAAAACTTAACAAATTTACAGTACCATTACAACAAGTTCAATCTAAAATATGAAATACATTAAAATAAATTATAATGGATGGAAGTTAATTCTAATTTCTATAAAAATAACAATATTTTTGAATTATAACTATTTTAGTTGAATTTATGGATTTTGAAATAATTGCAGGCTATTTTAATAAATTATTATGAAATTAATATATCCAAATATTTTGAATTTATGAATTTTTTTAAATAAATTTCAATTCTTAGATTTAAAGAACATATTTTAGTTGGCAACAAAACTAAATATAGCATGAAAATACATTAGGTATTTGTTAACATGTCAAAAAAGTACTATATATGACAAAACGGCTGCTATTTCCGCTACAGCAGTTGTAGCTGCAATAGCAGAGATTTGAGATATAGCTTAGCGTTTTGGGATGCGAAATTGTTATAGCGGAGCCATAGCCTCCTATTTTAATCATTGGCACCAACTTCTAATGTTTTACTTCGGTGTCATGCAATATAGTCTTAGCATCAACTCCTCTAACCGTTGACATATGTGTTAAAAATCTTCTCTCACCTCTAATATTTCCAAAGCACCAAACGATGTACATGCTCCGAGTCCGGCTCGTCAAGTTTGCTACGCACGTCGGCCGCTTTCTTCCCGGAATTGCTGGCGCGTCACGCTATTTTTGTCTGCACGTCGGCCACGTTTGCTTTCCCATCTCTCCTCTTACACCGGAGCACGATCCTGTCAAAAACACACGACTCTCTAAGCAAAAAGCGCGCGGTCGGTAGTATTAGTGGAGGAACGATCAAACCAATCGCATAATGAATATTAAGAAAGACATAATATGTAGAGTAAAATCTAATTCTTTATTCATCTATCTCTATTTATAGACTACAGAGTGAAAGCCCTCTAAGTGTGGTTTAGTCTTTTGCCCACAATTAGATTTCGTAGTGAAGTGATACGGTAGGCTACACTAGCTAGTAATTTAAAAATTCTACCGCGTAAGTTAGGAAACCATGCAAGCAAGAGATCAGAAATTGTTATCACTAGACGTGCAGTGCAGCAGAAGTAGAGTTTTAGCAGCCTGATCTAACGTCGTGCACGTCGATGCAGTGGTCGTAGTTGGTCGTCCAGTGTCCGCGATGCTGATCCTCTTTTCTAGCAACCAATCACATTCCTTGTGAAGATCGTGGATCATCCGCGTTAAGTATACAGCAATCACAGCAACGCCTCTACGGTGTCCACACGTCCAGGGATGTAACACCGTATATCGGTGTGCTATCACCAACTCGCATGGTCGGGCTCTTGAGAAGATAACGACTAGGGTATCAGTGATGCAACTCACGTCGTCTCTCTACTTCAACAGCCTCATGCATACCCTTATAAAGAGCATATGACGGATTCTATCCGAACTCATTTGTTCCAACCTGTTATGTGTGTTATCCTGTAGGTTCATGTGTAATCGGTTGTGACTTAGAAACTCTTTTCCGACCACGAGTCATCAACGGTTCCTAGTAGGACATAACGATTCCCTAATACACATAAATTATATCGGACGTACCTTGATGCAATATCATCTACGACCGAGTCCTTATCACTTACGATCAGCTCATATCTCTATACGATCATGGTGGAATATTACAACAAGTCCGGTCAGACCGCCATTATAAGTCCAATCAGACCGATCTACAAGAAATCCAATCCAGAGAAAAAACATGCTACTGAAAAAGCATGACCGCATTGCCAACCCAGGGGTGCGGTCAATCCGGGACTACACCTACGGTCAGTCCGGTCTTAGTGAATTAGTAGCAAAACACAAAAAACACTTCTCTGGAAAAAGTTGATCGGGTTTTTGACCCAGAGGTCTAGTCAGTCCGGACCTATGCCGGCGGTTAGTCCGGCCTCAAGCACAACACGAAAAACTCAGTTCTCTGGAAAATGCTGACCAAGACACTCGGTCCGTAGCTCCGGTCTGTCCGGGCTAATACTAGCGGTTAGTCTAGCCTGTGAAAATATAGAAGGGGAGCTTACTAGAAAAAGATGACCGCAGCTTTGATCCGGGATGCCGATCAGTCCGGCCTATCTACAACGGTCAGTCTGGCCAAGAAGATAAAACACGTTTAAAATATGGCCAGACTCTTTCAAATAAATCCAAGATTTTAACCAAGTAAGATTGAGCATTTGTGGCATCATTCAATTTCAAGCTACTAGACGTTTGATCCCTGTTCATAGTACGGTTTACTATTCTAACAATCTGGTCTTTTATCCTTCATTCTCCTAGACCGGTAAAACTAAGAAAAGGACCTATCAACTAGATACCTTTACCTTGAATGAGATAAGATCCCTTAGCGCTCTTCCGTCCTAGTCCAAGAATAAACATAGTAACTTCTTAATAAATCTAGTTAGTACAAAACACATGGTTGTCTATAATTACCGAAACAGTACAATGGGGCCTAGATTCTTCACCCAGCTAATCTGCCACAGGTAATCGATTTGGGTAGCGGTATAGTCATCGAGATCTTCAGTAGTTGCAAAGTTCTTATCCTCAAAACAACATTTTATTAAGCAAGAGTGAGCACAAATAACTGTGCCCCGCAAGTTACACCTAATAACAGAATTATAATGCATGCAAGGATATATCAAAGGAATGCTTATATGGCTATCTTGCAATAAGCAATGCTTTCTTTAAATAATTGTACTAAGTTCCAAAGCAGATATTCTATAACTAAAATATATTTTCTAAATTCTAAAGTTTTATTGTGAGATAACATGCACACAGGAGTGGTGAAGGATACCCTCCTATCACATGGCTACCCGCCTAATATCCCTATTGGATAGAAAATCCATAATCATTTGATAAAATCTTTTGAAATCAAAACCGAAATCTAACTTTGAGTGGCTTTGCTAGCATGTCCTTGACCACTGACACAGCTATTCGAATAGTTTTACACTCTGTAGAGGTTGTACAACTTTACCCACATGACATGACTTCTCTAGTTTGTTTGACATCCGTCGATACCCCCGTTCGCTACCTTAGGTAAGCAGTCTAGAGCACATGTCAAGGCCTTTACAATGTACCATCCCACCGTAGTCCTGCCTCGCTAAGGTTTCGCTTTCTTTGGGTTGAACCATCCGTCGGATTTAAGCCTCCTCTTGCACTAGGTGGAAATACATAAGAGTAGGTCGTAAAAGACACCCACGCAGTCAGATGACATGACCACGGTGGAATATTACAAATTAGTTAGCCAGGTCACGTCCACACAGGACATGTGGTAGTACGATGGAGCTTAGCAAGATGTGGCTCGAAGATCGGTCTTTAATTGACTTGGGCGACTTCTAATAAAACCATAGGCCTTAATCATAGAAATGAATCGATCTCATGCATGAACATGCACCCATCCAAACATCCATTTCGTCTAAGTCCAAACCAAATTTTTTTTTTGCTTTTCAAAAATCGTTTGCAAAAGTCCTATGGTAAAACAATACTGTAGGCTCAATTAAATCATAATTGAACATTTGGCTAAATTCCCCAAATTTAAATTTTTTGGTCTAAGCATGACTAAGCATAAAGTTTCTCAACAAGAAGCATCTCGTCAATACTATTGTATTGACTAGAGTTTTATTTAGGGCGACAAGGTATGAGGGATTGATGTTCAAGAATTGTCAACTCCAAGATTAGTAAGGCAACTGCCATGATCAGGTTCGCTGCGACGACCAAGTCCACGACTAGATCCACGACCAGGGGCGCTACGACGACCAGTAAGTAGACCATCAGAACTATAATCATAATCCAATAATCCAGTAATATTCTTTTTTAATAATTCAACATCCATTAGTCCCATCTTCAATAATAATTCTATAATCCCCTATTCAGTAATCCAATATCTACCAATTACAATTCTACAGTCCAGCCTCCAACAATCTATTTGTAGAACCCGACATCAACAATCACGTAATCCTATAATCCGATATCGATCAATTCAATCTCCAACAATTATCTATTTCTATTTTCCATCATCAACAATAATCTACTGCTATAATCTAATCTCCAATAATTGTCTATTCATATAATCCTACTCCAACAATTCAATATCAGCAACAATCTATTTCTATAATTCAACATCCATCAGTCCATCGTTCAACAATATAGTTCTATAATCCAATCTCTGACAATAATCTAACTCTATAAACCAATATCCAATAGTCATGTATGGCTATAATACAATAATCATGTATTCATGTAATCCAATATCCAACAATCGTGTATTTTTAGTGACCCAACATCCATTAATCCGACATCCATCAACAATCTACCGCTATCATCAAACATCTATCAATAATCTACTTTTATTATCTAATCTCCATCAAATTCTAACTCCAAATTGTACAACACCGAAAGGGTGGTCGAAACCGAAAAGGGTGGTCGACACCGAAAGGGTGGTCGACACCAAAAGGGATGGTCGAAACCGAAGGGGTGGTCGAAATCGAAAGGGTGGTGAACACCGAAAGGGGTGGTCCCATGCGAAACGGGCGCGGGAAATTCGGCCCGAAAGATTTGCTGGGTTTTTAGAAGATTTTCGATTTATAGAAAATGCACTAATCCAAAAAGGTTTGAAGGAAATAGTAAATCAAGTCCGAAAAATTCAAGAAAAGCGATAAAACTCTTTTAATTTTTCAGAAAATTAAGGAAACTCTTTTATGACTCAGAAAATTAATAAAATAATAACTTTATAAATTTAAAATTGGTAATAGAACCTTGGGATGTTACATGAACCAAAAGAAAATTAATACGAATGTCTATTACCTAGAGTAGTCATGTGGTAGTAAACTTCCCACAATCCAAGTCATATGAAATCATTAAACCCTAATTTACGAAAACTAAATTCCATATTTTCAAGGCGTAAAACCATAATTTCCGAATATGAGTATTTTATGTGCGAATTCTTAAAACCCTAATTTCCAAAATCTAAAGTCCAAATTTTCGAGACACAAATCCTTAATTTTCGAGACAGTTTCAGAACATATATAAAATTGTCCAAACATTACACAATCAAGTCCATTGCGTAAGGAGCCTTAAAAAATTTATAATTTTTTGAGCTCATTTTTCATATTTACAAATTCCTACAAACAGTATACTTAATTAAAATTGCGAGGGAAAAAATCCGAACAAGTAAAATTATTGCAAAATTGTACTAGTACACTGTATTAGAAGCATTCGCATAAAATTTCATAATTTTGTGAACTCATTTACTGTATTTGAAAAATCCTACGAACACAGTCGAAACCTTAATCGCCAAAATCCTAATTCGCTTAAACCCTAATCAGCAGGACATGTGGCGAGGGCCACCGCATGATGGCTGTACGGTAGCGCCCCTGCATGATGGTCATGCGGCAACAGGCTACCGCACGTCAGCGTGCGGTGTCGAGACACGTGGCAAGCGGGGAGGTCTTGCTGTACGCTGACCGTATGGTGATAGGGACCATTCCTGTAAATAAGCTTGGAGAACAGTGACACTCGTAAATACGAGACGAAAACAAAAATTCCGCACCGGACAAGGTGATTCACAGGAATCTCCCTACGCCACGTCAACCAGGAAGGGGGAGATTCACAGGAATCCGAGAAAAGACTCATCTCAAACCACGTGTCCTGCTCTCCCACGGCCATCGTTATCCTCGACAAAAAAAAGGAGAAAGATACCGTGCTTGATTTGATGCTTGTATTATAGATGGACTGTTCCTACGATCTAGAGATGCTGACATACACGGATACACGACGTATTTTCACTGCTGCATTGGCACTGCTCACCCCACCCTACGGAGGTGGCCCCTGAACCGCAGAGCCATCGGTGAATGTTCGGCTCCGTTTTATCCATATCTCCTCTCCGCTCCATCGGGTCACCGGGCCCGTTTCGCACGCCCGCCACTTCTCCGAACTCCGAACCGGGCATTCGGCCGAGCCCCGCCCCGTCTCTTTGGGTTGCGCGTAGCATTTCCTACGTGAGCTGTACTACCGAGTACCGAGTACCGAGCACGTTGGACGCTACTCGCACAAAACTCGCGCCTTTCCATGCCGTACTTGCCTTCAAAGAGCTGCTCAAGAATTCTATGCGCTGCTAAAAGTTAGCATGAGGCCCAACAAACGAAAGAGCGACCAATTTAATTCGTACTGCACCTGTTTTGCAAGGACTTTCCCGAATAATCGAGTGAGCTGGCACACTATTTTCCGGGTTTTTAAAATACATTTTAAAAAAAGAATTATAGAAACAAATAGTAAAAAAAAAAATCAAAACTTGACCTCTGTCGCTAATTGAATCGGCGACAGGTTACAAAACTAGACTCCTGTCGCCAATTGAGTCGACGACAGAGATGTCTCCAGTAGCATATGCCCCTGTAGACAAGAGCAATTCAGGAATTCATATCACCGTCACCGATTGGCGAAAGGACCCGATAATTCATGTTGTCAATTGAATTGACAACAGAAGTCTAGTTTTATCATTTTCTTTTTCGACTATTTATTTATATAATTCTTTTTTTAAAAGTATATTAAAAAATCTCTCTTTTCTACGTCAAAACCGAACGGTACCACTTGTAGCACTGAGTTCAGCATCTTCTTCGATTGCTTTGCCATCGAGCGCTTCATGCGAACATAAAACCTTTAGGAAACTTTATGACGTTTATTTGGAGTTTTTGATTCATTTAGCCGGACGAGTGTATTTCCGCGTTCATAGGGCTGAACGAGGGTGTTTTCAGATCTATGGGGGCCAGAAGTGGGATTTTCACACCCATAGAGCCCGAAGTGGCATTTTCGCACCCCTCGTGGCTAGATTTGCCATGTGTCATGTCCTCAGTAAATTGGGTCCGCTAGGACATGGACAATGCATCATTACTGTCCTTATACAAACGGAGACTAGTTTTACTGTTTCATACGCAAACTACACTATTTTAGCAAACGAAACAAAAACTCGTTTATCTCTCCTCTGCCCGCTTTATAAATCACCCACACATCGAGAGAAGAGAAGTTGCTTGACCTCCTCCACTTCCGCAGCCTCGCAATATCCCTCCCCCCTCCCCCCTGGGTTCATCCATCTTTCGGGAGATACTTTGCGCTTCGCCTTTACGGGCCCCCCACTCGTCTCACACAAAGTAGCGGAGAGAGAGCAGTACTTAGACATCAATCACCCTGTACGTGCTTCTGGGCCTTCTGGCTATAATTATTTCTTCCCCTTGCGGCAATTTCTTGCCATCGGCGTCCTATAATATTTCTGGTGGGGGGTTGGTCCGTCCACGCTCGCAGCAGCGGAGGGTTTCTTGGACGGAATGGCGGAGGAGTGCGCCCACGCCGGCGTGGAGCTCTGGCTCCCAGATGAGTTCCTCGACGACGATTTCTTCTCCGAGGAGGAGAAGGCGGCCGTGGCAGCCAGGAGCGAGAGCGACGAGGAGGACGGACTCGGCGGCCTCTCCCGCAGCATGGCCGGCCTTCTCGACTGCGACGGCAACAACAGTACCACTCCCAAGGTTGGTTTTCTGTTTTGTTCTGGGTTGGGGGAGCTGTTGTTTTTAGCTTGTGTTTTGGAAGCATCTCATGGTTTTTTCACGGTTTTTGTGACAGGCGGAGGTGATGGCTGGTTCGCCGCAGTCGACGCTGTGCGGGCTGCCGGCTTCGGGGGAGGATAGCCCCAACGGCGGAGCGTCGCAGGTCAGCTCGCCGCCGTCGTCGCCTCTGGAGCAGCAGCCGGCCGACCCTCTGGACCTGCTGTACGAGGCGGCCGGGCAGGTGGCCCGCCTACGCGTGAACAGCATCCCGCTGCCCAGTAATCTACCTGCTTACCAAGGACATGGCTGCGTGCCGCCGGCGAGGAAGCCATCTCCGCCGGTACCGACCCCCAAGGCCGCCAGCGCTTATCAGTATCCGCCGAACCACTTGCTCACGCAGCGCCAGGTTCAAACGGCTCGTGTGAGTTCCTCTGTTCATGCACCACGGCGTGCAAGCTTCTGCCGATTTGATTATGTTGGGATCGTTCCCTGACGGTGTGCTTTGTTCGGTTTGGTCCTTGGTTTCCAGTTTCATCTCCTGAAGCAGCAGCAGCTGTTAAAGCAACAGCGGGAGCAGCAGCTGGCCGTGGCGGCGGCGGCGGCGTGGGGCACGCACCGGGGCGGAGCCCCGCGAACCACCGGCGTTGGTGCGCCGCTTGGGCTGAACTCGTCGGCCTGGCCGCCACTGCAGAAGCCCCAGCAGCAGGCTACATCCGCGGCCGGCATGCGCGCCGTTTTCCTCACCCCTCCAGGAGCCAAGCGCGAGTGCATCGGCACCGGCGTGTTCATCCCCCGCCAGGCCGGCGCCCCCGCCGAGCCCAAGAAAAAGCCAAGTGCGCCCTCCGCTACCGCTATTGCTCCTATTGTTTACCTGCCTTTTTGCGTGAGCCCCCTAGTATTTTTAGCTAAACTCTTGTAGTCTTGTGGTTCTGCTCGCCTTCAGGCTGCTCCACCGTTCTACTCCCGGCGCGCGTCGTGCAGGCGCTCAATCTCAACGTCGAAGACCTCGGTGCCCGTCCCTGCTATCCCGGCGGTTTCGTTCTCGATCACGGTAATTAATTTTGCTCAATACTAGTGCTAAGAACCTTAATGATGTTGTTTCTTTGGGCAAATGAATGGCCATTAAAACTCCAGACTTATGTTTTCTCACAGACGCGCTCGTCAGCCGGAGCAACGCGCTGCTGGCGAACCAAAAGCGCGCTCACCACCTCCATGCCGCCGCCGCGCATCCCCCGCAGTTTTCTGCTGCTCGTGAGGTCAATCTCCCCCAGGAATGGACGTATTGAGGCTGCAAATCGCTCTCCGCAAAGATGCATCGTCTGTTCTGACCCCCAGCGTATTGGATTATATTTAAGAAAAAAAATACTATTGTAATTAGTGCTAGTTAGGTGTTAGGCTAGAAGTAGGAGGCAGTGGCGGTAGCGTTAGTGTTAGGTTTCTTTTGTATGGTGATATATTGGTTATTTTGGATGGTGGGTGATGGACGCAGATGAACAACAGAGAAGAAACGCATGGCTTAAGTAGGTTGTTGGGGGTGGCATTTGGGAGAAATAATAAGTGGTTCTTTTGGAGAAATTGGGAGGTATGGTAGCTAGTTCTAGTAGTACGATGATTGGGGGGAAAAATCATCAGATGTTTGGAATGATGTCGTTGTAAGAAAGAAATAAGAGCTCCAGGTTTCCATAACTTTGGATTTCATTTGTTGCCACACCACCAGTCTCTCCTGTATCCTTTTTGCATCGGTTGCTTCGTGCATAAGGAATTCCCCTGCGGTAACGAAAGAAATATCCGTTTCATTCCTGTAGTTTTTGATTGGTGTTTCGCTTCTAACTTTTTTGTCGTTAGTTTTTGTTTAGCGTATGATTTGGTTGAGTGGTATAGTTCAGTGGTTACATGAACAGAGGTAAACGGGTGGTTGCACTCTACTTGTTCTACTCTACCTCCCTGCAAATGTCTAATATATGACGTAGTTGCTTAACTTGGTGGTATGTTGTTTCTTTATTGTACTAGTTTCAGTCGAAATTAACGGGCCACCTACCCCGAAGAATCTGTCCGGGTTGGGGCCCGGGGATCTTGCATCTCCACGGCTCCATGTTATTTATGGACCATGACGATGACGCGTGTGATTCATGGTATGAAATACGTTGGTAGTATTCTAATCTGATGTATTGTTTTAGATTTTAATATAATATATATATCGCTCTTTTCGTATTTGGTGAGTATGTACCCACTTTCAATATGCCATTTAAACATATATATTATATTTCTTTATCACTTTTAGTATTCTTAAATACCTATTATAAAATACTCTATCTGACTTAATTGGAAAATTTTCATTGGAGCCTTTTGTTTTGATATGTACCATTTTTCATATATAAAAGAAGTATATATATAAATTTTGCTATAAAAAGTGGGTGTTAATGAAATTTTTCTTGGAACTCACTTTGAGGTATCTTATAATCGTTATTGGAGTATGCTTAAATATATAAAGAGGTATTATCGCATGCGATTTAAGCGGTATATGAGAAGTGGGAGTACGTATTTTTAGGAGTATCATACCATTTTCATATACATAACTATAGAATAAAAATAACGCATAGTTCAATAACTTTATAAATACAAATGTCTTACGTAGTTAAATAATACAACATGAGTTTGTAACTTTATATATTTTACCACAGTCTAGTATATATTAGTTTAGCATAATTTTACTTATCGATGGAATAGTATTTGATTGGGTCTTTCGAGCTGATTCAAAAAAGTGGCCACTTCAATTTTGCTCAGTACCGGAACGGCCGGTATTAAGGTCGGTACAAGATTGAGGCTATGAAGTGCTAGTTTTTGTGCTGGTATGGCATGTTTCGGCCATTCCGGTCGATACCAGAATGGAATCGTTAAGTATGAATCCAACTCCTGTAATTTTTGCTGCATTATTTTACTAATGTTGGAATTGAGTGATTTTTTTACTCTGGAAAGATTATTCGGAAGGCTACAGAACCCACATGTTTGCATGATCTTGACCACATTATGACAACACATTTGCAAACTTAGATCATGCCACAAGGAGTAGATACTTGGATTTTAACCATTTACAAAACACATTTGCCAAGTACGATTACATGCTGCAAGGATTAGATGCTAGATTTTTAAAACATATTCGTAAACAATAGCATCATGCCACGGAGAGCTGGAGAAAGCAGGATTGAGCTATCAACACATCATGAGGCAAGCTACTAGACAAAACCCCTCTTAGTAGTACGACAATCTTATACTAGCAATCCGGTATTCCAACCAAACACCAAGACCGATAAAAAAAAACTAGGAACGCATTCTTATCCTTAGCTAGTTATACTTTTGCCTTGAGCGTCCTCTTGAAGCTTGACGATACACATCTTCACTTCAATGTCGGGTTATTGTCTTGATATGCATCAACCCATGATGCATCCTTTACGTGCCCTTTATCAACACATGATGTGTCTTCTCTTAACTTGATGATATACTCATGATCATCTCCTCTTCGAGATCTAGTCGTTAATTTCAGGTGCGGTACTACTGCACTTATAAGGTCCAGTACTACAAGCTCTCTAAAATTTATGTACCGTCAAATAGAATTCGGTCATACCGCACTGCGGTACTATCGTTTCTCAGATGCGGTCATATCGTTTTCGCTGAACTCTTCCAGAAGATATTTAAGATGCAATGTATGACTCTTAGTTGATCAAGATGATACTTTAAAGAATTCTCAAGCTACTAGTCATGATCCTTCTATTATCTTTTCATTCCCATTTCCATGTTGTCTTCCATAATCTGGGGCTAAGCTTTTAAAACATCTTAGCACACACATTAGTCCCATAACACAGTTGCAAATTATTTAATATAAAGCAATATGAGTATATATGAATTACACGAGTTTTATATACTCAAAGGATATGTTTCAAAGTAGAGATCCTCGATATAACTGTATAAAGAGTAAGGATCAGTACTAACGAAACCTCAAATCATGAATGCATACCTTCATGATTTCCACATTTTCATCCAACTGAGACTAAATAATAACATAGTCAACAAACATGTTAGTCTCACGTATAGATTTGTCATTAATCACCAAAACTAAACTAATAGAGCTTGAACTTACAAAGAGGAAGACAGAGGTGGAGGCGAGGCGGTGATGGCAAGGAAGAAGGAACAAGGGGATGGCGGCGATGTGAAACAGTGATGGCGAGGGAGAAGGAGGCGACGGCTGCCGACGCAATGGGAGGACGGGGCGCACGGATAGAGGAAGTGAGTGGTGTATAAGAGAATGTGAGGGAAGAGAGAATGTGAGAATTTAATACTAGGGTTAGACTCACATGTGAGACTGCTAGTTGAAAAAATTATAAAATATGATATGCTTATTGTATGGGTTAATAGTAGGAGACGATGTATTAGAGTAGTTATCTCTTGTACCGTTGTTAGATGATGTGATTGTTAGATGACTTTGTGTAGTTTGGCTCGATGAGATAATCAGATTGTTGCATGCCCCGCAATGTTCCTTTCTAGATTGCCTTTTCTTTCCTTTGGAGATTCTTATCGTACTTAGTAGAAACATAAATTGTTACATCACTTTTCAGAATGTTTGGGTCTCATTTAGAATGTGGTTATTTTGCCAAAATTCATGCGGGAATTCAATTGTTTTATGTGCAATTTTTGAGAACTTTATTTCAAAATCCTACAAAAAAAAAAACTGTGGCTGGTGGAAACTGGAAAGCGGTTCCCGTCGGTCATGTATAGACTCCCCCTTCTGTATTTCGCTTTGCTGCACAGAACGGTACTTCTATTGTGTAGGATGGTTGTGTACGAGGAAGGCATCCGGTGTTGGGCTGTCTTCGTCGGTGCAAAGGTTGTTGCGGTCGAGCTGGTGCAACCGGCGCCCATGTGGCCGTCACGTTGCCGAGAGCCGAGAGCCAGCGGCCGGGTGGTGGCACGGCCCCGCCTAGATTGGTCTCGGATCGTTGTCACGCCGGTTGCGTGATTGCATTCGCTGATTGCTCTCCCGCTCTCTGGTCCCAGTCTCCCGGAACCGGACTCGCCCCAGAGGCCCAGACTGCCCCTTCGTTATCAAATTTTCACCCGTTCGAATCATCAAGTAGTGCTTAAAAGCGTCCAGTAATGGAGTATTTACGTACCATTCAATATTTGTTTTTGAATCTACAGAATACGAGGCGATTCAACGGGAACAAAAAAAAGGTGTGCGTTTGTAGTGGTACTACAAAATTCAAAATGCTTTGGCGGGTCCTTGGATAGTCTGGGAGACTTGAACTGGACCTGGCTGGAGACTGCAGACTGGAGTACGTGTCTAGAAATTTGAAATGGCAGAAGCGGGTTTTATGTGTAATTACATTCTGTCAGATGTATAGTCAACTATAAGCAATTAGATTTAAGCATGATTTGTTCTCCGCTTATGTCACACTCACATGGCTGGAGACCTGGGCAACTAACTACTGCAACAATTAACAAAAGCGAATTACGTTTGCAAGGCAAATGGAGGCCTGTGATTAGTACTATTGTGAAAAACGTTATACAGTCGTCGGACAGGCAAGGTACCATCAAGTAATTAATCGGAATACAGACGATTAATTAGAATTATACGGGCAATTTGGCGTTCCGCTTATATACATATCTATGTGATGATAATACTAGCTCTAAAGGTATTTAAACATATAATATTTCTAGAATTACTAAATATACATGTACCACACTTCAGTTATGGCCATGGTTTCATTTTGGAAATTCAAGTTTGTAGTTGGCCTAGTTCTTCTTCTTCGTCAATGTAGGAAACTCAACAACAATAAAGTATCGATGTAAACTCATAAAATTATTGTGACGAATAATGAAGTACCTAATTTATTTAACTTTCTCGTTAAGGTACCATAATCATCAAAGAAAAACCACGGTTAAGATACAAGAAACTAAATTACTGAAGGACATAGTTTGCATTTGCTTGGAATAAAGACTCATACTAACAAATCCAACAAAAATAAGATGCCGATTCCGTCGTCTTGTTTAGAGAAAAGCTTCAAGCTAGTCTACATATCTTACTATTTGAAGGAGAATGAATCCTAAATTGCAGTGACAAGAAGGCAAGAGTTTGCTAAGGGCAACGCAAGAGATTATCAGTACACGTGCTCCCTTTTGGGTTGCTATATTGGGCCGCTAGACATACAGGCAAATGGGCTGACATGGCCAATTAAACGGATTGTGTGACCGATTAGTCAGAAATGGCTGATTAATCGGTATATACAGCTGATTAATCGGTATATACAGCTGATTAAGCGCTCATAAATGTTAACAATACTTCGTATAAGCTAGTCGTGACAGTTTGCTCGCCGATTCTGTTTAGCCGGCCGAATAATCGATCGTTTTAACCGACTTTTACAACACTGGTACCACCATCATTAAACTCATACCGTAGTATAGAAGTACAAGTCAAATGGCTGCCATTTGTCGCTTGGTCCCTCAAGCTTCTGCTCTGTGTAACCATGTGAAAATTTTGGATCGTTTGAAATTTCCCTCCAACAGAGGCCGAGACAAACACACGCAAAGACAGCGGAAAAGGTAGCTCCTCCTAGGTATCCCTGATCCCCCGTTTGGCAGCTTACCAGTATTTCACCAGCAGTTTTGTTTGGGCTTCCATTCAAGCTCTAAGAGCCATAGACTCTTTCCCCATGACAGACTATCTGGCCGTGAGGGGACCGCTAGTGACAACAGATCAGCAAAGCACAGCTATAATCTAGTGAGACAATCCGCTAATTAATTCGCGAGCCTTTCTCTTTTTTTTTTCCCTTTGGGACCATCACCATGGTCCAGCTCTAGTAGTATACAGCTGGTATAACAGATTTCGCTCCAAAATATACGGAGTAGCTATCTAACCCTTCAGACTTAGGTCTACCCACACGCTATATACACAGAGTAGCTACCTAACACTCCAGTTTGTTACTCCAGTTTCAAATAGGCTTGGCCTACCCGCACGCTGGATAAATCATGCACTCGTTCTAACCCCGTTTACACTTTCGTCATCGCTTCACGTTAACGTAAAAGGGTTAACCCGGGGGTTTAAATGTATTTGGCGCTAAGGTTTATGTGTTATGATAACTCACCCTCAGCTAGCATTATACCCTACATGGCCTCATGGGCTCAATCCTAATTGGGCCGGGTCTCACGAGTTACTCATACGACCTCGTCAAAAGTAAACATTCACCACTAATTTATTTACAGCATGCTACTGTATTAATTTTTTTGGGATGATCATATAGAATATTTTCAAATATGAATGTTACTGTACCGTCATTATTTACAGATGTTAGCATGGCTGTGCTAATAAACGTACATATCTATTACTTTCTCCTATGCTGCATGTGTACATTTCGGTTTCATGTTGTCATCTTTGCGCAGGACATGCCATGCTACGCCGACAAGAACATGGACACCGCACCCGCATCCGCATGGGCTGCACCAGATGCTGTGTTCCATTCCTCAATGCTACACCCAGCAGAGCGGTGTGTACAAAGCTATACACGCATCAGCATTCAGCAAGGTTCTGCCGGTGACGGCGCAAGCTGCGCTGTTTGGATCCGGGGCTAACCGCCACTTCCTTCAATTACCAGTAAATGATATACTACTACTACTTCATGGAGGTACTGTTCAAGCAATCTTCTCCCCATCATGCATGTGCCGCGCCGTGCCGGTGGAACGTTCACCTGTCGTGACTGGGCCACCGCGCGGGTCGTCTCCACGCGCCCATGTGCGTGCGATCCTGATTAACCTTTCGCCGGCACGACAGGGTCCCGGCTAAATCCCTCGATTAAACTTGGAATACAATTTAGGAGTATTCGAGTGCATGCATATGCGGATATGCCCCCCCATGTCTGCCTTTAGGATGACCCCCAGAAGAAATGTATATCCTCGATCCGGCCGGCGCGTACATCGCAAGCAGGGTTCATTCGATGCGCGCGTACGTGCATGCACACTTGCTGTTCACGCTTTGTGCTGTATCTGATTGTCTGTGCTAAGTGCTTAATTTGGTTTCTCTCTCAAGGTGCATGGATGCATGGATTGGTTTGCGTGTGCGTCCAGCTAAAAAGGCATCTGTGCCATGAGCTCTCTGGTCTCTGTGATGATTGTTTGTGATCGATTGCACACAGCGCGGCCGATGTGCAGTCTGGTGCTTCACATGGAAGGGGTCGGTGCGTAACGGCGTGAGTGAGTCCGCGCGGAGTGTAAGCCGGCGCTGCTGCGGTGTGGTGGCGTGTGGTGGATATTCCTTATTACTTTCCAGCCCGGTGATTAGGCCAGCTTTTCTGATTACTTTTCCCTCTCTTTGGGATTCTAGCTACTTGCTTGTGATGGAATTGCCTGACTCTTGAAGCCCAGGCTCTTGTTCGAAACCGTACGAATACGGGGTTGGAGATTCGGAGTTTATGGTTCATTATGCATTGGGCTGGTGATGTATCATGGTCATGGGTCAGCAGCCTAGTAAAGGCCCTACAAGATTTCGCTTGCTTGTCGAGCAGAAAAATAAAAAAGCCTAACGAGTCATGCCGAATAAACGTTATTTAATCCACGGCACGGTTTCCTTCAGGCCCATCGCCGATAACTCCTAGACTCCGTTGTTTCTTTCATCCATATCGAGGCGGCCAGGCCGAGACCCAAATTATGGACTTGAGCCCGTTGCTGTCGGCTGGTTTGATGCTCTTCTATTTTAAAAGCAGATGGGAGCTTCTTTTTTTAGGGAAGATGGGAGCTTCTTTTTTTAAAAGGGAAGATGGGAGCTTCTTTTTTTTAGGGAAGATGAGAGCGTCTTTTTTTAGGGAAGATGAGAGCATCTATAAAGCAGCATTCGGAACAAAAAAACCTCTGCCGAAACACGTTGATATCTGGATTGGGTGAGCCGATCGCATCAGAAGTATATTTGCTCCACTCAGACGACACAATAACATCGGCCAGGACGAATCGTTACTGTGTCAAAAATCTCGTCAGCTCCCTATGCATCGACGTGCATTTTGTTTTCCGTGAACCGTTCACCAGCAACTTGAGTGGTGGGACTCTACCGGTTGATAAAAACGACGGGGTGATTGGCACCTGATGATAGAGCTTTTCTCAGGTGATGTACAAGTTTTGTTGGGTAGTGTTTGGATAAGGACTAAGGACTTGAGAGTGACTGAGCGAGTGATGTAGGCAATAAAACTGTGTTGGATGGTTTCATACTTTCATGCGGTAGCCTTACCTTTTCAGTCTACTTTCTAACAAATCAAATTTACAATCTCCCCCTTCGTTTGTGAAAACGATTAGGGAAAATGTGCCGCATTTGTCTTCGCGCAATGGATTGGTGTCCAGTACAAACAAATTTAGGAGCAGGAAACTTTTGTGATGCCGGTGAAGTAGACCTCTACTGTACTGGGCTGGACCATGGCATTCGGATTCGAAATTTCCATGCTGGAAGTGGCAGCACAACAACTTCAAAGTTGAATTGGGCCATATTTGCACTGTCCAACACCCGTCCTTTCGTTTATTTTCCGCAGCGCTTGCACCTGATTCTCCCTCATACAGTACACGGTAGATTTGAAAGGTGAAATGTGCCGTGAAGGGAGAGGAGATAGCTTTTGCTTCTTCACTTCACGATCGTATCATATTGGCTCGAAAAGCGGTGAGAATCTGTGCCAAAATTTCCCTTCACATACATGGGTACCAAAACGGGCCGCTGATCGTCTCGGCCTTCCCGCCTGAAAACACCTGTCTGGTTCGAATAAAACAGGACGCGGACGCCCATCTGGGCAAGACCGCGGCCTCTGGGCTTCGCTGCGACTGCAAGCTCCCTTCCCTTCCCTTCCTTCTCTCGCCGGGAGTGCCGGACGCGTACGCGTATTAAATAGGCCAGCAAATGCACATGTTAGTTGGTAAGTGCAGATGTGCACTTGTCATCCAATTGTCTCGTAGTAGCGTGATCATCAATTACATCAGTTGGGTGGGTCTCCGTCGCCAGCAGTGTCGGCGTATTTGATCTGGACCGACCTCGGTATGGTTCTACTTCAAAAAAAGCCGGAAGCCCCAAACAGGATTGCTTCTTAGTAGCTTACGGAGTAAGTCAGAGTCGAAGCAGCTCCGAACATGCTTTTTTGACTTATTACAGAAGGAGTATACTTATTTGTCACTAAAAGTTCAACAACATTACCCACCAAATACCACCGGTTAAAAAGACCTTTCCATTGGATCTCATCCCATCCCGAATCCATTTCTCTCCCACTCGGTTCCCTTCACCCCTAGGACGATTCGATGTAGCCACCCCCAACCGGACCCCGCCGCCCCAAGCTCCATCCCTGTCGACCGCCACCTCTCCACCCCCCCCTCCCTCTTTGTCGCCGTCGCCCGCGCAAGGTTGTCGCCATCCCATCCCATTTGGACGCTGCCGCCCCCAACCCAGTCGTTGCCGACTCAAAGTGCAAGGTTGTTGCCCCACTCCCGGTCACCGCCATCTCCGAGGTACAACATCCCTCTTCCCTCCTTCTCCTTGGCCTGAAGTCGGTTGTTTACTTTTTTTTTGGTTTCGTTTGTGAACTTTGATGTTAAATTTGCAGACCTGAGCAAGTAATGATGCTTGTAAATAGAACATGCATACAATTCGGTCATCATTTGCATGCTTTGTTTGTGATACTCTTGCTTGTAGATGGTAGAATGCATATGGTTGAATGCTTGAGCCAATCTCCTCCCTGCATATGGTAGAATGCATAGATTTTGTACTCAAATGATTCTTTGGTAGGAATAAGTATATATCGCATCCCTCAACTCTTCAGTTCGTTTAATTTTCATCCACCATTTACAATACCTGGTTAAACGTGTCCTCGAACTGTCAATACCGCGTAAAAGATACCCCTTTGTCTGTTTTAGAGCGGTTTTGTGCCACGTCGATGTCCACGCTGGCACCGATCCCCCATGTCATTGAGATAGAGGAAAATAACCAGTTAAAAAGAAATAAACCGCTCGGTTTATTTGAAATCTGACCACTGGGTCTCACTGGACATAGAGATTGAACTGAGAAAGAGGAGAACGGAGAGAAGGGGAAACAGGGGAACGGCCGCGGCGGCTCGGGAGGGCGACGACAACGGTGAAAGACGACGCGGATGGCATGGGCGATGGCCAAAATGGATTGGCGCATCCTCGGAAAGAAGATGGGTAGTGTAATACCCCGAATATCAATTAGAGAGAATATTAATCGGGAGAGGGAAATTAATTAAAATTCAGTTATTCTGAGGGAATTTTGGATCTTGGGCCTCCGACCCAAGCTTGTGCAGCCTTGTGGGCTGGCCATAAGTGGGCTAAGAGGAGGAAGGCACCCCAAAAGCCCAGCCCAAGTCGCCCTCTTCCCCTAACCCTAGCCGCCTATCTCCCCAACTCCCTTGGCCGAACCCCTTCTCCCCTATCTGGCCGCCACTTCCTCTCCTCCCTTGCGCCTCCTCCCTGTCCTGCGCCTCCCATCTCCATCCATTGGTGGTCTTCCCTCCATTGATGCCGGCCAAAGGAAGGAGCAAGAAGCCCCCTTGTGCTGCCAGCCATGGTAGAAGAGAAGAGGAAGATGGAGAGGAAGAGGGGAAGGGGAAGGGGAAGATGAGGGGAGGTCTTCGCGAAGGTTTCAGTAGTGTCCTGTGTCATTCTTGTGGGTAAATTTGTGATCCCCATTAGTTTTGGTATGTCGATCGTATCCATATTGTCTCCATGTGCTAGATGGTAGTTGCTGTGTAGATCGGTTGAATCTATCTATCTGTTGACACGCTGTTTTAAGTTAGATCCGAATAGATTCAGGGATTAGAGTCTCCTAGAGATAGATGGTAATTTTCGTTAGCTTTCTATAAAGTGCTAATTCATAATTTTTGGCTACACGGTTAATTAGTTATGAATTCCGCAAGACCAGATGCTTATTCAGTTTCTAGTTTTGGGCAGCGATCGTAGTTCTGCGAATTTGAGTTTGGAGATGGCTGAATTCGGTTAAATGATCTCCATTAGATATTTATATAATTTTGTGGTAATTCCAGGTAGATAAAATTCATAAAATTTGGACGGATAGAACAAAAGTTATGAATTTTTAAATTATGGCTATATTATGTCCTTCTGTTGTGGACATAAGTGAAAGGTTTGACTGTTTGCAACCATTGTTGCACAGTGGGATTATTTGTTGTAATTTTATTAAGAAAGATATATTTCTGTAGTTTTCAGAAAGCCTTAGAATAATGAGTTTGGTTATGCCAAACAAAAGTTATGAATTTCCCAAGACAGGGATACCGAAGATGACTGAACGGTCTTCAGGATTAAAATCAAATAATTAGAAGTGATAATTTGATCTTTTGGTCACCTAAAGAGTCTTAGATAAGCTTATAAAGATCCCAGGAAAATTGGATTTATGACTTTTGGAGTTTTGAATCAAAAGTTATGAAATTTTCTTTAAGGGTCGACTGTTTGGACAGATTTGGACTGTGGGTGGATATTGGTTAATTTTCGGATTTCGTGTAGGAACGATCGATTTCGTTTTGTGCCATTTCAATGTTATGCTTGTTTGGTTGATGTATAGTATAATTCATGGTTGCTAGGTAGTGGTGAACCCCGGTGCTAGAGCTTCCCGCTGTTGTCTTTCGTCTCACGGTTGAGGCAAGTGCAAGTAGTAATAATGAGTTGCTATATTTCATACTTGATGAATGCCATGGTTTAATGATGATGCTTTATATTTGATAATGTTGATGAGCATTTACACTTTCATGATGAGTTGATATTGTGAGTTCAATTTGCATCATGACATACATTTCTGTGCCTTGGTCTACGTGGTAGCCAAGGGTTTGTTCCTTTGAGGTCCCCGTCATCAGGGGTGAATCCAGCAGTGAGGCTTCGTGAGGCTGAAGCCTCCCCTCCGGCGCTCGAAGCCCCCCACCCCCACCCAACCTCTGGTGGCCATGGCCATGGTTGCCACTTGCCTCAACCAGCTCCGGGCGCAGACAGCGTGACCTCCACAGAAGAAGAAGAGCAACCAAGAACGAGAGGAACAGGACGACGCGTGTGGGCCTTACGGCTGGCGCCCAGCAAAGCCCAGGCCCAAGATTCCGCCGGCTTCCCCACCGGTCCCACACGGCAGTGAGGTAGTCCCACCTCCTCATGTTCCCTCATGTTCCCCCAAATGGCAAATCCCCAATCATTCCCCATCTCCCCCAATCAACCGAGCACGGTGCACCTGACCTGAGGCCTGAGGACAGCGGGCAACAGAGGGATTCGGGGAGCCACCACGACGTGTTGCCGACACCGCGTTGCCACCAGTAGCTGGGTGTGGCCGCGTGGGAGCCCGGAGGAGGAGGACTGGAGTCTGGAGGGCCGCGTGGCGTGAGGAGGGAGCCGGAGGAGGCGAGGCGGGCTGCGGCCGACGCCGAGGAGGCCGAATCTGAGCCACCGAGGGACGCCACTGCCGCCAGAGGAAGCGAGGTCGCGAGGAGGAGGGAAGCCACCGAGGAGGCGATGCCTGATCTGCTCTGCTGAGAGAGTGAGAGGTCATTGGGATTTTGGGCGTGGGAGGAGATGGAGAGGTGATTTGTGAATTGGGATTTTGGACGTGGGAGGCAGTGAGGCATGGTGATTTGGGATTTTTTTTGGCGTGGGCTGCTCACTAGCCACTGCTGAAGTGCCGAACGGCCCGAACTGCCGAGTGCCGACGCTGTGTGATGGTATACTGGTATATACTTTTACTCAATTACTCAATTTGTTAGTAACTAGTAAGTTTGATATAGTGTTGTGGTACACACACACACTCTCTCTCTCTCTCTCTCTCTCTCTCTCTCAATTAGCAGTTAATTCGTAGGTTTGCAATAATGGAAAAACTAACTTTGCGTAATTATATCATAAGATCCTTCCAAGGCATGAAATCTCGCATAATGAATTTGCCTCGTGAAAGTCGTGATTCAAGCTAGCGTCTTAGTGGTATGTTTCTTTTTCTTTTTGCTCTGCTTTTATTCATGTATGAATTTGATTGTACAAGAATACAAAATTATGTTTGTTACAAATTAGTTTAGTCATTCGAGGGTTTTAGCCCACCCTCCTTTTTATTTTGGATTCGCCACTGCCCGTCATGCATTGGACGGGCATAGATCCCCGTCATGCATTGGATGGGCTTGGGTCCCCACACTCATGGTGTGTGGGCATGAGATCCCTGTGCCTGGGGGCACAGGCTTGAGTATGTATCGACAGATACACTACTCGGCATTACCGGTAATTGCAAAGAAGTTAAAGAAAGAGCATTCATGATGTTTACATTGCATTCTTGCATAAGAGATGAATTTATGATTCATTGTTGTTGTTCATAATGGGATTGAGTATCCTCATTGGCTGATTATGATACTATGTTAATTATTGCTGTTGCACTTTGCTGAGTCGTGGACTCACTCTTACTGTGTTGTGCTTTCTAGGTACCTCTCGAGGCAGCGATATGCATGAGAAGGGGTAGATATGGTGCACTTCACACATACACAAACCACAAAGAATAAAATAGCTCCACTTTCTACATTTCATATTCTTGATAATTACTTTAGATTCAGTTTGTGACCATCCTTCGTGGTGGATGTTTTAACTGTGATCATGGATGATCCACTTATGTTCTTAATCCTTAGTTATTTGGTTTCATTTAATTCCATTTGAATGATTAGGAAGTTGGAATTCATTATTCTATCATCCTCGTTATTTTGTTGATCTTGGATACTTTAGATGTACCTATTTGATTATTGACTGCTTTAGCGAAGTAATGTTGGAATGCCTTAGAATAGTTTGATAAAGAGAACGTGTCATGTTTGATTTAAACTCAATTGATAGTTGGAATACTACTTATTGAGTATTTGTAGATTGTGCTAATTTTTTTATAATTAGCCTTATGTCATTCATGAACGAATGATTGCTTGATTGTTGATCAAGTTATTGAAATTAATTGGCTCAGTAGAGTAGTTTGGTAGCATCCTAGGCTCTATGTTGGGCTGGGGTGTTACAGGTAGCTTTATCGAGGGCAAAGCGGCACAGCAGTGGCATTGGCGACGACGGGGCGACAGCCAAGGAGGAGGCGATCGACGGCGGCGGTGCTCCAGTGAAGCTCCAGCGAAGAAGAAGAGAGCATGGGGTAGAACGTGACGCTAGGATTACAATGGTGGGGTTGATGATTGCGGGAGATCACTGACGGCGATGCAATCGATGATGACAGTGGCTCGGGCTAAGAGGAAGAAGATGATCCAATTGCGACGAACGGCTGGAATACTCATAAAAAATGATTTAGGGTAATGCTATAGGCTCTTTGGGAACACAAAGTGGCACAAACGAAATTAAAAATATCTCACCAGAGAGGGAGATGGGGAGGGCGGAGCAGTGGTCGGCTTCGGGGAAGACGACCTTGTGCAGCAGCAACGAGGACACGAGCAACGGTGAGGAGCAGAACTCCCGCGCAAAACATCGGAGTGGGGGGAGGCGGAGATAGTGGAGTCGAGGCGGTGGCTCTCAGTCGAGGGTCTCGGTTCGATGTTAACGAGCTGTTTGACGGTGACGTTGAAGGTGGTTGTGGCGACCCAGCCCGAGCTTCACCTGAGAAGTCTTCCAAGACCTCCCTGGGAGTCCACCAGGATCTCCCAAGAGGTCTAGAGGATCTCTCGGGCAGTCCTCAGGGCCTCCCAGGAGGTCCAGCTGGACCTCCTGGAGGTCCAGGGAACTAGCCCAAGGAGGTCTTAAGACTCAGGACTTCCCCAAGAGCCACGACCAGACTTGAGAGAGGTCCAAAGACCAACACGAGGAGGTCATGGGACTTGAAAAAGTCCTAAATCTCCTGTGTCCGAACTAGTCCCTAGGATCAATGACTAGTTCTCACAGCAATTACAAGTGATAACATACATCCACAAGAGACTTTATTAACAGCAAAGGAGTTGATTACAAAGTTGCTTACAAGCCACAACAGCAAAACAAAATACACAGCGGAAACAAAACCAAGTCCATCCAATACACCACAGGTAATTGGCTGGAGGGCACGACCTAATTGATCTGGTCCTCATCATCCTCAAAGGAGTCCTCTCCTGCTCAATTTATCAAATCAAGCAAGAATGAGCACAATAACCGTGCTCGCAAGTTACACCCGTCAAATAACAGAATGACATGCATACATGGATATCACAAGGGAGAGCTTATATGGTTAACTTGCATAAAGCCATGTTTATTTCCAATTACAAGTAATAAGTTCCAAAGCATTTAGCAATAATTAAATTTCATTTGCAAAGCTTTAAATTTTACAGTTGGATAACATTTATCAACAAAGTGTGAAGGATACCCTCCTTTCACAAGGCTACCCTCCCATAACCAAATGGATAGAAATCCAAAATCAATTTCACAAGTCCTTTGAAAATAAAACTAAGATCTAACTTTGAGTGGCTTTGCTAGCATGTCCATAACCGTGGACACGGCTATTCGAATAGTTTTACACTCTGCAGAGGTTGTACACTTTACCCACATGACATGACTTATCTAGTTTGTTTGGCAACCGTCGATGCCACCTCACACTTCCTTTGGTGAGAGGTCTAGAGCACATGACAAGGCCTTTACAATGCATCAATCCACCGCAGTCCACCCTCGCTAAGGTTTCGCCCCCTTTGGATTACCCATCTACAGGGTTCAGGTCCCCTCTTGCGCCAGGTGGGACTACGAAGGTCGTAACATGACTACCCACTACACCAACAGGATCAACCGCGATGAAGCTTTGCAAATTAGTCGACCAGGTCTCGCCCACACAGGACATGTGGTTGCACGATGGTGGCTAGCAAGATGCGGCTCGCAGATCGGTCATTAACTGGCTTGGGCGGCTACCACAGAACCCTGGGCCTCAACCCTACCCAGGTTGAGCCTGTGCATGGACATGCACCAACCAACCAAACCAACCCGCTTAAGTCCAAATCCATTTGCCATTTCTGTTTTTCCAAAACCATTTGCCAAAACCTCCATGGCAACCCAATGTCATGGCTTTAAAAACACTGGATACTTTGGTCTTATGGTAAAAATAGTTCCCAAATCAAGGTTTTGGTCTAAGTAAAACTAAGCTTACATTTTTCAAATGCCTCTGGTTCTCACTATTGTGAAAACCAGGTTTTTATCTAGGGTGACAATAGATTAGTTCAGTGTCGACAGTGGCCATACAAAGGAATTAGGCATAACTATAAATTTAAAGACAGATATTGAAATATCTAAGTAAAGAAGGCATGCATTATTATTTGAAATGGAACATAAATATGTTGAAATACTGGGTACAACATGGTCAAGGGTGTAACTTGCCTTGCTCAAAGGCACAGGTGTCTTCTTCTTCCTCAAAGAACTCTTGCTCTTGATTGCCTTCATAATCTACGGTGGAAAACAAAACAACTCAAATAGAGCTCAAATAAGATCCAAAGAAACTCCAATAAAACACTGAAATAAAACCAACAGAGAGGCTAGGTGATCAGGGGGAGTCCAAGGAGCTTGCTGGAGGAGGTCCGAAGCCTTAGAGGGGAGGTCCAGAGAACTAGCTGGGAGAGCAAGTGAGTGGAAGTGACGAAAAAGGTAAAGATGAAAGGCTGCTCAAGCTTATATAGTTGGAGCTGCCGAGATTTCCAAGGGTATATGTGTTAAAGAGTTGGTGTGAGGAATGATAGGAGTAGGTAAAAGATGAGACAAAAGATGGCTCAGTGCTGCAAAAATATGGTAGCATTTAATGCGACACAACATGCATTAAATACTTGAAGACTTTCGGGTGCCAAGGACATGGTCAGAGGATAAAGAAAATAGGCGTGACTAACAAATAGGTCCAGTCAAAGCTTAAGGGGGAGGTCCTGTGGAGACCGTGAGGAGATCTCGCAGAGGTTAAGGGAGTCCTGCCCTGCAAGGGGTGGTCTTTGTAAAAAAACCAGAGGTGGTGACCACTAGGGTAGTCTTGACCGGAGGGTGGTCTTTGCAAAAAGACCACAAGGAGGTCTCGACCAAAGGAGGTCACGGCAAACGACAAAAGAGAGGAGGTCGCGACCAGGAGGGTGGTCCTGGCAAAAGACCAAGAGAGTCGTCTTCGCAAAAGACCACAGGGAGGTGGTCTTTGCAGAAAGACTAAATAAGTGATCTTCACAAAAAGACCAGGGAACGAGGAGATCTAGAGGTCAAGGGGTCTAGAGGGCACAATGGTCCAAGGACAAAGAGGTCCAAGGGGCACAGAAAACTTAAGGGAAGATCTGGACGGTCAAGATCAACAAGGGGTGGTCCTGACGGTCAAGATCCAAGGGAAGGAGGTCTGGATGGAGGAGACCCACAGGATGAAGTCCAGATAAGGAGATTCGAGCGGTTCAGATCAACACAAGGGAGGTCTGACCGGTTCAGATGAGATCAAAGGTAATCTGAACGGTCAAGATGACTCAAAGGAGGTCTTGACGGTTGAGATGAATTCAAAGGAGGTCTTAACGGTCAAGATCTAAACAGGAGAGGTCCTGACGGCTTAAGATCTCCAAAGGGGAGGTCTTAACAGTCAAGATCTAAACAAGGGAGGTCCTGACGGCTTAAGATCTCCAAAGGGGAGGTCTTAAAGGTCAAGATCTAAACTAGGGGGGTCTTGACGGCTAAGACCTCCAAAGAGGAGGTCTTAACGGTCAAGATCTAAACAAGGGAGGTCCTGACGGCTAAGATCTCCAAAGGGGAGGTCTTAACGGTCAAGATCTAAATAAGGGGGGGGGGTCCTGACGGCTAAGATCTCCAAAGGGGAGGTCTTAACGGTCAAGATCTAAACAAGGGGGTTCAGCGATAGCGAGATAAGAAGCGGGAGGAGTGGGGGCTGTTGGATTTCAATCGAACGGGCCAAAACAGTTGGGCCATTCGGACCAAGCGAATGAGCCAACAAGATCAAACCGTCCGATGCAGATCGGAGGGTAAAGAGAGGATGAGTCGTTCGGACTGAGCGAACGTGCCAACAAGATCAAACCGTTCAACACAAATCGAACGGTACAAAAGCGATAGAGGTCTGGATCAAGCGAAAGGCTCGAATGGACGCGAGGTAGGTCCAAGTGAACACAGAGGAGGTCCAAATGAACGAGGGGAGATCATAAAGGACACAGGGAGGTCCAAATGAACGAGGGAAGGTCCTAAAGGACAAAGAGAGGTCCAAATAAGTTCAAGGAGCACGGGAAGGTCCAATCACTAGTTTTGAGAGTTTTTGAGAAACGAGAATACCGTAGCTTGGGAGCGGTACCATCGCTCTCCGGTAGTTTTGGTCACTACAAAGCGGTATGGAATTTTCAGAACGCATGCAAAGATCAAAACCAAGGGGAAGTCCAAATGGACATAGAGAGGTTCCAACAGAATAGAGAGTGAGTTTAAATGAACATGAGGGAGGTTTAGACCTGAGGAGGTCTAAGCTAGAGAAGAATCAAAGAGGGAGGTCTAGACCTAAGGAGGTCTGAACCAAAGATAAACAAAACAAGCACAAAAAGGGAGAAATCACCAAAACTCCAACATATCCAACATACCAATAGAGAGTATTTAGTTGAAGTTTGAGTTAGTCAATTGATACCCCTTCTAAAATCTTAAGTTAAGCTTTAAATTCTCATCAAAACAAAATGATTCTTTTTATTTTGAAAAAATCACAAAGACTTCGAAAAACTAGGGTGTTACAGTGGTCTTCTTGGCCTCGTCTAGGAGGCGGATGGTGGCGGTGGGCTCCCACTAGAGCATAGCTACGAGGACGAGGCGATCGATGTGGGCGAGGAGGGGTGGGGACGCGGGGCGGCCGAGGCAGGGTTGAGTGTGAGGGAGTGGAGCCGCTTGTGCGTGTGGCCGTGTGTGAGTAGGAGGGAGTGCGCGGTGAGGAGCGTGGCGATGGAGGAGGTGTAGCTGCAGTTGCAAGGAGGAGGCGGTTGAAGGCCGGGTCGACAGAGAAGACGGTGCGCTCGCCAAAGGCTTCATCAGAGAGAACGTGGTAGAGAAAGAGAGTATGAGGAAGAGGAAAAAGATTATGTGGCAGCTGATGTGGATGCCATGTGGGTCAAAACCATGGTCAAACATACGAAGGGGTAAGATTTATCTAGTATTGAGAGATGGGGGACGTGTTCTACCCGGTTTTACAAATGAGAGACAAAATTTAAACGAGGAGAAGAGTTGAGAGATCAAATATATACTTTTCCTTCTTTGGTATGGTGCCTAGATCTGAAATTGCTTTGTATTGTCGCTTCAATGCCTCGAATAGACTACTGAACTGGGAAAAGTATGACTAATTAATCTCTGGAAAATTAATTTGTAGCTGGAAAATTAATATGTACACTGCTACCTCCCAGAAAGTGTTGCTCCTTCTTTCCATGGCAGCGGGATGCATACTTCCTTGTTTCCTTTGCTTCCAAATATGAATGATTATATGTATTATTTGTGTATGTTCATGGTACAAGAGTCAGTGTATGTTCACTTTCATGGTTAATTTTGCAATGGAAAGCATGATGAAGTAGTTCCTTGCTCAATTTTATTGAACTAAAAGTACGGTATAATGATGTATTAGATGTACAAGGTAGTTCAGTGCCTTGTTGCAGTGTGGGATTCATTTGACAATGAAGCGTTCTATGAGATATGTGCCGCTGAAGTTAAGGTCGGGAATAGGCCAACTGGACATTTGAATCCCAAGGGATACAAGAACCTAGCTGGAAAAATCATGGTAAAGACAGGGAGACTTTGAAGACCAAGTTCTAAATGTGGAAACAATTGAAGCATGTAGCTACTAGTCTAGGTTGGGATGTTGTGAATGGAACAATTGTGGTTCACAATGACTGGTGGGCAGACTAAAGAAGGTACAAACTTGACAAAGTTTTTTCCTCCTTACTTCCCAACATATCCTTGTGCTTACATAGTTTGTCTATTTTTTTTCAGGCCAATTCGAAGTATGCCCAATTTAAGAAAGCACTACTTGATAATGTAAAGGAACTTGATATCATGTTTCTGAATGCTAATGTCACATCTCGATCTGTTGTTATCCCTGGCATACCTGAAGAAGTCACAAATGTAGGAAGTGATGGTTCAGATGATGCTGATGATGATGTGGCCATTCTAGAGGGGACAAATAAGGCAACCGAGAAGGAAACAAAGGGCTTGTGGAAGCGAAAGGCTATTGGTCGTAGCCCAAAGAAGAACTATATGGTTAAGGAAGTTAAGTGTCTAGTGGACCATCTGACTAATAGCAACTCTATGACATCGCATAGGGTTGATCAAGCTGATAATGCGATTGTAGAACACATGCAGATGGATGTCCAATCTGGAGTAAAGGACGGGAGTGATGACCACTTTATTGCATCAAAGCTCTTTATAAAACCTGAATATCAAGCATTGTTTTGGTCCACAGAGACCAATCATGGAAGGGTTGCCTGGCTCAAGAGGATGTATGAAAACTGGAAAAGGAACTAGAAGCTTTTTTTATGTTCTTTTTATCAATGTTTTATGTAATTCCTCTATTTGCGTTGATTATGTTAGACTATACTATTATGTATGTTTGAACTAAGTTCTTGTTTGTTAATGACTGAAATAAATTAATTTGTGATTGTGACCATGTTATATTTGAACTACGTTCATCTTTGTTTATTTTTGAACTAGAATAATTTGTGCTTATGCTACCTTTTTGTTGTAACTGTTTGTTGATGAGTTCATCAAGTGAGAGCGATTGCACATCAACTGAGAGAGACTCCGGTGAGGATGGTGTTTATGCTGGCCAAAGAAACAGAAAGTGGATATCAAGGTGTCTCCAAGCTGAATTAGAGAACAAAAGGAGGAATTTGATGCATTTCCAAGCTGCAACAATTGTTGCTCTTGTAGGTATGCACTACAGTGATACTTACCTACATAAGAAAAAGAACAGTTGTCACTCTTGTAGGTATGCACTACAGTGATACCTACCTAGATAAGAAAAAGAGGGCAGCCACAAGTGTGACCGGGTATCAATGGGTTATGGGTCAACTAAGTAGCAACAAGAAGTGTTACAAAATGTTCCAAATGAATAGGCCTGCATTTTATAAGTTGCATGAAACTTTGGTGAAAAAAATATGGACCGGAATCAACAAGAGAGATGATTCTATAGAAGCTCTATTTATGTTCTTATGGACATGTGGTGATCCTAAATCATTTAGCCAAGTAGAGAACCACTTTGAACGGTCAACTGAAACAATATGTAGGAAGTTCAACGAAGTCTTGGAGTGCATTGAACGCTTAGCTAAATACAACGTGAAACCAAAATATCCCAATTCAGTACAGTGCATCCAAGACTTGAAGATACTCGTTTTGCACCTCACTTCAATAATTGAATTGATGCAATAGATGACACACATATACATGTTGTTGTGCGTAAGGTGGACCCGATTACCCACATCGGTCGCCATGGATATGTTACTCAAAATGTGATAGTTATCTGTGACTTCGACATGAGGTTCACGTTAGTTGTAGCTGGGTGGCCTAGATCTGCACATGATTGTCATGTATTCAATGATTCTCTATCCAAGTATTCAAATTATTTTCCACATCATCCTGAAGGTTTTTTTTTTGTTTTGTGCCATCAATTCTTTTGTCATCCGCTTATTCAAAGTTTGACACTTCATGCTTGTGTGCATGAAAATATTATCTTGTCGACACAGGATACCCTAATCAAAAGGAATATCTAGCTCAATACAAAAGCCATAAGTACCATGTCCCAAAATGGCAACAGGATCAACGACCATGTGGGAAGAGTGGTTCAATTTTTGCCAATCTTTTCTTCGCAATGTGATTGAATGATTATTTGGTGTGTTGAAGATGAAATGGCGAATTTTGTTGAAATTATCAAGTTTTAAAATAAAGAAGTAAAAGAAGATCATAATGGCATGTATGGCGCTTCATAACTTTATTCAAAAAAGCGCTTTAGATGGTCGTATTTTTCGGAGGTGCGATGAGGATAAGGATTACATGCCACAAGTTGCTCAAGAGATCATCATCTGCACGGGTTGGTGAAAACGACACATCAGTGGATGATGGGGATAAGCGTTCTCCTCGTGAATTCATTGCCAACTCTTTGATGGCTAATAAAGAGTAGGAATGTATTTTGCTATGCGATCTTTTGTTGTAGTGTTCGGTTTTTGGATGTGACAGTGGATGTTACACATTTTGTGGCTAGTGTTGATTTGCATAGATAGAATATGCATTTCACCTTCTAAATGTGATTTTTTACATTGCAAAATCTTGCTCAATTGTTCATAACTTAATAAAATAAAGCCGTTTAATCAATATTTCCGCAAAAAGAATCGAAACATCAATATTTACACTAAATCATCATAGAAACAAGCATTCAGATCCCTTAAGTATGTTTAAGACATTTCATCATTCATCCTCAACTGCAGCAGATAGATAACCCAACAAAAAGTCACTATGCCAAACAACATCTTAGAAAAAACTACAACCATTTTTCAGCTCAGAAAGCTAAAAGCAACTTTTCAGAAAAGCTACGACCCCCACCCCACCCCAACAGAGCCATAATATATCGCGTCACGTCCGAATTTTGCGTTTTCTTTTCCTCCTCCAGATTACCTGGTTGTTCCTTTCGAATGTTCCGGGTTAGCTTTGAAACAAACAATGGTGTTGATAAGTTCAATGTTTTTCTGAGAGACGGTGGCCTTTGCATCATCCCGACGGTTGTGTATCGTGGAGGCGTGGACAGAACATCTGCTTTGTGCCAACCTTGCACAGAATAAGGTTTAAGTGATGCTGATAGGTTTTGTAAAGTTTTGATTCTCTTGGAGGAGAAGGATGACACCGGCCTCTATAATTGCACGTTTCATTTTCAACAATAACCGACGAATCGATGCATCTGAGAGTTCACATTTGTCTAGTAATTGAAGTGTGCTTTTGTTTATATCAGCATGTACTGATGCACGTAAATGTCATACTAGCTGTTGTAAATTTCATATACGCCATCCCAAAATATGGAGACTTAAAGAAACATTCCTTACTTTTTTAGACGACACCTAAAGAACGTTTTGGAAGGAAAATTTTCATCATAGCGCTTTTTCGTGGGTACTAGAAAACTCCACAAAATTCCTGGTGTATATACATAATAACACAAAATTATGAATAAGCCAACTTCCAACTTTGCAAAAAATGTCAGAAAAATGTCACTAGAATGACACTAACCAAGGCCATTTGACAAGTGCCCCCGAGGCAATGAATTGAATGCAATTATGGAAAATTGTTTTGGAATGGTCCACTACTCCTTTCTTAGAAACGCATTGAATTGAAGGATGTTCAGTATGAACATCTGAAATTCGTCTTGAGCTGAAGGAAAGCTACATCTGGCTCTGGGCCAAGTGCACGAGACGGCGGGAGTGCGGGACCCAGTCACCCAGACCTGTACAGCCACGCCTTCCCCAGTTCGCGGGCCCAACTAACCGAATCAACAAAACACAAACAGCCTAATACTAATCCTGTACTGTCTGCAGCTCCATTGACCCGCACCAAAATGCCGAAATCGTTCACCTTACGGCATTATGGTTCAATTTTTCTTTGAAACTGACTGTGTTTGAATGTTTAGTTCATATACTAACTCTTATGTTTTTTTTTAAAAAAAACCCTTATTTGAATGGCACTCACATGTACACAAAAATAGATAATGCACGTTCGTAATCCAAAATTAATTTATACGCCTTTTTCAATGAAAACAATAGACGGATCAGATTTAACACAGCGAGCAACACCGCAAATCGCCAAATCCAACGCTGCTGCCTAAGAATTAACGCAAGCGAGTGTGAGAGCAACCACTCCGCCCAAAGTGGTCAGTTACTTAAGCAGTTAAGCCCACCACTTTTACCAAAACGCCCACCTCCCCTGCCCCCTTTTTCCCGAACCCACCCTCCAATCCCCGATTCAAACCGTCGACGCCGTCGACGCGTGACTCCTCAGCGGCGGCCTGACCACCCACTCCCACTCGTCGCGTCGCCGGAGATTGCATTCACGCACCCTCCCCTCCCCTCGCCGAGGCCCCAAAGCCAGCCGCTTCTGGCCGTCGTCCACTCGGCGGCGGCGGCGGCGATCTCGCGCCGGTCCGAAGGTGGCGAATTCCGGCGCGAGATGCCGCGATCCCAGGAGTGATGTGCGTATCGGAGCATGGGTGTGATCCCGCCAGGCGGTAGCAGCAGGCGGCGGACGAGGAGCGAGAGCTGCGGCCATGGCGATTTACATCGCGCGGGAGGCTTCCAAGGTCTCGATTCGTTGGTACCTGCGGGTTTGCCCCCATTCCCATATTCTAGGTATCGTTTGTGAAGCTTTTTTCGATTGGTGTCTGTGCAGCTATTGAGGAAGGTGAGCGCGGAGACGTCGTTGGAGCTGCAGCTTCTGCTCGAGAAGTGGCGCTTGCTCCTTGCCGGATTGGTGTTTCAGGTGAGCCTCCCAATTCATTTCGTTAGATTTTGTCTTCCGTGTGTACAATTACCAGATTGTGGTGTGCTTTGTTAGTTGGCACTGCTATTTTCTGGGTGTTTCAATATTTTCATGTCGCAGATGGTTCACCCCTTTTCTTTTACATTTTTAGTTAGCCCTGTATTGTATAATTGCTGCTAATTTTAGTGTTGGATTTGGGGTCTGGTACGAATCCTTTGATGAGTTTGTCTTGAGGTATGGTTGATTGAACTAAGTGTGCTAAATTATACCTCAGTTTGTGCTAAGGCAGTGGCTCAGTGAACCTTTGCACGAGCACTATCTGTTTGTACATTTATATGCATGTCGATTTGTTGTTGATCAGGAGGAGAGTATCGGAGAAGGATGTATAGCGTGAAATTTGTTCTGTGATGTGCGTTCTGTATATACAACATTAAGACTTAAGAGCTTGTGAGATATGCTGCATGTTGTGTACAATAGCTGCAAATTCACATGGAAAGTATATACGGTATTAAGATTTAAGAGCTTATGAGATTTGTTGCATGTTGCGTGCAATAGCTGTAAATTCGCACGGAAAGTAGTAGAAGCGCGGGCAAGCTCTTTATTCAAATGTTGGTTGAGCTGGAGCCAAGGTCAAAAGCAATACATCTTGATACATGTGGTGTTGTTGGACTAAATTGTCACCTTGTGTCTTCTCCGCTAGTTTCCCTGCATTGAGACAACTAGCACGTTGGTGCCCCCCTGTGAATATGTTAGATAAATTGCCTCTTATGTTTGTGTAGATTTTGCAAGTCTTAATTTATGTCTTGAATTCTTTCAAAATTTTTGCCACACTAGCTGTCCAGTTACTTCGACATTTCTTCTCGTGCATGAAGTCTCCTTCAAGCTATTATTGTTCTGCATGTAATCATGCTCATGCGGACAATGTAGTTGTAGACTGTTATCAATGACTTTTCTGATAATGCTCTGGATATCCATGCAAGAATCGTCAGTGTTCTTTCCTGCTTTTAATTGTAACGGTACCCCTAGAATTATTAGGAAACAAAAACAGCATCTCTAGACTTCATGAGAGATGCTGCACACATAACATCCTTTGGCTAGCTTGACTTAAAATGTAGGAGATGCATGCACCCCAACTAAAGTGTTGCCTATCTCTCGACACTTCAATTAAATTGCACAACAATATTCTTTGACATCTCTTATAACTTTGGGTAATGCGCCTTTTGCTATATCCATGCCTGAGATGTCCTGGCTATCTGCCTCAACTGCTAATATAAGTTCTCTCCTCCTTGTAATTTATTCAGGTTCTCTTTTTTATAGAGTGGAAAAATCCTAATTTCTGGCTTTTCATTATTCTTCATCGTCTTCTAAAATTTACTTATTAACATATTTTTATCAGTTCGTTAATGGATGATTTTGGAGATTCATGCAATCGTTTTACCTATAATTAGTACGTTCATGGACTGGCTGCTCATGGAGTACATTACTTGCATCGGCCTGGGCCACTACTTCAGGACTTGGGATTTATGGCCCTTCCGGTATGCCATCTACATATAGTTCAGTTCATATCATGTAAGAATACTTGGTACTGCTTTTTTTCTGCCACTAACGACACTTCCTCATATCTTTAGGAGCTCGGGCAAGACAAAGGTTATCTTAGTGAGAGTGTATTCACTTTCATCTTCATTTCCTTTCTGTTGGTAGGTGACCCACTTGCGTCTCTACTTGTTGGTTATTGTTACGAAGAGTGTCTGCATATTTTATAACGTCCTTTTCTTTTTATACTGGGATAAGTTGACTCGGGATCTGAACAAGTAAAAATGTAAATGAAAGATCCAAAGGCTAGTATTGAGAAGTAACCAACACAGTTTGAAGGCAATCTCATTGAGAATAAATATGAGAAGTGATGCTTATCTAGGTTGATATGTTAAACTTACATAATTTATATCAGTGGGATTATGCGGCATGAAGACAATGTGTCAGTGGATTTCTGTCTGATAAATTATTGGCATCTTCAATATGAACTAATATATTTGGTGATTTGTAGCTTCCATTTAGTGAGTAATTTTTAGGTTTTTTTGGTTGGGTACTATAAGTTTTTCTTGAATTTGCCATAATGCCATCTCTAATGCAAACAAAATTCTTTTTGATGATATTTGCTACACCATTTTCTTGTAAGATTAGGATGTCGCATTGGTCAAATATACTTCTTTGTGATGGATTATACCCAAGTCATTTCTGTACTTCGCTCCTCTCTGCATCTTTCACAGAATTTTCTTACTGATGCTAGTTTCTTATAATGCTCGATCATATATTAGGATTATGAGCTTTGACAATTTATTCATGGCATTGCAGTGGAGTTTTCACCCTTTTATTTATCATAGCAAACGTTTCTACACTGTTTTACTCTGGCGCAGAGTTCTGGCCTTTTTAGTCGTAAGTGCGGTTGTCCTAAGTCTTAACTTCTATGTGTATATAATTATATGCACGTTGCAACAAGTGATCCTTTTTCTCCGTCCAGGCTTCGCAGTTTTTGCGGATTATTACATTCTATTCCACTCAGCTTCCTGGTCCAAATTACCACTGTCATGAGGTAACCTTAAGTTCTCATTATACTGTCACTCATGAGAGCATGTCATGAAGGCCTACTGAATCCATTTACCTTTGCTTTTGTAGGGCTCGAAACTGGCCACTCTTCCACCACCCAATAATGTACTTGAAGTGCTCTTGATCAACTGTAAGCCTTTCATTTGTTGGGTTGGCTGTTGTGGGTGGAATGTTCTCTTGATTTTCAAATTGTTCTTTGCAGTTCCTCATGGAATGCTTTTTGGTTGTGGTGATCTGATATTTTCGTCTCACATGATCTTTACTCTTGTTTTCGTGCGTACATACCATAAATATGGATCAAACAGGTATTGAAATCTAGTGCGTGTGCTCATGTGTCTCTGTGGGTGTCTGCATTTGTAATTTGTGGGTTAAAATTTTCTTTTAGTTGCGTGCCAACTTGGTACCCTAATCACATGCTCTAGTCTCACTGGTGGATGTTGTTTTTCTAGGTCGATTAAGCTCTTTGCTTGGCTGATGGCTATAATTCAGAGTCTTCTTATAATTGCTTCTCACAAGCACTACACCGTGGATGTTGTTGCTGCTTGGTAGGATAAAATTAAAAAATTCCATTGATATGAATTATCTTGCAGTGGCATCTGCCTTCCTTTTGACACTCTTGTCCCGCAGGTATACTGTCAATTTGGTCGTATTCTTTGTTGACAAGAAGCTGCCAGGTACCCCTCTTTTAGCCTCATGGAATCATATAGAATTTTCAGTATGATGCATTTTGTAACAAGTTTTGCTGTCAATTCCGCAGAAATGCCGGATCGTACAAGTGGATTATCTTTGCTTCCAGTAAGTGCAAAAGATAAAGATGGCAGGATGAAGGGAGAGCTTCATAAGCTTGAGAAGGACAACAAAATGAAGGATGAGTTCCATAAGTTGTTAAATGGAAACACTGTTGATTCCACTGATCGGGTACTATAGAGCATTTATCAACCACCCCGCGTTTTCTAGGTTTCTAGTTTGATGCACACATATGTAGTTCAATTACATTTTCGGTATATTTTCTATAAACATCAAATATATCACAATGCCTTTGTAGTCCAATTACAACATAACCTCAAATCATCATATGCTGGGAGTTCGTATGTAGATTGTAGTATTGTACACATGTAGCTCTTTTGCCATTTTCCTAACGTATCTGTTCCTTTCCCTAATGTATCTGTTCTTTATTATTCCAGCGACAACGGGTGCAGATGAACGGAAAGCATGGCGAAGACAACAACCACACACTCTCTGATGCCACTCCCAATGGTACATGATCAGCTGCTTTTATCGGGTGCTTGTCTTTCACGTCGACAGGGGAATCTGCTGCCGGGGGGTGGAGTTGCCTGGACCTCTGTATGATGAAAGCCTTCTCAGGCTGCCTGCCGCAGCATTTTCTTCTGCCCTCCTATGGTAGTAGTATATGGTCACAAATGAATGGGTGCAGGCGCGGGCTGCAGTAGCGATAGAAACTGTAAAAGAATCAGAATCTCGCGGCTTTGCTTTTCTCAGTCTGCTGCTACAGTTATGCATCCTATTATCGAATCTCTAGCCATCTACCCTCACCGTTTAGAATTTGGGATGACCCTCTCAAATTGATATGAGAAACAAAACTTGATCTCGCTGTATATATTGATGACGCCATTGCTTTCTCTTGTCATGGATAAGTCATGCCGATTGGTCATACTGGTCGTTCTTGCTTGTGATTTGTGACGCGTTTGGCACCTTTGAGTGTTCATCCGGGCAGGTCGAATAGCGTGCGTGCGTGACGATAGGCCACCGGGTTCACGAGAGACGGGTGCCTCACGGACATGGCGCTCTAAAGCAAAAGCGCTCGTCTGCGCGTGCGACGAAGGGATTAGTAAAGTAAGCGCACGCATCCGTGCCGTTGCGTGTACGATTGGAGCGTGCGTCGATCGACTCGTTTTGCTGCGTCAATCGGTCCATGTGCAGCGGCTAAGGCTCATGGCCCGAGTGCACGGAATGGCATGTACAGCTTGTGGAGCGACAAGCGGCTGTTCAGCTGATGGCTCTGCTATTTGCTGTCATGGGACGTGCAAGAGACAGCACGATGGCAAACATACGGACTTGAGTTCATCTGAAGAAGCGGTTTCTGGATTTGTACTACTAATTTATTTGCCTTTACAAACGGCGCCAACATGAAGAATACCCTCAATTAACTGCGTATTATTGCGTCCTCCTTGAATCCCGCAAGCTGCATGTTACTCTCTGCACTCCCACGCACGTTCTGCGATTACCCCGATACCAACCTTGGTCATTTAAACTAGCAAAATCTCTCAACTGATGTTACCTGGGTGCGTCGCCAATTTCTTCTTGGACAAAACGATTCCATCAGGCAGCAGCTAAGGGTATGTACAATGGTATAGACAGCTGCTGTCTATAGTAACTCTTCATATCACCTATAGATAATACTAATAATGACTCATACAATGATACAAACAGTTTCTGTCTTTTTAGTTGTCTTTATAGAACACACAATCTTTTAATGTCTTTCTTGTTTCTGGTGCTATAGTCGGCTACAGGATTGTAGACAGCATCTTTCTCTCTCTTCATTCTCTTTTATTCATATCAGCAAAAATCCTACGTGACAGTGATTATAGACGGCTGACATAAACCCATTGCACATGTTCTAATATATAGGGTAAACAAGGCGCAGTCCCATGAAGATTGTTCACAAGCCGGAATCCTACAACTACAAGGAATTATGGAGGATTCGTATATTGTTTCCTACAAAATCAAGTGAAATTTCTGTCTACCACACAAGTCCTTACCTTGCATTCTGCAGTTCCACATTTCCCGAGAAATGTGGAACTGCAGAATGCAAGGTAAGGACTTGTGTGGTAGACAGAAATTCTCGGTTGTCTTATTGGGATTTGAACAACAAACCAGATAGAGGTCCCGGTGGGTGAGAAATCGCGGATAGTTGATCAGATATTCAGATGGCCCGAGTGTATGGAACATGTGCCTTTTGAATTGCAAGGAAAACTTAAGCAGATTGACAACATTTAATAAGCACATTAGCCAAAAAAAAACTTCAAACCATGCATTAAGGGGCTGTTTGGTTGCCCGCATCCGGCCCAGCCTGGTCCACGGGATGCAGTGGGATGTTGATTGGTTGCCTGTATCCGTGCATGGGCTTGGCCCGTGGAGTGCAGCGGAGCTCGGCTACGGAGAAACAAAAATTTCCGTCGTTTCTTGTGAGCTAGGCCCGCTTGGGCGCACATAAGACGCTAGGGTCACCAACATGTACGCAAATACCCACTCACCTCTTCCCTTTACACCTTTGCTCCTCTCTTGCGCCTCCATCCACGCATGGCCGATGGTGTTGTGCCGTGGTCCTCGTCGAGATCCATCCACGCATGGTCGGCGACAGGATCAATGTCACGATCCCAAAGCCATCAGAGCTTGGAACTGTTGTTGCCTTGCCGCCGAAGTCCTGGAGTCATTCGTGCTCGGATCTGCCGCTACACTACTATCGCAATCCAAGTGGTACATGTGTTGCTCCGATGATGGTGAGGTGGCGGCCGCAATAGACGACATGGAGGATGGGAAGCTCTTAGTGGCTGGTGTCGCAAAGGTATGAGCCGGATGGGCTCCTAAGGTTCAAACAGAGCACGGGGTGGTCGCTGCTGCAATTGTGCTTCGGCGGCCACACCAAGATCTTTGGATTTTTTTTTAAGGAAGAGCTTATGATATGAAAGCCTAATGAAGTGTAGCAACCCCATCAATCCTGCTGCCAACCTGCATTGCTTCCACGATGTCACCCTCACAATTGTGGATTGTGGCATGATTTGAAGATGAATTGAATTTTGTTTTATGCTATTTTCTTCGATTCCTTCACCAATTTGGAGTGTTGAGGGTATAAGGATGGAGAATCAGAGTTTGCATTTTGTCAATATCTTTTTTTCATTCTTCAGTTTGTTGTTGGAGAATCATAGTTTAATTTCCATCTTATTCTTTGATTTCACAGGATGAGTGGTATCAGCAGTGTAATAGTGGTAATCTTACCATGTGTAGTGCAAGATCATCATATCAACTTGATCAGACAACCAAACAACTTCCCTACTCAACCGGGCTATTCATATATAAGCAACCAAACAACATCACGTTGCATCACCAGAGTTAGGCTAAGTGAGCCAGGCTCACAAATACGGGCCAGGCCACGACGTTCGGACAACCAAACACGCCCTAAGCGGCGAAGCATGTGAGGTTTATCCATTCTCTGCTCTCATCTCCACCATCGATTACAAATGTGCACCATGTCCCAATCTTTACCGAATAGCCCGTCCTTTTTTGCTGGATGTAATACCACGAACTTTCAACAAAATTAACACCATCCTTCAAGTGACCAGCTCTCTTCAAATTTTCGATTCAGTTCAGCCCAGCCGTGCTTTTTTCACATTTTTCTGATACTGGCCAGTATTTTACCAGTAATAATGGCTTTGAAGCTTTTATTAAGACCTCTATGCAACAAGGCTCAGCCAGGGACATTAAAGTGAAAGAGCCAAGATATAACAAAAGCAAACACCATGCAGGCAAGGAGGAAGTTGAGAAACCGGTGCCCTTGCCAAAACCTCCGTGGCTCATTAGCTGGTGCTTGTGCAGCTGCAGTGTTGCCTGATTCATTCCACTGCTCGATGAACTCCGCATCACCAAAACCTACCACATTGCATGCAGTTGAGCCACAAATTTCGCAGATCCTACGACAAGGAAACAAAGGATGGGGCTTTTTAATTTCTCCACATTCAAGTTGCAAAACCACAAAACGAAGTTATTTTCATGTGTCGGTTCTACATGCGCAATGGATGATTTCAAGAGCATGGATAAAAATGAGAAATATGGTGCATCTTATGCAGCTTACCATATGTAATTCAATATGATCCTTTTTACACCTGGTGCCTTCATCTTCATTTTTCTTCGCACTTCATTTTTACTACTACTACTGTCAAAGAGAATTCTCATACTCTAGCTAATTAGCATTCGTTGTCAGGTAAAAGAGCAGTATTTTGCCACTCGCAGAAACAATAAGTTGAATTAATCAGCTTGTGAACAATGTTTAATACTGAAAAGTGCAGCTGCTTAACCTTCTTAAATGAATTGCAACCTTTGCTCATTTCTGGAAATCTCAACCTTCTTAAATGAATTGCAAGAGAAACCTTTCTGTGGTAGAACCTCCACTCGGAAACCCCCCTTTTCCTCCAACACTCAACCTTAATCACTTAATGCAGTGAGTTTCAGTGAGGTATGATTGTTGGTCACAATTTCCATGAAGAAGTACATTCTTTTAGTGGAAGGTGACACAAAGGCATGCCATACAGGTCAAACAGAAAAAGGTCAACAACACTGCCAGTTTCGGAGATCAAGAAAAGGCAGACCGAAAGAAGGAATCCGACTTTATCCTCTCCAATGTTCTATCATATTGGATTCCTAAGCCTTCCCTATATCCTACTAGTTAATCATACTCCACTTTACCGTTTCCTCTCTCATCTCCTTGTAACATTTATCACCTACCTAAATAAAGAAAAAAAAAAGAACACTAGGTCCTGCTAAAGATTCCTTAATCATGTGTTCATACACCCAAGTGCGTTATCTTTCACAAAGGCGTCTATCCTAAACAAACAATGGCAGGTTTGCAGTTTCACCGAACTCACGACACAGTAAAATATTTTCATTCGAGTTGTGTATAACATGAACACATAATGGTAACTATCCGTAGTGAATTATGGAATTAGCAGCAGCTGAGCTTACTTGTTGCCCCTGATCTTGAACCAGGTCTCGGCACACTGCTTGTGGGCGCAGGAGAGGTCGTCCTTGCAGGAGCAGCCGAGCACGATGCCGGCGCCAGACTCGGCGGCGGCGCTCTCGAGGCCGAGGTGGCAGATGCGGCAGTTCCTCTCGGCCTTGTCGGGGCTGGCCTTGGTGATCTCGGCCAGCCCGGCCTCCAGGTCGACGTCGTCCAGGGAGCACTCCGACACGCACGACTTCCTGCCGCGCCCGGCCGCGCCCTCGCCTTCCCCATCCCCGGCGCCGGCGCCGGAGCGGACGGACGCGCACGTCGAGATGTAGTCATCGAGGGCGGCGGAGTCCTGGCGGGAGTGCGAGTGCCACGACCGGTCCTCCGCGTCCGAGAAGCACTGGCTCCCCTCCTCGTCCGGGCTCTCCTCCGGGAGCCGCCTCCCGCCGCCGCTGTCGAGGCCGCCCCACTCCACGCCAGGCTCGGCAGCGGCAGCGATCGCCGGTTGCTCGCTGCTGTTCACCATTACTCCCACGAAAAGAACACTAAGAAACCCACAAAAAAACCAATTCAAGATAAGGAAACGAATCACTTAAATTGCTCCTCCGGCAGCAAATCCCGACAAGAGCAAATAAGGAAGCAAGCAAACAAGAAACGCCGAAAGCGCGCACTAAATACCACTCTTGCAGTTGCAGGCCACTCCAAAGCCCGCGCCCAAGAACCCAGAGCTGCCACCCACAACACAATGCGGCTGATCACGAGAAGCAGCGACGCGAGAAGAATCCAAAGCGGCTATAGTCTAAGCTCTAAACGAGAACGGAAATATGTTCCTACCGACGAGGCATCAGGTGGCTAAAAGATTGGATTTTTAAGCGGTTTCTTGATCCATAGCTGCAGAGCGCAGCAGGTAAACCAAAAGAGGTGTGTGAGAGAGAGATGGAAACAATAGACTTTGGAATTCCAAAACCGAAAGAGTTAGGCGAAAGAGAGAAGGGGAAAAGAAAAGACTTGCCGCGCTTGTCGGGGAGGGGGAGAGAGGAGGAGAAGAGACGCAGTCGAAATGGTGTGTGATGTGTCAATGTCATCCCTCTGTTTGGGGTCGTAGTTGTAGTCTAGTAGAAGGGGGAAGACTGTGTCATGTAATTTGTTTTGATTTGGATTGGAAGGGAAAACATTGGATGTGCACAACCTTTTGGCTTCAAAAATCCGTTTGAAACGCGGCAATTTTCTCCGATTACTGCCTGAATTAAATTGCTTTCTATAAAATTCCTACAAAATTGTTGTAAAATTACAATGTTCCAAATGGGACCTACGGTTGATCATATAACTGTTGAAATTAAGCGGGCTTTGGCCAATCCTTTATCAATAATTCCTAAAAAAATCATAAAGGTTCACTCATGCATGGTGATATGTGAGACACTTTAGTACCATGTTGCTAGCCAAGGTGGAGAGACACCACCTTATGTCTAGCCTTGATAAAGCAAGAGAAAGGAGGAGAAAGTAGGACTATCTGGCGCTCGCCGCCAAGGCAGAGCCGTGGCAGCATAGCGTCTTGCGTGATTGGTGCGATCGTTCCGGGTTCGGCCGTGAGTCCAAACGGAAACGCTTTAATTACGCGACGAATTAATTGTGATTAATGAGCTTTAATCTGATTGCGGTTTCCTAATCTGAGATCGGTTTCTTGAGTGCTATTCCGTCCCTGCGCCCGGCGTGCACCGGTGGTGGGGAGAGCAGATCTCCAGAACCATCGTTCTTGCGATCCTGTACGTAAGAAGGTGAATCAGGTTTTTGAGAAGTCGCGGTTCCCTGCACCGTCCACATCGGCATCTTCTTCATCGGTGACGTCCTCTCCTCCGTCTCTACGACACTCTTCGTTTCGTATCGGTAACATCTAGTACTCCGCACTTACTTCTAATTGTCATACGTTCTGTTGTTGATATATGTTATGTTGTTCATATTGCTTATCTTCATTGTTTATCTTCTGGACATGTTTAGTTCTCATGTTATTTTTGTAGTCATAATTTATTTGCGGAATTATGTAATCACCAAAGTGCTAAATAATCTAACAATAACTCTTGTTGTCTAAGTTTGATCCGCTGTAGTTACGTCGTTCAGGATTGGTGGAGGAAAAAGAGCTCTGAGGGGAACAATTCAATTCTTGATTATACGAGTTATGTTCTTACTTTTAAGCCTCATTTGGAATGCATGATTTTTTTCCCCCGATTTATACGGGAATTGGACTATTTTTTGTGACATTTTCCGTGAAATTTCTGTAAAATTCATGTGTTTTAAACTGGGTTTAATCAAACATTAAGGTATGATAAAGTGGAGTTGGTGAAAAAAAAATGTTTTGGTCCGGCCATTGATTATCAACAATGTCAAATGATGTACTCGTGTGCATTTGTCGGTGTCCAACGGGTAACTGGTACAGAAATATAGCCTAGCGTGGGTTGTATTTGTTCTGTAATATAGACATACACTGAATTTAAAGAAAATGCCTGCACTAGTGCCTGGTTGTAAAGCTGATGCAAGGACGTCTAAAACAAAATATAGCATGACACTTAAAATGCACGAAAACACCCTTAAGAAAAGGATGTCACACAACAAGGATACAAATGTACCAAAAGAAAATGGAAGTACATCTCTTTTCGTTTTGTTCTCTTAACTTTTTTCTGTCACTTGTATACGAACTTTTTTATTATTTAACCTTTTTTTAATTTTTATTTTAAAGTTAACCTCCGCGCATTTTATTTCTAATTCTGACCTCTTTGGTCACGTCACCACCCGTGGCGTGACAAAACAATGCTGTCACGCCACAGGATAAGTCCTCAAAATAGCATTTTTAGTTACGTCACTGGTCTTGGCGTGACCAAACAACACTGTCACGCTACGAGTGGTGGCGTGACAAGAGCTTACCCCAGATACGGGCTGACGTGACAGCGTTATTTTGTTATGCCACCATCCGTGGCGTGACCAAAGAGATCAGAATTGAAAATAAAATGCGTCGGAGGTTAACTTTAAAATAAAATTAAAAAAAAGGATTAACTAATAACAAAAATTCCTTGTATACTAGGTAGCCCTTACGGTGCTAATGCTATATTTTTTCTAATGTATGCCAAGATTTTATCAATTAATTATAAACTGTTACTAAAATGTAAACCACACTAAAGACACGTCATTTTAGAGGTTTTGCAGGTCAGACACTTACCCCAGTGTATGGAGCTAAGCTAGCCACCAAGGCAACCCTAGCACGTTTGCATGAATTTCCTTTTTCACGCTCACCTGCACTAAATCTCTTTTGTTCACTTCACCTAATCTGCTGACCATAAGTCATTGCGCTAAAAGGCATTACCCGTTGACAAGGGAACCCATCATCACCTGGACTGCACGAAGCTTTGCTCTCTCTGAAGGCACGTCATTCTAGAGGATTTGCAAGTCAGCCCTTACCCCAGTCCCAGTTATGGAGCTAATCTAGCCACCAAGGCAACCCTAGCACGTTTGCATGAATTTCCTTTTTCACGTTCACCTGCACTAAGGACATATATAATGGTATAGACAGTTGTCGTCTATAGCAACTCTATATATCACCTGTAGACAGCACTAAAGACAACTCATACTGTTAGAGATATATGTCTAAGTGTGTTATTCCCCATTGTTATGAGGGGTTATGTGCATATTCACCACCTGTATTTTGTGTATTTATACTGGCCCATTGGCCTCATATTGAATACAAGCACTATTCATAACATGGTATCAGAGCCAAACTAGGGTTAGGGTTTCTCACGTGTCTCACGTGACAAGCGCCGGCCTCCTCAGCCGCCGGTTGCCGCTCGCCGCCCCGTTGCCTCTGCTCCTGTGCTTCGTGGTCGCCTCGTCGGCCTCTCCGCCCGATCCGTCTACTCGGTCGCTCTTCGACGGATCCGACCGCAGCTTCATCGTCGGTCGCCGCGTGTTCTTTGGATCCACGCGCCTCGTCGCGCGCCGGATCCACCGCATCGCGTTGCCGCGACGCTGCCGCAGAGCCGCCAGGCATGCCGCCGAACGCGTGCCGTGTTGCCCCACGCGCGCCGAGTCGCTTCGAGGCCGCCGCCGCCGCTTGAGTGCCTCCGCCGCCGCCGACGCGTGCCTCCGCCGCCGGATGCGCGCCGCCGCGTTTCGCGTCGCCCGGCCGCTGGTCGTGCCGCCGCGTGCTCGAGCTCTTCACATCGCCGCCGCCGCTGCCGAGACTCGGAAACCCTAGTTCCCCGCCGGATTAACAGTAGAACTGTTTTGCCGTGGCGAGCGGTTTTCATTTAAGTCGGCGGCAAAAAACGTCGCTCTAACCGCCGTGCGTCGGCCCAACAATACTGTTAGACTTCCGTTGCCTTGGTCGCCGCGCCGTCGGCGTCGCCTACCAATAAGTCTTGTTTCTCTCCTCATTGCCGGTGATCTTCGATGGTGTTAATTACACCGACTTCGTGTCTCACATGCGCATCCACATGCGTGGTCTTCGTCTCTGGGGCGTCCTCTCTGGCGATGTCGTCTACCCACCTTGCCCTACTCCGACGTGAACCCTCGCTGTCGCGCGCCCCGACAAATGACAAAAAGGTCTTCTTGAGGCCGTTCAGCGCTTGCGATGATGAGGTGCCTCTGCCTACCAAGAGGCTCGATTCCTACAGGATCGACCGACCGCTTACACTCGGGTGACGACGACGACGGCGCCATTCTTCTTTGTCTTCATCGCCGATATCGGCCTCGGTTTTCTTCGAGGTTGTGGGACTCTCTTGGCTTTCGGATGTGGACTCACCTTCGTCGGTAATTCTGAGCCCTCTGGTGATGCCACAGCACTGTCCGTGGTCCGCCAGAACACTCTCTTCAGCAGGTGATGCTATGTTGACGCTTTTACGCTTAGAGCTCTGTTGTCTAGCGTCACCGGACTCTCTCGCGACTTGGCCGCCGCTCCTATCCGTGTTGCTGGTATGCGTCTTGACGACAGGAGTTTCAAAGAGTCTCACGAGTTCCTTACTACGCCGTCCCCGAAGTTCGAGTAGGCGTGCCCGCTTCTTGCACGCCACCTCGTGTCACTCTCTGGAGGCTCTTCTTGAGATCTGCGGAGGAGACTCGCCTAATCGTCTTTGGTGCGATGCCACTCCCTCTGTGCTTTCGCCACTTGTTCACTGCTACATGCCTCCTCCAGTGGCCGCCACAGTGGTGGTGGCCGCCTTCATCCGGAGGTGGTCGTCTCACTACTCCTCTGCGACAAGGTCGGCCACATTGAGTCCTGGTGCTATAAGAAGAAGCGGCATCTTTCACGCCGTTCTTCTCATCGCACCGGTGCTTCTACATCGACGTCTGCATCGACTCCTTCAGTTCTCTCTCACCGGCGAGAGATAGCCAGACTTCGACGCCTGCTTGCCGCTTGAGTTCTCCTCGGCAGTTTTGCGGGTTACGCTCGACTCTTGAACCGAGAAAGCACCTCTACACGGTCGGTACCTCCCGTGGATTCTTGATTCTGGAGCATCTTTTCACATGACTTCTGATGCTTCCACTCTGTCCTTTATTACACCTCTTGATTCTCCTGTTAGTGTTCGTACTGCTGATGGTACCTCTCTTTCTGTCTCTGATCGATGACCTCTTAGCAACTCATCCTTTCATGTTCCTTCTGTTGCTCATGTTCCTCGCCTTACCATGCAGCTTCTTTCTGCTGGCGGACATCGATTTTGGTTGTCGGGTCATTCTCGACTCTGACTCTTGTTGTGTTCAGGACCGCCACACGGGAGCTTAACACATACAATGATATAGACGGATATTGTCTTTTTAGTTATCTTTATAGAACACACAATCTTTTAATGCTTGTCTTGTTTTTTGTGCTATAGTCAGCTATAGGATTGTAGACAGCGTCTTTCTCTTTCTTTATTCTCTTTCATTCACGTCAGCAAAAATTCTACACGGCAATAATTATAGACGACTGACATAAACTCACTATACATGCTCTAAATCTTTTTTGTTCACTTCACCTAATCTCCTAATCATAAATGCTAAAAGGCATTACCCTTTGACCAGGGAGCCCATCGTCACCTGGACTGGACGAAGCTTTCAGTGAATCAGAAATTCACCTTTGGCACTTGGCGCCACCACCATCCTGGGCTCCAAGCTACCAAGTTTTTAGGTGTATTTAGCATCTTTTTAAAACAAAACATCTTTATAAACAAAATAAAAAAAATAACATTTCTACCGTGCGATCTAAGACCGTGGCAAACAACGTGCCGTGCTCCCAGATTACAGCGTATGGTCTGTCGTGCACCCAGTCAGCGGTAGAATAGCAACGGTCATTGACAGGTAGTCTGCGCACGTTCCTGTTGCTTATTGGGTGCACGATAGGCCATATGCCATAATCTGAGAGTACGACATACCATATGTCGTGATCTGGGAGCGTAACACGCCGCTTGTTGTGGTCTAAAATCACGGCACATAGCTTTCCGTGGCAAAATCACTTGGTAAATATACTATTTTCGTTATTCCGTTTGTGATGCTAGTTTTGCTACTTCTTTGAAAAACGTGGCATTTTAGCCTAAGACTGTTACACTACCACCACCATTGTCTCTCAACCACGACATGATTTGACACGAGATGTTTCGGTCGGGCGCGCTCGGAATCCTCTTTTTTGCCGCACCTTTCCCTATCTGCTTTGCCCCAGGAGAGGATAGCTCTGCACTCGCCATCTCTCTCTCATGCATCTTGCCGCCCATCAGATGCTCCCCATCTCCAGCCATCTTTCACGTGATTCCAGCAGCAAAATTCTGAATGCTGGAAGAAACGAAAATATTTAAGACGTATTTTCTTTCTAAAGATATGCCCGTACGGCGAGATGCATAAATGCATTGCCTGATGCTTGACCGGCGGTCAACGGTGCCATATCGAAGGAAACCGCGGCGTGCGGCACACAGGCTTAAGGGTAGATGAACATATGCCGTCAGCTGGTCAGTGTGGCCTGCCAGCCAAATAGATTCAGGCAGGGCAGAACAGATGGCTTGCCGGCCGGCGACGTTTGTTGGTTTTTGTTGGCGAGCAGAGACATTTCCGGCCTGCGCTCAGTTCAGCTTAGAAAATTGGTCTGGTACTTGTCGCTGCATCGGCATATCCACATCGCCACATAATCCAGAAATAGTAGAGAGAGACATTCGTGTCAACTGGCAGGAAAGGTGATACTATCAGACAGTAGTAGTAGTAGTACAAGCATACAACAAGCTAACGTTTCTTCTGAGCATGGATGAATTGAGCAAGAGGTTTTGTCAGATAAAATGCGATTGTATGTATGGTTAACAATTGCGGGCAGAATGCTAGCTGCCGGGACTGCACGCAAAAGAAAGGACGGAATGCCGAATCCGACTGGTCAATGTCGTGTGGCGTCGATCAGCTGGACGTCTGACTTGGGTTGGTTGCTACGTTTGGTTACGCTTAAAATCGTCGCGTTAACCCAAGGAGAAGGAAGGATTCTAAATTCTCAGGGACAAAAGGTGCGCATCGGCAAGGCTTTGCACCAAGAAAGGGGGTGAACTGAACTGCCACTGTTTCTTGGTAGATCATTGCGTCGTGTCCCCAAAAGTTACGGCTGTCTTGGCTGCATCACTGTAAGAGCAGGTACCATCATCATTCGTCGCAGTCTCGCTCGTGGCATGGCGCCGTGGCCTTGGCCATCCACAGCTCAATAATTCGATTCGGCAGATCCATAATAGACTAGCAAAATAGCCACAGAAGATTCTACAGGCAAGACCAGCCAAAACCCTATCGAGACTATTTCGGGAAGAGTAGACGACATCTTCGTACTCCCACGAGGCAGACAAATGGATGCCATGGTCAACAAATCATCAGTCATCACATAAAACCATAACAAACAAACCGAAACGAAGATGGAGAGCACCGAGCCAAAGAAGAAAGTACTCACGACTTCTCCACGACCCCAAAAATCAAAGCATGCGTGCAGATGCTGCCTCTGAACTAACACATGCAAACAGGCAAGCAGGAATCCTGGGAAATCAAATCATCGAGGCTGGCAAGACAAAAAAAAACTAACCCAACTACCCCACAATACCATCAAACCTGCCCAAGTAGCAGTCTATATCCAACTGCTAGAGTAATAAACTGCACATAATTTTTCGATGCATCGAGTGTTTCCAATCAGCATCCATAGCCGGCCCCGTGAAGCACAGAATCTTTATATCAGCATCCATATGATCATATCCTACAGTTGAGAGTAGGATCCCCGAAACCGACCAGCTCGTGACAAGCATCAGGTTGCTGCAACTTTCGTCTTGCGAAAGATTGTACAACCTGTATACAAGGAGCAGGAGTTCAACAGTTTTCCCCGGCTAAAGCAACACCATGCCTAATGTGAGGGCCTCAAGACAGATAATGACAAAGGATTAGGTGGCAATCCTCCCACTCCGGCATTAACAAAGAAGCAGTTCATGCAGTATACTACATTCATTAGGACTTGCTTGGTCCAGCACTCTAAAATTAGCCTTTACGCATTAAACCTTTTGTCTACCAAATGCCTATGGAGACCTAACCCTGACGGCCAAGGCAGGAACCATAAGAGTGACTTAGTCCAGCAAATTAGTACTCCACAGGAACTACAGACAGGAGCTCCCGGGAAGCTTGTATAATTTGATGTTTAGCTGCCTGTACAATCTTCATGTAACCAGATCTGGAGTAGAGGCAAATAAAAACTCCAAGAACACCATAAATAAAGATAGCAGCAGCTCAGGTCCATAAACGAAAGGATGCACACCCTAGACCCTACCAGAAAAACAATGTGAGAAACAAAACGATTGAACAACAAAAAGTGCCAAGTAGTACAAAATAGGAGTGGCAGCAAACTGCTTCCCATCCCTCAGATGGAACGCAGGAATAGGTAAGCAGATGGAATGAAGGAAAATGACCTCCGGAGAGAAAACAAACCTTAGTAACACTGGTAATGTTCAATGGTACTATCATACAAGCCAGAGTTTATTTTTCTACAGACATAACTCATCGTCATGAAAAACAAGGTTATTGTATACAAGCTCACATTTATGAATGAGATTGATCAGACTACGCCAACAGTTGGTCCCAAATGGAAACTTTTTTTAAAAAAATTGTCCCAAATGGGAACTTGAAAGCAAGAGAAGCGGGAATATAGTAAGTGTTGGTCTATCCTAATAATTGCAAAGCAAAATATCCAAACTCATGAAAGCAAGCCCAACCAACTACGCACCTATTCGTGCTTGTACTAACCAATTATCACAATTCACAAAGAGATAACCAAAACATCTTCATCTCCAACTTCGTATAACCCATAACTGCAATGAAGACAAGGCATAGAACCTAGTTGTCTTCAACAATTCAAAGTGTAATTTGGAAGACAGGAATCTAGCTTTTCACAAGACCACCAGGACAGACAACAATAGAAACAGTAACACTGAAAGAAACCTGATCTCTGACAAAGATGGCTCATAGAGAAACACTAGAGAGACATGAAACCACAGTTGCTGCTGCCACCATCATTTTGGATTTCTATGCTAGTATGCTTTCTAAAAGATGGAATGTTCACTAAGACACTGACTTTATGCGAAGCAAAATATAGAGCATTGCAAGATTTCTAACATGTTACTGCAAAGAAATAAAGATATACATTAGCAGTACTAGATAAGAAATGAATTTACATGCACATAGAACAGGCAGATCTACTTATTCTGTTACAATCATATAGTAAAAGCGGATGATGGTTAAAAGCTCTCAAAAATCCTACAAATTCTCATACAAAAAAGCCATCAATTTGGTGGGGCCTAATAACGACAATTCACAACCATTAGATGTTATTGGCAACATTTAAACTGAAAAGATAAGAAAGTCCCCTAAATCATGAAAGAATCTCTCATTAGGATATACTCCAACTCAAATATTGAGTATGAAGATTTTGGAGTTTGTGTAGTATACTAAGCCACACCGCACAATTGTGCAAGCCAAATAATCTAGTTAGCTTTAAAAAGGGGATATTCGTGCAGATGTAATAAAAATAACAAAAATAAATCTCAAGGAGACTAACATAATGTTTTCACATTTTAATTAAAACTGAACATATGTGCAAGTCCAGGAGGCTGACATAATGTTTTCACATTTTAATCAATATGATACTCCACCATTCCTTTAGTTACTCCGTTATTAGAATGCTGTACAGTAGCACTGTTCTATTGTTAGTTAAGTATGTGCCCTAAAATTAGCAATTCAGTTGATTTGCATCACATGTACCATAATAGTAGTGACACCTTCACCTTTTCTTCCAAGGAGTTATTCTTTGGGATTTCTGTTAGAAACAAGCTCAATTTCAACATACTTTCCCTTAGACGATCAGTCCACAGTCAAAATATTTTGGTTGTTTACTTCTGTTTTAATCAAATAACCTGTGGTGATAACTACAACATCAAATAACACTGATTTCACAGGCCATTAAAAGGAAAATGAAAGAGGAAGAGAAAGTCATTATGTGGCACTTGGCATATAATTGTCAATAGGGCATAACATTCTCTTCTCATAACTGAAAGATTCATTCGATTAGTAACATGTCTTAGTATTCAACCAGGGAACACTGGAAATGGAATGCAATTGGGATTAGGAATGCCTTATAGTTTTTCTATAATGCGACAGTCATGTCCAATTACCTAAGCAGAAACCTAAGCAGAACATACACGATGAAGTACGAATGTACGATGCTAAGCACCTGAAAGAAATATATACTAAGAGCTGCAAGTGCCACTTGTCATTCCATCTATCAAAGACGCAGCTCAGGATTATAACCACAGGTTGACTTCATTATGTCTGAATACAACAAACAACAGCAAATATTCCAGCATGCTAATTAACATGAACCCTAATATGTCAGGCTGGCGGAACAGACTGCAATAAGTTGCTGGTGTCACTGCTTTGCAAACCACTTTTCATCCAGGCAATGCTGCTAATTTCTGATACCAATGAAGCAAAACTACTACTCAAAATTGGTTGATGATCTTCGAACTCATTAAACTCAGGACCCAGCAATGACTCCTTACGAGGTTGCTCCAGAGCACTGCAGCAACCATGCCCACATTTGTTTGGCACCTCAGCTGCAAAGCATGTAGGATCAACAAACTTGCAGACCCCAATTTCAGGCTTGAAAGCTTGAAGGGTTGAGTCAAACTTGAAGATGGAGCTCGACACTTCCTTTAGCATTGATTGAGCAGGTCCTAGATTGTATGGTCTGAAAGCACCAACCTTTGGAACTGGTTGGGCAAGGTAGGGTGGATCGACAACTTCAGTGCTAAAATTGTTACCTCCGATTTGCCATGCCCCAACAGAACTTCCAGTTACTGTTTGCCCAGGAGCTTCCTTTACTTCCATAGCATTGAAGGAACTAAGATCCCCTAATGGCCAAGGTTCTTCTGAAACTGCCCTGGACATCTCTGGAATAGCTTGCTCTGCAGCACCACCTTGTGTGCATCGGCCACCAGTGCAGTGCCGACGCCTCAGAGTAGAATTCCAGTGGTTCTTGATTGCATTGTCGGTTCTCCCAACCAAAAGCTTAGCGATGGACGCCCACTTGTTCCCATGAACTGCATGAGCAGCCATTATAATGCGGTCCTCCTCTTCTGCAGCCATAAAACACAGATTTAACAAGCAAGTATTACAGATATGCAACATAACATCCACAATCAACTGAGCGCACAATGTATCATGTCCATAAAGCTAAGCCTCTTAGACATTGTGTAATGGCAAAATATGCTAGGTTAATGTTAGGCACTGGCACATTTCCCATGGGCTACAAAATTAGCAATATTTGAGTAAAAGAGTCGGTACCAGTAAATGGCTTGCGCTTGACTTGGGGGTCGAGCTGGTTGCACCAGCGGAGGCGGCAGGACTTGCCGGAACGTCCGGGGATGCCGCGCGCGATCAGCGTCCAGTTCCGCGCCCCGAGTTTCTCCACCAGATGGCTCAGCAGCGCGTCCTCCTCCGGCGACCACGGCCCCTTCACCCGCTCCCCCGTCGCCTCCGCGGCGGCGTCCCCCCCAGCGAAGGATCCGGTGATGATCACCTCGTCTTCGTCCTCCCCAGAAGGAGGCGGTGATGGGTGCTGCGGTTGGGGTTGGGATTGGGGCTGGACTGAAGTCTGCGTCTCGTCGGCCATGGAGGGGAAGGACGGCGAAGGGTGGTGCGGTTGGGGTTGCGGCTGGACTGGTGCTTCCATCGCGTCAGCCATGGAGGTGGGGCTCGAATGGGCGGAGTCCGCGGCGGGTGGATCGGACGGCGGCTGCGGCGAAACGGCGGCTTCGGATGACATGGCGCGGTGCAGTGGGAAACCGGTGTGCTTGTTCGCGGTGGCGAGTGTTCCGGAGGATTGCCTTTTCTATGCTCGTATGGCAGACATGTGGGCCCTATGGTCCCGGGTAGTCAATCTTTTTTCTCTTCTGTTTAATGTTTCTTGCTGGGCTTCAAGGACCCTGCGATTATTATATGGGCCTACAGGCCAATCGGAGGCTCGGAGCTCATTCATCATCTATGCATCTATTATTGAGCTCAATCCTTGTAGCCATGTAAAAAATTCTTCTCAAGTCTTCACGCAGTCGATTATCTTAAGGCGGATTCGATGGGTGGTTTTTACTATAGTTTATTTATTAAAAAAGCGTTTAGATACCACCTTCTCAATGCATGATATCCTAGAGTGTGGTATCCTGGGCCTTTGATATAGAGTATTTACTAGTATTTCTACCTAGATATCGTGTATGAGTGGTATCTAAATAAGATACTAGTCTGCTCTCTCTCTTCCTTAATTACAGTGCCACATCAGACTTTTGCCTATGTGGCAGCTTTAAGAAACTTGCCAAGGTGGAGCATTGGGACCAGCCTAAGGGTGCCATGTAGGCAAATTGCTGAGATGGCAATAGATTAAATGAGGTGAGAGATTGATGCAGTATCTAAATAAGAGACTGCTCTGGCTCGAAGTCATAGACAAGAAAATTAACTCATTTCCATCTTGTACACACCATCTCCTTGAGATTCTACATCTAATTAATTAAAAGGACCTAAGATGCTACACCAAAAGAAACCATCCATTAGAAAGATAGTATCCTAACACTTCTCATGCACTAAGAAACTGCACTAAGATATTGTCCATTGGGAGCAGCCTAAGCCTCTTCCAAAACGACCGGAAGCCTGTTTCGTTTTGAGTTTTTTTTTTCAAATACTAATCCTTTTTCAAGTCTCTGACGAATTATAATCTTGTGTAAAATATTGTTTTTTAGAACGTGGAAAAAAGTATGGAAAATGCTTGGACCCATGCGTCTGAGCGAAAACACTAGCTTCGGATGCTTCAACCCAGCCACCCAGGCCCACACCCTGCGCGTTTGACACGAGCAATCGCTTCGTTGGCCCACGGCCCACCCTCCGTAGGTAGACCGTTATCCAAACACGATGCGATTTCTCTGACTGAATGTTCTAGTCTTTCTTCCCGCCACATCAGCTCACATGATCACACTCACACCTCATATCCTAGTCTCCTCTCTAGTCCCTCCTTCTCTAGCGACGTGCCAGGGGCCGGAGCTCATCGTCGGGAGCCCTTTTCCTGCAACACACTTATTAGGACTCCCCCCTTCCTTTCTCTTCTCTCTATATGTAAAAATCACCTTTCACCATATCGTTGTCCATTGCCGCTGACGCAATGATGGTTTTGTCGTTGCCAGCTATCGGGCACCTCCTCTTGGCATATGGGTTCCATTTTCCCCATCAATTTTAACTTTTCACCACATCCGGTTTGTTGCGATAGCTATTTTTTCTTGTTGCAATACACCTTTTCTATTGTTGCAGAAAGATATCATTTTTGTTTCATAGATTTGTTGATTTGTTGCACCATAGTTACTTTTTTTTTGTTGCATTAGGCATTTCAAATATCGCAACATATTTTTCTTTTTGTTGCACTTTGTTTTAGTGGGGATTTTTGTTGCACTATGCCTTTTGTTTTTGTTGCAAGGGATTTTTTTTTTGCATTATCAAAATTTGTTATTGCATAAGAGAAGGTGGGGTTTGTGTTTGTTGCATCGTGTAGGTGAGCGACTAGGTTGAAGTCGACATGCCCATAGGTGTGCACCCGAGGAAGAAATGATGGGAGGGGGCATTTTGTTGAAAGGTTTCCTTCTTTTGTTGCGCACCTGAAAGTTTTGTTGCACCACATGAGATGGGAATTGGACGAACGAGACTAGGTTATATCATGATGATTGTGGTGCCCCGTATCACTACCTCGGAGGGTAATCACACTTAAGCATACAGATTACTATTCGTCTACTCGGTAGGACACCGTTCCAACGAATAGTAAGCCTTACCAGAGTTGACACAGCAGAACAATAAGATAAAAACTGTACTTTTTTTATTTCAGTTAGCCACGCAAGACTATGGTTCTTACACATAGTAATTTACAACTGCAAAATGGGACTAAGTCCCTTCGCTTGCCTTCCTTGCTCCATTGGTCTTCTACTCGTCCCCCGCGCCGGATATGGTGCCCACCTTGCCCTGCTCCTCGTGGTAAGCGCCCTCGTCTCCTACAGTCTCATCAGTACCTGCGTGTCCTTCGTCCCACTAGGGATAATTCCCGGCCGAACTAGGATCTAACAAAGGGGAATACTAACAAAGTTGAGTACAAATGTACTCAGTAAGTATTAATAGCAAAAGATGCACTAGATGACTCATCTCTGTTGGTTAATACATTTTCTACCTCATCTCTTTTCTGAAAATAAACAACTCGTTAAAACATTAAGTGACAGATTTTAATACTGAAAACAATACTTGTCACTCGAATAGAGAATAGATCCCCTAGTGGTTCCCGTAGACTCCAATCCAAGAGACTAGCATAAATTCATGATTTTGTTTAGCACTGCGCAGGCTTTGTATCACTTTGCCCATAGCTATTATGAGCTCTCTCTGAGCTAGGGCTCCCGCGTTTTCTTTGATGCAGTTTCGAGTTCAAAATACAAAACGTTTTTTAAGTTACGTGATTAAGTCTCCACCCATTACTTTTCGTTGGTGCTGACCTTGTCATCCACAGAGTTCCAGCAATGTTAGTTGGGACAGCTTCTATCCTGCACCCAACACTCCACTTAGCGCTATAGCGCCTTGGATCCCCCACTTCCAGACTTATCCTACCAGTCCTGGGTTCCTCCATCGCACTCACACATATTACTTACCCGATGTGAAGAGCATAATTACGTAACAATGTAGCATTTTCTGTCCGTCGACACGGGAAAATGGTTGATACTGAATTTACGGTCTCTGATCTGGGTGAGAGTTTTGTTGGTCCTTATATATTAACTATATGTAAAGGGGTCCCACCTCTTCCCTCAACATCATCATCGTCGTCATGTTCCCCTGCCTGGACCTCCTTTACCAGCCATAATATTAACCCTTTCTTCATCTCATTCTCATTTCTTATGTTTCCTTCATTTTCATCTTTAATCCGATTTGATTTTGAGACATAGTTTTTTATGCACATATATATAATAATATAGCAAAGTACAGTTTACATTTAATATAACTATATTGGTGATCAAGAGATAAGCTTGCCTTCGTCGTTGTAGTAAAAAGTGGCATCGACGTACTCCGGATCAACGAATCCTACCTGCGTCGGATCGGCCTCTGCAATTATACGGCAGACGCACATAATACGTAGATAAATACTTAGTTGCTTTTAATGCTAGTATAAGTATATGGGTCAGTTGGTTCTTTTAGTTAACAGGTTTTTGTTTAATAATATTTTTCGAGTCCCTTGCTAAGTTAGCACTCCCCACTATAGTCGTTCCACTGTTTATTCGTTCTAGGGTCATGGTTGTTGAACTCGCGTTTATTGTACGGAAAATAAAATACTACTCGTTCTCGTATTTTCTTAGGTCTAGCAAATTTTATTCGCCCAAGTACGTCTATGTGATTTTATTTAATTGCGTACGCAGCTATTTAATTTTATAAATAGACCAGGTTTGTTTATTTTAATTACTTTAACCGAATTAAAGTATTTCTAATGCATCAAACTATCTATTTAATTTATCGGTTCAAACTGGTGATTAATTTCAATAATTAGCTTTAGATTTGTTTTACAGCTTTTTTCCGCATTTTATTTCTGTTGGTTTGATCTACTGTTACTTAATCGTGCGTAGACCTGTTCAAAGTCGGCTCGGCCCGAGCCCAACGCTATCCGGGCCGGGCTTGGGACTCTAAAACCGGCCCGAAGGAAGCGGCCGGCCGAATTTCGATAAAACCAATTAAAAAATAAAAATCTATTTATTTAATGTCAAAATGAATTAAATATTATTTTTATTCAAAAATGAATAAAATAACATTTTTAAACCGAAGTCACGTTTTAAGTGGGGGCCTAATGATTTTCGGCCAGCTTTTCAAGCTGGCCTACCGACGTTTGAGCAAATCTAATCGTCTTGCGACTTTAAACAGATTTATAAGGTCTAACAACTCACAGCACTGATGTTTATTATTACTAACAACGCTCCATCCTTATTGCTAAATCTTTCTTCTCACTCTCCATTCTCCATTTTCCTCTTCCTTGCTTCTTTGCTTAGGCTAAAATGGGGCTACATCCCTCCGGTCCCTCTCTCTTTCTGCTAGCTGTGCATGGGCAGCATTCTGCGCCCAATCACCGCGTGCCCTGCCTCCTGCACCTCAGTCTTGGCGCTTTCCCAAGGTCCAGCCTGTTGCGCCTTCGGCCCGTCCCCACTCGCCCATGCTCCTTTCTAGCCCACGCGGTCGGCTCGGCCAGTGGCAGCACCGGTCGTCGGCGTCCCTTCATGGCGCCACCTCCTCTTACACTTTGGCCGTGCTCGCCTCTCCTAGCAGTGGGGTCCCCTCTAGATCGGCCCACCCGTCCACTCCGTCTTGCCCGGCTCTGGCTCCCTCACCGCTCCCACATGCTCATGCGCCGCCGCCTAATCGGCACCCATGCACCTTTGGTCATGGCTCACCTTTCATTGCCGTCTTTGTCGACCTTGCACTTGGGTTTTGGGGGTCTGGATTTGGTTCATCTCTCCTGTTCTGCTTGTATTACTTGATTTCTCTTTTATGATTTCAGTTTTGGGGTGGATTTATTTACTGATTCTTGTGCTTCTTGTGGGCTTTCATTCCTGCATGATGATGAAATGGAGGTGGGTTGCTGGATGCATGAACATGGTGATAGGGGTGGGCTTGCTACTGGTGGTGGTGAAGGTTCGGCCGCGGTTCGCACTGAGGTACAACCCCCCTTCCTCTCTACTCCGTGATCCCTCCCCTTGCTCTGTGATGGATGTTAGGATGCGCTGAGAGCTATGGTTAGTGCTCTGTGAATGGATTGAGTTCATATTGGAGGGTTCTGTTGTGCGACAAAATGACAGTGGTGTGTGAAAGAGGAGCTCCCTGTGTTGGTCCTGGTCGGTTTGGGAGTGGCAGTGGGGTGGTCACAGTGCTCCTGGGTGCTCTGTGATGTGTACTGAGAGCTAATGATGTTTTGGGCATATTGTGGCACAAGCACTCTCTATGCATTTCTTGCTCATGTTTTGGGTTTAGTTTTTACAAAATACAATGAAGATAAATGTGGGCTACCTTATCGGGTTCGGTTCAGGAAAGGGATGGCAGTGCGGGTCGTCGCTGTAGTGGTGCTGACCGTGCGCTAGTGCTCTCCTTGCTCCTTTGGTGTCTTCTGCTCCTTGTCGTCGTCTTGGCTTGGTTCGGCCCTTAGAGGTCGTTACCGGTTCTTGTCTCCCCCGCTTCATCATCTTCCCCCTTCACCTTGTGCTCCCTTTCTCCTCTACTCCTTCTCTGAGGTGGGTTGTGGGTGTGGATGTGGAAGTGGCGGGTGATGCTTGGGCTTCTTGCTTGTGGCGACAGTGCACTTGCTTTGCTTGAGCTCTTGCTATTAGTGGTGACTTGGCTTGTGCTTGGGTGGGGATGTCAGTGGGAGCTTGATGTGGTTGGCTTTATTCATTGTGTGCCTTCGGCTGAGAAGAATGAGATGGGGATAGGGATGGCTTTTGTGTGAGCAGTGGCGGATCTAGGATTTAAGCACGCCTCGGGCTAAATTCTAATCTAACATCTTAAAAATGACACTAATTTCTACCCACACTAAGACATAACAAAAAATAAACCACAAATGCTTCATTGACATGAAACTTTAGCAAAAATGTAAGAAAAAAATGAATATTGGTCAGATAATTTTACCTCCTGAACAAGAAGTTCCTCTAGTGTTCATTCTCGATTTATATTCTTGGAGCCGGATTTTGTCCAAATACAGACACATTGGTAAGTAGAAAGTAAATTAACAAGTCAACATATGCACCTAAACAAAGCATAGATAATGTGACAGGTCACCAAGCTTATACTTATCCTTACTCGAGCTAACCTAGCTTCTTTTGGTATCCGCTTTTCTGACTTTTTAACAATCCTGAGAGCGGTGAGCACGCCAAAGACCAACAAGACAATGTTATAGTGTGGGAAGAGAACACATTCATATATGAGCACATCTTGGTCATTATGACTTTACGAGTGCAATTTTTCTGACCTACCTCCTCAAGTGTCTTGAGACGAGTAGACGACTACTGAGCGGCGAGGCGAGGCGCGGCGCCGGCCGGATCGGGCCTGACGAAGCAGAGCCACCGGAGGCGACAGCGAGGCGCGCGCGGGAGGTGCCACAAGGCGCTAGAGGGTTGGGCCTGATGGCTGGTGGCCGAGCCGGCAGGCCAGAGAGCCGAGCCCAGCAGCGTCACGGCGTCTTGACGAGCGCAGAGAGCGGCGGTGGAGCCATATAGACGCACACGCACAAAGGTCAGTCGGTAAGAGGAACGGCACAAACCAGAGGCACGAGGCGACTGCAAGGCACAACCAGAGGAGGCGGCTAGCTAGGTCGAGGTGCCATGGCAAGCTTTGGCGGAGCAGATCCCGTGAGAAATAAATAGGATGGGGATTGGGGAGAAAGCATGAGGTAGAAGAGGAGAGCTAGGAGTATTCGGTTGGGGAAAAGGAATTAAAGAAGAAGAAAGCACCAGGAGGAACTTGACCAGGAGGCGACGGCGGCGGCGGCCAGGGCGAGGTCGCGAGTCGTGGAGGCGTGAGGAGGGATTAGGTTTGCTCTCGGCTCTCTCACCTCACAAGATGGAGGAAGGGGTCAAGGGATTAGGCGTCGGTGCTGGAGCTGGAGCGCTCGAGGCCTCAAGCCAAGCAGGCCAGCGTGGGAGGGAGAAGGGAGGCGTGGGCTGGCGTGGAAGGTGGGCCAGCTGAGCCTCGGGCTGAATATTGCCGTGTAGTATATTGGGCATATATATAAATTTTTTTTGCACTGCTTGTTTTGCTGGGCCTGGGGCTACAGCCCACCCTGCCCGAGGCCCAGATCCGCCCCTGTGTGTGAGGCTTTGTGAGTGGCTATGCTTATGTGCACTGAGGCTTGTTCTTTGCTCTGGTTGTGAATGAACTTGTGAGGTGTGGCTTGTGTTGGTTTGACTGGGAGGAGAGAAAGGTTTATAGGTGGGATGTATTCAGCTGGTTTCCTTGTGGCATGCTAATGACCACTATGCCCTTGCCTTATCCCTAATGCCCTCTCATGTTACCATTGAGCTTAGGACCTTTTGGTTCATTGGTTACTAAATCACCATGTGAGTGATTTTCTGCGGTTGTGAGGAGTCGATAACACGTGGGTGTCGGATTTGAATAAACGCCGGGTGATAAAACCTACGGGAGTGAACGGTGCTGATTGATCTAGGCTAACCTGGGTATCTTTATGATCAAGTGGCCGACTGACCTAGGTTGATATGGGAATCCTATTGAGCTTCGGGGAAATATGACGGCAACCTCTTCTTAATCTAAATCATATTTATTGCATCTGGTTTGCTAATTGCTTCCTATGTTTTTGACGAACGATGTACATGTGGATCGAAAGGTGGTTCGATGGTTTGGCGATATATGGACAGATGGCAAGGAGGGCTTCAGCGATATGCATGCAAGAATTTGGATTGTAATTTAATTAAGTGTTGTAAGTTATATTTTGATCTGTTGTAAATCAATCTTGTAATAAATGTTGAGTTTGTAATATATTATTTTTGTTTTGCATAGTTCTTGTATGTTGTTTCTGACTTAATTAATTAGTGAAATCAAGTCTGAGATTATATTAATGTTACCTTTTTCTTGCAACGGATTTTTGTAATACATTCTGGTTTTAAATTAATGTTGTAGGCTCGCTTAAAGAATGAACTCTTGCAAGTTAATTCTGAGCGTTCATGAATACTCTACTCTTGCTTGTTTATTCTTTAATGTAATGAACTTCTGTAATTAATCTTGAGGTTGTATTACTTTACTTTTGCTTACAATGACATTCTCGTATGTTGAGCCAATGTAAAGAATTATCGTAATTCAATTTTGGGTTTGATTTTATTGTTTGGCTTGTTGTTGTAAAAGATTTTTGTAAAGGACTTTGAGATCGAAACGATGATTTATTCTTGCGGGAAAAATTTATATTGCGATTTTTGTCGATGAACTCTGGATAATCTTATTTAATAGGAACTTTGTTTGACAAAGCGATTAATATTAATATGACGTTATGCTTTGTTTGCGTTTAGAAAATTTTAATTTACTGCTAAATAGCGATTAACACTATTTTAGATTAATCTGATTTTCCGGGTGGGCGTACAGGATTAGCGCCAGGATCGGACGTCCGGGGTTAGTCGCTCCCAAAAAGTATTTGTTGTATTAAACGGTGGAAAGATGAGCATTGGTATGGCTGGCATGATAAAGAAAGATGTTAGTTGGATGCCGTTGCTTTCTTATACCAAATATTGACAGTTACTTGACTAGTAGGTAAAGACAGCAACACATTTCTCCGTCAATCCGTCCCTCCCACGTCTCTCTGTTTCCCAAATCCATCTGTTCACAGCCATTCGTTAATAGTAATCACCTGTTCTTTTCACTGACTAGTAAATGCAGACGGCAAGTGGTAACAGATTGCTCTCTTATAAACCTGGATGCTGTTCTTTGTGCAGTGTGATGATCTCACAAGCTTGCGCTAGTGTCTGAACAATAAAGACACTTTGTAATCAAATCATGGGGGGGAATGGATTTCCTGATTGCCAAGTCTAGGACAAGATTGGTGAAGCTACCAAATTGCTATACAAAACAGCAGGCAAATCAGAGTAGGATGAAGTGATTAAAGTCGTGTGAATTAGTAAAAACAATCAAGAACACGGTAACTAAAACAAAAACTTTTGCATCCAAGACTTCGAGGGCATACGCTTCATGCATAAGCTGCGTAATAACATATGCAAAATGTTGAACCATGCATGAAGAGACTGTGACTTAAATAATGCTTGAGAGAAAATTCAGGCCCCCAGATCAGCACAAGCTAGCTTTGCAAGCTGACGAGCGATAGCAAACATATATCAGCTACGGATGCATGCGCTTGGAATCTGTTCAAATTGAACATGAAGAAAAGATTCTCTGAAGGAAAAACGATAGAAGCATGAATGGGTGATTCACTCAGCCCTAGTTGTTTAGTGACGGCCAAGGAGTTTGAAATTAAACTCTGTAGTAGGTATTCTGTAGAAATGTCTTGTACTCTCTCTACATCATACAATCACTGCATAGAGATTTCTTTGAAAAGTTTGCTTGCTTTCTTCTGTTTATTCTTCGAAGAGTCTTCTTCTTGAAAGCACAATGCTAGCTTACACATAGTTTTTTTTTGGCTCTTTATAAGGTCAAATAAATATTATGTTCAAACTGAAGAAAAGTCACCCAGAAAAAAAAGGTTCTTCCAGAAAGAACTTGAATTGGCCCAATCATAGTAGATATTAACTTAACAGGAAAAACATGCATGCAGTTCTAGGAAGGATATGTAAACTGCAGACGTTTTGGTTGGATGATTGGCCGAAATCAACACATATACCTTTCGAACAGTCAATATGATACTACATGTGGGCAATAACATGGATAGAAGTTTACAGTTCGTCTAGTCTTCCACCTAAAGACAAATACGATGTAAAAACATGTAAAGTGTAGTTCTGACTTCTAACAACTTCTACGTTCTACCTACTCCATGATGTGTCCTATAATCGCTCCTCAAGCTAACGACGTCCTAACAAGTCATAAAATTAGCTAGCTAAGACTGGCTGTTTTTACACCGCACAACTCTAATGTGATCTGTGCACAAATATAGAAGAGTCATGATCAAGTCAATGTAAGTACATATATAGGGAGGCGACGGAAACTTTAGAGCATTTGAAATCGTCCAATGAGCTAGCATGGATAATCCACACCTTGATACTCTGAAAGACTTGACCTGGGTGGAACTCGCCGTTTCTCGTAAAACAGTACAGAACAAAGTGCAACCACCACACCAAAAGAAAAGTAAAAAGGATGGATACGCGATACATCCGACAAGGTATTCTTCTTATGTTGTCGCAGTCTGATTACATCGTTAATACAAGCTCTGACACGAAGGGATCAATGACGCAGGACTTGTTCTACACATATATGTACTAGGACTAGCTTTGTAGCCATGCTCGTGCCATTCATGCTGGCTATCTACACATCTTCCTCTGTCGTCTGAAACTCTGAATTGCTACTCGGGAGACAGGACATAGCGCCGGCAGCCATGCTCGTGCCACTCATGCTGGCTCTCTGCATGGTGATGGCAAGCGCGGCTGTCGTGGAGCACACCTTCAAAGTATTTTTTTTCGCACAGAAGAGCTTGTTGGGCCTATCAGCGCCACTTCTTTTCTCTTGCATATATATCCAGTGCTGTCTACTCTGCTCAGGCCTTTGCACTTTGCATAGCTGTATTCATCGAGTTTGTTCGTTTCGGAGTGACCGTAGTATAGTTCCATGCTATCTCATCTTCCTAACTCTCTGTGTACCGTTGCAATGGCGTATGCCAAAAATTTAGGTGGGCGGTATGAGGATCTCTCAGCTCTGCATGAACAGTGTGATATACACGGTCAACCAGCAATTGCCCGGGCCAACCATAGAGGTTAACGAAGGCGATACATTGGTCGTCCACGTCGTGAATGATTCACCATACCCATTATCGGTCCATTGGTAACTAATGCACCCGTTAATTATCAGTCTCTTTTCTGAATTTTTTTTGCTTGGCAAACTGCTTGTGGATCCTCTGGGTCTCACTTCCAGCCCGCGAGGCCGCGCTATACTACGTGGTGCTCCTGGTCCCGGCCAACCTGGCTTAAAATTTAAAAGCCCGAGACTTCCACCCACCCACCCACCAGTCCGCCCGCAGCTTCGGCCGAGGCACGCCGCACGCCATTCAGCTTGGTTGTGCAGTACTTGTGCCAGCCTAGGCTCTCCGCTGTCATTCACGCATGCTGGCATCGCCAAGCCCAATCAAACACTGACGGCCGAGGGCCAACCGAGAAACGCGCAGTGGCCCATGCGAGCGCGCGGCGACGTATGGCGGATTGGCAGTCACACTCACACCGCCCGCCCGCGTTGTAGTGTGTACCGCTCCAGCCCCGGAAGCGGCGCCCATCGCCCAGCACGCCCGCGCGTAAGCTCTCCGGGCTCCCACGCTGCCAGTGTGCCTACCGCCTGCGTGCAAACCAAACTATGCTTTTGTCTTGTGTTCGTTACAAAATACTCGAGTGCGTCAAGATTGACGAGCTTTCCTGTTTCCTTTCCCGTGGTGTTTGATGCAGGCATGGCATATTTCAGTTGCGTAGTGGGTGGGCCGACGGGGCAAACATGATAACACAGTGCCCGATACAACATTCCGGCACGTTCACATATCGGTTCAACATCACCGCCCAGGAGGGCACGCTGTGGTGGCACGCCCACTCCTCGCTCCTTCGGGCCACCATCTACGGCGCGCTCATCATAAAGCCGAGAAACGGCTCGAGTGGTTACCCGTTCCCAAAACCGTACGACGAAATCCCAATCCTACTAGGTACGTGCGCAACAAACATACATGATACACGTAACATTTTAACCATGTACCGCGTTAGTTACAAAGTGCATCTTTTGCGTACAATTCGTTGGCAGGCGAATGGTGGAACAGAAATGTGGACGATGTGGAGAACGACGGGTACTTGACCGGCCTAGGACCGAATATATCAGACGCGCTCACCATCAACGGCTTGCCCGGCGACCAGACTCCTTGCAAAGGTACAGTGCAGAAACCAATTCTCAATTCACGAAACCACAGCCACATATGACATATGTGACCAAACATCTCAACGTGCATATATGTCTGATTTTAGGTGCCGGCATGTACCAAGTGGAGGTGGAGTACGGCAAGATCTACCTCCTCCGCATCATCAACGCTGCAGTCAATGTCGATCTCTTCTTCAAGGTGGCCGGCCACGCCTTCACCGTCGTCGCCGCCGACGCCAGCTACACCAAACCATACGCCACCGACGTTATCGCCATCTCGCCGGGCCAGACGGTGGACGCCCTCATGACCACCTCAGCGCCGCCGGGACGGTACTACATGGCGGCCCACGTGTTCGCGAGCAAGACCGTCCCACAGCCCTTCGACACCGCCACCGCCACGGGCATCATCAGGTACAAGGGCGTGCAGGACCACGCCCCCGCGGCCATGCCGTCCCACACCGACACCGCTACCGCCGGCAATTTCTACTGGTCCCTGACCGGCCTCGTCCGCCCGGGCGACCCCGCCGTGCCAAAGACCGTCGACCACAACATGTTCGTCTCGTTCGGACTGGACCCAGCGGCGTGCGCGCCGGACCAGACGAAATGCAAGACGTTCGCGCTCGTGGCCTCCATGAACAGGTACTCGTTCCAGTTCCCCAAGAAGGTCTCACTCCTCGAGGCGCTCTTCAAGGGTGTCCCGGGCATATACTCCGAGGACTTCCCGGGCTCCCCGCCGGCGATGCGGGTGATCAGGATGGTCACGTCGGTGAAGAAGGTGAACTACAACGACGTGGTGGAGGTGGTGCTGCAGAACGAAGAGTACAGTAGTGTCCTTGGCGCCGAGAACCATCCGATCCACCTGCACGGGTTCAACTTCTTCTTGCTGGCGCAGGGGTTCGGGCGCTTCGACCCGAGGGTGAAGAGTACGTACAACCTTGTGAACCCGCAGGTGCGCAACACCGTTGCCGTGCTGGCCGGCGGGTGGGCCGTGATCCGGTTCACGGCGAACAATCCAGGTGTGTGTGCGTGCGTAATTGATTGTTTCATAATTCTGATGCTGATCACCGAGCAGCATATTCATCTGTGAATACGGTTGTGATTGAATCTATTGCGACCAAATTGTAGGTATGTGGTTCATGCACTGTCACTTGGACGCTCACGTGCCGTTGGGGTTGGGGATGGTATTCGAGGTGATCAACGGTCCGGTCCCAAATCTGCTCCCTACACCTCCCGCTGACTATCCGAAGTGCTACTGAACGTGACCGATTTTTTTATTAAAAAAATAATACATTTTTTAGAAAAAATTACAGAAATAAATAGTCGAATTTTTTTTTTACAAAGCTAGATCCCTGTTGGCTGTCGCCACTTGAATTGGCAACAGGGAGCTGTCATCATTTCAATTGGTGACAGTCTCCTGTCGCCAATTCAATTCTCCAGTGGCATATGCCCCCTCTAGACAATAACAATTCAGGGATTCATCTCCCTGTCGCCAATTGAATTTGCGACAGGGGTTTCTTCAGTGGTATATGCCCCCTCTAGACAATAGCAATTCAGAGATTCAGCTCCCTGGGTCTAATTTTGTAATTTTTTTTTCGACTATTTATTTACATAATTCTTTTTTAAAATTGTATTATTTTTTTAAAAAAATCCGAACGTAACCTACAGATTGCGTGTATACTAGATAAGTTCATACTTCATAGAACCAAAAAAGAGATTGGGTGTGGGAGGTGTGTCCATATTAAAGTGCCATGTACCAGTTTTATGGCTATTTTTTTCGTCTATTCGCGTGTGTGCCTCTCTGATTCGATCCATGTTCGAAGGTTTGCCATTTTTTAAGCTTTCAGTTCTGAAATAAAGCTATGTTTTCCTGGGTACCGTTCAAGTTTTACATTTTTCGTTTAATTTTTGATAGACTTATAGGTTTTCGTACATGAGCTACTTCGGCGAGGGTGTGAATTGAAGTAGCGGAACTATTAGTGAGAAAATGCAAATTTGTGATCCTGCCCAGATCGCGTGCGAATGAATATCCACTTGCGTGATTGGATGGGTCAATTACAAATTAAACCGTGTTATCTCAATCCAACGTGGCTTTATCACGTGGTACTCCGGTCAGAGAAAGGTAGTGTCAAGCATGGATTAAATTTACCGCATTTTCATGGCACATGTTACTCGAGCAAAACTCGGGCCGAGCCGGCGTCGAGCCCATTTGATTCAAGCTGTTAAAGCTAGAGCTGGCCTCAACTCGCCACAGTAGTTGCCGAACCACCTGCGGTCCCACGGGCCAGACGCTCAAGTCAAAGCCCACAGGTTTCGTGGAAGATGCCGAGCTTGCACTCCAAGCCGAAAACAAAACGCATCCGTGGAGCAACTCGTGCCAAGACTCGTACTCCCACCTCGTCCACACATCCGAATCTCTCGCCGTTTCTTAAACCCCAGGCTCCACGCGGTGTACTGCCAAGCCAATCATTCGCCTACCCAGCCGCTCAAAAGTTTGTTACATTCGAACTAGCTAGCTCGCCGGCTGCCACTTCGCCGCGATCGACGTCGATCATGGGGATGATGCTGGGCAAGATCACCGTGGAGACGCCCAAGTACGAGGTGCTCCACACCGGCGCCGGCTACGAGATCCGCAAGTACCCGCCGTGCGTCGCCGCCGAGGTCACCTACGACCCCAAGGAGATGAAAGGCGACCGCGACGGCGGATTCACCGTTCTCGCCAACTACATCGGCGCCCTCGGCAGCCCGCAAAACACCAAGCCCGAGAAGATCGCCATGACGGCGCCATCCGGCGCAGACGAGCCTGAGAAGGTCGCCATGACGGCGCCGGTCATCACCACAGGCGGCGCAGCCGAGCCCGAGCCGGTCGCGATGACCGCGCCGGTGATCACGGCCGGGGATGACCAGGCGGGCAAGGTGACAATGCAGTTTCTGCTGCCGTCCAAGTACACCAAGGCAGAGGAGGCGCCGCGGCCTACGGACGAGCGGGTGGTGCTGCGGGAGGAGGGGGAGAGGAAGTACGGGGTGGTGAGGTTCAGCGGGCTGACGGGGGACAAGGTGGCGAGGGAGAAGGCGGAGGGGCTCAAGGCCGCGCTGGAGAAAGACGGGTACAACGTTAAGGGCCCGTTCGTGCTCGCGCGCTACAACCCGCCGTGGACTCTCCCGCCGCTGCGCACCAACGAGGTCATGATCCCCGTCGAGTGATCCGGCCGCCGGGCGCGTCGTGTGCGCTGTCATAATCTTGGGAGAACTGTTTAGTAGTTTTGTATTTTCCCTTTTTAAGCTGTTCTTGTACTGGTCTTGTGTAAGGGCGTAGTTTATGTTTGGTGCGACGAATAATGGACAGATCAACTGATAGTTTCAGTTGATAAACTTGCACAGTTACACATGACTGTGAAACGAGATCGACGAAGTACAGAATCCTCTTAAATCCAGGCAGCGGTATTAGTAGTGCTTACGCTACCAGCCTACCACCGCAAACACCTCAACATCAAAACTTCGGTTGTTCAATCTGCTAAAACATAAGCCTGAACTTTGACATCTGAAACTCAATTAAAAACTTGTACTTCGTTACTCCATCCAACAACGGACTGGCCCCCAGACGAGTCAAGGACAACAAAGTTTTTGCTCTGGTGAAATGCCCGGCCAAGATCGAATTGAGATACTAGGAGAATTCCTTGTTGGGCGTTTCCCCAACCCAGCCCGTAAAAATGCTCAGATATGCACATGCTCCATTTCCCCCGTTACGGGCGCGACCCGACATCCTTAACGGTCGCTAAACCCTTACCGGATCACACTGGAATCTCTGGATAGACCGATAGAGCCGAACACTCGTTACCCCCTCCTGGTGAGCAAAGAAGAGGAACGGCTATGGCCATGGCCGCCTCCCCCTTCCTCCTACCCCGAACCCGCCATCTCCGCTGCTCCCCCAGCGGTGCCGCGGTGCCGGAATCCCCTAAATCCGCCCCTCGCCACGGACGCAAGAAGTCCTCGTCCTCGTCCCCGCCGTCGCCGAAGGCGAAGGGGACGAGACGTAGAACCAAGAAGACGGAACAAGAGTCCGATTCGGAGGTCGATGAGGAGCCGGCGAAGCGGACGAGCCGTCGGACAAGGAATTCGAAGCAAGAAGCCAAGAAGGATGACGACAATGAGGCGACGGCTCAGGCGGCGAGCCACGGAGCGGAGGAGCCTAAGCGATAGGCCGGAGATGAGGATGGGGAGGAGGTGGGGAGCGATTACGACGATGGGGTGGATATCCCGTACGTGTGGCCGCCGCTGGTGTGCTGCTTCGGGGCGCCGCGGTGGGAGTACGTGCCGACGGTGCGGGTGTCGGACCGGCAGATGCACCCCGACCAGTACTCCACGTGGAGGCACCGGCAGTGGGAGCCGCCGGAGTTCGCGCACGCGCCGGGGAGCCCCGCGAGCAACGTGGCCATCGCGCTCACCCGGCTAGGTGGCCGCGCCGCGGTGCTGGGCAAGGTCGGCGACGACGACTTCGGCCGCGAGCTTGTCTACCGCATGAACTGCGAGCTGGTACAGACGCGCGCCATCAGATTCGACGGCGGCGCGGCCACGGCCACCGCGCGCATGAAGGTGGGGTTCCGGGACCGGGAGGACGGCAAGGGCGGGACGAGGCTTGTGGCCGAGACGGTGAAGAACCCTGCCGAGGACTCGCTCGGCAAGGCCGAAATGAATGTAGATGTTTTGAAGGAGGTGAGTTGTTGATCTGGTGGTAAAAGATTGGATTTTGATGCAAATTCCATGCTTGCATTGCTATTTCTAGGCAATCCATGCCCTTATCCGGATAGTCTCCAATGTGCACTGTTGCATTGCATCGAATCAACTCCTGATTAAACACAAAACTAAAACCAATGTGGTGAAATTGCATTGCATGCAAGTAATTGCCTTTTTTTTTGTATCTTTCCTTGAATCTGCTTTGCAAAAGATAAGTTAGCGATGAATGATGGTGTGATAAATTTCAGTCGACTGCTATGTTTTAAACAAAGTTACATTTTAGAAAATGTTATAGCAATCCATGAAAGTACATCGCTCGGATTCCCATCCTGGCCAAGGAGTAAAAAATATATGACTTTCATGCTGTTAATTACAAAAATGCAAAACCATATCGCTCGAGGCGGGAGACCTCTAGCCGCCAAGGCGCAGTCTTTGGAGCAACTAGGATTTTCGCAATGAAGCGCGATATGCGATGTCTCTCCACCGAGGTGGGGCCTTCGAGGCGGGAGACTCCCTAGTCGCCGAGACGTGGCCTTCAGAGCGACTAGGGTTCGCGCGATATGCGACGTCTCTCCGCCGAGGCGGGGCCTTCGAGGCGGGAGATTCCCTAGTCGCCGAGTCACGGCCTTCGGAGTGACTAGGGTTCGCGTGATGTGCGACGTCTCTCCGCCGAGGCGAGGCCTTCAAGGTGGGAGACTCCCTAGTCGCTGAGGCACGACCTTTGAAGCGACTAGGGTTTCGCACGATGGGGCGCGATATGCGAGGTCTCTCCGCCGAGACGAGGCAGGTGACTCCCTGGTTGCTGAGGCGCGGTCTTCGGAGCGACTAGGGTTTTCGCGATGGAGCGCGATATGTTGTTCATGCACCCGTGCGCACGAGGGGCGTCGTTGTGCACCGGGGTGTAGAGCCATGCACGGTGTCTTGTTTATACACTTTCCACTCGCGTGAGTGAGTTAGTGTGCACCGGAACATTTGAGCCATGTGCAGTGTCTTATTTATACACTTCCCACTCGTGTGAGTTAGTGTGCATCGGGGCGTTTGAGCCATGCGCGGTGTCTTGTTTATACACTTCTCGCTCCTATGTGTGAGTTAGTGTGCACTGGGGTATTTGAGCCATACACGGTGTCTTGTTTATACACTTCACACTCGTGTGAGTGAGTTAGTGTGCACCGGGACATTTGAGCCATACACGGTATCTTTCGTATTGTACAAGTTGCCATGATTCAAATACTAGCATGTATAGGACCAGCTGCTCAGGTTGTCGAGTTTTCTACTTGTGAACAAGATGTAATATGATTTAGATTATGCTAGAGAGCTAGAAGTGACACCCTTCGATACATGCGTGCTGTTTCGAACCAATTACTAGTACAGATTTAAGCTGCTATCTTCTCGAGGCGAGTCCTTCGAGGCGGGAGACCTCCTAGTCGCCGAGGCGCGGCCTTCGGTGTGACTAGGGTTTTGCGTGATGGAGCGCGATATGCGAAGTCTCTCTGCTGAGGCGAGGCCTTCAAGGCGGGAGACTCCCTAGTCACTGAGGCACGACCTTCGAAGCGACTAGGGTTTCGCACGATGGGGCGCGATATGCGAGGTCTCTTCGCCGAGGCGAGGTGGGAGACTCCCTGGTTGCTGAGGCGCGGCCTTCGAAGCAACTAGGGTTTTCGCGATGGAGCGCGATATGTTGTTCATGCACCTGTGCCCACGAGGGGCGTCATTGTGCACCGGGGTGTAGAGCCATGCACGGTGTCTTGTTTATACACTTCCCACCACTCACGTGTGTGAGTTAGTGTACACCGGAACATTTGAGCCACACGTGGTGTCTTATTTATACACTTCCCACTCGTGTGAGTTAGTGTGCACCAGGGCGTTTGAGCCCTGCGTGGTGTCTTGTTTATACACTTCCCGCTCGTATGTGTGAGTTAGTGTGCACCGGGGCATTTGAGCCATGCACGGTGTCTCGTTTATACACTTCACACTCGTGTGAGTGAGTTAGTGTGCACCGGGATATTTGAGCCATACACGGTGTCTTTCGTATTGTACAAGTTGCCATGATTCAAATACTAGCATGTATAGGACCAGCTGCTCAGGTTGTCGAGTTTTCTACTTGTGAACAAGATGTAATATGATTTAGATTATGCTAGGGAGCTAGAAGTGATACCCTTCGATACATGCGTGCTGTTCCGAACCAATTACTAGTACAGATTTAAGCTGCTATCTTCTCTTGCCAACTGTCCATCTGTCAACAAGAAGCTTGCGTGCTGTTCCGAACCAATTACTAGTACAGATTTAAGCTGCTATCTTCTCTTGCCAACTGTCCATCTGTCAACAAGAAGCTAAAATAATAGACAGTGGCAGCTAGCACACAGCTTATACGTTCATTTTTGCTATGGCGAGACTAGGGAATCTTTTTTGACGACCTAGAGTCTTTGAAACAAAAATCTATGGCAAGATGCTAGCAAAGCTCAGTGTCTTATTACTAGGTTACCACACGCATGTCTAACCCCCATTTATTCATCCAAGCATGTACCCTTTCGACACTAGCATCAACATTTGCATAGCAGGCTTAGTAGAATGCACCCGGGGTGTTCGTCCGGTTGTGAAGGGTGGAGGCCCGAGGTAGGAGTCTTCATGTGATGACGAGGCGTCAAGGCAGTAGGGTGGAGCGCCACGAGGGTGCCTTGAGGCTTGAGGACATCGCTCCGCAGATGTGGCGCAAGGCGACCATGGGGCCGCACGAGGCGGGGTCTTGTGAGGGAGTGGCTCTGGGCGATCGGTCTTGGGAGGCGAGCACCGAGGGGCCCGAGGGTCCGCGTCGGCGGAGCACCTGGGGGGTTAGCTCGGGCAACAAAGGGCGGCACGTCGGAGGCGGGCACCGAGGGTGCCTCGAGGTGAGGGTCTGCGTCGGATGAGTGTCGAGGTTAGCTCTGGCACCAAGGATCCTCGGCGGAGGTGAGGGCCAGGGGCCCGAGGGTCCCAAGGTGGTAGCTCTCGGAGCAGAAGGGCGGTGGTCTTGGGAGGTGGGGGCCGTTGAGGCTCGAGGCTCTGAGGGCGGGTCCGCGTCGAATGAGCATGAGCGTCGAGGGTGGCTCTGGGCGGTGAAGGATCCTCGTGAGCCGAGCACTGCGGGTCTGGCGCTAAAGGGATCCTCGGTGGAAGCGCAGAAAGACGTCGGGCGTCAGGTATGTGGAGGCGAGGTGAGGTGGCGCATGGCTTTGGTGTTGAGCCGCGTTGGAGGTTAGAAGCGCTTGAGGGCCTTGAGGGTCCGCGTCGGAGGTGGAAGCCTGGGGGTGGCTCTAAGCGTGAAGGGATCTCGGTGGAGACAGAGCGCCGGTGTGGTCCGGGCGGCGTGAAGGGATCTTCCGCAGAGCGTCTGCAGAAGCGAGTTGAAGCACGCGGTAGCTGCGAGGCCGAGGTCGAGCCCGCGCTAGAGGTTGGACGCACCGGCGGGGCCATGGTGGCGGCGGGTTCTTGCGCCGCATGCGTGCCTCACCGTTCTTTGGAGGTTGGACCCGCGTGCAAGGCGGGTTGGGGGGCTTCGACCGAAAAATGGGACTTCAGTCTCGGTCCCGCGGGGTGCCTTCGGCCGTAGGTGGGCTTTGGCCCAGGTAAGGCGATGGCTTTGGCCGTAGGTGGGCTTCGCCCAGTGCGAGGTGGCTTTGGTCGAAAATGGGACTTCGATCCGGCCCGTAGGGTAACCGGCCCAAGTGTGGGGGTGGCGGCCGAAAAATGGGACTTCAGTCTCGGCCCCGCGGGGTCGCTTCGGCCGTAGGTGGGCTTCGGCTCCTTTATGTGCAGCCTTTTGTTCGGTTCAAGACGACGGCGTTAATCGTCAGAAGAAAAAAGCGGGCAATGGAGTGCAGGTACCCTTTTGTCATGAGGGGACCGAAGGGAGAGGAGCCAAAAGCACAAGATGTACGAATGTATTGCCTTATGAGTGGGAATGGGGAAGAGCCCCTTTCTTACATTCCCTTAGGGCCACATATATAGGAGGCAAGAAGGGATATTTCCCTCCTTGCCCCTATCTTACATTGAGAGGGAGAGGGGCGTTTTGGTACATTTTTATAGATGTGCTTTATGGACTTGGTCTATACACACATGACTTTCCCTAGGGTCTCCTGAGTATTGCCGACGACCCTAGGGGGCGGGGCCTCGGTGCCCTGCTACGACAGCGATGAAATGCACAACATTTATGATACAAGCCTAATTCATGACTGGTGTAGTGTAACAGAAGTGAACAAGGGAAATTTTTACCACGAGAGCTAACAGGTGCCACATGTGTACCAATTTTCTAGGTACCATCTTATCATCCAATTCATAGCATTTCAAATTAGAACTTTATTTGGAAAAATGTGTTTGCCACAGAAAGGCTTGTATTGTCTTCAAATGTTGAATAGGTACTTCTTGACTTTAACTACTACATCGAGATACAAAACTGTACTCTATTTGATATGCTACTGTAAAAGCCACTGCTTGGCATTTTAATTTTGCTCATAATATCTGAAACTTGACTGGAACTCTGTTAAAGGAGTAAACTTAACAGGGACTACGTATTTAAATAGTACACTGTACACCAGTACTCGGTATGTTAGGAACTGGCAAGATGAATGGTATTTAGTGACAGCATCTATTAAAACTAACTGATATGGAATGGGGGAAGCCATGAAAACACAAAAAAATAGTGGAATGAACTAAGTTACAAAATATTTGATGACAGCAAAAAATGCCATAACCAAATTCAATTATTTCAATAACAGCTAAATGCAAAGACTTAATGGAATGAGTTAGGCTAAGAAAAAATATCTCATTCATCACTTGTCGGTTACAGCTTAATCTATAGCTGATAACTATTGTGCATACACAAGTCCATCCAGAATAAAGTTGGACTTCTAGAATGAATCAAAATTATCAAGGAAGAGGAAAGACTGTACATATGGATATGAACCAAGTACAAACATGGACTGAAGTCTTCTTTCTAGCTAATCCCATCCCCTGTGGTACACCTATCCTATAATAGTACTTGAAATCTCTTTGGCTCTCCATTTTCCCCTAGACTTGAATAGACAATTCGTTGGAAATGCACATCTCAGACGATAACAAGTGAACCTCCCTCTACCACCTCCGTGTGTAAGAATGAGTACTACATACATGGTAAGTCTAGGAAATGATCTGTGGGCTGTCGCTGTCAGTTTACGAGGAGATGCACTTTTTGGTGTATCTCAATCATTCGAAGAAAATTCTCTCTATGTCCATGTTACATCCAGTGAAGCGGGCAGTATGTTTGAAGACTGAACTATCCCCACCTCGTTAGAATAATTCCATGTCACTTAATCCTTTGTGTTCTTTTGCACAAGCACCCTGGAAGAGGATTTGCATAAAAATACTCCTCTTGCCTTGGACTTTGACCAGGCAACCTCTGATATGGACCCCCAAGTCTGTTTTCGTGATGCATCTTCACTTTGCTTTGAAAATCATTCCAGGTTATTGCACCTTCATCAAGCTTGTCAATAAGCTCCACAAGCTTCTGCCTATGAACAGTAAAACAATTCAACACTTAAGAATTGGGATGTAATAACTCAAACAACACTCCTAGAAATGTACCTGTCAGGGTTGATGGTTTTTCTGAATCCTTCAAATCTTCTGTGACCCTGTACTGATTTGGCCATATTCCCGTCATATGTATACACAAAAACGTCACTCTGGAGGGCCACATTGTAGTCCACAGCAGCTAATCTATTTTGATACAGCTCGAGAGGCTCTAATTCATCTACTGTTGCCAGACTATAATGTGTGTAGACGTTTGGATATTTGGCCTTTAATGCATCCATGCTATGTCCACCATATATTTCACCTGCTACAATGTAGATCTTCGTGCTGGAAGGATAACCCATAGCTTTAAGGAAAAGAGCTGCTTCACGAGGAGTCATAGGGCAGCCTCCTTGGAGTCGCCTCTTCTTACTGTTGATTCCCTTCTCTTTCCAGTGCCGCACCTTGAGTCTCATTTCTCTCAGCTCGTCTGCCTCTTGATGTGTTAGGTTATGGCTGCAGCCAGTAAATGAGAGCATGTCCTTCTCGTATCTGTCAATTGATAAGAATAACAAATATATTACTGATCTGCAAATTTCTCTGCAGCAAAATGCTGTCAACTTTATTAAACATTTGCAGTTTCAGTCACCTTAAATGAAGTGCGATATAATGGTTGGACCCATTCCTCAGTCTTTCAACTAGAGTATTACCTAGCTCTTCAATTTCTTGCTTGTATCTGAGTGCCTCATAATTTGCCCGGCAACGGAGTCGTTGGATAGAAGGAGGGAGACCATTGTTAACAATTCGTGAATCTGTATGTGTAAATTTCACAACTTTGGCCTTCTTCAGTGTCCTTGCAAAAGCTCTGTAATAAGAAGCCTGCAAAAAAGAACTAGCAACCCATCATTGTTCAGCCGTACTAAAAAAAAGTCCTCATTTCTGAGCAACTGTGATGTCCACTTGAGTAGTCCCCGAAGTAGTTGGTTCATACCCTGGACCAGGAGGTGGGTGCTCTCATATAGGGTTTCAATCTTTTGTAAGCAGGTGGCAAGGAGTCCACAATCAAAATATCATCCTCTAAAGTTTTCTTGAAGTGCTCCACATCAAATATATCTTTGAAATCACTACATGTAAAGACAAACATCAGTTATCCCAACAGTTTCTATAAGATCCTCATTATTGGTCATGAAGAGAAGAACCTTGGGTCGGTCCAGAATGACTTGTGATCCAGTGTAGGGATTACTAGTGTTGCATTCATGAGCTTAGCAACTGCAACCATATCACTTATCTGCAAGGATGATTTTGAAGCAATGTAATTATGCAAGTGATCTGAAAGGCATCTTCGTATGATAAGTTCTTTTTTTAAAACAAAAAAAACATAGATGTATACATACTCCCATTCTCATCTGGTTCAATCCACCATTGGCATCAACAATTATATAACCAGCTGTTGCATTGTTTGTTCCTGAAAAGGAGCATACCAAGTGTGGCCAAGTGTAGGCGTTCAGTTCAGGCTAGTACTAATTTGAAAGATGGAAGGCCGTTAGTTCAAACTACTATTGACCTGAAAGATGGGAAGTGTAGCTTACTGTAATGGTTTTTTGGGCGTTCAATGCATTTGCTGTAACCCTCATTATCCAGCATCATCCATATCTGGGGCACCTGTTTGTGTTGTAAGGCAACTTCAGTACGAAGCTAGCTGATAATATCATTTGATATGTATTTTGTTTTCATGAATGAAAAACAGTTAATTGAATAAAACTAGAAGCTATAGATCGTAAATTAGGAACATCACTATCTGACAACATTCATTCTGCTACTTTATTTGCAGGTCTACGGACGCTTTAATTAACGCGAAACAGGCAATAAACCACGCTTCATATTGTACAATCAACAGAGAACTCTTTTTGCCCGTGTTTTAGTCATGGAAGCACTTTGTTGGGATAGGATTGATTGATGTAAAACTGTCACTTTTTCTCCTTTTCTTTTCTTTTCTTAGACTGGAGAATGCAACACTCGGATTTTCTTCCCTAGAACCTCATGTAGAAATTTTGGAGACGAAAACAAAGCAAGGAACCGCCAATATTTTGTTCATTTGCAGGATTTAGTGTATCGACTGGTTATTTCTTTCTTGGTGATAGTTTTATTGTTGAAAGGAAAATGCTTCACATACTACTACACATTTTGTAGTAAATATGTACTACAAGATGATCTCAACCTTTGATTTATTCTCACAATCCAATTCTACCCATGATCTACACCAACGACTTTTGATTTACACCATCCAACCAAGTGGTGTTCGTATGTACAACAAAAAAGTTAATGTGTGTAGCATTGCCGTTGTTGAAACTGCTTTCCCCTTTGTAGATTGATTATCTGGGCCTAGCTTGTGCAAACGAAAGGAGTGTTTATGTTTAAAACTGTTCTGGTCCATATTTATTTCAATTCACTTATGACAATTCTGCTATGTTCCGGTGGCGAACTTTTTTTTATTATTAATTAACCTTTTTAAAATTTATTTTTATTGTTAGCCCATGCAAACTTTATTTCTAATTTTGACCCTTTTGGTCACGTTACCACCCGTGGCGTGACAAAATAATATTATCACGTCATAGGATAAGTCCGCTAAATAGCACTTTTTGTCACGCCACTCGTGGTAGCTTGACTAAATAATATTGTCACGCCACTAGTGGTAGTGGCGTGACAAGAGATTGACAAGATACTGGTGGCGTGGCGACAATTGTTTTTACATCACGCCAGAACGCGACTAAAAGAGTGAAATAAAGTTTGCCGGGGTTAACAATAAAAAATAAATTTTAAAAAATGGTTAATTAATAATAATAAAAATCCGGTGGCCGTGGAACTCGAACGTGAGTTCCTCAAAATGTTGTTGCAAATCCCGGCTTTGAGAACCTCAACCTCAACGTCAACATCGACTCTTTGGAAGTGCCTTCGTTGCACGCCCTAAGGGCTTACATCGATGGCATTAACCGCAAGGAATCACACCCCCAAATCCCAATTGAATTTTCAACAAGCGGACACCAACAATAACTGCACGAAAAAGAAGAAATAGCGACGTGGCCAAGAATGCCGGTATACTACACCACAGACTAAAAGAACGAGCACTTATCCATCGACAAAGACACGGACGGACGGCTGCCCCTGGAGCTACTGAAATGTCGTGTGTATCCAGTTTGATTCTACATCTAAAATACAGAACGGCAGCTACGACCTGGAGGTCCTGAACGCCCGCCATGAAGCTTCTCAAGTTCTCTTGCGTACACACGCGCGGTCCACGAAGAGCCAAAGATCCAGCACGTCTCTGGTAATTCTATCATTCTATAAGAACAGAGGCTGGAACGAATTCATATCCGTGTCTGGTCCAATATCCAATCATTGCTCTCGATCGAATCACGATAGCATGCATTCCACATTAACATTCCAAAACTCGTTCTAAAAGTTCTTTTTTCTTAACAATCAAAATTAGTTCTACATGTTTAGTTTAGTTTTAGCTTGGTTTGACTTGAGAAGTCAAGCACCGGCAGGTTTGTGTGCGATCGAATTAACCGAACAGTGAACGGCGAGACCTACTTACCGGCGGGTCGGGCGGCCGGCGAGCGACAGCCGTGAGATTCTCCTCCCTCCAGCCCAGCACCTCGCTGTCACGGACGTCAACCCTCTGCACGAGCCTCCCGCCAGCGCTGCCGCCTCGGTGCGAGCTCAGGAGCCCGACGACCACGGTGAGGCAGAGAATGCACGCCACCGCGTTCCTCATCCAGGCCTGGTCGACCACGGACACCCTCTTGCTATTCCTCCTTACAGAGAACAGCGCCTTGACCCCCGTCGCGCCGGCGCCGTGTCCGCGGTGCCCGCCGTCGCCGTCGACGTCGTTGAGGCGGCGGCGGTGCGCGGAGGACGGGACGGGGCTGGAGGACGACGAGGAGGACGCCGCGGCCATGGCTGAAGCTGAAGCGCGCGCGCTAGACGCCCGTTTACTTTAGTAATGGCCTAAGAATAGGACCTGATCACGGGGGAGAAAAGCCCGGGAAATAAACGGGCGGCGCCTTGCCTAGTTGCCTTTCGCCGCTTCGTCACCCGCCGCACTCGAGCACTCGAGGAGCTAGGCGGACGCGCGCGCGAGCGAGGTGCACGTCTCCGTGCAACTGCCGGCACGACACGTAAGGAGACGTGGGCGCGAGGCGGGGAGTTACGCGAGTAGTCGTGCGTTTTTGTGGTGCTGCGCGCGCGGCGCTCGAGCTGTGTAACTGTGTTGGTGCCAGCCTGCCAGGCAGCGGAAAGAGAGGAGAAACTACAGTTGCCTCGGCCGCGCCATGCCTCCACTCGCTCGCACGTTCGACGTGGTGGCCGCCCGTCGTTTATATATAGGTCGCTTTTCTTAGTTTTCTTTTGCTGGTGTGACGCGTAGCTATAGCTGTTCGAGGGGGAGAATTTTTTACTGTTCTAACCCTGTAGCGGCACGTAATTACATAAATAACCTCCGGAGCTCCGTATTTCTAAATCTAGACCCCATCCGAGCGCGGAAACGCTGGAGGACTGACGCGTGTCTCCTTCTGCACTCGGCGAGCGCGAAAGAAAGCCTCACCGTGGAAAGTGCAACGCGGGCGCGGAAGTTTGGGGGATGGGCCACCTTCCATGCTGGTAAGCGCAGACTACGGCCGCGATTCCGCGCGGCCGAAGCGAGAGCTTCGCGGCATTCATGATGGCCGACCACTGAAGCAACTGGCGGCTCGATCGCAGCCAATGAAGTTAGGGTTTGGGCGAATTAGAGTTTCGATATTTTATGTGTTTGACGATTGCTGTTGGTGAATTAGGGTTTCGAGATTTTATGTTTTTGACGATTAGTCTATATCCGTGTCATTCGGAAGAAGTGAAGTGAGGGGACGGTTGGTTTCTCCATGCGCCAATGGGTGTGAAAGAGTGCAAATGAGTTCATTTAATGAGCCTTCTGCTCTTCTTGATGTGTGAGTGTGACTACAACTAGACTACTAGCATTGCTTTCTTTGGTTCTCACCGGCTCATGGTTATAGATTCTATTATTTTTTGTCAGGTTATACATAAATGAAAATATATTGTTTGCATGTTAATTTGAGCACGAAGAAAATATAAAATTCATGTCTCGAGAACGAGGAAGTGTAAAGCATGAAATTCACCCCCCTTTTAGAACAAAATTTTTTCAGTCATTTCAGTTAGGGTTTGAACGGGCACTGATATTTTTTTTTAAAACATTCATTAAGAAATATGGGCACCGAGGTTTGTAAAATAGGGTTTCCTTTTCTGGAGCCTCCCGTCACAGTGTTGTTGCTTCTGTAATTTTTCTTTCATTTAATTCGTTCAGAGAAAGGATTGAAGGGGCTGAGAACGCTCATTGTGATTATGAAGATGCCCTAAAACATGGAGTCTCTCCTCGATGAAGTCGTCTGAACGTATACGCGTATAAAGGCAGGTAGTCGATGGCGTACTTTATTAAGCTTATACAGAATATGATTGAAGGGACTAAGAACGCTCGTTGTGATTATGAAGATGCTCTAAAACATGGAGTATTCGATGTCGGTGCGAATGGTTCTTTCTGGAATTCCATTAGAAGAGGCATACTTGCAATATAGGCTTGCTTTCTTTGGCTTAAGCGGAGCACGGAACCGAACTACATTAGAGTCGCGGACAAAAGCACGTTACTGCGTAGTCACATGGCATGATGGTTGGCTAATTGCTTTAGTCATCCTCGCTACTACTACGGTACAATCTGCGACACAAGCATCCGGACCATATAAGTATACATGCCTTTAGGGATAGTAAAAAACATAGAATGCGACGGGGGACTACTACGTAATGACCTAACCTACTGCGTGGACCGGGGCCATTTTCCCTTCCTTGCTAGCTCGACGTTGAACTCCTCGGCCGGCATTCCCTTCCCTTGTCACCATTTGTCACGTCGGGTGGTATGTCGAAGTCGTCCATGTCCTGCGATTCCCGGATGTTAGTGCGCGTATAGTGAGAATCGTAAGAAGGATGTAAATTCTTCATAACTCACATCGTGGATCGGAGACGCCGAGGCGGCCGGATCTGTTGTGTGGCCGGCTCTCGGCCGCATGAGCCTTTCCCTTGCCCTTGTCGCGAGACTGTCCACGTCGGGTTGGTATGTCGAAGTCGTCCATGTCCTGCGATTTCATGATGTAAGTGCATCGTATAGTGAAAATCGTAAAAAGGATGTAAATTCTTCATAACTCATGTCGTTGATACGGATTACGCCCGGGCGACTGGATATGCTGTGGCGGCCGGGCTGAGCCGCATGAGCCTTTTTCTTGCCCTTGTCGCGGGACTGTCCACGTCGGGCTGGTATGTCGAAGTTGTGCATGTCCTGCGATTCTATGATGTAAGTACACAATACAGTGAAAAACGTAATAGGGATGTAAATTCTTCATAACTCACGTCGTCGATATGGATTACGCCCGGGCGAGTACTGGGCTCCTTCGGTGCCTCCTCAATAGGGTCCAGTACGTAAGGTCTCCACCGCACGAAGTTCTCGGCCCGCACCGAGTAGTTCAGCATGTACTTCTACTGGATGAATGCCCTGTCGTACATCTCTGGGTCGTCGACCCACTAGAAGAAGTGACAGCACATCTCGGGCTGCCATTACGTGGGGATGAAGTTAAAACTTTAAGGAATTCAACGTTGGGAGTGGAAAATCGATATGCGCGAAAGAAACGCTTACGAGGTGGTGCCCGCATGTATAGTACGCCCGGGTGGCGGTCTCTAGGTGTGTGGACTGAATGATCTCTGCCGGTTTGCCACACACACACTGCGGGATCGGAAAACGTGGTGGTATTGGAGTATCTTTCATTGATTTATCTGGGTATTGTAGCTGTTTCCTTTTCTGTTTAAGCCACTTTTGCTTCTTCAACATTCTCGCGTAGAAGTTTGCCGAAGAGTCCATAGCTGGGTATCTGTTGTGTAGTGTTGTGTAGAGTTGGGTTTGGTTTAACTCCCTTTTATAAGCCCCATGGTCTACGTGGTGTTGTTAATTTCATGCAGAGTAGAGAATCCTGTCTTTTAATTCTGAAAAGCTGAGGAGGTAGAGTGTTTTCGTGTCGATCTGGAAAGCTGGCGAGACATAGTGTTGTCAAGTCTTATCGATGCGAAAAATTCAAATGAAGCCTAACCTAAACCCCTAAACCTAAACCCTAAAGCTGCATAAAAGTGTCTCCTTTGGTCTTATCAACTGCATAAATTTGTCTCCTTTGGTCTTATCAACGCGCAAAGTCGCCTCCGGTGTGGTCTTGTCCTTTGCGCAAAGCTGCCCCATGTGGTCTTGTCCTTTGCGAGAAAGTCGTCTTCTTTGGTCTTATCCTTTGTGTAAAGTCGCCCGTGTGGTCTTGTCATTTGCGCAAAGCTAGCAGTGTGGTCTTGTCACCGTGCAAAGTCGCCTCGTTTGGTCTTGTCACTTTGCGCAAAGGCGCCCGTGTGGTCTTGTCCTTTGCGCAAAGCCGCCCGTGTGGTCTTGTCATCGCATAAAGGCGGCCCGTGTGGTCTTGTAACTATGCAAAGTCGCCTCGTTTGGTCTTGTCTCGTACCAGCAATTCGTCTGGTCTTGTCATCTGCAAGCTAATACATTACCCGCTTTGTTAGCCTCCCCCCGCAGGCTATAAAATGCACGCCCCACGCTCCGAAAGTAGGACCACTCGACCCTTGAAACCGTAGGAAGAAGAACCTTGTCCGTCTTCTGATAACATACGATGGCAAGCGCCGAGGACCCGATCCAACCGGGTCGCCGGCGGACCTTCTCCTGGAAAGGAGGGAGGACTTCGGCCCTAACTACCGGTTGATGCCAAACAAGCGTGCTCAACCGGTATGGCCGAAATGCAGACACGGGGATGACGCTATCGTGCAGGCCATAGACTGCCTTTTCGATGGCGGACGGCGTTTCTTCCGATGCCCATACTCTGGGGTAAATAGTTTTGTTCATATTACTGCTAATACATCCTCCATACTAACCGACACCTGCAGTAGATGGTGAAATACAACTTTACCCGCTGGATCGATCCTCCCCACGCTTACTATGTTGCGAGGCACGTAGATATATTGTGGAACCGAATCTTTGATTTGGAGGCGCAAATTGACGATCTTAAGGAGCAAAATGATGACCTCCACCAACAGATCAACATGAGAGGGCAATGAGGATGTCATGAACATAGGAAGTTCCTATGATCCCGGATGTTCTTTGTGCCAACCCTAGTCGCATATGTGCGTGTCACTACAACGACAAATACCCGACGTCCGAGCGTAACGGAGAACACTCTATGTGGGTAGAGAGAGGCAACTTCTACAATTAGGCACTCTATCGCACTTATGTTGAATGTCCTAAAGCATGTAACTAAATGGTGGGCCAGCGTTATTGCGGTTGCCTTTTATCGAGTTGACATGTTGCATCGATGTGTCGCGTGCTTTTCGATTATAGGCGTCGATATGCATTGAACAAACTCATTAAGTGTAATGCAATGATATCACGGTAGTTGATCCATTCATGAAGGACTGCGATGCATAGGTAAATAGTGGATATTACAATCTCATTACAACTGAACTTCTAATTGGTAGGAACAAGAAATAATAGTTCAACACACTAAAACTCATGGTCCCTGCCTCCGCCGCTTGCCCCAACGCTGTAGCTGCTCCGAAGGGAATGTGAACCTGTCAGGGGAGTGGCGTGCCTCTCGAAAGTTGTAGTGGGACTACTGCGTGGGAGGCGGTGTCACATAGAACTCATTGTAGGGAGCCGGGTAAGACTTGAGCATATCGCCCACCCACTCGTCCTGCAGAAACAGCACCACTGCGTTAGGGCAGATATTATGACCTTTGCAATCGTAGTCATGTTGGAAAGGATGTACCTCCGGAGTCGGAAGTGCGGACTGCGATCCTTGGCCTTCATGCCCCCATTGGTCACTCCAAACCTGCAAAGTCGGTGGGCTACGTGAGCTTACCGTAGCGTGCAATACGAAGATTGAATTAAGTACGTAACAGCGTACCTGAGTATGTGGCTGTGCGGACGATGATGCTCCGGTGCAATCGGCGCCAAAATAGTGCCGATGCTTGTTCGAGCATTGCCGGACCACGGGTTGCCCTCATGCTCGATGCGAACGTGGAAACGCCTCCTCTCGGTCTTTGAAATTTGAGGCGATCGAAGTCAAGTCACGAAGTCGATCTGTGTCGGCCCGTGTGACGGAAGCGGTACCGAAGTCTTTATCCGCGTCGCCGTCTTTGAAAGAACAAGCGGAAGTGAGATATCGTTACAAATAAGAGCGCGTGCAAGCGATTCACGACAACAAATCGTAATTGACATACCGCTTGCGGTGAGGCCGAGGCCGAGGATGGAGGAAGAAGCGGCGGTAGCTCGGTTGACTCGAGTCTGCAGACGTCTGAGCGGTGGTGCAAAGGGAGGTCTTGAGGCGGTGTTGAGGCGGTGGGAAGGAGGTCGTTCTCGGTGTCGAGTTGTCATCGCCTAGCTACGTCATTGTCTTGACCACAAGTCATGTTCTGATTGCCCTTCCGAGAGTCATCATAGATCGTCTCGGCATACCTAAGGCGGAGAGAGCTACTAGTCCTCCCACGCCAGACCACTGGCGGCCTCGCCGTTGATACTCTGGCGGTCTAACCGCAAGGAAACGAGAATAAGTTAGGCGTGTTTCCGTGCAAAAAAACTACGAATAATATTTTACCGTCTCGTCTTGGCGTCTTGCTTGATGAGTGTCGGGACACCTTGTCTGTGGCGTCGTCGGCGTGACCTCTGTGGGGCCATTTGTGGCGCACCGATAAAGGCTGCTCTGGTGCGTGGAGCGTACCATGTCAAATGCGCAATGTGTGTCTCGATGTCGTGCGGTCGTGCCTCTCCTGCGGCGTCGTCGCCGCCCTCTCGGCCTGACATAGATCCCCACGGTAGCTGTGTCTCCCTCTAGTCGTCGCTCTTCTGCCCTTGCCTTGTTTGCCTGCAGGTGAATTTGGACATTAGGGAATCGAAAAAAAGAGATGCAGCTAACAGGAAAACCAAGTAACAACATACCTATGGGCCTTCGCTGCAAGTGGTCGTCCCGGAGGCGGTGGCACCTGCTGGTAAAGCCCGAACTGTCACATGACCCGCTGTGGTTAGTACGGCTCGACCATATGGGAGAACACTAGATGGCAGGTCGTCATCCGATCTGCGTAGTCTGGCGCTGAGAGGACAAGTCGTACGGGGCCGTCTCCACAATGATCTGTGTAGACCATGGGAAGCATATGACCTCCACCTCATGCGAGTCTCGGCGGTTGTGGAACTCGGGGTAGGCGTGCCTCGGCCTCTCCTAGCCCACCCTAGCCGAGAGCACGTGTCGGCCGAGTGCCCATTGTGGGCCCCTCAACAAGGTCGGCGGTATCTCCCTTTGTAAAACTTCGGGGTGTTTTAAATGCGGGTGCCTGACCATCTTGAGTAGGGGCGACCAGCAGGAAGTGCTCCCGTGACCACAAATGCAGAGGATGTAGCATCTTTGCGAGGATGGCTCCCGGCCGTCTTTGCATTGTGAGGCATCACACAAGCCTCGATGCGTGGCGCAAAGTATGGCGAGCCCCAAGCTATCTTCTTGGCACCTCGTCGGGCGGCGTCATGCGCCAAGCAAGATGGATGTAGCTAGGGTGCACCCAATCTCCTTGAGTCGAAGAAGCAGGACCCACCCAAAGAGGAAGAAGCGGTGCGTGGAAGTGTGTGTTCGTGCGACCTGTTGGGTCGTGTCTCTGACGGCACACCTGTCCGTCGTAGCCACGAATGTGGCACACCCGATATGTTCTGCGAGATCGGGTGGCCGAACTCATCGACCATCGCGCCCTTCGGTCTGATGCGCTGGGAGGTGGCACTATTGCATGACCCGCGATGGTAGTCCCGTAAGCATAGCGGCGTCTGCGAGTAATGGTCATCTTCCCCAGTGGAAGTGGAAGGTGTCGTCTCCGGTCTCCAACGGTCCTGGCCGCGCGACAACGATGGCGCGGCCGAATCAGCGTGGTCCGGAGTCTAACAAAGGGCAATGGGCAAAAGCCGGTGTCCCGTGATGGGGCGTCTTCTTGGTCCAAAGGCGGTGCTCTCTGCAGGACTCGAGGACAAAGCTCGGAGGGCCCGTCCGGATGACCACGCGTGGCATCGGTGTCTCCGATCCCGTGGGTCGGCGGCTTCGTCGTCGTAATGTCGTCTGCGGTGCGCCATCTCTGAGATACGTGCAAGAACAAGTTAGTGTGTAAATAAAAGAGTGCGTACAAATAAGCAAAAGCAGCGAAACATATAGCATACATACACAAGGACAAATGACAAGAACCATTCACCGACACATTACAACATATAGAACACGATTACACTTGGCGAGTGTGTAGAGCGCATACAACAAACATCTGACATACATAGGCAACAAACATATGACAATGACCATTGTCGAGCACATTCCAACACGTACAACACGATAACGCCTAGCGCATTACAACAAACATATAGCATACATGTATAGGCGATGAAACTACGGTGCGTTGCTTGACCCGAACTGTTGGGCGGTGGCGAGTGTGCCAATCGTCTTGCTGATGCGCATCTCGGGGCCTAGCCCGTTGCCTGTGCCGGCTATCATCCATGTAAATTCACGGATGCGGCGGGGTATCGTCTTCCACGACCGACCTTCTTGAGTCGTCGTTCGGCACCCTTTCACGTGCCGGGCGAAGGTCCTGTAATGCATGTCGGCCGTCTGAATGGAACTTCGGCACTCCAAGTGCCATACAGGTGGTGAATGTCGTAGAACTCAGAGACATATTGCGTCGAGGACTGGCGCCACGCCGCGTATACATGGGAGCAGGGCTTGTGAAGAAGCTGTGACTTATTGCAGGTGCAGGACGCTTCCCCATCGATCGAGCAGACTTGTTTGCGATCACCCCTAGCATGACCCATGAGATACTTCTGCCTCAGACGGATCTCAAACTTCTTCCTGATGCCACCCATGGTCCTAGCAGTGTGCGAACGAGCCTTCTCAATCTTCTTGTCCATGTAGGCTGCGCCACCTCCGAATCTTGCTTGCCTTCGTCCATATGCTTCTTCGCCATCATGGCTCTGTTGTGAAAGTACCCAGCGGTGCGGTTCGGCTCTCCTCAACAATTGCGGTGATCGGGAGGATCGGACACCCTTCAAGACACCGTTGTACACCTCCGGCATGTTAGTCATCATGATTCCGTCATCGTGCACCACCGTTATCATGCAGCGAGACCGTTTCTCTAAGTCGGGTGCGTGTGAGTTTACCACTGTGACTCCCCAACTCGAGGAGCCTCCTGCTGCCCCCTCCTCCACGTCTGGGAATTCCTTACATGCTTGCTAGTATCCTCGTCCAAGCTGTCTCCACACCTGCGTCGAACTTCCGCCTTTGGTTACGCATGCATAGCTTCTTGAAGGTCTTCATCGAGTCCTTGTTTGAACCTTATGTGGAAGTTAGCGCGAGATACCTCATGCACCATCGATTAAATCAGTCGTTCCCTTTGGAAGGAGGCATGTGTCCCGTTTTGCATCGTGGTAGCGGACAACAACCCGACATTGTGGTGGAGATGACACACACACTGGCGGTCTTGAACCACCGCCGCTTCACATTTGCAAGGAACCCTGACCAACTATCCGTGTTCTCGCTCTCAACAATCGTGAAGGCCACGAGAATGGCGAGTGGATTCGCGTCATTTGCTACATGGTGAGGATGGTGCCCTTGTATTTGCCCGGTGAGGAAGGTGCCGTCCATCGGCAGCACCTGAGGATAGCGATGCTTGAACCCTCCGCTGCTTGGGGAAGGCCGAGAATACCTTGTCAAGGATAAAACAATTGACCCCTTAAGTAGGATGCTGGTCGACTTGTCAATGTATGTCCGGGATTGGACTCTGCAATCGATGGAGCATTCTTGGGACAAAGTCATAGGCCTCTTCGTATGTGCGAACATCGCTCTAGGACCTCTGTTTACCCGCCATACCTTCTTTGTGGTATTTGGGAAGCCCACCGTATTGACAACATCGCCAAAAGTGGCTTGGCGAGGCAGATACATCGGCTACGATGAGGTGGCTTATCGGCTCCATAATATATGAGGGCGTCGGGTTGCGGTGCCTCTGAAGTGGCTCTACAAGCTTCGCATGTGTGATCCTTGACACCGTTATCACGGAAGTCCGTGGCGGTACTCTGAACCGTTGCGCCTACGAACCTTACGGTATAAGATCCATCCACACACTTCACGGCGTAGGTGTCGGGGTTGGACTTGTGCACCGTCGTCGGCTAATGTTGGGCGTATCTTGCAATAACTTTCTTTGGCGGCGCTCTTGTTAGAGAGCGCGCCCTAAAGCGATATCTTCATTGAACCCCGCTCTGTCTCCTCTGGTGCGGTAGAACCGGGGATGTCATTGCGATGTCGTCCAATCTAGGCGAGACATAGGCAACATCGGTGGTCACAACATCACCAAATACACCTCCTGTAGCAACTTCTTCATCATGCTCCTCTCGAAACTAGTTGTATCCTGACCTCCTCCTCGCTTTCAACACGCTTTCGGCAAGGTATTAAGTGACGATCATCTGGCTGCCCACCACCTTTCACGCCTTCGTTGGGCTCGAAAGCCTCCGCCGCGCCTCCTAAAGTCTCCGTCACCCACTACCTCGCCCACATCTCCCAGCAGCAGCCTTGGCATCAACTCCACGAGAACCACCCGACGGATGATTACATCCTCTCCTAAGCCGGACATACACCATCGGCTGGCGTATATTGCGGCGGCGGGGTTGCACACAACCTCCATGTAGTTGGTCCATGAGCGTCACTACTCACCTTAATAAGTTGCCAAAAGGTCGACCACCACCGCCGCAGGCATACAATGCCTCGTCATCTTTCTTCCTTCCGGTGTCCCGATCGAGCAGCGAGCACACACCTCCTTAGCTCGCATAGACTCATGTCCTTGGTGCGGTGCGGATCTAGGTCGGTCACAATTTAATGAGTCCGCTCCGTCTGACCCGTCGCGTCTGAACCATCGCCATAGAACACGAACAAGTCTTGAATCGACATGTTAGGGGAAGGCGGCGTTGGGTTCTCTGCATAAAAACGACAAACATAAATAAATAGATACACTTGACTACGTGATGTTAGTATCAAGAAACCATGTGATGTTAGTATCAAATAACATATTGGATTAATTTTGCTCCTACTAATTAGCATTTAGTACATGTATTACAAGATTCAATTATATATATGGAGTTCTAAATAAAAACACGGGACTTAAATGGGTAATTAAGTAACAAATTTTTTAATATATTACTGCAGGTTTGGCTATGTGACTATACGCTCTTGATTAACTTTCCTAAATGTATTTCATACTTCTATTTCAATAGTAAATAATATCCCACTAGGTTGAATGGTTTGCATAACTACACAATGTTATTTTATTTTTTCACAAAACAATTCAAATAAATCGTATATTTACATGGTTTCAAAATAGAGATTTTTGCCCTACAAAATTATGCTACCGCTTTAAACCTTTCTATACATGTGTCTTAGTCTTGGTTTACCTATTTAGATTAGCTTTAAGCTTAGACAATACAATGCATATGCCTACAAGCTCTACCTCTTCTATTCCACACAACATCTACTATCTATGCCATAGTTACATCTTGTCTTTTTCTACTATCTACTATATTTCGTGCTAATTAACTAACAATGATATCCACATAAACTAAATATTTCGTCAACTAAGCACGATTACTTAACACATTCTACACAATCAAGAAGCTATTACGGTAATAAAAATAACGCTACTTGCATGTGTATTTATGTAATAATGACATGACCACTAAGCTAATTATATGCTAATCAACTAGCTAAAAATAAAACACATGTGCATGAAAAATACCTTTTCTTGAAGCTACAAGCCGATCTACAACTTTTACAATTCGAAACCTCCAAATTCAAATTTAAAACCTCCCAAAATGCCACTCCAAATCTTCTTTTCTCCTCTCCTCTAAATTACGCTCGGTTGCTCGTCGTTCTTTGCTAGAAGAAATAGAATGGGCGAGCAAAGATGGATGGAAGAAGCTACTGCCTTCCTTTTATTTTCACTCCGCCCACGAGAGGCAGCCTTGCGCGCCAGGGCAGCCTTGGTCTTGGGCCTTATTGCTGCGCATGGTGGCGTGTGCCTGAAGCGAGGCGGCCTCGTTACGTGCTGGCGACCATGAAACTTCGGCGTCCTTCCGCGCTTGGCGACCGCGGAAGGTTGCCGCTCCCGCCACCTCCTGCGCCCAAACTTCAATTCCGCGCTCGTGACTGCTTCCGCGCCTGCGGCGTTCCTTCCACGCTCGGTGAGTGCGGAAGGGGACACGCGTCACCCGTTCGACATTTCCGCGCTCGTCCGGGGTCTAGACTTGGAAATACGAAGCTACGGGGGTCATTTATGCAATTATGTGGTGCTACAGGGTCAGAACAGTAAAAAATTTCGAGGGGGAAGGAATTAAATTGCTAATTAGGTGCACTGCACTACGCGTCCCAAGGATAGACTAACCCAGCCTGGTCGATGCATACGTAGAACTAGCTACCAGGAATACGTAGTATAGTACACAGCTGATCCATGAAAGTAGCCTTTATGTTGCAAATGCATGCAAAAAAAAGTTCATGTTTGTGAGACCACGTGGAGGTCACCCCATAGTGTGTTATGAGTATTTTTTTTAAGAGGTAAAAACCTGCTTTTATAGAAAGCATATAAGAAAGATACAACCAGTTCAAACCGAAAGCAGGCTGAGGATTCCAACAGCAAAAAAAAGCTCAAAACAGGGAAGCAACGCAGGCTGCCACCAAGACTAACCAGTTTACGACTTCTTACAAAAAAAGATCTATGAAACTAAGTCAGTCTCCATCCAGATAGCCACAAACAAGCAAAATCAGCCCTTCATCATTCTAAAGCTTCTCACCCAGGCCCTCATCACCTCCATCAGACCATCAAGCTTCTTCTGGTCACCTTCTCGGAGAAGAATGTGCCATCGCTGCAAACATGATACAACGTTGAAAACAACTTCAATTGTTGTAGTGTGTTTAGTAAAAGTCTTCCCGATTGCGCCTTTGTTCTTGCATTTCCAAGTTGTCCAAGCAAAGGCTGCAAAACTGAGTAAGCTAAGGTGATAATCATTAGCACCCCGATTATCTAACCATCCAATATGCAAATCATCAAGAGAATCCGGGTTTCTCTTCCACTGAAAAAGACTCTTTGATGCAAGACCAAACAAAATTAGCCATTAAGCACTTAAAGAACAAGTGATCTGCATCTTCTGGCACCCCACAAAGCCAGCACTTGTTGTTACCATTCCACTTGTCTTCTCACCAAGCTGTTCATAGTTTGAAGTTTATTCAAATAAATCGCCACAAGAAAATTTTTACCTTCAAAGGAAGTCTACTGATCCAGATTTTTTGAAGTGATCTCCTATCAGTGAACCCCCCAAACACTATATGTCTATAAAGTGATTTAACAGAGAAATTTTTAGACCTATCTAAACACCAAACGACCTTGTCCTTCTCCTCAGAAAGCCTCACCCCTTTGATTAAGTCTTTCAACTCTCTCCAGATAATTTCCTCTTCAGCACCGAAGTTTCTTTTAAACAGAATATTCCAAGTGTTATTAATCAAACAATCTGAAATCTTAATATCAGAATATTCCAAGTGTTATGAGTATTTGACTTTGTTGTGCATGTGTTGTCGAAGTTTGAGTTTAGTTTTGGTTTAGCGAGTTTGTAGTTTTAGAGATGTTGTTAGGTGGCCGGCGGTCTGACTAGCCAGGGGTGGTGGTCAAACCGATGATGTGAGCTCGAGTGAGTTTTTGAGGATCACGCACCAAAAACTTGTGTGTGAGCGTTTGAGGGTGTGTTTGCTCCTGATTTCATTGAAAATGGAAACTAGATGTAAAATTAGATAGAGTTTTATCAAAAAGTCCAGAGAGTAGTGTTTCATGGTATGAGAAGCGGTCTAACTAGCAATTGATCGGCGGTCAGACTGGCCAGGGCGAGTTCAAGCAGAGTGGGTGTGTTGAATTTTGTCAAATTGGTCGAGGGCTATGGCAGTGGTGCATATATGTTGCATGTTGTGTTTATGACTAATGTGTGTCAAGTTGTGAAGAATTTGTGTATGTAAATGGTTTCTTGGTATATTATTGTGCAAGTGTCTTAGAGTTAACTATGGGCAATGGTGAGGAGGACCGAGACTTGGTTAGGAGAATCAAGGTCTAGAACGACCATGGATGTCGGGTGAGATAATTAGACTCAACCAGGTGTAAGATAGACAAGAACCATGGAAGGAAAAGTTTGAGCAAAGACCATTAAGGTAAAATGGTGCAATTGGTGCGTTGTGAGCCTTTTGGTGGCTATGTGGCTTGGTGATGCTTCTCGGAGCAAAGCTTTGAAGGTATGTGTTCTTGACTCATCAATTGTGTCGATTGATAATTTTGGTTGTCGTGTGGTTCTACGTAATGGTTTGCTTGTCGGTGATGGTTGTAGGAGTCATCCATATAGTCACTTGTATCCATATTAGCATAAATTATCAATTATTTTTCTTATGACTTGTTTTATGGTTACATGTTCATAGGCTTTATGTGTAATATGGATACATGGATCTTGTCATATCTCCTTAGCATGTAGTATTCATGATTCATTTCCATGCTTTATGTTTTCATGCTCATGGTCTGGAATGTTGTTTATACTTATATGAACTTTGACCTCACATGTCTAAACCATGACCCACACTAGTAATGTATTGTCATATCTTGTGCGGATTTGGTCTATCTGTTTGCTCTCATCATCTCACTGAGCTTTACTTTGATTGCTCTTCAAGTGAAATCGTCACTTTGGTTCTTTGTGTAGTAGGTTTCATGTGCATCATACTACCCACAGTTGGATCACCTACTGTTATTCTTGTTGGTCATGTGTCTTGGTACTGTTTTCCTAAATCATATCTCCCTAACCTAGTACCAAGACAGAGACTTCTTTTGTATCTTTGGTGTAGTCTTTTCAATTGAGAAGGAGAACATATGATTCATGACTCTGGTTGTTGGCTCTCCTTCCTCATGTGCACATTCGATAATGACTATCATTTCTTGGGGATGCAGTATGGTCCAGTTTCTACTCCTTCGATTACTTCTCATCGCCAAGCGGGGCGACGCAGGTTTGATCCCCTATGCTTTACAATTGTGTACAATACTCATATCTTGCTTTGCATAACACCTGGTTCTTTTTTCAGTTATTGGGCTTGTTGAGTTCAGGGTGGATAGGAGTTACACCTCTGACACGTAGCCTTCCTAGGCACTCTTTCTTTTCTCGTGATCTACTGCTACAAACTCTCTTCACAGCTTAGGTTGAGCTTGTCACTCTAGTCACTAGTTTTTAGCAGGATTTGGGTAGCTTGTCTTTGAGGGACTTTTGTGATAGCTTTGGTTTGTGCCCTCTTTGCCAATGGTTTCAGTTGTTATTCTCCTACAAGTGGTGTCTTCCCCTTACAAGTGGTTTCAATTGCTCCTTCTTTATGGTTTGTGTTGAGGAGTTTGGTGCTTTGACATCTTGCTAGAGGTCTCTCTTGTTGCATCATTTTGCACCACATTCATCCTATATTGCTACAAGTGGTACAATTTAATACAATCATGGAGCTTTGCTTATTACCCTCATGTGATGCAACACTTTTATGTTATTGCTCGTTGCCATGTCTTATTCGTTGACTAGCTAGATTTGTCATTTCTTTACATGTGTAGCTTAGTTCTTGCTATGTTAGTTGAATATTTAAGGCAACTTGAACTAAAAATTACAATTTGTGGATCTTTTGGCTAGTTGCTCCTCTAGTGATCCTTTTATAATACATGTCATGTAAAAAAAAATACTTTGTTTGATCTTGAATCTAGATTGAACTTTAGTTGAGCTATACTAGTCCTTTCTTGAATCATGAGTTTACTTCTCCTAGGCATTTGTGGCTTGGGTCAAGCATTGCTTATGGGCCTAGGAGTAGTTTTTTGCTCATAATCTTGTGCAAAATGTGAATCAAGTGTAGCAAGCTATTTTGCTCCTTATGTGCGCTTAATTTTGTGTTAAACTATTATCACGAGACTGCTTGTCATATTGCATTTTGACATGAACTTGGAGATAATTTGATGACCTACACGGTCTCATAGGGATTGCTTGTCATTTGTGCTTTGGCATGAACATCAAGATTTATCACTTAGTTGAAGCTTACGAGGCAGTTGTGGATGGCTCATAGTTCAGGACATGCTCTACTAAGACTTTTAAACAACTTCAACATATGCTATCTAAATGTGAAATGTCATATCTTATGTAGAAGCATAGGTGCTTGAGGTATGGGAGCAAAGTGGTTCATTTTGGAACTTATAGCACACTAGAGTGATCAATTGTAGTAGCTTTTTGGTCTCACATAGACTATTTGACATGGCTTGGCTCATATTTTGATACCTTTAGTTGAACTTGCTAATTGTGAAGCTTTGCATAACTTGTAATCAATTTGACTGCTTCATCTTGTGCTATCTTGCTTAGCTTGACTATATATGTTTAGATATGACATTGACATCTTTTCATGCTTAATGTGGCCTTGTGACAATTCTTGCTTGTTCTAATACAAGTGGTATTATGGTTCACTTTGGATAATCCTCAAATCTCTATGACAATAAAATATGAAAATGTAAATCCACTAATTTGCATACACGCTCTCTTTTGTGCTTCTTGCTTCATGCATAATTTGAGAGGGAGTTCCCTTTATGACTAAATTGCCAAAAGGGAGAGAATTTTGTAGCAAAAGGATAAAATCCTGCAAATATGCAAAGGTGAGATCTAAGTGAAGATTGTATTTTTCGGTGTAAGTTGCAAAATTCAAGATTTGAAATCTAAAAATGCCAAAAGGAGCTAAAATGAGATATTTGAGCGAGAGGAGCTTTCTTGCATTTTATTTGCTCTCTATTGGGTTTTGAGTCCCTTTCCTTACATTGGAAATGGCTGTAACATCCCAATTTTTTGGAGTTCTTAAAAGTTTTCAAAATAAAAAGAACCATTTGGTTTTGATGAGAGTTCAAAGCTTAACTTGAGATTTTCGGAAAAATTCGAGTGTTTAAAATGACTAAATCAAACTTCAACTAATCCAAAGTTTGGTTTATCTGGAGTTGTTCGAGTTCTGGTGTTGCTTTCTTTTCTCTCTGTTTGATCAGACCTTTCTGGACCTCCCCTGACCTCTTCTGACCTTTTCCCCGTTGTGACCTCCTTGTTTGTTTAGACCTCCTTCCTTGTTTAGACCTCCTTATCTGTTTGAACCTTCCTTCGGTTATGACCTTCCCTTGGGTCACGACCCCCCCTCCTGAGGTGCTCCAAGCTCGGGTGTGTTTTTCAAATGTCCTTGATTTCCAAATCCAGCGCTCAGGTTGAATTCCTCCTTTCGGGATCTCCTTTGGCCCCATCTTGACCGTTGAGACCTCCCCTGTGTTGGTCTTGACTGTCGGGATCTCCTTTGGCCCCATCTTGACCGTTGAGACCTCCCATGTGTTGGTCTTAACCATCGAGAACTCCTTTGCTTCCATCTTGACCGTTGAGACCTCAAGACCATCGGGATCTCCTTTGGCTCCATCTTGACCGTTGAGACCTCCCCTGTGTTGGTCTTGACAATTGAGACCTCCTTTGGTTCCATGTTAACCGTTGAGACCTCCCTTCGTTTGGATCTGAGGGTCCAGATCTCCCTTTTCGTTTGGATCTCCCCGCCTGTCAGCCCTTTTCTCTTTCTTCGCGTGCGCGCGCTAAGTTTGAACCATCCGATGGCTCTGCTCCTCTGTGCGTATTCTCTTCGCCCTTGAGGTCTTTTCGCGAATACCACCTCTTTGGTCTTTTGCAAAGACCACCCTCCCGGGTCTTTTTGTAAAGACCACCCCCTCAGTCTTTTTGCAAAGACCACCCTCTTGGGTTCAGGTCCTCCCTTTGGGTCGAGACCTCCCCTCGCGGTAGCGACCTCTTCTTTGGTCTTTTGTAGAGACCACCCTTACGGTCACGACCTTCCCTTGGTCATGACCACCTCTCTTGTGGGACCGCCTCTCAGGTCTCATTACCGCTTGAAGTTTTCATGCATTTAATGCTGTTGTGTCACATTAAATGCTATCACTTCCACCGTACCTTGTCTTTTCCTCTTTGGTCACCTCTTTTACCTGCTCATTTCATTCCTTTACCTGCTCTCGTCTTGTGCATTAAATGCACCGTCCTCTCGGACCTCGCCGTGCCTATATAAAACACCAGAGAGGCCTCTTGCTCACCTTTTGTTTTCCCAGAGCCTCGAACCTCCTTCTGGAAAGCTCTTTCTACCTCTCTTGGAGCTCCAATTCGGTGATTCAAGTTCCTATCTTCGCCTTGAGCCCGTGTCTTTCTTTTTTGCTTTGATTTGGTTCTTTCGTTGGAGTTTTGTGGGTTCGTTTTATTTACTTGTTTCTTGCTCGCACGTGTAGTATCCGGCTGTTCCGAAGATCCTTTGGACCCGACATTCTTGGCAGAAGACCCTCAGATCTTCAGTGAAGGCAAGTCATAGACCTTTGATCATGTTGAACCCATTTTCCCATAAGTATATTGTTTTGATATGAACATGCATAGCTAGTTTTATAAAAATGGTTTTGGGAATAGTTAATCACCCACTTGCCTTATGACTCCTTAGTTTGGTTGAATGCAACATGTTGACATGTACCCTTGGATATCCGTAGGATGGGTTATCTTAGTTGGATATGTCTTTGAATACCAACATGGGTGCACTTTGTTGCTTAGCCATGCTCTAGTAGACATCTGGTCTCGAAATCTCATGACTCAAAGAATGTTGAACCTGACTAATGAACCATGGAAAGGTGCCAATGCCACTATTGTTAAAATTTGTGTGCCAGGACCAGGGTGGTCATTTGGCCAGGTTGAACCAGAAAATATTTTATGCTCGGGCGGGTAGTTAGGGAGTGAGTAGTGGGTGCCTTGAGCACCTGCTGGGTTTGTGGTCCGAGAGCTACTTTGGCGACCAACTAAGGACTTAACCTTATGCGCCATCGATGCAGGTCGTTCTGGCGCAACAACAAGTCCAAAATAGGGTGGTCTGGCCAACTAATTAACGAGGTCTGATGCGATTACGTGTGTGGTGGTGAAATGGCGCAAGAGGGGCCTAAGCATGGCGAATCCTTAGCGTGGCAGAACCAAGTCAGGACTGACCTTTGTAAATGCCTTGTCACGAGCTCTAGACTGCTTACCAAAGGAAGTGAGCAAGGGCATCAACGGGTGCCCAACCAACTAGAGGACTTCGTGTCTTGTGGGTAAAGTGTGCAACATCTGCAGAGTGTAAAATCTATTCGAATAGCCGCGTCCTCGGTTATGGACATGTCCGGTTCTTTCACGCAAGGGGTAGATCTTTCTAAAAGTTGTGGTTAGTTTCGAGTGGTTTGGCTCCGACCCGAGTGGTCGTGAGTGGTGATGCTCTTGACCGGGTGGTCGTGTCTTTGTTTTCAAAGAACTTCGTTTACTTATGTATTATCTTTTCAAATTGTGCTTTGCAATCTACTTATTGTATTTCTGTAAATCTTTGCTTTATGCAAACTAACCATCTGACTTTCTTTGTCAAGCCTTGCATAAATATTCTTGCATTCATTTCCCTATGGCTTCTTGAGTACATTCAAAGTACTCATGGCTTGTGCCCTACAGTTGTCGGCAGCCAAAGACCTCCCCGGGTGCTCCGAGCACTATGAGGAGTTTGTTGAAGACCTCGTGGACTAGGGGACGTCCTCCACTCGATAGCCTATGGCTCGCTAAGTGGCTCCGCGTTGTTCTGTGTTTCCGCTGCAAGTGTTTCTTTTTGTTGTTGCCCTGCGTGGCACTCCTGTAAACAAGCTTGACCATAAGGTCTTTTGTCTAATAATATTAATTTGTTTGCTTCATCTTAAGTTTGTTGTATGGTTGTGATCTCACCACTTGTTGATTCTGTGCGAGCTAGCGTGCTGATCTTGGGGCTAGCTCCTTGCGCATAGTGGCTGGGACCTTCGGGTGGTCTTGGAGACCTCCCAAGTGGTCCTGGAGGACCTCTGGGAGGTCTTGGAGACCTCCTAGGTGGTCCGGGAGGACCTCCTGGGAGACCCCTCCAGATCTCTCAGTTCGGGTCGTCACAATGGCTATGGTGAACAATGGTCCTTTTCTTTAGCCATGGGAAGGTTGTGCTTCTTTTGAGGCTTTTGGAGTGGTTTGGAGCTTTTGAGCGAAACTTGTTCTTTCTAGGTGTTAGCTTCACTCCATTTCTTTCCATATAGTCATGTTCATTTATTTCTCTTTAAAATGGATCATGTGTGGTTTTTGCAACTTCTTGCTTTTCTTTTCAAAAACAAATTCAAATTTTTTCCTTTTGGGTGTTTATCAAATTACTCATCAAGGAGGAGATTGTGAGACCATGTGAAGGTCATCCCAAGGTGATTGATGAGTATTTGACTTTGTTGTGCATGTGTCGTCGAAGTTTGAGTTTGATTTGGGGAGTTTGCAGTTTTAGAGATGTTGTCAGGTGGCCAGTGGTATGACTAGCCCTGGGGGGCGGTCTAATTGACCGAGGCCAGGTGGTTTGACCGGCCAGCGGCGACGGTTAGACCGACGATGTGAGCTCGAGTGAGATTTTGAGGATTGCGCGTCAAACACTCACGTGTGAGTGTTTAGGTGTGTTTGCCCCTGCTTTCGTTGGAAATGGAGACTGGACGCGAAATTCGATAGAGTTTTGCCGAAAAATCTTGTAACGTCCCGTTTGTCCAGAGTTCTTACCGATTTTCAAAATAAAAATAACCATTTGGCTCGGTTGAATCGCCCTAGCTTAACTTGAAGATTTCGGAATCTTGGAGATTTAATATGAATTAATTGAACTTCAACTAATGAGAAAGTCTTGGTTTATTTGGAGTTGTTTGAACTCTGGCGTTGTTTTCCTCTTTCTGTTCATTCAGACCTCTCTAAACCTCCCTCGTTCTCTCCAGACCTCCTTCTCTGTTTGAACCTTCCTTCGGTTTTGACCACCCCTTGGGTCACGACCATCCCCTGAGGCGTTCCAAGCTTGGGTTTGTGTTTCAAATATCCTTGAATTCTGAAATTCAAATTCGGGTTGAATTTCTCCCTTTCGAAACTCTCCTGTTTAACCTCCTTTCCTCCCTGTGTTCATTTGGATCTCCCGCTCAGTCCAAACGTCCAATCCTTGTTGAACCGTTCGATCAAAATTTGGCAGCTCCCACTCCATCGCGCCCATCTTGACCATCGAGACCTCCCCTTGTTAGATCTTGACCGTCAGGACCTCCCCTCGTTAGATCTTGACCGTTAGGACCTCCCATTGATTCATCTTGGCCGTTGAGACCTTCTTTTGTCGTTTTGCTGCGACCTCCCTCTGAGGTCGCGACCTCCTCCTTTTGTCGTTTTGCCGTGAACTCCTTTGGTCGAGACCTCCTCGTGGTCTTTTTACAAAGACTACCTTTGTGGTCAGGACCACCTCGTGGTCATGACCTCTGGTCTTTTTGTAAAGACCACCTTTGCGGGAATGACCTCCTTAGGACCTCCCCTTGGTTTTGACTGGTCCCACTTGCCAGTCCCCTACTCACCTTTTTCCCGCCACCTCACTCCTGGCGCAGTCTGTCCGCGCATTAAATGCGGCTGCACCGCATTAAATGCTGCTATGTCACATTGAATGTGGACGGGTCGCATTAAATGCTGCTTCCACCGTAATCATTTTCTCCTCTTGACTCTTTTCCCTACCTGCCCTCTCTGACCTTTCCTCACTTTACATCAGTATACTTCATCATTGCTTTCGGCGCTACATCTTGTAGCGCCATTTCTCTTTCCTTTCCCTATAAATAAAGCTCCAGGGAGTCCCTTTTGACCTCTTGTTTCTCCCTCAGCTTCCCAATACCGCTCTCTTTTCCTCTAGCTCGTTTATCCCTGTGCTTCGATTTCGCTTGAGCGATTGGAGCCGTGTCGTCTTCATTCTCCTCGCCGTTGAAGGGCCCTGCTGGAGTTCGCATCGCCTTTGATCTCCGTTGGAGTTCCATCGCGACCACCTCCAGCATCTCGCCTTGTTCCGGTGAGTTTCTTTGTTCTATTTCCTGATTCGCTCTCTTGGTCTTTTTGCAAAGACCACCCTTTTGGTTTTTTTTTTGGCAAAGACCACCCTCTTTTGCTTGGATCTCTCTTTTCGTTGAACCTCTCTTCTCAGTTGGGACCTCTTGCCTTCTGGCTTTAGTTTAAGTTCTCTTTAGTTCTTTGCTTAAATTGTTTTGCTTATTTGGTTCTTTCCGAACGTGTAGATCCTGACTTCGTGGAGGAATACTTGGATCCAGCAGCCTCTACCGAAGCCTCGCCACTCTTCAATGAAGGCAAGTCGTAGACCTTTGATCATGTTGAACCTAGCATTTCAAAAGCATATTGTTTTACCTTACCATGCATGGCTATTTGTATAAAAATGGTTTGGGCAGTAGCTAAATTCCTACTGACAATATGCCTCCTTGAATGATTGAACTCGACATGTTGAGATGTTCCCTTTGGACACCTTAAAATGGGTAATCTTAGTTGGTCTTATTTTGGTATTGCCAACATGGGAGCGTATTTATGCTTAGTCCTGCTTTAGATGCGTTGGTCTCGAGAACCATAAATCAATGTTAATAACTTGATTAATCGAACTATGGAATTGTGGTGAGATGCCACTGTTGTGCAGCTGAGGTGGGATGCTCAGTTGTGTCAATCGTGGTACGATGCCACTGCTGTAAAATTTGTTATGCTAGGACCAGGGTGGTCTTTTGGCCGGGTAAAACCCAAAATGTTTTCACTCGGGCAAGTGATCGTGCAGTAAAGGGGGAGCTATACGCACAATGGGATGAGGTTGTCTTGCCTGAGTGGTTTAAGGACTTAACTTTGTGTTCCTTTGCTCCGGGTCTTCCGTGCAACCACAAGACCATTTTATAGGGGTGGTCTGGGCCAAATAATTAGCAATGGTTTGGTTTGGTTCTGATGTGGTGGTACGTGCTGATTCGCATGGCGCAAGAGGGGGCCACTGGGATGGTGAAACCTTAGCGGGCAGAACCAAGCCAGGTCGAAGCTTTGTAAATGCCTTGTCACGCTCTCTAGACTGCTCACCTTCGGAAGTGAGCAAGGGTTCCGACGGAACCCGACCCGCTAGAGAGGTCGTGGATTGTGGGTAAAGTTGTACACCTCTGCAGAGTGAAAAATCTATTCGAATAGCCAAGTCCTTGGTTATGGACAGTGCCTGGAACAAATGCATGAAGGGTAGCTTTATCAAAAAGTGGTCTTGGGAGTTCCAGAGTTGGTGCTCTGGGGTGATCGTGGGAGCTCCGGAGTTGATGCTCCAGAGAGGTCGTGGGAGAGGTCCTGGTCGTGGGTGCGACCAAGCCTTCCACGAGTGGTCTTGGGAATGAGTCGGTGCTCACGGTCTCCTTTGAAAACAAATGTACTTATGTATTACTCTTCTAACTTGAGCTTTGCAATATATTTATGCTATTCACTGTCAAATATTGCTTTCTGCAAACTAACCCTACAACTCTCATTGGCCAAGCCATTGCATAAATATTATGTGCATACTTATTCCCTGCGATTTGCTGAGTACATTCAAACATACTCATGGCTTTAAGCCCTGTGTTGAAGCAGTGGCCGAAGAAGATCAAGGACAAGGGTGCTCAGACCTCTTTGAGGAGGAGTTCTTTGATGATCCAGCCTTTTAGGGGACGTCCTCCACTCGACAGCTTGTGGGCTTGCCGGATGGCTCTGTGCGCTTTTGTTGTTCCGCTGCAAGTGTTCCTATTGTCGTTTTTGTAAGCCCATGGTGGTAGCCTCTGTAAAGAACCTTGACCATAAGGTCCCCTGTTAATATAAGTTAATTTGTCTGCTTCATCTTGTGTCTTGTCGTGTGGCTGTGATTTCACATGCGTTGATCTATGCGAGCTAGCTTGTGATCTTGGGACTAGCTCAGTGCACAGAGGTTGGGACCTCCGGGAGGTCTTTGAGATCCCCTGGATGGTCCTGGAGGACCCCCTCTCAAGATATTCTTGGAGGACCTCCCAGACCTCCGGGTGGTCCTGTCGGACCTCCTGGGAGATCCTGGGAGATCTCTCTGGGTGCATCCCGAGAGGGGCCTGACAAATCTAGAGATGGATGTTTCAGGATCTGGGAAGCGGTCTGACCGGCCGTTGGTTGACGGTCAAATCGGCCATAGCTGGCGATCAGATCCGCCGAGGCTGACGGTCTGACCGACCAGGGCGAGTTCAGACACAGTGGGTGTGTTGAATTTTGTCGAATTGATCAAGAGCTATGGTAATAGTGCATATGTGTTGTGTGTTGTGTTTATGACTAATGTAGGTCAAGTTGTGAATAACTTATGCCTGAAAATGGTTTCTTGGTTTATTGTTGTGCAGGTAGCTTGGAGTCAACTATGGTCAACAACAAGTAGGACCAAGGCTTGGTTAGGAGAATCAAGGTCCATAACGGTCATGTATGCTGGGTGAGATAGTTGGACTCAAGCAAGATACAAGATAGACAAGAACCATGTAAGACAATTTGAGCAAAAATCATTAAGGTAAAATGGTGCACTTGGTGCATTGTGAGCCTTTTGATGGCTATGTGGCTTGGTGATGCTTCCGGGGGTGAAGCTTTAAAGGTACCTATTCTTGACTCATCAATCGTGTCGATTGATGATTTTGGTTGTCGTGCGGTACTACGTAATGATTTGCTTATTGGTGATGGTTGTAGGACTCCAGAGCTACGTCATGGTGAGACGGACGGGACCGAAACTAGCTATGAGAGCTTAGGTTCAGAGCGATCAAAGGATCGGGACGAAGCTAGGGGAGTTTAGATCCAGAACGATCAAGGTGGCGTCGAAAGATGACCGAGTTTTGCAGAGTGATGGACATAACGGGCAACGACAAGGTAGACTAGGACTAAGCTCAAGGGGGAGCTAAGGTCTAGACGCGTGAGAGGCTTGGTGAGAAGTCATTAGGATCATATGGATGATGGTGAAGCATGGATGGTTTGATCGCACTGTTCACTGGTCTGATCGCTCTGTTCATCCGGTCTGACTGGTCCAGTACTCCAGTATGGATTTTGGAGAGTCTTGATCTTGTTTGAATGATTCTTTCCTATCTTCATAGTTTCACATAGCTATTAAAGTGAAACAATCTTAAACTCCTTAAGATAAATAATTTTAAAGAGATCATCATGTGACGGCTATTCAACCCATTCATAGTCGTCTCCTAGGTCCAAAGGGTAAACGTTGTTCTCGCTTTTTGAGCGCGATTGACGGGAGCTTTCGCAAAGGTCGCATGGACCATGGTGAGGCTGAGGAGCCTATCGCTCGCACGAGTGCAATCCTCGACCTTTAATTTCTTAGACAATCTATTAGAAGTGGAGATGGTCCTGTTATTTAGTGCTAGAGTGCCTGATTTTTAATTGAAGATTTTACTAGTATTTGTATTTGGTAGGGACGACCCACTACTACGACGTCAAGGATATTGTCACTACAGCCAATTGAAAAGTCTACTTGGCACTTGGCGACGTGCTATATATCTTTTTCACGGCATCCTAAAGACCTCTCTTCGATTGTCCCCATTCGTGGAATAGACAAAAAAAAAATGCCGTGCAGGACGGGGAACCCCGGAACAGCGAGTAGCTAGCCTGTCTGGCCATCTTTTCGTGTTTCCACCGTCTTGTAGGCCTCTAGTTCGTAACAAGTTGAATCAGTTGTCTCTAAAAACAATTCCGTTCATCTCATCGAGGAACTATAAAGTACTATCACATGAGGAACCCAACCTCGCTAGGAATATTTCAATCACACGGCAGCTAGTAAGCTACATGCCGATGGGCGACACGGCGGGACTCTATGGGCACATCAGATTGTTCGGTGAACGAATGATTGCCAGTATACATGCGATCCGCGGTGTGCTGATGGACGCCAAAAGCCTATCTGAAGTGCCAATTGACCAAACGGACGGAGGTGGTGGCCGCCAGTATACGTCGCTCTCGACCCGTCCCTTGTTGCTGTAGGCTAGTAGCTTGACGGGACCCATGCGCCATGTATATATAGTCTCCGAGTCCGAGTACACCCAATCGGAGAAAGGCGGACTTGCTTAGTGTTACACTTGGTGCTCCTAAACTAAATTAGCTATTCTAAAAAACAAACTAACTTAGCTCATCATTTGGCACCACGACTCCACGAGTGGACACTCTTTTTATTTGTTCTGAACTTTTTCGCGACACGGTGAAGGATTAAGTTCGCAATTCCGGATTTTTCGGGTTGCGAAGAGGACCGGTACGTGTTCACGACTTTCTATCTGAGTTGTGTCAATTTACCACCAGAGCCGAGGACCTGGTCACACTGCAATACGGTTGGATGCGTAGCAGTAGCAGCGCAAGCAATTTATTCTTCATTTAATCCAAGCAGGGACCACACAAGTCAGCCTACACGGACGAAGATACGCGCTATTGTAGTTGTAGCCACCGAACGGGAAAAAAAAGAGCATAGATCGTGGACTCCTTTTCCGCGTCAAAGTTGGTCTTGATTGGGTCCGATTAGCGCGACAAGAACCGAATTCCCTCGTGTCTCCATCGGTGAGTAAGCACCAAATCAACGGATGGATCCATATGCTTTATTCTTCTGCCTACTTTGCGACACGTATCTTATCATCTGTCCCAGTTCCTACCCCTAAGCTCGATTCCAATATGAAGTGTTACGACAAGTCTTGGCAGAGCACCGAGCATCCCGTGACCGAACGATCGAATCGCTGGTTGGTGTCTGTCGGAAACATAGACAATATATTAATTCTATATTTTATTACGAGGCAAAGATCATATAAAACTAAAGATACATAAAGCAATACTAACCTTAGACAACTTGTTGCACATCTAAACATGCATAATAATACGATTATAACAAAATAGCTTGGTCGCACAACCAGTTTACAGTCGGGCTTGACGAAGAACATGAAGCAGCACAGAATCGAAGCGATCTGAAATGTAAATAAACCAACACAATGAGCGGTTCTTGCAGAATCTGTTGCCAGAAATCTTATTGTCGTTTTGTGCAAGTGAACTCTGCGACAATGGTTCAAAGATACCCGCTCACCCTCTTCTCTGGTGCACACCGAGGAGAAGAGATAACTTGGTTTGACAGCACAACTCTCCAGCACAATTGAACAATGAGAAAGAAAAAGAACATGAAAGTGAATCAATTGATTTCAGGTCTGACGTCTCTAGATCTTTTCAAGGTTGAGACAATTACTCTCTAGTAACTGCATAATAAAGTAAATATTAAACCACTGGTAACTACTAATTCAAAATAATTCAATGGTAATTAAACAGTGTTTATCAGTTTCTGATTACCCATCGACCAATGGTCTATAGTTTTGACCAGTGTATTTCGACCACACTGGTCTATGGATTCGATCAGTGTTTTTCGTTCACAGTGTTTCGACCACTTTATTTCGACCACATTGTTTTATGGATCCAACCAATGTTTTTCAACCACAGTGTTTCGGCCACTTTATTTCGATCATACTAGTCTATGGCTTCGATCACACTATTTGGAGAGAGAGAGAGAGATGCACTGTTAGCAAAAGAAAGACGGACTAGGTTCACGACACGTTCACGGTCACGTGATTGCCACGTGAAAATACACGCGCACGTGGGTGACTTTAGCTATAGTGCTCATATCATCTCATATCATGTGTCACATGTTTTAAGAAGTAGCAATGACTCCATCTTATAAACTTCTCTTCTACCACTTTAACTCAGACGGTATAGAACGAAATCATACCTACTTTGAAATTTAAGGCATAAATGAGACTAAAGATACCGACACTCCAAAACTAACCGCTCACCTCTGCTGGACCTCCTAAGTCCTAACAGGATACGGAAAAGCATCCGATCGAACCGACCGAGAACGTGAGTTTTAGCATGTCTCGCACGAAAGATACTCGTGACCGGCCGGCCGTGCCGAGTAGCTGGCGGGTTACAAAGCCACATCACGCTACTGCTCCTCGGCACGGGCGCACGGGCACCGGCGCTGCAGCCCCGCGTGCGCCGATTCGGTGGCGTCCATTCCCAACGACTCTGAAGGCAGCTGAAGTGCCCAACAGGTCGGATGGTCCCGCGGAAGGAAGCCAGATGTAGGTGTTACCAGGCTGGTAGGTCAGGCCAGGATTCATCGTGATGCTGTTGTTTAACTCTGACCAGATGTGAAGGTATCCGAACTCTAGGGCTGTTTGGATTGGAACACAAGAATTTCGTCAATTGCTACGTTAAAAAAAATCGTGTGTTTCAAACGGGCCTAAATCACCGAAGTCCATCAACGTTTGGTCCCAATGCTAATATACAACAAAATTTGTAATTGCGACTTGCGATGCAGCGTTCATGCTTTACTCGTCCATGCTACATCACGCAGATCAGCAGATTGCACAAGTGAAATGTCATTTCAGCTTTAAACAGACTCCAGCCATTCTTCTTGCACGCTTCAGGCACATCCTTTTCCATCTGATTCTAATATTTTATGGAAATGTTTTCAAATAATAGGCAAATGAGAATTTTTTTATTAATTAATCCTTTTTTAATTTTATTTTAAAGCTAACCTCGACGCACTTTATTTCCAATTTTGACCCCTTTGGTCACGCCACGGGTGGTGACGTGACAAAACAACGCCACACGCCAAAATTCGTCTGGGGCAAGCTTTTGTCACGCCACCACTCGTGGCGTGACAAGATTGTTTGGTCACACCAAAATCAGTGGCGTGACCAAAAGTGCTATTTTGGATATTTATCTCGTGGCGTGACAGCATTGTTTTGTCACACCACGGGTGGTGGCGTGACCAAAGGGGTCAGAATTAGAAATAAAGTGCGCCAGGAGTTAACTTTAAAATAAAAATAAAAAAAAGTTAAATAAAAAAAAGTTCGGCAAATAACAGGTAAATTTATGAAAAAATTTTTGAAAAGAAAAGTGTGAGATAGTAAATGTGGTTCGTCGCTTCATGAACTTGAAAGAATCATAAATACTAAAAGGTAATGTATTTATTTTTATTTTATCATTATATTTTTTTTACTTTAGAATTTTAAGTCATTTGTCCCTTTTTATAGGCCATTGAGGTCGAATGATGCATTTTGCTAATGTTTGCCGCATGCATTACTATTTAGTACAATGTTGTTTGAAAATTATATATGATGTTATATGTATTGTAAAACGGTGAATTTGAATAATTTTTGTTCTAGTTCTACCCCTGGCAGCACTCGAAGTAGTACGCCGTGACGATAGCCATGAAGAACACCTCGTCGCGCACCGCAGCAACACAAACGCGACGTCGACAGCTGGCAGCTCGCTCGCCACACTCCACGGCCACCACCACCTCGCGAGCTTGTATAAAAGCGAGAGCGTCCACACCGCAGACCCGCGTGAGCCGCGACTGCGCCTTCTTACCTCCATGAGCCGCCACGCCAATACCGCCTCTCTGCCATCGAAGTGACGACAGCCACGTCGCAAATCGCCTTGCGGGGAGCGACGCGAGCTCGAGCAAAGCGTATAGGGCGGGGTGCTGTATAAAGGAGAAGCTGTAGGCTAAGAAGATAAACGACAGGTGTCAGGTGTGCAACACACTCTAGGACGAAGCCGAAGGCGAGGGTGACGAGGGGGGCCCAGAGATTACTCCTCACCCTGCCTAGGATGGAAACCAACGTGTGGCGCTCGCCGGTGTACGACGCGACAGCGGCGGAGATTGTGACGATAATCTTGATCGCCGGGTTGACGACCGCGATGGCGACGATGTTTGATTAATTTCCGTAATATGGACCTACATGAGATAATATACATATTTGGCTATCTATTATTCTTTGGTTGGCTCAAATATATAAAGTGATCAAATAAAGTATTTATTAAGAGCCTGAGTATCTGTTAAGGAAAATATGGACTTGGATTTTAAATCTGTATAGAGACCTATTTGGAATCTATATCTAATTATGGGACGGGATAGGATTCTATGTCAAAAGGCTATAAATAGGGGTCAAGTCCTCCCAGCAGGGTAACTTATGCCATACCACCTATCCCCATCTGTAGTTGGAACTTGTGGCTTACATGTTGCTGGGAAAGACTAAACCCTAGGCAGACAGAATAACAGTTCATCTACTACTTCAGATCAATTGTTCATCGATCATGGCATCATCAATCAGATACGCTTCCGCGTTTACAGATTTATGGGTGTTGTAATTACCACATATACGATCCTGTTAATTCTGATTATTAGGTTGAGATCGGTTTAATTCTAACAGACGAAAAATGCGCCTGCAGTGAGCAAGGGAGGCTCGAGCTCGACGTGGACGTTGGCGTTGTCATCGACGACGGCGGACGTGGCTTCTAAGCGGGGGTTCACGAGCGGCAAGGCCAAGCGGGAGGTAACCACCGAGAGGGTGGCGGTGAGCGCTTGGATAGGCAGGAAGAGGCCGCGGTTGCGCGCGCGGGAGGAGGGCGCCGTGCTTGAAGAACGTGAACAAGCCTGGTGGTGGTTGGGCGGCGGCTGCCACGGCTCTCAAGAATTAATCGAGCTGAGCTCTCGAGTGGGTTACGTACTTACGTACTCCCTCCATACTCGCAAAACAGGTCGTTTTGGGCTCTTGGCCTGTTTTCGCAAAGGAAGTCGTCGTTGGCCCGTGGCGTAGAGTTTGGACGCGTTTACCCCTGGCGCTCGCTCCCGTTCTGCTTACCACCGGTTCAGCATTAATCGCGCGGCGCCTCGTTTCTCTTGGTCGCCGCCCGTTCTCGCGCCGCCCCTTCTCGGCTCTTCGTCAAAGCGGCGATGTCGCGCGCCGCCGCCGCTCCCTTCCTCTCTGCAAAGAACACACTCGCCTCGCCGTTTCCGGCTTTCGCTTCGCCGCCAGCGTCTAGTTAACGTCTAGGGTTCGCGCACCTCCCTTCGTTTCCCGCAGCTCGCTCGCTGCCAGCGTCTAGTCCGTCGACGCGCAGCTTTCCGTCGACGCGCTGGACTCGGAGGCCATGGAGTCCGTCAAGGCGCAGCACTCCGTCGTCTTGCTGGACTCGGTGGCCATGGAGTCCGTCGAGGTGCAGAACTCCGTCGACGCGCTGGACTCGGAGGCCATGGAGTCCGTTGAGGCACAGGACTCCATCTCCGGCGTGGTGCTGGACTCCGTTGTGGCCATGGAGTCCGTCGATGCGCTCGACTTCGTGGACATGGTGCCGGACTCCGTCGACATGGTGCCGGACTCCGTCGAGGTGTTGCCGGACTCCGTCGAGGTGGTGCAGTGTGCTCGCTGCGGCACGTTCCATGCTGGCGGTGTCTTCGGAGAAGCCTGCTACCAAGCTCGCCGCGAAGCTCGCAGGTGTGCACGTTGCGGTCTTGTTCATGGTGACTACGATCTCACAACTTGGATACTTGATGACATAGAAAAATTTGATTGTGAGCTCTACATCCCTAATGTGGAGAAACTTGAAATGGATGGTGACACAATTCTTCTACCTGAGCACGTTCAAATGAAGTTGGACGAGATCTACAATATGAAGTTGGAAGATGCAAAGCTGAAGCAAAGGTGCAAAGACAGAACAGTAAGGTACTAATTCAGTCGGCTAGCATTCTTGCTTCGGCTAACATGCATGCAAAAACTAAGTTGCTACTACTATTCTTGCTTCGGGTAGCAATTGCTTCGACTAGCATGCTGCAAAGACTAACATGCTTGCATCTTAATATTCTTCTTCTAATTTGCTGCAGGAAGGCTAGCAATTGCTTCGGCTAGCAAGGAAGCTTCACAAGAGATTTGCAATGGCAGCCGTTCTTCTCTCTCTAGTTTTTCTTTTTGCATGTGAGGAATCTTGAACTTGTTGCACCCTTTAACCTTCATGACTTCCCTCAAAACACTCTGAAGTGTTACAAAAATCCTGTTTGCTTTCCATGGAGAGTACTCTAAGAATGCCTACAAAACATTAGTTCAACAAATGAATTAATGAATGGACAATATTGTATGAATGCCTATAAAACATGTGTGAACAATTGATCAATTTACCTGTTGGACGGCTGGAACTAGATCTTTTATTGTTTTTGCATTCTTCTTGTATTGAATAGCTTGAATAGCTCGAAAAAACCCCAAGTCTAAAATGTTAAAATCCGGAGAATTGGGTGGTTGACAAATGAGGCGAATGTCAAACCCTTCTTGCTTAGCAGCCTCACAAAAAACAGGATCATCCAATTTTAAATGGGAAGGTGCATTATCTTGTTGTATGAAAATTGGCTTGTTCACATCTTCTCTTGGCCACTTGGCTCTAATGGCGGGCAGCACATTGTTTACCATGAAATCCCTAATCACATCTCTTGTGATTGAAGTTATTGGCTTGATTACTTGTTCTCCACGAAGACGATTTTGACTTCTTCTTACAGCATGTTCATAAGTGACAAGTGGAAAACAACCTATTTTCCCATCAAAAACACATTCTCCATTCCTAAACCTTGGCCGAGCACAAACACACAAGAACATGAGCCTAGGGATGTAATTCTTGTTCTTACAAGTGCGATGTGGGTCATCTTCCTCGGGTAGCAAGTAATATTTCTCAGATTTTTGAGAGAGATAGAACCATTTTTCATCAATGAAAACAAAGTCAAAAAAGTCCTTAAATCTTGGATCATCGACCAAACCTTGCTCAATCATATCAACACACCACTTCAACCTAGTTTTCTTGTTAGCATCCGTGAGGTATGGTTTGATGCTACTAGAGTGGCGCCTAAGCAAACCTTTTTTCAAATACCTTTGTATCCTAGCTTTGCTCATACCAAGTTTGCTAGACACATCTTCTATGGTCATTCTTTGCTTAAGTGGAATGTTGCGCAATTGTTCCAAATCAAGAGGGATTGCCTTACGGCCACTTCTACCCTTTTTTCTACTAGCAACCACAACCGGAATGTTATGAGCAAGTTGGCTTTTACCTCGCTTCCATAAGCGTTGAACTGACCGGATGTGTACTCCAAAATGATCAGCAACAATTCTTGTATCTTTCTTGCCTAGTTTCTCATTCTTGCTTCTAGCCAACAATGCTTGGTACACTTGTCTTGTGACTTCTTCTGTAATGTCTTTCCTTCGATGATTTACTTCAACGGGAGCAGCATGTTCTAGTAAAAGAAAAAAAGAATCACTTGTTAGCCACGGCTTACATTAGAAATAATCAAAAAAAAGGAAAGAACAAACTGAGAAAAATTTACCAGTGAGGTTTTGCACGTAATCAAAATCAACTGCACCAAATTCATCTAGTGGCAAGTTCAAATCAAATCCTGTTGAAAAGGAAAAAAACAAACTGAGAAAGGAAATAGAAAGGCATGCGGCTGCTGTGAATATCATAAAAGGAAAGAGCAAACCGAGTAAAACAGACACAGTACCGTTGTTGTTGTGCTCCTCCAATACTGGCTCGTTGAGATCGAAGGGAAGGTTGCCGTCGTCATCTTCTAAACGAACATTGAGATCAAAGGCAGGGAAGGAATCAGCCATTGCGCCGTCGTTTACTAGTAGGCAAAGCAAGGCAAGCAAGGCAAGGGAGAAAAGCTAAGCCATGTCGTTTACTAGTAGGCAAGCAAGGCAACAGAGAAAAGCTAAGCCATACCGTAGATGCAAGCAAGGAACGAGGCGATTAAATAGATCAACCACTTGAAGCGTCGGACCAGCTGAGCACGCGCGTCGTGAAAAAAACGAGCGCCAGTGAACTTCAAACGCAAAAAACGAACGACAGCAAGGAGGCTAAACGCGCCTACGCGGCTGGACACGCGCGAACGGCAAAAATTGAGCCACATTCGCGAGCACGCACAGTATACCATGCGACTTCATGGCGCCCGAAAACGCGAAGCGCAAGCGCCACGCAGGCTGAACTGTGCCATGCAAAAATCCTCATGCAAAATCAAACGACCAGAAAAAAATAGTGCCCAGCAGGTATCGAACCTAGGACCTCAGCGCTGCGAACTCACGCCTTGCTCCACTAGCCATTGGAGTCTTCGTTGTTTCTCGTATGAAATGCACCCGCAGCCGTATTTAATAGGGGCATACAGGAAAAAATACCTCCTCATTAATGACTCCTTGGTAAGCACAATCATGTCCTAAACGACCTGTTTTATGAGTACGGAGGGAGTAAGTCTTAGGTGAAATTTCCTTCTCAATTTTTTCTTGTTCTCGATACACACGTGAGAGATCTCACGTATCACGTATCGACTATTACTTTTCTTGTGTAAATTCTTCTAGTTGAGCTCTATCCATGTATGCCTGATGGTTTTGCTATTTATAGCCTCGTAGCATCTTGTTCTTCGGCTTTGAAACCTTGTCTCGAGCTTAGGGCATGTACACTGTGAAATACTTATATACGAGTGTTTAAAGATAAAGATAATATAGCTAGTCATCAAACATTTATATAAAAGTCATTTTGTCCAATATAAGCATCTTTTTTGTAGGTGCTTTAGATGATTGTATTATCTATTAATTATTTATATTTATATACATAAGCACCGGTGTCTAATCAAGCATCGATGCTACAAAATAAGCACCTTATCTATCTTGCGTGGCAAGAAAAATTATTTTTTCTTTGCTAAGCGTCTCTCTAAATCCATGCATTGTACATGCTCTAATAAGGAGTGATGTGATCAGTGTTGTAAGCTATGCGCCTTTTGGGAATTCCCAATTGAGCCGTGGGTCTCTCTTGTCGGTCAGAGAGAGAGAGAGAGAAGGGATAAATCTCTCCTTCCGCTTGGTTGAGAGAGAAGGGGGAAAATGTTGGAATTTTGGGCTTGGCCCATACAATATTTCAATTAAATTCTAGGAAAATCTCAAAGGCCCACTCATGCTTAGTGAAAGGTGGGAAGTTTAGCACCATATTGCTAGTCTAGGTGAAAGGAGACCAATATATAAGATGGAGTTGGTTTTACCTAGTTGAAGCAAGCAAAAGGAGAACAAGTGAGCGCTCGCTCGCTCGCCATGCCACGTCACGGCGCCACGCCATCGCCCGCGCGCGACGTGCGCGTGAATGGTCTGACGATTTTGTGTCCGGCTGGCTGTGGAGCTACAGCTTCTTTTTACACCTCATAACCATACACACAGATCAGAAACTAAAAATTGAATACACTGTTTCAATTGGCTTTTATGGCACGCCTTAACCGTGGTTAAAACAGTGTAATGTAATTTATGACGACAGTTTCTAATCAGTATTATAGCGGCAGTTTCTTCTGTTGACTCTAGCTCTATAAAAAGGAGACATCTCCTCTCAGATCATACACAACCAGAACAGAGAGAGGCTCTCAGAATAGACAGACTCGGTTTTGTGCTGTTGCCCGGTTCCTTGTTGCTGTGCTACCCGGCTACTCCATCCCTTCCTCGGCATGCACCGACGTGGGGAGAGCAGTGTCTCCAAAGCCAGCGTCCCTCGCGATCCTGCACGGGTTGAGGTGAATCAGATTTTTGGAAAGCATTCGCGCGACTGCTCACTGCTTCCTTCTCTGCGCGTCGACTTCTTCGAATCAGACTCTACCGTGACCTACGTTGAAGCGATCCTCTGTAAGTCGCAGTGATAACATTTCATATGGCTAGGCTTTGTTTCCTAGATATTTGTTATATGATGATGTTGATGCTTACTACTGTTAGTAGCATACTTGTTCCAGGCTTTGCCTTATTAATGCATATATATGAGATAGATATATTTGAGTTGATGATCATGCTACTGTTCATAGTCCTGAATATGCCTAGTATATATGTTTTTGTCGATTCAATTATTGTTTTAGGAATTATAACAATCACAAAAGTGTGCATACATCTAACAATCCAAAAATCTGATAGGCATTTTGTGATGACTGATTTTACTGAGGTAATGAAACCGGAGAAATTCACTGGTGTGAATTTTAAGAGATGGCAGAGATGGGTCAAATTGTGGCTCTCAGCTATGAATATATTTTGGGTCGTGATACCAGGTCCTGCAGGACCTCGTACTGCTGCACAACAAACAGAGTACGACACGGCTACGACAATATTTGTCGGGTGCATTCTAAGCGTGTTATCTGACCAGCTTTGTGATATGTATATGCACATGAAGAATGTTGTGAATGCACTCGAACATAAGTTCGCTTCCTTAGATGTTGGACATGAATTGTATGTCATGGAGCAATATCATGATTAAAAAATGGTTGATAATCATTTTGTAGTCGAGCAGGCTCATGAACTACAATTCGTTGTGAGGGAACTTGCCCACCTTGGTTGTCAATTGCCTAATAAATTTATGGCTGGAGGCATTATTGCCAAATTACCTCCAACCTAGAGGAATTTTGTCACATCTCTGAAACACAAGAGGCAAAATATTTCGATCAAGGATCTAGTTGCTAGTCTTGATGTTGAAGAGAAGGCTGGGGCAAAGGATATAACACCAATGGTTGTAACAACCACTCCAGGAGAGTCACGACCACTCCCGAAGAGTCACGACCACTCCCGTGTCACGGCCACTCCACGAGAATCACGACCCCTCCCGACGCGGTCGAACCCGAACTTCTATGCAAACCGAGCTAGTCCCAAGACCAACGGCTAGCTCACACAGTAAACAAAGGTGGTACAGCCATTAACGCAAACTTTATTAATAACAACAGAGTTGATTACAAGAACGGCTTATGAGCCGACAAAACCAAAATATAGCGGAAGACAAAGTGAGTAGACCACACGATTCGCAACAAGCAATTGTCTAGAGGTCGCAGCCTAGACGTCCTGGTCCTCGAGCTCCTCGTAGACCTCTTCTCCTGCTCAATGGTTAGATTAAGCAGAGTGAGCACAACAACCGTGCTCGCAAGTCACACCCGTCAAGTAACAGATTGAAAGCATGCAAGGACATCTCAAAGGGAGGCTTATAGAGTTGATTTGTGTAAAGCTATGTTTCTTTCCAAATACTTGTACTAAGTTCCAAAGCAGTTATACAATAAGTAAAATTTATTTTACAAAACTTAGCTTTATAGTCGGATAACATTCATCAACAAGCTATGAAGGATACCCTCATAACACAGGGAGATAACATTCATCAACAAGTGGTGAAGGATACCTTCCTATCACAAGGCTCCTGCCTGAGCTCTCATTTGGATAGACATCCAAAACCATTTTATAAAGTCTTTTGAAAACAAAACCAAAATCTAACTTGGAGCAGCTTTGCCAGCATGTCCATGACCATGGACACAGCTATTCGAATAGTTTTACACTCTGCAGAGATGTACGGCTTTACCCACATGACACGACATCTCTAGTTTGTTTGGCATCCGTCGATACCACCGCTCACTACCATAGGTAAGCGGTCTAGAGCACGTGACAAGGCCTTTACAATGCGCCATTCCACCGCAGCCCCCCTCGCTAAGGTTTCACCCCCTTTGGACTAACCATCCGCCGGGTTCAGGCCCCCTCTTGCACCTGGTGGGAATACATAAAAGTAGGTCATCAAGACACCCACACAACCAGATGGAACGACCACGGTGAAATGTTGCAAATTAGTTAGCCAGGTTTTGCTCATTCAGAACATGTGGTAGTACGGTAAGGTATGGCAAAATATACTCGAAGACCGGTCATTAACTGACTTGGGCGACTTCCACAAAACCCTGGACCTCAATCCTGCCCGAGTTAATCCCATGCATGAACATGCACCCTTTCAAACAACCAATTCGCTCAAGTCCAAACCAATTTTTATTTTGCTTTGCTTTTCAAAAACATTTGCAAACTTCCATGATAACCCAATGTCATGGTTAAAACATTTTCGACAACATTGGTCTTTTAGCAGTAAAATCCCAAATCAAGATCTTTGGGTCTAAGCTTGACTAAGCATAGAGTTTTGAAACACGCTAGTTCATACTAATGTACCAACTAGATCTTTACTAAGGTAACAAGGGGTGGTTGAGTCAATAATCAAGTTTGGATGTACAAAGAAATTAGGAATAACTACAAAGTTAAAACAGGGATTAAATTACTTAAATTTAAATAAGCATGCAATAATAATTTGGAAACAGAACTTAAATAGTTTGAAATACTGGGATTCAATATGATCAAGGGTGTAACTTGCCTTGCTCGAAAACTTGAGGGTCTACTTCTTCGAAGTACTCGGGCTCTCCAGAGTTGTCGAAATCTACACGTGAAACAAAGCAAATTCAAATACGGACCAAATAAAATCCAAAATCCAAATGAACTCCAAAACAAACCGAACTAGAACCAACAGCAAGGGAGGTCCTGAGGAGGTCCTGAGAAGGAGGTCCTGAGGAGTAGGGGTGAAAACGGATCAGATAGTTTCCGTCCAATCCGGACGCTAACGGATTTGGATGGTCTCGGATCGGATTTTTTTCAGATAATTTTCAGATCGAAAACGGATTCGGATTTTTTTTTGTCAGAAACGGAAATGAATACGGTAGGCATGACATCCGGCGGATACGAATAAGGATTCGGATTATCCGGATAAAAGCACGTTCGATATCCCAGCACTCACTTAGGCACTTAGCCACTCCTCCTCCTCCTCCAACAAGCGCTCCTTCCTTGGCCTCCTCCCCATGAGGCGTGGGCCGGAGTCCGAGTCGAAGCCTCGGGCGCTGGGAAGCGAGACGCAGTGGCGCCATCAGGTGGCCAAGCACAAGCGAGACCCATGGAGGTGGCTAGGCCGAGAGTAGTGGAGGAGGCTAGGCAGGCAATAGGCATGCAACCAAAGCCGAGAGAGGCTTGTTGGTGTCGACGGTAATGGGAAGAGGAGAGAAGAAGAGAAGCTTTTGGGGAGAGAAGAGGAGCTGTGGGGGAGGAAGAAGGATTTGGTTTGGGGTGCTATGTGCGTGAATGGATGAAGGGGCCGGCCGAGTATATAGTCTAGAGAGAGAGAGAGAGAGGTTAGGAGATTTGGAAATTAGGGATTAGGGAAATTTTTTTGGAAGTGTGTGATTTCTAATAATCGTTATGAGTAATGTCTGTAGCAATACCAATTAATCAATAAAACTTGCTCAGAAGTAGTTTACAAGGACTATGAAGTAACTCTGGATGCTGAAAATATGAACAACTCATGAATGTTTGCATCAAACAAACTAGTTATATGTTTTCGTTAATTTCTGGCATGCAATTTAAGGGGTTTTTATGTTCTGAAAAAATATCTACGACTGTATTCGTTTCGATTCGTATTCGATATTATTCGCATTTGTATTCGTATCCGGGGTATCCGTATTCGTATCTGCATCCGGGAAAAAAAATATGAAAACAAATATGGCAGAGCCATTATCCGTCCGTATCCGATCTGTTTTCACCCCCTACTGAGGAGATCCTGAGGAGGATACGACTACTCAACGTGGTCGTAGGAAGTATACAAAAGGATACGACTATGCAACGTAGTCGTAGGGACAAGAGAAGAGAACAGGGCACGGAGAAACTCACCAGGGCCGAGAGAGAGAGAGAGAGAGAGAGACTGAAGGAGGAGGGGAAGACGGTGGACGGTGGTTGAAGACGGCGTAGGTGCTCCGGTGAACTCCTTGGCGACGAGGAGGCGACGACGCAGGCTCCAACAGACTCCTTGGCGAAACTTCAAGCACGAAGGAGCTGGGCGAGAGCAAGAGAGCTGAGTGTGGAAAAAGGTGATGAAAGAGGGCTGCTCAGGCTTTTATAGCCAGGGGAGACGGGGAGAGTCACTGAAAGACTCAAAGGCCCACACGATCAAGGGTAGGTGAAGGAGGAGATGGGGGCAAGTAAGGGAGGAGACAAGAGGGGGAACGAGTACTGCAGAAGCAACAACATTTAATGTGACACAACAACATTTAATGCGCGTAGACAAATGCGTCAGTAGTGACGCAGCGGGAGGAAGAAGAAGGTGAGCAGGGCTGACAGGTGGGGCTAGTCAAAACTCGGGAGGGTGGTCAAACCAAAGGGGAGGTTGTGACCAAAGAGGAGGTCTTCCAAGATCACCCGGAGGTCTGGACCGAGGGGGAGGTCCAAACGAGAGGGAGGTCTGGACCGAGGGGGAGGTCCAAACGAGAGGGAGGTCTGGACAGAGGGAGAGGTCCAAACGAGAGGGAGGACTGGACAGAGGGAGAGGTCCAAACGAGAGGGAGGACAGAGCAAACAAAGAAGGGAAAAACCACACCGGAGAACTCCAACAAACTCAAAATAAACCAAACTCTTGGATTAGTTGAAGTTTGATTTAGTCATTTTAAACACTCTTAATTCCAAAACCTCAGGTTAAGCTTTAGAACTTCAACAAAAACCAAATGGTTCTTTTTATTTTGAAAATTTTCAAAAAGACCTGAAAACCAGGATGTTTCAAACCTACCCCCTTTAAGGGAATCTCGACCCCGAGATTCAGACTGGGCTAGCAAAAAGGTGAGGATACTCGGCCTTCAGATCCTCTTCTCGCTCCCAAGTGGTTTCTTCCTCTGAGTGGGTACTCCATTGAACTTTGCACGAACGGATGATCCTGCTTCTGGTAACGCACTCCGCGATATCAAGAATCTTGATTGGCTGCTCCACATAGGTGAGGTCCTCTTGAAGGTCGATGCTCTCAAGCGGCATTTGCTCTGTTGGGACTCGAAGACACTTCTTCAGCTGCGACACGTGGAAGACGTTATGAATTGCAGACAAAGACGCCGGTAGCTCTAGCTGATAGGCAACTTCGCCTTTCCTTTTCACAATCTTGTATGGTCCAACAAATCTTGATGTGAGCTTTCCTTTGGTCTGAAATCTTCTTATTCCTCTAAGTGGAGTTACTCTGAGATAGACAAAATCTCCTATCTCAAAGGACAAGTCTCTGCGACGATTGTCAGCATAGCTCTTCTATCGGGATTGAGCCACTCTCAATCATTCTCTTATCAGCCTCACTTTACTTTCAGCCTCCTTAATCAATTCAGGTCCAAAGAACTGATGTTCTCCAACTTGGTTCCAAAGGAGAGGGGTCCTACACGGTCTGCCGTACAAAGCTTCAAAGGGAGACATTTGCAAGCTAGCTTGAAAACTGTTGTTGTTGGAGAATTCTGCATAAGGAAGGTTCTGATCCCAACTCTTCCAAAAGTCTATAGCACAAGCTCACAACATGTCTTCAAGAATCTGGTTCACGCGCTCTGTCTGTCCATCTGTCTGGGGATGATATGGTGTACTGAAATTGAGTCTGGTCCCCAAGGCTTCATGCAAGCTCTTCCAAAATCTAGACGTGAACTGCAATCCTCTATCAGACACTATCCTTTTCAGCACTCCATGCAAGCATACGATCCTAGCCATGTATAGCTCTGCCAACTTACTACTTTGATAAGTGGTCTTGACTGGTATGAAGTGTGCCACTTTAGTTAAACGGTCAATCACAACCCAGATGGAATTATATCCCGATTGGGTCCTAAGCAATCTAGTGATAAAGTCCATGCCTACTTGCTCCCACTTCCACTCAAGAATTGGCAAAGGCTGCAACAATCCAGCTGGTCTTTGGTGTTTTGCCTTGACTCTTCGGCATACATCACACTGTGCGACGAACTGGGCAATCTCTCGCTTCATACTGACCCACCAATACTTTTTCTTTAGATCTTGGCACATCTTGGTACTACCTGGATGAATGGAGTAAGGCGATTCATGAGCTTCTTTCAGAATCAACTGCTTTATCTCCTGGTGATCCGACACACAGATGCGGCTACCGAACCAAATTGTACCTTGCTCATCTTCAGAAAAATCTGATGCTTTGCCTCTTCTCATGTTCTTTTTTATTTCCTTGATGTCTTCATCTTCTTTCTGCTTCTCCCTAATTTGATCCTGAATAGCCGGTTGTACTTCTAAGTTGTTTACACAACCTTGGTTAACAATCTCCAAGTTCAGATGTCTCAACTCTTCATACAACCTTGGTTGGCTTCTCTGAACCAACGTAGTGTTGCAATACCCTTTTCTACTCAGGGCATCTGCCGCTACGTTTGCCTTACCTGGATGATAATGGATTCCAAGGTCATAATCCTTTATCAGCTCTAGCCATCTCCTCTGCCTGAGATTGAGCTCTGACTGGGTGAAGATGTATTTCAAACTCTTGTGATCTGTGAAAATCTCACAGCGATTACCAATGAGGTAATGCCGCCAAATTTTCAAGGCATGCACAATTGCGGCTAATTCCAAGTCATGCGTTGGGTAGTTTCCTTCATGAGGCTTCAACTAGCGAGACGCATAAGCCACGACTCTTCCTTCTTGCATCAGCACACATCCAAGGCCTTGACGAGAGGCGTCACAGAACATCTCAAAGTCCTTGCGGATATCTGGTAAGACTAGCACAGGAGCAGACACTAGTCTCTTCTTCAATTCTTGGAAACTTTGCTCACAGATTTCGGTCCATTCAAACTTCTTCTCTTTCTTCAAAACTGAGTCAGAGGTCTAGTGGTACTGGAGAAACCTTCGATGAACCTTCGGTAGTAACCAGTTAGACCAAGGAAACTCCTTACTTCGGCGACGGACTTGGGTTGCCCCCAACCTAGGAGGTCTTCCAAGACCACACCCGGAGGTATGGACCGAGGGGGAGGTCCAAACGAGGGGAAGATCTGGACAGAGGGAGAGGTCCAAACGAGAGGGAGGACTAGACAGAGGGAGAGGTCCAAACGAGAGGGAGGACGGAGCGAACAGATAAAGGGAAAACCACAACAGAGAACTCCAACAAACTCAAAATAAACCAAACTCTTGGATTAGTTGAAGTTCGACTTAGTCATTTTAAACACTTTTAATTCCAAAATCTCAGGTTAAGCTTTAGGACTTTAACAAAACCAAATGGTTCTTTTTATTTTGAGAATTTTCAAAAAGACCTGAAAACCGAGATGTTACAATGGTGAAAGAAGGACAGTCTAGAGCGAACATCATGCATCTTATTGACAGAGGAAAATGCAAGGTTGTTTTGACCACCAACTTCAAAAGGACCAACAACGGTAAGAAGAAAGTGAACATGAAAGATATTACTTGCTTTGTTTGTAGCGAGACTGGTCATTGGGCCAAGAAATACCGCAAACGGATGGGCAAGAAAAATCATCCTGTGTAGAAGAAGTCTGCTAATGTGATTATTGGCGAGGCCGAAGCATCTGGGTATGGTAATTTACCTTGTGGCTTTTCGGCATGTCAATCTACTGATTGATGAATTGACACAGGGGCTAATATTCATGTATGCGCTTATGTATCTATGTTTTTTTCTTACCAGGTCGCACGGGGTTCTTTTGTCCTAATGGAGAATGGGTCACATGCTTCTATTCTTGGTGTTGGCACGGTAGATCTGAAGTTCACTTCGGGAAAGATCGTGTGCTTGAAGAATGTGCAGCATGCCCCTACAATAAATAAGAATCTCGTCAGCGGTTTCCTTCTATATCGAGATGGGTTCAAGTTGGTCTTTAAGTCAAATAAAGTAGTCGTGTCAAAATTTGGACTCTTTATTGGAAAAGGCTATGAATGTGGATGCTTGTTCCGTTTTTTCCTTTCAGATTTTTGTAATAAGGTTGTGAACCATATTTATGACTCTATAAATGGTGGTGAGGTTAATATATGGCACTCACGTTTATGTCATATAAATTTTGGTTGTATGTCTCGGCTTTCCTATTTAAATTTAATTCCAAACTTTTCCATAGTCAAATGTTCCAAATGTCAAATTCGTGTGCAAGCAAAGCAACCTCGAAAACCTCATAAGGCTGTGGAGGAAAGAAATTCGGCAAAATTGGAACTCATACATTCAGACTTGTATGAAATGAATGGTATATTGACAAAGGGAGAGAAGAGATATTTCATGACTTTAATTGATGATGCCACTAGATACTGCTATGTGTATTTGTTGAAAACAAAGGATGAGGCATTAGACTACTTTAAAACTTATAAAGATGAGGTTGAGAATCAATTAGACAGAAAGATTAAAAGAATTAGGTCTGATCGTGGTGGAGAGTATTTTTCTAATGAGTTCAATCAGTTGTGTGCGGAACATGGTATTATCCATGAAAGGACATCTCCCTATTCGCCCCAATCCAATGGAGTTCCCGAAAGAAAGAACTGCACCTTGACTAATTTGGTGAATGCCATGTTAGATATTGTGGGTATGTCTAAGGCATGGTGGGAGGAGACTATGTTGACTGCGTGTCATATCCTGAATAACGTCATCACTAAAAATAGTGAGGTAACTCCGTACAAAGGTTAGAAAGGGAGAAAACCATCACTCTCGTATTTGCGTACTTGGGGGTGCTTGGCGAAAGTCAATGTTCAAATAACTAAAAAGCGCAAACTTGGACCTAAAACAGTGGATTGTGTCTATCTAGGATATTCTCATCATAGTACAGGCTATAGGTTTCTAGTAGTTCAATCCGAGATATCTAACATGCCAATCAATATGATAATGGAATCCTGAGATGCTATTTTCTTTGAAAATATATTTCGTATGACGAATTCACATAGCTCTTCTAGTCAAGCAAATGGTTTAACTCCTGAACCTAACACTCCAATTGAGTATATTGAACACACACATGAACATGTTCGTGAGGAGGATGATAGTGTTGTAGTTCATCGAAGGAGCAAGAGAAAAAGATTGCAAAATCTTTTGGTGATGACATCATTGTGTACCTTGTGGATGATGTTCTCAAATCTATTTCAGAGGTATATGCATCTCCTGATACAGAGTACTGGATGGATGCGGTTCGTAGTGAAATAGATTCCATTATCGCTAATAGAACTTGGGAAGTCACCGATCGTTCATTTGGTTGTAAGCCAGTTGGATGCAAGTGAGTGTTCAAGAAGAAGCTTAGGCCTGACGGTACAATTAAAAAGTACAATGCTTGGCTTGTGGCAAAAGGTTGTACTAAAAAAAAGTGGGGATTTCTTTGATACATACTCACCTATTGCCAGATTAACCACTATTTGAGTACTATTGTCTTTGGCTGCCTCACATGGTCTTATTGCCCATCAAATGGACGTAAAAATAGCTTTCCTCAATGGAGAGTTAGATGAGAAAATTTACATGGATCAGCCTGATGGATTTGTGGTACCTGAACAAGAGGGCAAGGTTTGTAAGTTATTCAAATATTTATATGGCCTCAAACAAGCACCTAAGCAATGGCATGAGAAGTTCGATAGAACTTTGACATCTGTTGGGTTTGCAGTAAATAAAGTCGATATATGTGTATACAACTACTATGGTGGAGGTAAAGGAGTAATATTATGTTTGTATGTTGATGACATACTTATCTTTAGGACAAACATTGATGTGATTAACAAGGTTAAATTATTTCTATCCCAAAGTTTTGACATGAAAGATCTTGGAGAGGCTGATGTTGTTTTAAACATCAAGTTGATCAAGGATGAGATTGGAATTACCCTGTTACAATCCCATTATGTGGAAAAGGTCTTGAGCCATTTTGGCAATATGGAAAGCAAGTCCTCTCCAACACCCTATGATCCTAGTCTAATACTTCGAAATAATCGAAGACTAGGAAAGGATCAACTGAGGTGCTCTCAGATTATTAGTTCACTCATGTACTTGGCTAGTGCTACTCATCCTGACATCTCTTTTGATGTAAGCAAATTGAGCCGGTTTACTGCTAATCCGGGAGATGATCATTGGCGCGCACTTGAGAAGGTTATACGCTATCTGAAAGGTACAACGAGTTACGGAATTCACTATACTAGATATCCCGGTGTACTTGAGGGATATAGTGATTTCAATTGGATTTCTAATGCTGATGAGATAAAGGCTACGAGTAGATATGTATTCACTATAGGTGATGCTGCTGTCTCATGGAAGTCTTGTAAACAAACCATTCTGACAAGGTCAACCATGGAGGCAAAACTCATAGCATTAGACACAGCCACTGTTGAGGCAGAATGGCTGCGAGAACTCTTGATGGATTTACCGTTGGTTGAAAAACCAATTCCAGCTATCCTTATGTACTGTGATAACCAAACAGTTATCATAAAGGTGACAAATGCAAAGGATAATATGAAATCTTCAAGACATGTGAAAAGGCGGTTGAAATCTATCAGAAAATTGAGAAACTCCAGAGTGATAGCTGTGGATTATATCCAAACAGTTAAAAATATGGCAGATCCCTTTATAAAGGGACTATCACAGAATGTGATTGAAATAGCATCGAAGGAGATGCGAATAAGACCCACATGAGTTACACACAGTGGTAACCCAAACCTATGTGATCGGAGATCCCGTGAAATAGGCCTTGGGAAAAACAAACTGCTTGGGTAACAGTAGAGTATATTCTTACTTTATATCTCACTTCGTTGGAGATGCAGTACTCTAATTACTATAAAGCAGGATGACTTTGTCTTAATGTGTTTTGAGACTTAACAACAAATACCGTCCTACAAGGTATTCGTGCAAGAACACACCTATATAAGCCCGACTGTTGGTCACAGTCCATGAGATGTGGGTGATCTCTAAGAAGCTCATGAAGAGACATAGGAGTATGACCTATATGCTTCACCCGAAGAGTAACCAATCGGCAGCCAAGTATCAGCAAAAGCCTTAGGTGAAATTTGTCAACACAAAACTGTCAATTCAAGGCTTAGTCCATGGTGTAGTTGTGGGCGAGTTTAGCTTGAGGTTCTAGGTGGATGTTCAACCTTAATTGGTCTCCACCGAAAAACTGGTATATCAACAGCACTTTGGAATAATGGGCAAATTTGTGGTGCTTTTGGGATCTGGTAGGGGATTGTTGGAATTTTGGGCTTGGCCTATACAATATTGCAATTAAATCCTAGGAAAATCCCAAAGACCCACTCATGCATGGTAGAAGGTGGGAAATTTAGTACCATATTACTAGTCTAGGTGGGAGGAGACCAATATATAAGGAGGAGAACACACGCGCACGCTCGCTCACAACGCCATGCCCACGCCACGCCTCTCCTCGCCACGTCACGCCACGCCATCGTCCGCACGCACGCGACATGCGCGTGAATGGTCCGGCGATTTTGTGTCCGGCTGGCTGTGGAGTTGCAGCTTCTTTGTGCACCTCAACCATGAACATTGATCAGAAACTGGAAACTGAATACACTATTTCAATTGGCTTTTATGGCACGCCTTAACCGTGGTTAAAACAGTGTAATGTCATTTATGATGGCAGTTTCTAATAAGCATTATAGCGACAATTTCTAATCAGCATTATAGCGACAGTTTCTTTTGTTGACTCTGGCTCTATAAAAAGGAGACCTCTCCTCTCAGATCATACACAACCAGAATAGAGAGAGGCTCTCAGAATAGACAGACTCGGTTTTGTGCTGTTGCCCGGTTCCTTGTTGTAGTGTTACCCGGCTACTCCATCCCTTCCTCAGCGTGCACCGACGTGGGGAGAGCAGTGTCTCTGAAGCTGGCGTCCCTCGCGATCCTGCACGGATTGGGGCGAATCCGGTTTTTAGGAAGCATTCGCGCAACTGCTCGCCGCTTCCTTCTCTGCGCGTCGACTTCTTCGAATCAGACTCTACCGCGACCTACGTCGGAGCGATTCTCTGTAAGTCGTAGTAATAATATTTCATATGGCTAAGCTTTGTTTCTTATATATTTATTATGTGATGATGTTGATGTCTACTACTGTTAGTAGCATACTTGTTCTAGGCTTTGCCTTTTTAATGCATATATATATGAGATAGATATATTTGAGTTGATGATCATGTTACTGTTCATAGTCCTAAATATGCCTAGTATATATGCTGTTGTTGATTCAGTTATTGTTTTCGGAATTGTAACAATCACAAAAGTGCACATATATCTAACAAAAATATCTTCCCCTCTTATTCGGTTCCTCATCCCGAGCGAGAGGAGGTGAGAAGCAGTATTAGTGGGGATCATTCCGATCCCCACACGATGTTGGCGGCGGATGCGGCGGTCGTTCAGCGGCGCCGTCTTGACTCCCTTTCTACTTATACCAGGGCTCCTCTCTTCGGCAGTACACATGCAAGAACCGAGAGTTTCCGCCCTTTCCGATCCATCCCTTTACCTTTTGCACTTGATTCTTTGGTCTCGGGTGAACCTTGCTCTTGGCTCCATCGTTGCCAACTTCTTGGCGTCGGTGGAGACTTGGCTTCCACCACATGCGACTAGCAGACTGCCTTGCTTTCTCCTCACAAAGAACCTGACTAGCGGCTCTGTTCTTAGTGGTGATGATGCTGTGGAGGTAAGGAGATGATGTGATTGTTGTGGTGCTTCACTGTGATTTTAGAGTTCCGTTGCTTGGTGTGTGCACTTGGCATGTGCGCGGCTGTGAACTGTGATCTTGTGCGGCACTTCCGGGACTTCAACTCCACGATCTGGTGTGTCCCTGATTATTGGAGAAGGACATTGTATCTCCGAGACGTTGATTATACCGCGGTATAGCGACGGCGATAGGTTTTCTGGGACAACGTCATCTTTGACGTACCTTGCCTTCTTGGTAGATTTGAGTGCCACTGGTACAATGAGTTCATTTAGTTCTTACTTTGTCTATCTTGCATAGTATGTCGTATTAGTGAATTTCATTTTGCATCTATCTGTGATTTGGTTAGCACTAGCACTGGGTAACTTTGCATGATAGCTTGTGGGCTTTCAGATTACTCGATGAGGATATATGGTCGAGATTAAATACGACAATTTGATTATAAATTTGGTCTTGAGCTTGTAAATTACTTGTTGTTTACTGTTTTTCATATATTTATGTGCTTGTCTGTTCACTATTTTATATCGTTGTCAATTGATATCTTGTTACCTTGTCTTCTCCGCTCTATTGCTTGCTGTCCAATGAACATTGAATTGATAATTGCTTTATATGATCGGTTAGTTTAGCAAGATTTTATTTGAGCTCAAGAACTAATTTATTTCAGAGAAATTGTCATATTTAATTTGTGATTGATCTTGACCTAAGTGGCAAGGAGGCCAAGTGTTTATACTTGAGTAGCAAACATCTAAGAGCACTTCTAATCAACTTCAATTTGAGCATTATGCTAATTGAATTAGCTCACTCGTTTATTCTGTTTAGCATGATTTCCTATTCAAATGACCTGGGTAGTTTGTCTATGTTAAGAGACATTTTTTTGATGCTCATGTCATTTTGTTTCTGTTGAAATTATGCTTTATTGTTCATAATTATATCTGGAATTAATCTGAAATATTTGCAAAAACCGCAATTATGTCAACAATCGATGCATCTGCATGTGCATTGATGGGCCGATTAAAGCCCATTATAGAAGTTAGGGAAACTACAGGTGCCGTCGAACCCCATTATAGAAGTTAGGGAAACTACAGGTGCGTCGAACACGTCAGCATTGACAAGGCAAATTTTTTTTGACGAACGTACAATGAGAACAACACAGTTTCTCCTTTTCCAAGATCTTGTTCTTAATCTGAGATTTATAAGCTTTGTATGCTTGCCCACCAGCCTGAACAGATATTGACGCTCGCTTTAAGAACCTGGCAATGTGTCCTTCGGATTTCTCCACCAATACAGGGATGGTGAGAACAATAACAAGGGCTGGCAGAACAAAGATTCGACAAAATTTGCCAATATCAGTAAGATTAGTACATTACATTGTCAAATACACCTCCCTTTCTATAGGATGATTCGTGGTGTTCCAAATAAATAAGCACCAATTTTAAATGTAGTTATTCAAATCAAGTTGAATGCATCCAATTCACTGCCACTATGAACAATGAGAGGGATCCCCTTGTCATGTCCTAATCTACACTTGAAAGCTCTACCTTGAGAATTCATCAATCTATTCAGAAGTACCAATGTTGAACTGCTGGTAAAATGTTTGATGTATATTTGTATAATATATAAGAGTAACTCCCATCTAGTAAGTGATAGCTAAAAAATGATCACATTTTGCCTGTACCAGTAGTACAATAACTCATTGTGGTTTCAAGTTTCAACTGAACAAGGGACTTGCTGCCCTGTTATCCAACAAATAAAAGCGATAGTTTGAACATTGGCTCTGTTTCTGTACTTCTGTTCTATATTACTACCATAATTTACGTGGGCAGAAGATGCAGTGCAAGTATCAGGAATTTGATGGTACTGCATATTGTTACCACATTTTCACATTATTCAGCCCCGCATGGTTTTTTTTTTGTAGCAACAGATATGCGGCGGTAATTAGTTCTTTTGAAATTTATCAGGAAAAGTACTTAATTGCGTACACCAAAGTAATAAGATCAGTCAATCGGCCAACTATGGAGGTCATCAGTAGCACAGAAACCACCTTGTAGAAGAGGCTGGAGTCCTTCCCAAGAGCAATAATTTCAAAACCCTGGAGTGTCTTATTCATGAGGTACCCACTGTTGCTGTTGCCACACTCATTTAAGCACATACATTGTCAAGAAGACAACCTTACTGCAAAAGCAATCATACAATGGTTTAGTTTTAATCTTTATTTTTCTAATATGCTCGGTTTTTGCAATAAGGAAGCATTGGATTAGCTCCTTCGCTGTTCAACATATGGGCTCACATTCATTTTCTGTTGAAATCATTGCAGGCTAACATTAAATTTCACCATGACTTAAATGTGCAACCAAACAGCTCAGGTTTAATTGGATGAGTTTACTGATACAATGACATTAGCTATCATGAACATATTTTTTAAGGAACTATCATGAACATATTAATCAGTGACAGAGCAACGCTAAGTTCCTGCATGCCTTCACCATTCCAATCATAATCAGATAAGCACAACGAGCCAACAGTTGACATGAGAAAAGCAGCCAGATATATCTTGGTGGCAACAGAAGGGAGAACTAAATTAGTAAATCTACCTCAGACCTCCGTTGGTTTAAGGTTCTTCCACAAGTTTCGTCAGAAGAACATACTACTAGAGTACCCATTGATTCTTGTGAAGCTAGCAAATGCAACGAATAGCATTCTATTATCTATTTCAGATTTCACATCAAGCTCACTTATCTGCCACCGCGGTACAGCCGAACAAGTGAACAACCACAGCAAAAGGCAAAAAGCAATCCACCCAAGGGCCAAGGCCAATTCACATCATTAGCTGTAACATGCTACCAATAATCCTAACCAACAAGACTATCAAAATCACAGCAGAGTATCAATAGGTACGTTAACTGAGATGGATGACGCGATGCGATGCGCTAAACTGCAAATCACCTGTTGAGCAATCGCGGCCTTGGCCCGGCAAATCACCTGTTGAGCAATCGCGGCCTTGGCCCGGACGAAGAGGACGGCGAGCATGACCATGATCACCCGGGATACGAAGGAGAGCAGCGTGTAGCCCGGCACGGAGTAGAAGAGGGCCCAAGACGACGCCACCGTGGTCAGCAACCCGCCGGCCACCTCCTTCCTCCTCCGCAGCACCGCAACCGCCACTGCGCGCGCGCGCACACCCAAATCCCCAGCGAACTCTCACAGATACGAAAACAGCCTAATGAGTAATGACACAAGAACCAACCACGGTCAAGACGATTTACCGTAGATATCATGGGGATACGATGATACAATTAACAATGGCGTTGAAAAATTCGTTTTCGGCGAAATTCATAGACGGTCAGACCGGCCAGGACGGTAGTCTGACGGGCCTGTGTGGCTGTTGGTCAGTCTGACCGGCCACATCTGACGGTCAGACCGGTCAAGGTGTTGATCTAGTGGACCGGCTAATAGGCGACGGTATGATTGATCATAAAGAGTCTTTCGAGTTTGAAGCTAGACCAAAAAATAGAGGGTATAAGCAAGAAAGAAATTTTTTCTACACTTGGTCTCATAATTTTCGGATTTTCGAGTAAAAAATTCTATTCGTCTGAAATTTTCAGAGATGTTTTGGATTTTCAGGGAGGAAATTTGGATAAGTCCCTTTGCTGGGCGGTCAGGCCAGGGGGCGGTCAGACCGGCCATGGGTGGCGGTCTGACCGGTTTTGACTTATTCGCTGGCCAGCTTGGTGGCGATGTTTGTTGGTTATGTCAAATTCATGGATTTCAGTGCATAGGTGTTGTATGATGCATGTTTTGACTAACGTGGGTCAAGTTACGAAGAACTTGTTCTCAGAATCGATTTCTTGGTCTATTGTTGTGCATAAAGCTTGGAGGTCAACGACGAGGATGATCAGGACTATGCGTGAAGAGCTAAGGTTCAGAACGATCGAAGATGCAGGATGAAATTAGGAGACTCAAGCATGGCGCAAAATGGACAAAGATGATCGAACGAGAAGTTCGGTGCGACGGGTTGAATCAAACGGCGTGGGGTTTGATGCAAGTGTCATGGTGGTTTCGGTGGGAGCCGGATGAGAGAGACTTGCCGACATGAAGAGAGCCGTTGATCAACCTACACATGGCGAAGCATGGGACTGCTTTATGAAGATTTGGACTCGGTCTTTGGAGAAGGATCAGGAAGGGGTATTTTGTTAACTTCACCTAAATATCGTCTTAATGGCTTTTGGCTAAACCACAGTACAAGACGGCGCAAGGAGAAGTGGTTTAGGTCAAGAGAAGATGAGGACGGCGCTTTGAAATACGTGCATGAGAGAAATCCATTTGTGTGTGGGCTTAACGGGTGCCCATTAAGGGATGTCCTTCTAGAAGCTAGCCTTCACTATAAATAGGGGAGGGTGCTGGTTGTGCACCTCCCAACCTTTGTATTGAAGAAATCCTAGTTTGTGTTTAGGGAGAGGAAAGTGGAGAGGTTAGGGTTATAGAGAGTTGGATTGATTGTGTGCTCAAGTGTTGAGTTTTTGTCCTCCTAGATGGAGTGGCTGTAAACCAACATCTATCTCAAATCAATCCAAGTAAGATTCCTGAAGATGAATCTCTTCTTGTTCTTGCTCTCTGTTTTGTGATTTTGAATCTTTCTTTTATCCTTTGGTTTCTAGCCTAAATCTTACTTGCTGTAACATGTGGGAATGCATTTAGGATCATCTTCTACCTACGAGCAAGTTTTTGGATCATATTTTGATTTTAACTCGATTTTGAAACAACATTCACTCAAACCGAAAAAGGTCGGGATTTTGGCAATGATTTTCACGATCGTTTATTGGAATAGGTTTCTAACATCTTAGATAATGTGTGTTTCAAGTTTCGTGAAGTTTGGAGTTGTGAATTAAAAGTTAAACCAATTTGTGATTTTGAGTTCAGGCTAATTTTACTGTTCATCGGGCTGAAGGTCAGACTGCCTTTTGAAGCGTTCAGACCGTCCTATGGAAAAGTTAAACCGCTAGGTTGAGAGGTCTGGCCGCCCAACTCTTTATGAATTGAGTTTTTGGAATTTTTTATTGTTTTGTTTCGGGGTTTTGATTGGATTTAATACACGTCTTCTGCTATGCTTGTATATTGATCTTCATAGCTCTTATAACTATTAGAGTGAAAATCGTGTTAAATTCGATCAAAATGAAAAAGAAACAGTATTCCTATTCACCTCTCTCTAATTGTCGGTCCAACGTTTACAACACTCTGAATGTACTGAGCTCACCAGCGCTAACGCCGAGGAGGTCGTGCAGCGATCTTTGGGTGCCGAACGGCAGGCAACTTTGGTCGGAGGCATCCATTGTTGCCGGTTGGATGGACCTCTCCCCGATCGGAGCTCAGCTGATGGAAAAGGCGAAAGGGGCGACAAGAACAGCGGTGGAATGGAAGAACGGCTGCTACTGAATCTTGTTTAGTCCAACTTCTCGAGCTGGAGTTTGGAAATTGCGAAGGGAGAAAGAGAAAAAGGAAAAAGAAAAGGCGCAAAAGCGTGGGGACACCACACTACGTCACCACCACGAGAGACCAATAGTGTTGCCTCGTCATCATCGCCGTCGTGCTCTTGGTCCTTGCATGTCACTTTCACCGGACGGCAAAACGAACGATCCGTAACTCGGGTGTGGCCACCCACCAGCCGCCGCCTTTCGGCTAAGCTAGGCCGGGGGGCGTGCAGATGCTACTGGTCGTTTTACAAGCAGCACCCGCTGCCTGCAGGAACAACAGCTAGAGAATAACAATGCAATACTAACATTGCTAACAATGCAGTACTCCTGCAAGAGAATCCAACAGATGCACACCTCTTTCAGGTGAAGAAAAGAAGAATGCTTTGCTGCATAGTTTCTGCAGAAGCACTGTAGTTTTAACTACTACACTCGAGTCCAGAAATGAGAGCGGGCATAAAAGAAGCATCACATAACAAAGAAGCAAAAGCACCATTTCCAGTCTATGTATTTTGCACATATCAGCTACAAAAGTAAGTTTTAAAGCCAGGCAAGTTCAAACTATGTGTATACGGCATTCAGAAATCAGAAGTTCAGAACAGCATTACTCCTCCAGTGAAATGGAGGGCAGTTTAAACGCATCCCTCTTTTTCGCTGTCTGTCTGTGTAGTCGAATGCAATTCCAGCCCAAATGGAACATGGCATCCTAATATTCTTTTATTGATTCTTTTCCCTCTAAAGAGGGAGAGCTCTCCCATGGACTACCGCCTGAAGCAGGCTCCTGAATGTTATCACTGCAGGACTCGCTTGGTTCAGATTGATTAGCTCCTTGCTCCTCCAGGTTGCTTCCTTTGTTCATTACGCCTGATGCGGCTTCACTTACAAGAGCATCCTGAGGTCTGCTCTCTTCTTGAGCTGCACCGTAGCTAGCAAATGGAACCCCCGTGTCCGTCAGGCTAGCAGCTATAGCAGCATTCAAGTCAGCTTCTTCCTGCTGCGCTGCAATCATGTCCATCTCGCTCATGCCTTCTGATTGATCACCAAGCAGAGAGATGTCTGCCTGCTGAGTAGGTGTTTGCACCTGGTTACAAGAGGCCGTTATCCTTCGGGCATCATCGGGAGTCAGCCACTGCCCGAAACCATTAGAGCCTTCCGTCGCCATGGGGCACTCTTTAGGGAAGTTGCCCCTCACTGCAAAGATACTCCACCCTGACCCCTTCAGGGTGTCAATGTAAGCTGAGAGGTAAAACTTTGATAGATGCTCAGGAGCAGGGTAGAGACTATTGAAGTTGTACCACTCCCCATTCACCTTCCTAATGCAGAACCAGTGGTCCTGCAGGTGGCAAATGAAAGCAATTTCCAGCTCAGGGTCAAATAGGGATGCCCCTGCAGCTGGGGAGTCAAGGGGAATAACTTGGAGGTCCCAAACCTCCAGTGCCTTCTGCAGAACCTGTTAGATGAAAACATTCAGGTGAGAATATGAACTTGGGAGTGCATTGCGGCAAATGAGCAAAGCCAATAACAGATTTAAAATTCGCGTTACATAGAATTGTAGTGCCAGAAGCTCAGAACAAAGAATTTGCTATTTACTGCTCCAAGCATCAAAACCACTTACACCTTATCTGAGACGTTATAAGGCTAAACTATAGTTGATGAAGCACATGAACTATACACATGGAAATAAATAGAAGACAAAGACCATGTAACAATTTTCCTTCGGTAATAAATAGACCGAAATTACCCCTACCGGGAATCCAGATTCAATACAAAGGTACAGGCATAAATGCTCCTCTAAGAGGAAAAACTTGTTCAAATGAAACATGGTTTAAAGGCCGTAGAGAATGACCGATATGAAGAAATTGAAAACCTAACATATGTTATCAGAAAATGCAAAGCCAACATGTTTTCTTTCTTACAAAATATATTTAAAATTACTTTCATTTAGTTATAGTCAACAATCAGTGGCATATGATGTTTTTAAGATTCAGGCAGTATGTGAAGAACGACCAGAATGCCTTAAATGCAATATAACATATAAACTTAGGTTTACCAGAGACAAATAGAAAGGAATCGGTCATTAGTATGGCAACAAAATTCCCATGTTGGATAAGAATTTTAAACTGCTGTATAATAGTACAAATTTGAAATGGGTACACTTCATGCCAAATTTAAACTGTACTGAGATTGCAAATGCTAGATTGATGCAAGTGAAAGCAGAGCAAAAGGAAACCAAATGGCTATGCATCAGTCTGCCTTTTATGCCATGCTGTTTCTTCAAAATAAATTCAGAAGACACATTTAAGAAAAATATTATGTCTGTCAGATGGAAAAGCGTAAGATGCTAGGGACTTAGCAAGCAAGTCGAACTTAGCCAGATGGAAAATTTTATCCCTTCAATAAAAATAAGTGGTAAAACATTCAACAGTATCTGTACTTGCATTTGAGAATCTAATCATGTTTCAGTAACTGATATACATAGGCATATCTAGGGCAGGTTTCTCTTCCTTCCATGGTTTCTATTTTTATTTTTGCATTACAAGGCCTGGTTCTTTACAACAGCCAGGGCCCTAGTGAAGGGCAATGAGCATCCAAGGACCCATCTGGTTGTGTTATTGGCTAGGAAGCCCCTCCCCCAGTTAATATGACAACAGCAAATTCATACTACAATTAGCACAATGATACAGTTGGCAAGCTGCAAGCCTTAACCAACAAACTCGACCACTGCCAGCTTTACTCCAGACCAATTTAATTTAAAATTGTAATTTAAACCTTAATATCACCATCAAGCTTGCTCATATGTGTTCTTGCTGCACCAATTCAATTTTCCAAAAAAAAAAAAATCAGACTAAGAGTTAAAGAACAGACCATGGTAAGGTCAAACCATTTACCAACATCAATATTAGCCACCTAACCGACGGACATGATTTCACCCCAAAGAGGACTCTTTACAGCTAAGATGAAACCTAGACAGCTATAAACCTGAATTTCTTCTTAATGTAAGCAGTTCAGTACACGACAAAACACAAATAGCAAAAACGACTAGAAGCTTGATGACATAAGGCAAGTACATAAATTTGGATAGCGTAATCGCAGCAGAATTAATAACTATAATTGCATGCAGACACATGCATTTGTGTATGCCAAGTACGTAACAAACTGTTACGAAATCTCTTGCTATCGTTAATGCAAAGTCCTCCACTCTTAAGAAGCAACTATAGCTAGCCTTTTCTAGTAATACAAAAAAGTACAAGCCTATACGTAATATCTTGCTATCATTAATACATAGTACTCCAACACACGATCTATTTCCTTTTCATTTTTGCTCTGCTGCTACCCTAACCTATGAACATAACTTTTCCAAGTAGCAAAGCTGTGACCATAAAAAGGAAAAATCATGCAAATGCATGACTATAAATCCATGGTGTTACCTAAGTATATATTTGGCTTTATCTTCGTTCAAGGATCAGGGTTCTAATTGTAGTGTCTCTGTGTGTGCAAGCTATCAAAGGAAACTCACGGGTCATTTCCTAGAACCCTAACTATTACATAATCTCAAGAATAAACATTTCTTCACCATGGCTAGGCCTAGGACCATGCATGTCAAGCCGGCCGATACAGAAGCAAATAGTACGTCTTTCGATTCAAAACTAAAGGCTGCGCCCTTTTCTGGACCCAAGCAAAGCTCTACGTCATTAGCACCCATCTTATAAAACCTATATCTGCGATTCTGCACATTATCCTAGAATCTTCAACTAGAATGCAGTCGACAACTTCCCAATAGCAATGCGTCAAGCGAAATCCCCTAAATTCGGAGGTACGACCATACAGGCAACCAAGTTGTTATGGTATCTCGACGACAATGGAACTGACCAAGGGCAAAAGATACAGAAGGATAAATTTTCCAAAGAGCGTGGAGCGGTGGAGGGCCTGGGTAGGGAAACCTACCTGGATGCTGAAGTCGCCCCCGAGGGAGACGTTGTGGGAGCCCTCGCCCTCGGCGAGGAAGTCCCCCGCGGCGGTGGTGGCGGCGCCGGAGGCGCCCTCGAACATGACCTGGCGCTCGCGCTGGTCGAGGTCGGCGGCGAGCGCGGCGAGGTCGAACTCGGAGAAGAAGGGCCCCTGCAGGGCGGTATTGACGCAGTGCACGGCGCAGAGCTTCCCCTCCTGCACCTCGTGGTACAGCATCCCCCCGTTGCTCGCCGCCTCCATCCCCCTAGAACCTTCTAGAAGCCTCCGAAGATTCCTCCTCCCTCTTCTCCCCCTCTCCCTATATATCGCAGATTCGAGCGCCGCTTCTCAGGAAAAGAGAAGCGAAACCGAACCGACGGGGGGAAAGGAAAGGAAAAAGGGAAAGGGGACGCGAGAGTTGAGTGCTGTTTGGGTCAGTGGCGAGTGGCGACGCAGATTCCCCTGCGGAAAAACATAAAAGAAAAAAAGCCTTGCCACGTGGACGCGATCCTCCAAAAGGCTGCAACCTGGCTACCACGTGGAATTTCTCGAAAAAGCTTTTTTAGGTCTCTCGGTTTCGATTTACCTCGGCACTATACTGTTTGAGCGAAATATATACCTCCACGATTTGATTTTTTTATATAAAACTCGGTTATTATTATTCGATTGTATGATATTAATGTAATGACTCTACGACATGTTTACCGCTCTACGTCGATACGTGTAGTCTTCTACATCGATACGCACAGTCTTCCTCGTCCTCTGTTTGGTCGTGGGAAAACTCAAGATTTGGTAGTGTTCCTCTGTTTGGCCGTGAGAAAATGCTTCATTTGGTAGTGTATTTTCCTTACGCAAGTAGTAAGTTCTAGCTCTGATTTGTATGATGGATTTCGATAACACGATGAGGCTAGCAATTTGAGTTGGTACGTATCTTAGCAAGCCAGATAATGAGCCATTGGTGTGGCGGAAGGGGAAGATGTTAAATCTTACTGTTGATCACACGATATATTCATTTACTCATCTAACTGAAGATTTTTTTCGTGAATTTGAGTAGGGCTCCAAACAATTGACTAACATGGTATTCAAGACTAATGGATGTGATGAATATGATGCTTTACATACTAATGAAGACTTAATGAGAGCTTTCAACATACATAAGAATAAACACAGATGCAAGAGGTGTGGGCAATTGGGCCATCACTGGCCAAATTATAAGCGTGGCCAATCAGGGGAAGGGAGCAATGATCCTGCTGCTCCAAAACCTCCACCAGCTAAGAAAACCAAGAAAGATTCTACTGGATCATTTAGGCTAGCTTTACTTGCAACTGATTTTGATTTTGCTAAAAAAAATATAGGAAACTGCTTTTGGCTAACTTGTGCATTGATTTTCCCAGTGTTGTTGCATCCAAGGCTAGGACAACCGAGACCAACAACACCAAGGACAAAGAGGCTACGTCTATATAGTTGTTCTATAATGAAACTGATATTTGTAAGGATCTGATAATTTGCATTATGTGAGATACTATCTTTTGTGCTCCATAATCTCTAAGATGTAATCTGGTAATCTAGTAATCTTCTTTTGTGAACTACTATATGTAATCCGGTAATCTTCTTTCGTGAACTGCTATATGTAATATGGTAATCTTGTATTGTATGAACCACTTGATGAACTACTATTACTGTCTTTTCCCAGATTACTATATGAGCTTTTCACTTTTGAAAATCATTTGCAAAGATGATTGGCAACATAGATTCCACTCCATTAAATTGCATTTACTAGTACTACTACATTGCACTTGCTCATGCTAGAGGCATTAAGCATTACATGAATTACAAACTAGTTACTTTGAATTTAGGAGAACAAACAAAAGGCAGAAACAAAACAAAATATTGCATATCAGTTTCACAGTCTACACTGCTTTTCATTTCTTGCACATTTCTCCTTACTTCTTGCACATTGCCCTTTAATTCTTGCATATTGCCCTCAGTAGCACCCATTGCTTCCAAGTGAGTACTCAACTTCTCCAAATTCTTCTGTAACTTCTCTATTTCCATGTCTTGCTACATTACAATCTCCTTCTTCACATATGCCTCGAGCAAATATTCTCACAAATAAAATCCACAACCCCTAGACTAACAAAAATAACACAAAAAGACAGTTATCAAAGTAAAGAATAGGAAAATATCAATGAAATAAGAAGAGCTTTATGTGTTCAAGAATCAACTCACCTTCGAGTTAGCACATCTCAAAACCCACGGTTTGGATTCTTGTCAGTATTAGACTTGTACCTCATTATTTTGCTGTCATAATAGCAGCGGAACATATACTTCTTTGGGTGTTGCGAGCTACCTGAGCTACATTGGCTCATGCCTCCACTTTGAGCCACTGCGTCTCCCTATCTCCCTCATCTATTCGGTTCAGGATTTATAGCCATAGCCAATTTTTTTGGCGCAAAAAATTCCCTAAAAAAACTTTCCTTCCAGACGACAACAACACATGACACAATAACAATTGTTAAAACCATCAGATTCCAATGATTTTTTTTCATAATTGCAGAAAAGGGTATCAATAGCCATTTGTCCTAGTCAAACGGTTTGACTTGACACCACTTGACACCATTACGGTTTTAGGGTGCCAGAGGGTGACGACCGAAACAGTGGCATGAAAAGAATGAACGAAAAAAATGTCATGAACCGAAAGTGCAAGTGAACCATTGGCACGAAACGAAATTTTCCTGTAATGACTCAACGAGATGTTTAGCGCTCTACGTCCATACGCATACAACTCGTGCGTCTTCTTCAAGTTCGTTCTTTCCTCAACGAACGACTTGTCGGGCCAGGCCCATTTGTTTTTTAATTAGGTGCGTGTTGAGCTGACATATTTTTCACTTGAAAGATTTTTTAGAATCAATCTGATCTTTTTAGGCGGCCAGCAGCAAATCTGATGGCTACTTAATTGGTTCTAGCCTGGCACGAGTGGCCCATAGTACTAGATGGGTCCAACTTGGCCGGCCCAACTAGTACAAGACCCCGAAATGCAAATTTGCCCGTCACGGGCTCACGGCTAGAGCTATATAAAAAAAGCTCGAGCTCGTCTTGATCTCCATCCGAATTTGGCTCGAGCTCCAGACGAATCAACCTCGAGCATGATATTAAACTCACGAGTCTCAACGGACGGAGTTCGAATAGTTTGATTGGGTTCATCGAACATCCCTCTTAGTTGAAAATTACTCGAATAAAGCTCATATCTTGTTAAAAATTGATGCATGTTAACTGTTATCAAGCTTCCCTCGAACTCGAGCCTAATCGAGCTTTTCTAATTATTGAAAACTGATGCATGTTATTAACTGTTACCGAGCTTACTCGACCCAGGTCCAAACCCAGACCCCAACTCACACTCGCTCGAGCTTGGCTCGTTTACAACCCTATTCACGGCTCATAAAATGGGCCACCCGCCGGCCTACCCGTTTAACTGTGCGTGCCATGTGGTGTCAGCCCGTAGATCGGGGTGTCGACCCAAGCACGGCACGCCGATCACTCGGGTCGTCTCCGAGTCGACTGCTCTGATGCCTAAACGCGATTAAAGTCAAGTGTCTTTGTGCTGTTGCTCGTGCCGACCTCTTGGCCTACCGACCACCTTCGTGGTAGGCGCCACCGTGGCGACCTCGCTGCGTGCCCACCACCATCGGTCGTACCACGCCGGGCATGCCTTGTGCGTGGCGGTGACTATTGGCGAGGTGTCGACACAAACACAGACGCCTTGGTCGGGATCGCCCACCTAGCTACTGATGTAGGCCATGTCGTGTCCGGACCGATCAACGATCCGTCCGGTGCTTCAGCCACCACCCAAATTTATTTGGCAACCTCTATCGTCGCTGTGGCCCGATCGCCATCGGGTGACTATCCTACTCCAACGCTGTGCAAACTGGAGCTCTAAGTAAGCTGGCTATACTGTCTTGGTACAACAAGTTTGTTGGGAAAAGCAGTGATGGACGGGCATGGGCACGCGGCCGGCGTGCAGCAACCCGTATCTGCGGCCGGAGGAGGCGGCGCAGGTTGAGGCCGAGGCGAGGGGCTACTTCGATGGGGTCGCGCTGAAGCGGACCGCCAAGCTGTCGCGCAGCGACCCCTCCGGCGCCACCGCCTCAGCGGGGGATGCGGGCGGCGACATCCCTAAGCTGCACAAGTGTCCCAGGTGTAGTAGTGCTCTGTCTATTCTTTTATTGGAATTGTTGTCTTGTTAGTGTTTGGTCTTTGATCGTTGTGCCTAGAATTTTCATTCTTTATGCTTGTAGAGGTTGGTACTGGATGCGCCGGATGGGAGCAGGGAGGAGTACGTGGAGATGGAGTGCTACGATGGGATCAACGCAATGGACAAGCATCATCATACGGTATCAATGTCCTACCTAATTTTGTATCTTGCCATGAATTTAGCCTGAACCAAATCTGTGAGCTAGCCGCATCAGAAAAAAGAACTCTTTATATTTGGGATCAAATGTTTTTGTGTTTCATCATTGAGCATCAGTATTTAGCTTGGAATTGGTTGGGAAAAAGGAAATTGCCGAGTACTCTGACCAAAATAAGCCTTTACTAGTGTTTATTTCACTGGAATGGTTTAGTGCATCTAAATATCAAGGGCCTACAAATAATTTCAAGATAGAATAATCAGTTTGTTGACCTTTCTGTTTTTGAAAAAGGAAGAAGATTCATCAGTTTATTGGTTGTGCTTAGTTGGTTGTATCTTGATTCCTGATATATACAGGTTTAGAGTTGCTATAATAACTGCTTAATGTTGTCCATTCTGTGAAAACTGAAGTGCCAATGGCAAACTATTTGGGCTGTATGCTTAGGAGTTAGGATTTAAGTTGTACGCTCTAGCATACCATACATTTAAACAAAGTGTAATTTTACTGTCTTACAAGCAACTCTGGCATTCTCATTTTCAATCCTTTTTTATGTAATCACTTACAAGTTCTACAGTAGTGAGATTCCATTTAATCCATAATGTATTTAATTATGCAGACAGGGACAGGCTTCGTCAAAGCGGACAAACCCAACGGTAGCTCCTTCCATGTGACGACTGTGTCCTGCTCATCTTCACACCTTGTTCATTGCACTAGCGATCCTACAACAAATGGTTGGATACCGTCTTCTGAGATGGTAGGGCACAAATTTTCCTGTTGTGCGAATTAACCTAATCCGCAGTTACATTTCAGTAATCCGTAGCTGACTATACAGTATTTTTGGGTGCAGATCCCCTGGATTTACCCCCAACTCCATCAGGTGGATTCCAGAAAATCTGGGTCGTTGCCTATTTTGTTCGGGCTAGATCAAGCCAGCTGCTCTTTCCCTACGCTGAATCCACGTATATCCTTCAGTTTCACATTGGACTTGATCTTCTCTTCAGATTCAAAACCAAAGCAGGCCAATTCTTTACTCCATCCCAATTTCTTCAAGACTCGGGCCCCATGGATAATGAAGCATTAGAGAAGCATCAATAGAACTTAAAGTCGGTGGCGGCGTTAAGCACGTAGCAAAGAATCGCAAGGCTGCAAGGATTAAGCAATGCCAAGAGGCCATGCGTGCAACAACAACAAGACGAGAGTTGTGAGACAAAGTCGTCGGGAAGCTCGAGAGCATTCTTTGTAGGCAGCAACAGCGACAGAACAAATGGTGAGACAAGTTGTAGATTGATTGATGGATGTTTGCCAAAGGTTGAGGTTGGAGTTGTGATCTGCAAAGGTTAAATCGAAGCATTTGTCTCTATGTTGTTTCTGTTTGATCATCTGCATTGGGGAAAGGAAGAAGAAAGGGCTGGTGGCAGGGAGGCAACGACGTGGTTCGATCTGGTCTTTAGAAAAGAGACAACGGCCTAGATTTGCTGAAACCACCCCGCCATCCACACCACTGCCACGATCCGCGCCGCCCCTGCTCTGCTACTGCCGCCACCGCCTCCACCGCATATAAGAGCCGCCCCACAACACTGTTCTCATCTCTAGCCTCCCTACAACCCCACGACACCGCTCCTTCGTCCTTAACACTGGCCACCTCCTCAAATCGTAGCCGCACCCAAATTCTTCCCGGTGAGCCCCTCCCCGATCCGCCATCCTATCCACGCCCTCGCCCCTCCAACTACATCACAGGGACCACCTCAATGCCACAAAGCTGCCCCCGAGCTCCACGTTCACCATCCTCGCCGCCAGTTCACTGTCGTCGTGCTCCATCACTATGCCGCCTATGGCTCATGATGCCACGCCACCACAGACCACCCCAAGCCCCGCCACTGGACTCCCCTTGGCCCACTGCTGCTCAAGCATTGGCTGCCTTGGCCAGAGCATGGCCGGAGCACCGCTGCGCCACTCCCCTGCCTTGGCCATGCGCCATCGCAGTCACTAGCCCGTCACCGGACCTCCAACGCCTGCGCAAAGGCCCAAAATGGGTTGCGTGAAACCCTATGGTGCTCGCCATACCACCCGGCGCCGCCGTTCGCCGTCGTAGTCGTCGTTTCTGGCTCGGAAGCCATGGGAGCGACCTCCTGGCTCGCTTGCGCGAGCCGGGCCGCATGCCCTGTGGGTTGGCAAAGCCAGCCCAGCCAGCCAAATGGGTCGGCCCAGTGCTATTGAGTACTGTGTAAGCCTAGTATTGTTCCAAGACCGCTTAGACGAAGCCTGACACTATTCATCTCAGCCAACACTGTGCAGCCAATAGTAACCAGACCAAACCCAGCCAATAGTAACCTGACCAAACCCACTACTGTTCACCCACTCGACCCATTAGGAATAGTGTTAACATGGCACTATTCACCACGTCGTTACTATTTCCACCCAACCCCCATAGCGAATAGTACCAGACATAGTATTGTTCACCCGACCTGACACTGTTCATTCCATACCCATTTAGACATAATATACCCATTTCGACCGTTTCATGCCCGCAAAACATATTTTCTACTCCGTTTGACCTAACCAAGCACCCAATAAACCCCAATCACCCACACCACCTCTCTTTTCAATTCTTTCCAAATTTATCTATTTCATTTTGTTCCCAACTCGCTTCTTGTTGAGCCCAGACTTATTTTTTGATTTTCTTTCACGTTAGAACCAGAATTTGATGATCAAGCTCTTGATCAAGACACGGGAGAAATAAATCTAGTCAAAGACCACGAATAAAGAGGCAAGTCACATTCTTTGATCATGTTGTGCCCATATCATAGTTAATATTATTATTACTTTCATTATAGTATTTATGTCATTTATTCTTTAATGAATTAATAATTTAGAATGTCATGATGAATAGTTAATTCCAACCACATAGAAGCCCACCCGTTCTCTTGTAGGCCATATTCACCTTGACAAGTAAAATACAATATAATTCTATTTAATGGTTCGGCATTGTCACATAATGTTTTACAAATACTGGTAAAGATGATTTGCTGCTCGCCAATAGATTTGGAGGAGAGTTGAGGTTGAGGCTAAGAAGGTGGACAACCACGAGTTGGTTAAGGGTTCATCTCCTCACCCAATAGACTAAAAAAGTGAGTCAAAAGTGAGACCAAGAAAGTGGATAGCCATGAGTTGGTTGAGAGACCATCTCTTCACTTGAAACAGGTAAGGATTGTAACCTTGTCCCAAGTAACAGACACAGAACTCACCCAACCACGGGTTTGGTATATCCAACTTGGCTCAGTACACTGCTCTTCCAATTGAATATCTATAGGATGTCCCCTGCTCTTGTGAATAGAGCAGTAGCGGAATGGGGGTGAGACAGGAGTGGGCCTAGAGGGACACTCGCTGATCTACACAATAGTAGGACCAGTTAGCATCGAACCGTGAACTCCACTGTTGGCTGGTGGTTCCCGATGGTTGTATTGACCAAGAACCTATCGATTAGAGACTAGAAAGGATGAGCAGTGAAAAAGCTTTATTATCCCAACTCAGTCGCACACTATCATGTTGCGTGTAGATCGCATGACATTATGAGTTTGAGGTATCTTGTGGATAAAGATGAGCAATTCTCCATACTATAATCAATGGTATTCGGATACGCCGTGCTTCCGGTTAATGAAGCTGTGTTCATAGGTGATTCCAGTAAATGAGGCATAAGTAGAGATTTTGAGAAATTAAGATGGTAATTACAAATGTTGAGAAATCCCATGATATTATTTAGTATTCTTTTACTGTTTTAAAGACAAAATGTTTTAACTCAAATGATGCATCCACATATACCTGATATGGTAAAGCCTCATCAATCAATTAAAATCATGGCAAGTAGTTAAATAGATTTCCCGTGTGGCTTGTTGAGTACGTTGTGTATTCAATCTTGCTTAATTTTTATCAGAAGGTGTATCAGAGGATTGAAGAACACTTTGGAGAACGTGTTAGGGTTGCGACCGTACTCAAGCTTTCCTGTGGAAGCTCTTTGTTTCTTCTAAATGTGAGTTAAAGTTTTGGGTTTGAGATGCCCACTCTGTTGTTGCAAAATAGTCATTACGCCATAATTTAATCAAATTAATGTTTTTTTAAAATGCTCGTGAGCGGGTATGATATCATTTCGGTCCGCAACCGAAATCCTGGGCGGTGCGCAAATTGGAGGTACCCTGTTTAAAAATGGGTCGTTTCATACGTCATAAAAAGACGACCGATATTTTGAAGAATGGTGTGGAATTCTGGAATATTCTACTTATTATAGGCAAAGGAAACTGCGGCGCCTGGGCCCCCCACGTCGCCAATTTCTCAAAAAGGCCCTTGGAGTTTTCAGAATTGCGGTTAGACCCTGCACGCTCGTGGACGGTTGGATCGCGATTGGTCGGTAGGCCTTGTGCTAATGCAGCAAAAAAAAACACTAACTCAGCTTGAGCCCCGCGTCACCCCCTTCTTCCCCTTTCCCTCTCGCATCTTCTCCATCTCCCTCTCCCTCCCGGTGACGCCGCTAGAGGGCTCCGTCCCTGTCGCCCCTCGTCCTCGCTGCCCCCTTCTCCCCTTCGCCCGCGTCGCCCTTGCTGCCCCCTCCACCCCTTCGCCTGCCCCCTTTGCCCATTCGGCCGCGCTGCCCCCGTCGCCCCCTCCTCCCCTTCGCCCATGCCATCCCCTCCCCTTCAACCGTGTCGTCCCCGCCGCCCGCCGCCCGTGTCCTCCAATTCGCCCACACCGCCCCCGTTTCCCGTGTCCTCCCCTTCTCCCATGCCGCCCTCCTCCCCCCTTTGTGTTGCCCCGCCTCCCCCCTCCTCCCCTTCGTTCGCGCCACCCCCTAGTCCCCTAGCCGTCTCATCCTCCTCTCTCAATGCCCTTGCAGAGGTCACCGCCTCATCCCCTCGCTCTTGCCCTCATGTTGCCCTCCGTCTCCCTTTTGACCTCGCCATCGCTACAGCCGCCCCTCGCCCTCACACTCGTGGCCGCCTCCTTCGCTGAGCCACAGAAAGCAGGGCAGCCAACACGCTGACGAAGGTGGCTACACTGTTCCCCAGCTGTGACTACGAGCAGTGCCTCATTGTCATGGACAAGGCCAGCGCTGACAGCGCCACCAAGCACCAGATGATCGATTGCTATGTCCAGACCCTCGCCAAGGTCGTTTGGAGGTGATTCGTATGCATCTAGCTCAATCGAGCCATCCAAAGCATACGTGCTTCACAGAATGAGACTATTTCTTGTTGCGTGGTGGGTGGTGGTGTGCAGCGAGGAGGAACCGAATGAGAGGATCTACAACGTGCCCTGTGAGTGATACTTTGGGTTCGGATGCGACATTGATGAGGATACCTCCAACAAGCTGCAAGGTATATAGCAGCGAATTTGTACTTATTTCAGTATTTTTACCACACAATGTGATAGTTTGACACAAGCTTAGGTTTCAACTTTCAATTCATGTACAACCATGTTTCAATTTCTAGATTTTCTGGTTGATTAGCTTGATAATTCATGCTTTTGCTAATTGTGAGCCAAAACTATTTAGGGAATGGCAATGATTTCATGCATGATGACAAAAAGACAGGTTCTAACAGTCTTAACCGCTTAGGTCTGTCCCATGTTGGTAGAGAGCCTTACTTGTGTTCAACTATCATAATCCATGATCGTTTTGTAATGGGTTCATGTACCTTAGTGTTTGTATATCTCATCTAGGAAAATTGGGTTGTGGTATATTACTATGACCTTTGCTTTTGCTGGTTTAGACCAGGGATGTGATGTGTTCAGGTGTAGATTGTAAAAGCATTATTATGCAGATATGTGCTGCTAGAAGCATTAGCATGTACACATTTGTTGAATCTTTGGTGGATGATGTAAATATGTAATTTACTGTTGAATACTGCCTTTTTGTTTCGTAGCTATATGCATTTTGCCATATGTGCATTTGTGTAATGTCAGTACCTGATTTAAAGAAAACATTTGGTGTTGGATATTGGTTTGCTGTTTTGTAACCGTGGTTTGTGTTTTCGATATAGTAGGGCTCCCAGGTGTTCTTTTTGTGCTTCCGGATTTCTGTGTTGATGTTGAGAACAATGACTATGACGACAAGGTTATTACTTACATGCCTTGTATTTCTGGATTCCTATGCTCATGTTGAGAACAAGGACCATGACGATGAGATTATTACTTATATGCCCTGTATTTCATTGTTTGTAGAGTTATCATTGGGTTTTTCCCTGTCATTTTCATTGTTTGTAGAGCTATCATTGGGTTTTTCCCTGTCATTGCCACTGCATTGATGATGTCATATATGTTTCTTTTCATTACCACTCTGTACCTCTTGTAAGTGCTTTTAGTAAACTATCGGCATTACATGTACTTGAATGGGCTAGGGTTATCCCTTAAGATCCTGCGTTAGTTGTTGGATTTCTAAAGGCATCCATTGAAGCTATTCTAAACATTTTCCCTATGCCATTCATTGAAATAAAGTTTGTGACAGCAAACACAGTTGAGAGCTACAACTCTTCAGATTTTTCCTAAGCCATGGCCTAATTTGTCCTGTTGTGTTGTTTGTTCTAAAATTTCAGTATGTGGCTTTGATGTTTGGAGTTCGACGTTATTTAGCCATTTCAGAATGATGGTGGTGAAAGAAATTATGTTTGTGATTTAGCCGGGTCGTGTAGTTCTCCTTCAATTGATTCATCAAGGTGATATAATATTTCCTTTGTTAGACTTTTCGCTATTGTTACTGCATACATTCTTTAGGATTTAGCAAAAAAAACGTGTAACCGTCACCATCGTAGCCATGATCGCCAAGTTATAACTCATCAATGGGATGCAAAGTTCTATTGGATTGTAAAGACAAGCTTTCAGCTCGAATAAATGAAATTTCCCAATATTTTAGTTTATTATGGTTTAATACAAGCTGAGTTGTGTAGCCAAACATGCAACCATTCCCATAGAAATGTCTCATGTGTAGTTGTCCTTCAATTGATTCATCAGGGTGATATAATCTTTCCTTTGTCAAACTTTTTGCTATTGATTTACTGCATACATTCCTTAGGCTTTACCAAGTTTGGGTCAAATCAATTCATGTTTTGTGCAACCATCACCATCCTAGCCATGATCATTAGGTTATAACTGATCAATGGGATGCAAAGTTCTGATGGATTGTAAAGACATGCTTTCTACTTCAACAAATGGAATTTTCTAATATTCTGGCTTTGACAATTGCAAATTTCCAACGACTCAGTTTACTGTGGTTCATTACAAGGTGCCTTGTGTGTCAGTTTCACGTAGAATATGTAGATTGCTAGGTATTATCTAATCAGGCTACCTACAATGCTTTTTTGGGGAAGGAACAACCTAAATTTTCTTTGGTATAAATAGCTGGCATTTCCTATCAAATCTTCCATTTTTGTTACACTTGATGTAAGACTAATTACAATTTTGTTAGGTTTAGCTAAAGATCATTTTTCTTCTTATTTTTGTTGTATTATTCTTTTTCATAAAACTATGAAGGAAGTGGAGTTTCCCTACATACATCTAGTAATTTAGAATTATTGAAATGATTAGATGGTGGTATATTTGTCTCTTCATTGCAGTTTATACTAGAATGGTAAGGGCTAGGTTTTATATTTTGTTGTGTACAGAACATGTGAATCTCTGATTTTCTATCGTGGGTATGGCGGTTTGTACTGGTGCTTTGAATTAGTGATTAACCCAAACAATTATTTCCTGTTAGTATTATTCTACTGAACATGATGTGTTGGTCACTAGTGAGCTATTTGTTTTTCATGTGTTCTTACCTATTTGCCTAAATTTATGCCGTACCTAATCAACTTGGGCCCCATACGGTACCAAGATTCCAAAATATTTTGATGACTAGGTGGTGTTTCCATAAACTCTGTTGATGTTATCATTGCATATTGTTAACAGCCAGGCTAAGAAGGCTTATATCAAGCTAGTCTTTCGCCAGTGCTATCAATTTTCTTTCAGAGCTCCTTCAACCAAATTAATCAGCTAGCTAGCTATATTGTTGGATTACTTCATTTGTCAATCAGGCTACTGTCTATACATCTTTGTTAATAGGAACAAGCTAGATTCTATTTGGTAGAAATATCTGGTATTACTAGTCAAGTCTGCCTTTTCGTAACGCTTTATTGTAAGATCATGTTTTTGCTACGTTTAGCTAAAGATCATTTTTTTTGTGATGATTCTTTTTCTCTAAGTAAAATTTTGACCCTTAGCTACGAATTGTGGTCAGCTCTTGAAATGAAATTGTGAGTCCTCGAGATCAAAACTTCTACTCTCAGAATGCCAAAGACGTAAAGAAATTGGAATGTCACTACAGTAGTGCAACATCAAACTTGTTGTTGTGGCTTAAACCACCTGTCACATCACATGATAGTTTACTAGCTAAGCCAGTTGTTAATCTTGTTTAGTACCAGACGCAGATGATGACCCACACGATGGATGATGTTAGCATGTATATCTCACAGCTTATCTGGGTATAAATTTCTTATCTCCATCATCCGGTGTTATCTTCACCGTGCGGTAACTGGGAATTGCATTGAAATTGTTGGACCGAAACGACGACTAGAGGGGGGGTGAATAGGAGCACGATCTCTTTTTCACCTTGATTGAATTCAACACGATTTTCACTCTAATAGCTATAAAAGCTATGAAGATCAATATACAAGCACAATGGAAGATTTGTATTGAATCCAATCAAAACCCCGAAGCAAATAGACCAAAATCACAAAAACTCAAAACCTAAAGAATTGGGCGGTCAGACCTCCATGTAGTTGGCGGTCTGACCTTTGGCAAATCGATCAGACCTCTAACTAGTTGGCGGTCTAACCTCTAGTATAATGAACAGTAAAATCAACCCGAACTCAAAATCACAAATCGGTCTAACTTTTGATTCGCAACTCCAAACCTTACCAAACATGAGATATACCTTCTCTAGGATGTCAGGAACCTATTCCAATCAAGGATCGTGAAGATCCTCGCTAAAGTTCTGACCTTTTTCTATTTGAGTGAAGGTTGCTCCAAAACCGAGTCAAAACACTTGCTCGTAGGTTTTGTTGATCAGGATAATCCTAGATATATTCCCACATATCACAGCAAGCTAGATCTAAGCCAGAAACCAAAGAAAAACTCATGGATCAAAGAAAGCCCCAAAATCACAAAATAGAGAGCAAGAACAAAAAGAGACTCATCTTGAGGAATCTTGCTTGGATTGATTTGGGATTGATATTGGTTTACAGCCAATACATCTAGGAGGACAAACACTCAACACATGAGCACACAATCAATCCATCTCCCTAGAACCCTAACCTCTCCACTATTCTCTCCTAACCCTAAAACACAAACTAGGGTTTTAGATATGAGGGTCTCCTAACCCTAAAACACAAACTAGGGTTTTAGATATGAGGGTTGGGAGGTGCACAACCAGCACCCTCCCTTATTTATAGTGGAGGCTAGCTTCTAGAAGAGTATCCCTAATGGGCACCCGTTAAGCCCACACACAAACGGGTTTCACTTACACACGTATTTTAAAGCAACGTCTTCATCTCCTCTTGACCTAAACCGCTTCTCCTTGCGCCGCGGGTTAGCAAAAGGCCATCAAGGTGGTATTTAGGTGAAGTTACCAAAATACCCCTTCTCGATCCTTCTTCGAAAACCGAGTACAATCTTCATGAAGCAATCCCATGCTTCGCCACGTGTAGGTTGATCAACAACTCTCTTCATGTTGACAAGTCTCTCCCATCCGGCTCCCACCAAAACCACCATGGCACTTGCACTGACCCCCGCACCGCTTGATGCAACCCGTCGCACCGAACTTCCCGTTTGGTCATCCTTGTCCATTTTGCGCCATGTTTGAATCCACTGACTTCACTCGACATCCTCGAACATTCTGAACCTCAGCTCTCCAAGCCTAGTCCCAATTATCCTCGCCGTTGACCGTCGTTGACCTCCAAGCTTTATGCACAACAATAGACAAAGAAATTGATTTCGGTAACAAGCTCTTTGCAACTTGACCCACGTTAGTCAAAACAGGCATCATGCAACACATATGCACTGAAACCCATGAACTTGACCTAATTTACACACATTTCCACCAAGTTGGCCAACGAATAAGTCAAAACCGGTTAAACCGCCCCCTGGCCAGTCTGACCGCCACCTGTTGGCTTGTCTGACCGCCCCCTGGCCGGTCTGACCACCACCTAGTCGGTCTGACCGCCCAACAAGGGACTTAGCCAAATTTCAACCCTGGAAATCTGAAACCTTCTGAAATTTTCAAACGAATAGAACTTTTGACTCGAAGCTCCAAAAATTATGAGACCAAGTGTAGGAGATTCCCCTCTTTTGCCTACACCCTCTATTTTTTGGCCCAGCTTCAAACTCAAAAATCTTTTATGGCCGGTCAGACCGCCGCCAATTGGCTGGTCTGACCGCCAGCCACTTTGCCTGAGACTTGGCCAATCTGACCGCCAGTGGTGGCCGTTCTGACCGCCACACAGGCCGGTCTGACTGCCACCTTGACCGGTCTGACCACCTGATACCTGACAGAACCTAAACTTTTGCCGAAAACGAGTGTTTTGACAAACCTTTAACGCCATTGCCAATTGTATCATCATCCTAAGATCGTGAGCATATCCCCATGATATCCACATAAATTAATTTTGATTTCATTGTTTATTTCTTGCAGGTCATCTTCCATCGTTGTAATACTATTTGGACGTCTTTTGAGCACTGTTTTATCTCTAGTGTGGTGCATAGTATCTAGATGGAGGACCCAAGGATGAAAAATCTTACTCATACTACTCATTTATGTGTTTGGATTATCTTCGTGACAAAGACCGCAATATCTTTTTGTGGATCAGCTCTGGTTTGTTCAGTGATGTTACTCTCCTGTCTTAGGGAAGCTTTCAGTTTCAGCTACCCAGAAACTAATTGAATATATCGTATGCTATTGTATATGATATCAAAAGCAATACTTTTATGTTTGTATGGTATTCCTCTTTGTGGATTACATCTTTCTGTACGACGTAAAGGTTTTGCTATCTATGCTAAACCTGATGGATGTGCTCTCCTGAATAAACAATATAATTTAACCATGTAAAGCATGGGCCTTCTCTATTATTGTCCTACATGAATTCTGCATGGATTGCTCTGATCTGCCACAAAAAGGTACAAAATGCATGATATTACCACGTCAGCTCACCATACTATCGATCATTTCATACATACCAATGTTTTTCCAAGGTTTTCTCTCTTATACAAAGTTATACCGGCGCAGGGTAGCGCATCCCTCTACCTAGTGGAATTTTTGGTTGTATTGACACATTTTTGCCTTGTATTTACGAGAATGACCGTCATCGTTTATTTTATTTATTTATTTATTTTGCAAAAATAGCGCTTTCTTGCAAGACGACCACGTCAAAGACGCATGCTGTCTCTGCCACATGCCCTCCTCCCGCACAGCCACCGTGCAGTGGAGTGCCTCCCGCATGGCCACTGTGCGGTGGCGGCCCTGTCGCACGGCCACCGTGCAATGGAGCTATGTCGTGCGGCTTCTCTCTCCGGAAATTAGGGTTTCCGTAAATTAGGGTTTCCAGAAATTAGGGTTTCACCAGTGTTTGTGAGATTTTTAAAATATATGAAATGAGTTCAAAAAATAATGAAATTTTATGTGAATACTTGTAATACGTTGTACTTGTTTGTGTATTTTTTCCTAATTTTATTTGTTCTGAAATTTTCTCGCAATCTCATTTAAGTGTACTATTTGTAGGAATTTGTAAATATAGAAAATAAGCTCTAAAAATTATGAAATTTGTTTTGAAGGCTCCTTACACAGTGGACTTGATTGTGTAATATTTGAATAATTTTAAATGTGTTCTGAAATTGTCTCAAAAATTAAGGATACTACGGTCTCGAAAATTTGGATTTTAGGTTTCGGAAATTAGGGTTTCAATAATTCCCACACAAAGTACTCATATTCAGAAATTAGGGTTTCTAATGGAGTTGTAATGTACATTTTCACACATAAAATTGACGATATTTCAAGCGTTACAAGCATTACATAATACACACGCGGATTTATTGCAATCGGAATGAAAGAGGAGGGGGTATTATCATATATACCCCGATCAAATAGGACACTCTTTGTTAATTTATCAGTTTTATGTGGATGATGTTATTTAATACTGTATTGTACCACAGGCTAGATAAGCCTGTATATGAATAAGCGAAATCGTGTGCAGCGGATCATATAATAATGTAGCGTAGCCTCCAGGCTGGTAATGCGTTTGAAGGCTACGGTATGTTGTTATATGATCTGCATGGCATGTATTTCCCTCAGTTGGTTCACGTACAAGTCTATCTATATTGTGGTACAATACAATATTAAAGAATATTGTCCACATTGAACCGATAAATTAACAAAGAATGTTTTATCTATCATCTATGCAATGATGTATGCAACTAGTCTCTGCGGCGCCATAGCCACTGCTCCTTGTCTCGGGGCTGCCCATGGTGGCACCGACTGTCAAAGTCGCCCACGTCCTGTGATTCCATGATGTAAGTGGATCGTATAATAATAAACATAACAAGGATTTTAATTGTATATAACTCACGTCTTTGGTACGGAGTGCGCTCGGGTGGCTGGATACGCTACGACGTCGATCGGTCTTGGTCAAAGGAGCCTTCCCCTTCCCCTTGTTGCGGGACTCCCCACGTCGGTGACGTATGTCGAAGTCACGTATGTCCTGCGATTCCATGATGTAGGTGCACCGTACAATGAAAAATGTAACAAGGATTTAAACTCTACATAACTCACGTCGATCATATGGAGTGCGCCCGGGCAACCGGATACGCTATGGCGCTCGGGCTTAGTCGTAGGAGCTTTCCCCTTCCCCTTGTCTCGGGACTCCCCGTGTCGGTGTCGTGTGTCAAAGTCCCCCATGTTCTACGATACGGGCTGGACGGTTGCATGTTGTTAGAAGAACGAAAGGGCAAATACAAAATCAGGACGCGGATTGTACGTAACTCACCTCTTCAATATAGGGTGCTCCTGGGCGATGGGAGAAGCAACGATGATCGTCGGTCTCAGTAGCAGGAGCCTTCCCTTTGTCCGTCGTGCGAGTCCTGAGCTCCTTCGGTGCCTCCTCAACAGGGTCCGGTACGTAAGGTTTCCACCGCTCGAAAGTCTCGGCCCGCATCGAGTAGTTCAGCATGTACTTCTATTGGATGAACGCCCTATCGTACATCTCCGGCCCATCGATCCACTAGAAGAAGTGGCAGCACATCTCGGGCTGCCATTACACGGGGATGAAGTTAAAAATTTACGAAAATCAACGTAGGGAGAGAAAAATCGATGTGTGCGAAAGAAATACTTACGAAGTGGTGCCCGCACGTGTAGTACGCCCAGGCAGAGGTGTCTGGGTGTGTGGACTGAATGATCTCCGCCGGCTCGCCACACACACGCTGTGGAACCGAAAACCATGGTGGTATCGGAGCATCTTTCATTGAATAATTTGGGTGTTGTAGATGTTTGGTCTTCTGCGTAAGCCACTTGCGCTTCTGCAACATCCTCGCGTAGAAGTTTGTCGATGAGTCCATATCTGGGTATCGTAGAAGTTTCATTGTACATAACAAAACAAGGCGAACAATACATTAAATTACGACACTGAATGATGACCATACGAGCTCGATCTGTTGGGACAATCCTTCATTGAGTGCCCATGGGTCTTGCATATCCTGTACTTGATTGTGCGACTAATACTGGTACGTTGGCTAGCAAACATGTTGTTCCAGAAGTGCTGCATCTGCCGTCGTCCCTTCCCTATTGTCTTCAAGGCCTTGTTCGAGCCCCATTACACCGTGTCCGGTCAAAGATCCTTGTAGTTCATGTTCAAATCGTACGAGTGAAACTCCGCACTCCATGTACCGAAAAGGTTCTGCATGTCGTAGTACTCGAAGATGTACGACGTAGACATCTGCCTCGTTTGCGCACACGCCTTGTACACATGCGAGCATGGCTTGTGCAGAAGATTTGGCTTGTTGCAGGTGCATGTAGTCACATCACCCAAAGTGCATGCCTGTTTCCTTTCCGCCTAGCATGACTGTTGACATATTTTTGCCGAAACCTAATCTTGTACTTCCTCCTGAGGCCATCGATCACACAAATGTCATGCATTCAGGCCTTCTCCATCTTCTGGTCCATGCCTCTGCATGTTCTCAGACCACTGCTTGCCTTCCTCCATCTCTCGCTTGGCTGCGGTGGCTCTATTGATGAAATAACCAACAGTGCGAGTCCATGTATCCTAGACAATTGTGGTGATAGGGAGGCACCGCACACCTTTGAGGACATTGTCGTACACCTCAGATATGTTGGTCGTCATAATCTCGTACCTCACACCGTCTGTGTTATAAAGAAGGGACCATTTCTCCAATTTAGGAGCATGGTAATGAATCCACTCCGAGAGACTTATGGCACTGTTGGGTTGCTCTCCCTCTAGTACCTCCGGAGTGGACTCCCTTGTATGCCTCATAGTCCGATGTTCGAGGTCTCTCTAGATGGACTCAAACCTCCGTCCCTGGTTCTGCAAACACAATGCCTTGAACATCTTCATAACTTCCTGACTGCGGAACCGCGTGAACAAGTTAGATGCAAGATAACTCATGCACCACCTAGATTGCATGTCGTTCCACTGGTGAGGGGGTTCCGTCCCATGCTGAATGTGTTGATAGCTGCCAACAACCCAGCATTGTGGTCTGTGATAAGGCATATGTTGCGCCGGTCTCCCACCACCGCCCTCTTCACGTTCGCCAGGAACCATAGCCAATTAGATGTGTTCTCGCTCTCCATAATGGAAAATGCCACCGGGAGAAGCTGATTATTCGCATCGGCTGCCACCGCGTTGAGAATGGTGCCCTTGTACCTCCCGTGAGGGAAGTGTCATCCATCGTGAGCACAAGACGATAGAACTTGAAGCCTCGAACGGCCTGGGCAAAAGCCCAGAACACCTAGTCCAGTATGAAGCAGTTGGGTCCTCCGTTAGTATCTTCACTTTCAAGCTTGTTTGTGTACGTGTCGGAGTTTGATTCGGTAATCTGGTCAAGCAATCTTGGCACAAGGTTGCACGGCTCTTCGTATGTCCCGTGCATAGACTCGATGACCTTCTGCTTGGCTCATCGGATCTTGCTGTAGCTGTCTGGATAATCAACTAGACTAATGACTTCTGACATCAGTATCTTGGCGGAGACAGATATGTCCACCGCAACTAGGTGCCTGATGAGGCTTGCAACATATGCGGAAGTCATGTTTCGATGCTGCCGCAGGGGCTCGTTAAGCTCGCAAGTGTGGTCGATCAGCGCCTTGACCCCAAAGACCGAGCTAAAGATCTTTGCTCGTTGAGCGCTGACCTTGCCAGGGCAGTCTTTTACTATGCACTTCACTACGTACTGTCCTGGGTTGGATCGGTGCACTCGGTACACACGGCTGATGGACAAGACGTACCGTGCTATAGCCTGTTGCACGGCCGCCTTGCTAGGGAAGCGTTGCCCAACTAAGAGGGTGTCTGCATCAAACCCCCACTGGGAGCCTTCTTCTTGCGGCAGTACGAGCGAACGCATCACGATATCATCAAGTCTCGATGCCACGTAAGGCACCTCCGATGACACAATTCCCCCGGTTGGACCACCGGATCTTTGCTCGTCCTCGTCACTACCATCCGAGCCTAGGTCGGCGTCCTCGTCGGACTCCAACCCGAGAGGCTGGTCCGGTATATACTCATGGTAGTCAATACGGGCCCGACCACCACAATTTCGCCCCCTCATTTTACACAAAATTATGCGTGAGTCTTCCCTCCGAGATAGCACATTCTGTGCTACCGTCTTCAGGCTCAGGATGTGCTTGCCCGCTTGTAGAGGCCCCGGCATCATCAAGGTGGCCCGACACCCTGCGTACGAAATCCACATACACCATCGGCCTCCCGTAAATGGCCGCCTCACGCTGGGAGGCAATCTGCATTACTGGCTCCATTCTACGCTTCCAGCCACCTTAACGAGCCCCCACGCGGCATTCGTGCAGGTGATTCCCTTGATCACAAGTTTCTTCATCATTGCCTCCGTGACGAACTCTCTCCGGATGCAGCTCTGAAGCTCGTGAATATTCATCGCATCGAGGCATCTCGATAGGTCCAACCCATCGGGTCCGGCCCGTACGAGACCATCACCATAAAACACTAGCAAGTCTTGCATGTTCGAAATTACCTGAAGCCACAACAACCCCATCTGCGGTACGTGATGTAACAAACAATGACGATAAATTGCATGCAAGTGATTGATTACATATGTGTAATTAAATACGAATACTTAATTAATTACCATCAATTTGATTACTCCTACGAAAATTAATTACACTCATTACTACCGTGCATACCACTTTTAAACCACATGTTCATTACCACTTAATTACTTACGACTATCTACTTTGCACTAAATTACTTATGCCTTACTAATTGCTAGTAAACTGATTAGGACTGATTAATTACCGCTAAATAAATTATGAGTAGTTAATTTTCACTAATTTAATATGACAGACTGATAACCACTAAACTAATTACGACTAATTATTTACCACTAAACTAATTAATTACGACTAAACTATCTAATTATGACTAATAAATTAGCACTGAACTATCTAATTACGACTAATTAATTATCACTAAACTAGCTAATTACGACTGATTAATTACCACTAAATAAATTACGAGTAGTTAATTTTCACTAATTTAATATGCCGAACTGATAACCACTAAACTAATTATGACTAATTAATTACCACTAAACTATTTAATTATGACTAGCTGACTAAAACTAATTAACTATGACTACGGTAATAACGAAAAAAGCATCCGACAAATTACATGTCATTCGGGGGAAAGCAATAAAAAAAGGCCAAGCGACGAGAAGCAATCAAATACTTAATCTCCAAAAAATATTTAATTATGTTACGTTCTCTGAGTTCTTAACGACGAGCGCGAGAACGAGAAGCGAAACACAATTGAGATGAGCGATGAGTGACTACGAGAGTTCGGTATTTATAGCCGAGCGAAGGAGGAGTTCTTTGCGTTCAGACCGGAATTTCGATCGTTGTCTCACGAGAACTACGAACAGGGGGGCAGGCTGCGACGGACGATAGATGTGTGGATGAGGTAGCACGGGCGATGGGAAAGGTGGCTACCGCACGGTGACCGTGCGGATTCTCCTTCGAACGACAGAATGGACTAGATCTGAAGCGGTTTTTGTTTCTCAAAGAATCGGACCGGCCGGCGTGGCGGGAGGGAGGGTCAAGGGGAAGGAGGGCCGTCTGCGGAGGAGGGAGGGCATCACGGCAAGTGCGGGAGGGCACCACACAAGAGTATGGGAGGGGCCACAGCATGGTGACCGTGCGGGAGACGGAGATGTGTCAAAAAGAGGAGGGCCTGCCGCGTCATTTCAAAAAATAAAATCCAACGACAGCCGTTTTTGTAAATACAAAACTTAAATTCGCCGATACTGCCAAAAATTCCTGCCTAGCGTGGTTACATGAATGTTCCCATTTAACCGACTGTACTATATACCAGACTGAATGCAAGGGCGTGATTGAATATGCCATGGACGGTGTGAGCATTAATGCGCCAATAATTTTGCCACAGTAATGGCTGTAATATTGTACTGGAAAGATTCCAGGCAAGATCAAGCAAGTGTACTACCATGCTATGACTTTTGCACAAGTTTGAAACTTGGCCAGCTAATCGACAGCGCTGATGAACTTGGCGTCCACGCTGAACAGGGCAACTTTTGGAGGTGCATGCTTGTTCTGACGCATTACCCGATAATGATATGGGCTTGAGGAAAGGCTATTTATGTTCCAGCAGTTATTTGTTTGTTCTGGCGAGTGTCAAGAATCAAATCAAGATGTGTATACCAAGTTAAAAACTGTTAAATGGTCGTAGGCTAGTCGTAGCTCATGCTTTACAGGTCTGACGAATCGATCGTAACCGGTGATAAGGAGCCGACGGTGGTACACATGGCCGGGCCATGTCAGTACAGGTGGATCACATTAATGAACAAAACCGGCAGGGGATGTGGTTACTTTCTTCCATCATGCTCCCGATCCTGGATCATGTGCCAATGTGCCATCACCCTTTCCTCACCCCCTTTCCAGCGTGCTTTTTTTACCGGATCAATACTGATTTTTCACATCATAGCAACACACAATCGTTAAGCCCATGCCGCATTGCCGCCGTCTCAGATAGACCGCCTCGCGGCCGCGGTGCCGTCTCACCTTACGAGCGAGCAGCCGAAGTGCCCAGTGACGCACGCATTAACGCAGCCGCCCCTGCAACGCGACACGACCCCATTGCAATTGACACCCGAGAGCGACCGCCGGCGCCGCGCAAACTCAACCGTATCAGATTCATATCCGCACTCCTCACTCCCCCGGCCAAACTCGTCCCCAGACCCAAAAGAGGCCACCTCGACCCAGCCAAAAATGTCCGACCAAGCCGACGCCGGCGCCGCGGCCGCGGGCGACGCGGTGTTCGCGCGGTGCCTGCTCACGCTGTACCTCATGAGCCCTCTCACCGTGCTCGCGCTCCGCTACGTCTCCGCGCCGTACGGCAAGCTCTCCCGCCCGGGGTGGGGCCCGGCCGTCCCGGCCGCTTTCGCCTGGTGCCTCATGGAGAGCCCCACCCTCTGGCTTCCGCCCCTCGTCTCCCCACTGCCGCTGCGCGCCGTGGCGGCCTCCGGCCCGCTCGCCGCCCTCCCGCCCGCGCTCTACGCGCTCCACTACGCCCACCGCACACTCGTCCACCCGCTCCGCCTCCTCCGCCTGCGCCGCGCCCCCGCGCCCGTGCCCGTCCTCGTCGCCGCCTGCGCCTTCGCCTTCAACCTCCTCAACGCCTACGTCCAGGCCCGCTCCTGGGCGCTCCACGCCGCCCGCCCCGCGTCCGCCTCCACCCTCGCCCGCTGCGTCGTCGGGCTGGCCCTGTTCGCGTGGGGGATGCGGGTGAACATCGCGGCGGACAAGGAGCTCCTGAGGCTCAAGGGGGAGGGGGGAGGGTACAAGATCCCGAGGGGCGGGTGGTTCGAGGTGGTGACGTGCCCAAACTACTTCGGCGAGACCGTGGAGTGGCTCGGCTACGCCGTGGTAGCGTGGACGCCGGCGGCCTGGGCCTTCTTCATCTACACCTGCGCCAACCTCGGGCCGAGGGCGAGGGATCACCGCCAGTGGTACGTGAAGAAGTTCGGCGACGAGTACCCGGCGTCGCGCAAGGCGTTCGTCCCGTACATCTACTAAGCTTCTGCAACTTTTATTCCCCTCTTTTTGTTACTGTGCTGATCAGAGGGGGAAAAATGCACAACTCCATTGATTAGAGTTTTTCCTCGGACATCTCAGGATGACATCATTGACATGAGCATGCGATCATGTGGAATAAGAATGTGTCGTGCGCGTTCGTCCCGTATTTAAATGTCATGAGGTGCGAAGAAATAGCCTAATCATACTTGTACTAACTAATTAGTATTATAAGGCTTCCTCGATCATTTTGCGAAGCTCGAACCAGTCGCTGCCACCATATTCCATTCCAACCTTCATGGTTACTCCACTGCCCGACGGCGACAGTGAATTTTGCCTGTTGTAACCTGTAACAGGCTACCATGTGAATTTTGCCTGATGACCTCTGGGAGGATGACAATAACATAGCAGAAAATTATCCTGGCAACTGATCAGCACATTTTGATATCGAAGATAGATTTTTTTATATATTAATTAACTCTTTTTTAATTTTATTTTAAAGTTAACCCACATGAACTTTATTTCCAATTCTGACCACTTTGGTCACGTCACCACTCGTGACGTAACAAAAAAACAGTCACGCTAATCCGTATCTGAACAAGCTCTTTTCACGCCACCATCCGTGACGTGACAGTGTTATTTAGTCACGCCACTACCAGTGGTGTGACAAAAAAAATGCTATTTTAGCGGACTTATTCTATAGCGTGATAATATTGTTTTGTGGTGGTGTGACGAAAGATGTCAGAATTGGAAATAAAGTTCGCGATATGTTAACTTTAAAATAAAATTTTAAAAAGAGTTAATTAATATAAAAAAAAGTTCTCGAAGATAACCAAAAACTTGAATCATTTTATTTTATGATGGAAGATTCCAGTACAGACCAAAAGGATCTCGTTTCAGACCAAAATATAGAACAAAAGAAGAGTTGCATTTTCTATGCGCTTCGAAACAAGTATAGCAGAATGCCAGAATATGCAACAGAACAAGCTTCGTGCGTTGCGCTCTGTCCTCCAGCTACAAGGGAAGCAGGTGTCATTCACCGTGGATCATTATTCATCCTTATTATAGCATCCAACGAACTTCATCTTGATTGCACCTCCTTTTTACGGAACAGGGCTAGCCGTAATGCCCCATATTTGCTTTGCATACTGGGCGATAGTACGGTCGCTGCTGAATTTGCCACTTCCAGCTGTGTTCAATATAGACATCTTGATCCATCTTTTCTTATCCCTGTCATGGAAACGTGATTTAACGAAACCATTCAGTTGATGGATAGCATTAAACCTCCGCTATTCGACATATTGCACTCATTATAGGCTCTCTCACATATGTATGCAGAAATACATATAATGGATTGGCTGGATTGGCAAACAAGTCGATTTTGACCACCTCCCGCAATTATTAATAATTTGGAATTTAATACTATTGAGCAAAGGTTCAGTTCTCCGGAAAAATGATGATCAGGGTTTGATTAAAACAGCAAATGTGGAAGACTTAAGCTACTTCGTTCTCAATAGTGGTAAAACCTGCTGGAACAAGGTAGCATAGCAGCTAGCACTAGCATGGAGAAACAAAGATGTAATCACTATTGAAAAAACAGCAGCAGCTATCCTTTTCCAAATCCCATGGTGTTATTCAATCTTCACTGTAACTAATATCAAAGGAAGGATGTGGGCAAAACTTGCAAAGTGTAAGGTCATGTTTGTTCAAGAATTTGCAAGCTATGGACTCGATGCAAAGATTTTTTTTTTTTTGGGGTATCCTTACTTGTAGGCTTCATCAACCTGAGTTTGTGCATGAATGTAGCTTGGAAAGTCATAGCCAACAAGGAAATAATCACCACGCCCAAATCCAGAATTTCCTTCAAGGGAATCCAAGAGAGGAGCATAGTCATAACTACCAAAAGCACCACTCCTTATAAGCTGCTTGGCTTCTTCAAAACGTGGGTCTGGTTTGAACTGTTGATATTGTACAAAAATAAGTTAATAATAGTCCATCCGATAGTGAGAAATATATACTGGATCAGCAAACAAACAACAGCACACATTCAAGTTTAGCTATTTGCTAGTCCAGCTAGCTAATACTGGTTGTATGTTGCTAACTCGCTATGTACTAGAAAATTATATCTTACCAAGCCATTTTCTCTATCCTTCCTCAGACCAGCAACTTGATCTGCTTTAGCACCGAAGAGGAAGAAATTTTCTTCTCCCACTTCTTCTCTGATTTCAACATTAGCTCCATCGAGAGTTCCAATGATAACACAACCATTCAGAGAGAATTTCATATTACTTGTTCCACTTGCTTCCATGCCTGCAGTACTAATATGTTGTGACAATTCGCTACCAGGAATGAGCACTTCGGCCACTGATACATTGTAATTTGGAATGAAGACCACCTGGGAGGAACAAAGAGAACCTCATTATAAATAAATAAATACATTGTACATTTATGTCAGGACTAGAATATCTCAATAGTGTTCTTTAACACGAGAATGATTTTTTTTGGATGGATGGTGGATATTTATAGTTTCCAATGGCTACTCTGAGAAGAAATTGCCAAGGATGCTGTGGATGTGATAACATGCTGAAAATTCAATACCTTCAGATACTTGTTAACATCAGGATCATTGTTCACCACAGCACCAACATCATTTACCAATTTCACTATTCTTTTAGCATTGGTGTATGTTGCAAATGCTTTCCCTCCTATCATGACAGTGCGTGGCGTAACCTTCTGCTTCTCTTCTGCGCTCATTTCCTACAAGATTCATAGGCCTATTTCAGAACCACAATACCAATAATCTTCCATTTAATGAAGTTAGCTAAACATGGTAAAACTGTGAAGAGTAGGGGCATAGTCTAAGAAGCCATACCTTTAACTTCTTGTATCTGTAAACAGCTCCCAAAATGTTTAACAGCTGTCTCTTGTACTCATGGATGCGTTTAATTTGTATATCAAAAAGACTATTTGGGTCAATTGTAACACCTGTCACATCCAACACATATTTGGCTAGGCGCTTTTTGCTGGCCAACTTGGCTGATGCCCACTCAGCATGAAGTTTCTCGTCTTCTGCAAACTGTTAAAAGTTTTGAGTCATACTGTGATAGTGTGATGAGCAATAACAAAGAGATGCAAGATTAGAAGCATGCACACATACTTTCCGAAGTCCAGTAAGAAGATCAAGGTTACTTGTCCACTGATCTGTTTTTAGCCATTTCGTGACAATTTCACTCAACTCAGGGTTGCAAAAACGGAGCCATCTACGAGGTGTAATTCCATTAGTTTTGTTCTGGAATTTGTTAGGCCATATAGAGAGATAGTCTGCAAATAGCTCTTGCTTCAAAATGCTGCTATGTAACTCAGCCACTCCATTCACCTGTCATAAGAATTTAGTAACCTTCAGTACGGCCTGCCTCATCTGATATGAGGAGACAAATAATTGCTGAAATATTCAACATAAAAGTACAGAATGGAGGATACCAGAATTGCACATATATTACGTTTTAATGAAAATACTTAGCAAGAAGCAAACAACTACGATAGTTGGATTTCAAGCAGCATTTCTTCAAAGAAATGAGTAAGAGATAAGAATTTGTGAAATAGATAAATAAATATAATAATGGTCCATTAGAGGATATATGTGTTAAATAAACAACACCAGTTTCCACTGCTTGTACTGTATCTTTATTATCTACTGAATAGACAAATGGAAACCAACAGTAGAAACACAAGAACCAAATACTATGTAAATATCAACTTCATATTTTTTTCATGCCATTGATAATTATAGATTTTCACAATATACTAGAAGAATTAAGAATTTTGACATCAGATGACATGACAGAGGTGAGCGGAAAAATCAGCTTGGTAGTAAAGCTGATCAAGGTAGTGCTCATTAGAGTGGGCATGATGAACAATTGTCATGCACTCATGCTGTGAAGTAACAGGCTATAGAACATGAACATGAAATTGAAATAACTGTATTTACCGTATGGGAGGACACTACACACAAATTTGCCATGCGCACTACTGGCTTCTGGGGATTTGAGTTATCTAAAATTCTCAACGATTCGAGCTTTCCCTCCATTTCTCTCTGGGTAGAGATTACCATTTCTCTGAACTGCAAGCCAATGGAACTTGTCATTTTGTGCCATATCTGTGGTGTATAGAAGAGTAAATGTGGCATGACAATTACCCGCTTGTCAATTTCCTCAATAATTTCCATGTGTCGTGGAAGCAATTTCCTCATTACAGTCTGTGACCATTTCTCAAGAGCTTCAGGAAGAACTGTATGATTGGTGTAAGCAATGGTCCTGGACCATGGAAAATAATTTACTAATTTAATCAAACTTTTTAGTTGAAGTACTCTTGTAAAAAGAAATAATAAAAATAAAACCTTGGTAAACAAAACATCAGGAAAGAAATCAAATTAAAATAAATCACTTGTACAAATCGAACTTCACCTATTTGTGATATCCCAAGCTTCATCCCAACCAAGTCCCTCCTCATCCATAAGTAACCTCATTAGCTCAGGGATGGCAAGAGTTGGGTGAGTATCATTCAGTTGAACAGCAACTTTGGAAGGGAACTCACTCCACTTCCCCGAAACTCTGTCAGGATTTCTTTCTTTAAATCTGAAAATAATATCCTGGAAACAATTCATTATCAGTTATGCTTCTCAACATTCATCACAGAGATTAAAAATCAAGATATTGAGAAAAGATGAAATAAACCCATGAAGAGATAAATTGTAACTAAAAGACAGAAGGAATGGTCTAAATGTTATGAGACTGGAAAGGTTGGTCATGATAATAAAAATATAACTCTACTCAATAAAACTCGGTTGAACATTCTTCTGATGCAAGATGGGGGAAATGTGATATATAGTGTTGCAACAATACAATAAGACTACAACCATCGTGTTTTTGCAAGTATCTCATTACAGCATTTCTTTCAAAAAAAACAGAAAAGCATGAGGTGGCCATAGGTACATGTTCCTTTTACAGTAACCATTCTTCCAAATAAAATCAATCAGTTAATTACCTGAAGTGATGCGCTGCAAAGGAAAAACTGCTGCTTTAATCTCAGAAGCTTTCCTTCTTCTGTAGCATCACCGGGATATAGAACAGCACATATCTACAGTGTGATATACAAGACGTAAGTTTTTATCAAACTAGCTAGTTCATAAAGGACGAAATTGGAGAGAACAGATACAATAGTTACTTATGGCCTAGATATAGGAACCGATAAAAGATAGCAAACACATAGCACATAATTTTCGACTTCTTAGTTAAAAGTTAAAACGGATTAACATCTCACCTATCACAGTCAAGATTGAAAATCATGTCAAAACTACAACAGATAACTCTTTGGCATTTTATTGTGACCAAGTAAGCTGTTTGATGAGATGGTCGGGGCACAGAATTCTATGAAAAGAAACATAGTAGTGTATAGGGCAGGCTACATTGGATGTGGATGGTTTACTTAATGACATTCCGGCTCATCTTTTAGGGACATAAAAGATAAAATTACTGGTTTCAGCATGCAATACCATTGATCAGTAGCAGTATTCACATAATTAAAGGCATCACTCTTGATGTAGTCTCTGCTAATGTATCTTATACAAACAATTGAGATACTCGGTTTAGGATGACATATCACCTGTTGTGCCCTAGCGTGAAGCTGAGCAGCTGACTCATACTGACCATCATTGAATTGAAATAAGTTGAAATCCGCAGCACTAGCTTTTGCTTCCCAAAGACGAAGGCTGATTGCATTTTTTGTCTTGTACCCAGGAATTGGCACATCATATGCTAAAGCATTCAAAACTTCTCCCCCCACCCATTTCCGACTATCATGTCATAAAGAAAAACAAAGGAGCGATTAAAAGAAGACAACAAGGCCTTGACATAACACCCATAACATGAAAATAAATAACAGCTAAGCCTGTGATAATGGGTTCTAACTGATGTAAGAGAATTCTGATGTGAGGAGTTGTGATTAAAGTATCACCAGATCTACCTAGCGAAACTTGTTATGTAGTTTCAGACATGAAGGTTTGTATATGTTTTTGGATCAACAAAAAACAAAGCATCTACCTTCAAACAAGCATTGTGTTACCAAAGCATTTTCTCGTGTCTGTTGGTTATTAAGTCCAGTTGCTATAAGAGAGGATAGTGTAGGCCGAAAAACTGTACTAAAAATGGCTAGCAAGCATATTCTTCTTTTGGTATACCTGCCACCTGCCAGGTTACCCCTATTACATAGAGATGAACCTAGATTGGTAAATCAAGTCACAGAAGAAATGCAGTTCAAACACCACATTTTTCTTTTCGGATTTAGAAGGTATCAAATGCCTTAATAACTTCAAATTAAACTATTAATCAACATTTTCTCAAAAATAGAACTTGTCCAGGCGTCCATATATACTTACGATCCATTTGGCAAAATCTCGATGTGGCCGAAAAATCTGATTGGGTACACAACGTCATGCCTGACAATCTCCCATGGGCTGAACTTCTGAAAAAGGAAAAACACTGTAGCTAATCATCGGGTGCTAGATAAAAAAAATTATGATAGAATCTTATGTACATTTATAAATGGTACCTCAAGCCAATCTTCAGCAATTTCTTCTTGCCCTTCCTGGGAGATGCGCTGTTTGAATAGGCCATATCGGTAACGCAGGCCATAGCCCCAAGCAGGCAAGTTCAATGTTGCCATTGAGTCCAAAAAGCAAGATGCAAGCCTACCCAGGCCACCATTTCCCAAAGCCGCATCTTTCTCCTGAGTATAATCAGTTCAATAATAACTTGCACCATCAATTTCTGATGAAAGAAAGCTCCAGACATTTCAATCAGAAGGTTTATTAGGATGCCATATGTTATGGTCCAATATCCACGAAGCACTGTAGCAGAGCACATATTAGGCCGTACTTGTTATTTAGGAATCTATCTATTGGGTGTTTGGTAGTACCTATTAGTTAGGCAAGTTATTATTAGATTTGATTGTTAGAGATAAGTTTTTTTATAGATTATTTCTTAGGGGTCAAATCGGGTCGTCCCTATAAAAGCGATAGCATGTATCCATTATCAAGGAAGCAAAGAAATAAACAAAGTGATCAGAGTCTCCTTGTTTGTCGGGAAGAGTCCCGGCCGAGCTTGGAAGGCGATCCCTCGCCTCCCTGGTTAATTAGGCCTCAGAGCCTCGCTACCTCGACAGGGAAGAGCCCTGCTGGTGGTTAGATGAGCGCGAGTGCCCTACCCTCGGTCCTCAGACCCGTACCCAACCAACGACCACAACATTTGGTATCAGAACCACTTACCATAGCTGTTGGTGCTGCACCATCTCTCATGGAGAAGTTGAAGGCTACCAGCGAAGAGCAGAAGGTTTTACTCAACAACTTGATTGTTGTCCATTGGAGCTTCGTTGATCTTTATTCACGTGATGTGACGTTATCAATGTACTCTCTCATCAACATGGGGGCACCAGGGACTTCAACTGTAGCCACCATCGCAGCTCGAGGACAAGCTGCCTCGCCACGAGAGGTGTAATGGTATGGTCCAATATCCATGGAGTATTGTACCATGCGCGCACGGTAGCAGCACAGGTATTAGGCAGTGCTTGTTATTTACGAATCTATCTATTGGGTGTTTAGTAGTACCTATTAGTTAGGCAAGTTATCATTAGATTAGATTGTTATAGATAAGTTTCTTTGTAAATTATTTCTTAGGGGTCAAGTTGGGTCGCTCCTATAAAGGGGATAACATGTATCCATTATCAAGGAAGCAAAGAAATAAACAAAGTTAGTCCTTAACTGGTTGGCTAAAGATTAGAGTCTCCTTGTTCGTCGGGGAGAGCCACGGCCGAGCTTGAAGGGCGATCCCTCACCTTCCTGGCTAATCAGGCCTCAGAGCCTCGCTACCTCGACAGAGAAGAGCCCTGCTGGCGGTTAGATGAGAGCGAATGCCCTACCCTCGGTCCTCGGACTCGGACCCGTACCCAACCAACGACCACAATACCATAATAATTCGGTTCTTGGTAACATTTAGGTTCACATTAAGTCAAACTATGACAAGCAAAATAGAAAATATGTCCAATCATGTAGATCCTGAAGCTTTGCATTTGTTAGTATAATAAACGACTCATTTTCAGCTCTTCTTTAGTAATGATCTGGGTATCAAATTGCTACCCAGAACAATCATACTGTCAGTCTGAGTTCAAAGAAAGCAGAATAAACTACAGAACACATATTTTATAAAACGGGTACAATGACAAACCAGTTAGATTTGCAGTTTACATGGTTTAGATCTAAAATACTGCATAAGTTATCTCATAAGGGACGCCTTCTAAGCGTGTGAATATTTTTTTCGTGTGAATATTTTTTTCCGTTAAATAGTAGGGTAAATCTAAGCCATCCAACCAGATACCTCAGCCGCTTCTAAAACAAGTCAAATAAAAACGTTAATCCCATTAGACAATGTCACAGTCAAACAAAGCACTAATTAAATAATGTCACTACCAAGTAGTACTACTAAAATAGCCTTAACTAAACAAAGCACACTCCAATTTAGGACTAGAGACACTCCAATAGAGCTCACCTGTCCCGCGAGGGCCTCGAGCTCGTACCCGAACTTCTTCACGGCCTCCGCGTAGGCGCCGGTGATGCCGAGGTTGCCGACGGCGTTGGTGAGCGCGCGGCCTTGCAGGTACTCCATGGACAGGTAGTACGTCTGCTTCGGATCCGTCCTGTGGAAATGCATGTACGTCTCGTTCCATCTCTGCACACACGGGAGGGAAAGCACAGATCACACCTCAGCACGGGACGGACGCGAGGGGGGGAGGAGCCGCGAGGAGTTCTTAGGATCGGCTCTCGCGCGCGAAACGCACCTGGACGAGGTGATCGCGGACGCTCTCGGCGGTGGCGTAGAAGGCCTGCTCGGGGCCGAACGCGAGCGGCGAGAAGTGGGGGCTGTACTGCGCGTGGTAGGAGATGTTGCCGGCGATGGCGGTGGGCTCCTCCGCCGCGGGGCTGGCCGCCGGCTTCACCTTCTCCGCCGCGCCGCACGGGGCGCCGCTGCTCTCCGGCATGGCGGGCTCCCGGTGGGGAATTGCGTCGAGCACTTGGCGTGCGTGAGGCGATAAGGCTTCGGGGTTCGGGCAGGCACCGAACGGAACGGAATGGGAGGAACTCTGGAAGCCGGGGCGGGGCACTTTTCTAATGGACGGGAGGGGTGACGTGACTCACGGCCGGTGTGCACGTGAGGGGCAGCAACAGATCCGATAAATTGGGCCTGACGAAGAAATTTTGGAAAACGCAAAGATATTTTATTTTTAGTAGTAGAGGACCAAAAGGAGGAGAAAATGAAGGCCACATCAATTGTTTTCTGGGGCTCTCCTGTGGTTGTTTCTTTTGCTCTTTTTCATGGAAGGGTCGAGAGATTTTGTGCATATGTTTGGAGGTGGGTGAGTGAGAAAGTAAATAGGCAGAGTCAAATATATGTACTAATTAACCTCGCAAAAACATGAAGCATTTACATGACAAAAAAGTTTAACCACCGTTCTTAACTATCCATATGTAACCATTAAATCATTGGCTATCGGATGATTGGAGAGCAGAATTCTCGAATGGTAATATTCTAGATGAAGATGGGCTGAATACCGTGTTCTTTTGGTCCAGTGATACTTTTTTTAAGAAAAAATTGGCTACAAGACACTGCCCATTTCACCTATTGCCAATGGACATTCAAAAAACGTACTGCGATCAGAAGACACCGCAAAAACGTGTAATGTTGTCATAAGACACTAAGACCATTATTATATCATTTTCGGGTGGAAGAGGAGAGAGAAAGCATGTAAAATGTCTCTTTTGCCCTTCGGTCTCCTTCCTCTTCTCTTGCATCCATTCATTCTGGCGCCGCCGCTCCCCTGGCACCTCTTCTTCCAATCCTACCTCCTATTTCCCCAACCGTGACACCTTCCTTCATGCGCTGCTCTCTGCACCTCTTCTCTATGACGCACTGCCAGGCTCATGGCCTTGGGCCAAACCCGCCTCTCTCTCCAGATGGCCACGAGCCCAGCAGTGTCGCTTCTGGCTCTGCCGCCACCACTAGCTCGCTTCTCTCGCTTTCTGCGCGCATGAAAACCAACCCGTTGCTCCCATCCAGCTCTCCCGCGTCTATCTGTCACGCTCGCCCTTGCGTCGTGCCTCCTCCTCTTCCTACCAGTTCGACCTCCTCATGGCCTTGGGGGCAGCCACCTCGGCCGCTTCTCATTGCCCAGGCTTCATGCCAGGGTGGCCTCTACCCCGGCCGGCTTCTATGGGTGGCAGGCTTCGACAACATCGGCGGCGGTGGCGGATGGCGACTTTGCGGCGAGGAGCTCATGGGTGGCGATGGTCTCGGAGCTTTGGTGGCGCTTCGGAGAAGATGGAGGTGAGCACCGGCTCTGTGTGGCGCAAGAACACGAGGAACTTCTTGGAGCGGGCGGAAGATGCTCGAGGCGGCGAATCAATGGTTGCTTAAGAGAAGGATGGCACCAGCGCTCAAAGGACAAAGAGACAAAGAAAAGGGATGGGATCGAAGAGAGACACAGGAGCACATCGTGACATGCGTGGGGACGTGAGAAAACTCATCGACGACTAGCGGCGAGGCGCCCAGTCTTTTTTCAAAATTTTCTCTCTTAGGCACGGAAATGATATAATAATGGTCTTAGTGTCTAACAAAGAAAATTACATGTTTTTGCAATGTCTTTTGGTCAGAAAGCGTTTTTGGATGTCTGTTGGCAAAAGAGGCGAATTTGCAGTGCTCTGTAGCCAATTTTCCCTTTTTTTTAATGTTTGCAGAAGGTTTACATAGACATTTCCCAAAAAGGGAAAAAAAACATATAGATTTTTTTATAGTAAATTTCACTTTAGACTATGTAATCTTATCATGGTTTTACTTTGCACCACCCTCAGTTAATCTTTTCACTTTGCAACACATCTTCTTACTTTTTGTTTCACTTTGCACCACATCTTCTTACTTTTATTTTACTTTGCACCAAGGGAATGTCCTGTCAGCGAGAGGGAAATATGGGAGACGTGTAGGGAGTTTGCCGGCAGCGAGACACAGCCGGCGAGGTGGTGGCAATCCGGAAAATAGAAAGAGAGAGAGATAGACGTTTTGGTGCCGACGATGGCCACCGTTGCTATGGCCGCTGTCGGCGATGTTCCGGCTATTCTTCTTCGCTTTCGATCTATTTCCTAGCTCCATCTACCTCCTCTCTCTCCATCTCGTGCCTCGCCACCGCCTCCAGCACCACCGTTCACCGTCAGTGAGCACCAAAGAAGGTGATCAAATCCTTACCCTAGTGCAAAGTGCAACACATGGTAAGAAAACGTGGTACAAAGTAAAAAATATTTGCTAAGAGTAGTGCAAAGTGAAATCATAGTAAAACTGTATAGTCCAAAGTGAACTTTACTCATTTTTTTATGATTACAAAGAAGACACACTATGCACATGCATGCGCCCCATTAGCTTCTAAGCTAAATACCTCCATTCCGAGGAGAAGAGAAACCGTCTACATTCTAGATGAAGATGGACTGAGTAACATTTGCTTTTTTGGTCCAGTGATACATTTTTTTAGGCTGCCGTTTTTGAGTTTACAGAAGACATTGGCATTTCCCAAGAAGAAAAACACGTAGACTTTTCCCCCTGTTTTTAAGCTATATACTTCCATTCCCAGGTGAAGAGAAGCAGTCCATGGTGCATGCCAGGGGCGGACTCAGGACAAAATTTTAGGTAGGACGAATCGCAAGTATTGACCAAAGACCCCTGTTGCCTTGTCTCGCTGGCTCGCTGCGCACCCCGCGCCCGACGGCCTTGGTTTTGACACTTGAATCGACAAGCGCCCTGGCCTTGCCCTTTCCCACCCTCTCTTTCTTCTCTGTGTGCTTACTAGTTAGTATTTAGTATGGTACTAGTAATTCATTTCCAACAATACTTCATCCTATGCTGCAGCTACCACAGCTCCAGCTCTCCAATTGAAGAATTAATCCCTTAATTATGCACTGAACTTCAGAGAAGAAATTCAGTGTTTTGGAGCTTTTCGTATGTGCTACAGTGGATATTCAGAGAAGTTCAGAACAGAGCAATACACATGTTTGTGCCGCGCGCAACTTCTTGCGGCTTTTCAGTTTTTTCTTCCTTTTATTCACTACCGAATACATGGCAATTATTTACATGCAATTGATGGCCCGTTGCTCCCTCTGAATTGATCATAATCCGAGAGACCCGTTCCACCAGTAACTGACGCAACTAATGCAGACCACTACTTCCTACTGCTAAGGCCGAATGCAGAACATGCAGGAAGACAGAAAGTGAGAAAGCAAAACACAGAGAAAGGAAAATACAGTGTAGTGAAAATGCATCAACATGATCATCAGCTACCTTGCTTACTTAGTTAGTTACTCCATATCTAATATATACATGAAGATGGAGCCGTCGGGAGGAGGATCCGGAGGCGACCACACCAACTTCCCTGACGACTGGCCGGCTCAGGAGTCAGGAGGGGGGTCTGACCGACTGACCGGCGCCTGGCAGGGGGGTGTCCTCGCCGGAGGGGAGCTCGGGCGGCCGCCCGAGCATGCCCGATGGGAGGGTCCACCCCTGGTGCATGCTGGTACACCGGCCGACGGTCGGAGAACAGAACGAGGGGGAAGCGGCAGGAGCGCCGAGCGGGAGTGAGAAAGCAAAGCAGCGCCTGGAGAGTACACGTGGCACGTGGGTCGTGTCTGCCTGCGATCCCGCGGGTAAATCGGGCTCAGATGAACGGTCCACCCATTTCCCGATTGGGCAGCCTTTTCTCCTCATTTTTTTTATTGATTTAGCATCTTTTTGAAACACAATATCAAAACAAGAGGGCTACTCTAGCCTTTTCTCCTCGATTTTTTTTGTTGATTTAACCTCTTTTTAAAACGCAATATTAAAACTAGTCCCTTTGGGTCTGAAATAACAAAAACGACATATTTATCACGCTAAATTGCTGCGACAGGCCATGTACCGCGATCCCAGACCACGGTAGAACATGTGTCGAGCGCTCAGTCCGTGGTAGATAGCCCGCGCATGTTCCTGTCATGCTTGTTTGCCGTGGGTTAGACGTTCGACACGTATCTTGCCGTAGTCTAGGATCGCGGCACGTAGCTTTTCAAGACAAAATCGTACGATGGAGGTGCATTTTTTTTTTCATTTCAGACGCTATTCCATTTAAAAATGTGTCATTTTAGCTAAATACTCTTTCTCGTTAGCTTCCCTATTAAGATATTTTCTGCTCATGGGGCACCGTGCACACTCAGATGGTTGTCCCCTGTCCATCATCATACTCCAATGTGTTACTAGAGCGTGGTGAGAGATCTGAGCATCCATCTTCTAAATTGGATCGTTTTTTAGAGAAAATTCACAATATACTGATAAATAACTATATGATTCATAATATATCACTTATTGTGATGTTGATATGTGGGTCTAAGACTTATATATCAGTGAAACACCAACAAGACTGTAAAGATAGAAGTTATTGGGTAATATATAGCAAATTGCTCCCTTTTAAAAGGTAGGATCCGTTTATAAATGGAAAAAGTCCATTTTACACCCTTGAACTTTGCGCCTAGTCCAAATTACCCCCTAAACTCCAAAACCGTCTAATTTGCACACTCGAACTACCAATACCAGATCAAGTTACACCCTACGTTGGTTTTATTGGTGGTTTTGGACATGTTGGCAGCCACGTCACTGGTTTTTGCTTACCTGGCATATGAATCAGCAACAAATAAGAATGGACTAGATCTCTCTCTCTCGTCTCCCATCACATCTTCTCCCTCTCCGGTTGACCTCACGTCCCCACTCGCCTCTCTCGCGCACGACCCAAGCAGAGACGGCCCATTAAGCGCCTCCTCGAGGCCCTCAAGAAGTCCTCCTCGACTCGCTTCATGGCGCTCAAAAGCCATGGCCTCCTCTCCTCCTCATTGCTTTCTTTTCGCTTAAGGCCCCACTCGCGTTAAGCGCTCTCCCGGGCGACACGGCCCAGAGGCTGCAGGCGACGCGGAGGATGCTGGTTGACCGCCTCCATAGCCGACGATCGCGAGCACATCCACCACAACGCGTCCTTGGCGGTCTTAAGCAGCGTCGGGCGGTGGTCATCCAACCTCTCCCGCAATGGCGTCGCCACTGGAGGCCGAGGTGCAGCGGCAGATGGGCGGCTTCGCGTCGCCGCGGACCCCGATTCTCGTTCAAGGTCCTCATGGAGGAGCTCGTCGGTGTCACCGCCTGCGTGCTCGGTGACATGGCCTCCCGCCCCAACTTCGAGGCCACATGTTCGAGGCCGGCGCTTACATGTGTGGTGGGGCGAGGAGGCAGACGAGCCGGGAGGAGTTGGCGCTAGTAGGGTCGTCAATGGGGACACCGCCGCATGCAAGCAGCGAGCGAGGCGAGCGAGAGATCGACCATCGCCATGGCGGTGGAAGCTACTATGGCATCCGCGCGACGCACCGAGCAAGCTAGCTTCCATTCTGCCGGACGTGGAGGATCGCTGCGACGCGGCGTGTGCGGAGAACACGTCACGAGGTGTTCGGCGTCGTGTTCGGCCGCCGCGCTTCCGCCGCAGACAGTCGAGGTACTACCAGACATCTTCCGGATCACCGCTGCTTTCTTCCGTCTATCGTCGTCCTCGCCGTCCTGCGATCAAGGCTGCCGTGAGTGGGACGGTGATGGCGCAACTCCTAGCGGCGAGGGAGCAGTCCAAGAACAGCAACAACCGACGGATCATGTCGCTGGCCTTCGACGACCTGCCGCACCACAGCTTGCCAACGTGGCCGCTGACACATCGAAGTCGGCTAACGTGAATGTCAGCTAGGATCAAAACCAGCTGGTTTTGTCTCGAGGGGGTCGGGTGACATGGTTTTCGGAGTTGGATGGTGCAAATTAGACGGTTTTCGAGTTCAGGGGATAGTTTGGACTCGGCGCAAAGTTCAAAAATGTAATAAGGACTTTTTCCTTTATAAATAAACACTATGGGAATTGTTTGTACGGGAGAAGTACATCGTTTAATTCAAGACCTGACGATGTGACCTATATATTGCGACTAAATTGCACATACATACGAAATGATTTTTTTTGTCTACGTGGCTTTGGTAGATTCGAAGAGAAGGTCCCTTAAATATCCCAAGCACTTTTTGGGTTGGGGTGACCGCCGGACTGCAACGTTTGCGGTCCATGAGACGAGGCCAGTCGCGTCACATTGTCGATCTCGTGTGTGAGCCAGGGAAGACGGGGACTTGAAACTCATGCAAGGTGCCACGTCTGATTTTGGCTGGCGCGAGGCCCGTGCTGGACGTTCACTGAGCTATCATACCTCGCTGGTGATGCATGCGCGACAAAAGTGTAGCTAGGATCCTTTGCATTCGGTTCATTCAGCTATCGCGTGATGGACGGTTACGCATGCCGAAATACTACTTCGTCTACTTGTTACACACCAAATACAACAAGATCGTCAGATGGATTTGGTGCTATTCAGAGATGCTTGCTCGATTCTTACTCTTTTTAGATCTACCCCTTGCTAGTTGCTACAATGCTACTCCGGAAGTTTTAACGGTGGTGTACGTCAACAGTAGAATTCAATTCTAATTCCAGAAATTGCAAACCCAGTTCTGTTAAATTTGAACTGCGTGTGACTGTTAATGGCACAGAATTTTTGTTCTCCAATATTAGAACTTGAGCTCGAAAACAAGAGGCACTCTTTTGAGACATAGAAACTCTTAGATAAACTTGAAAGCTGTAATACCACCGTGCACAAATGTTTTCGTGATCTGTACCGCAATCAAATTTAAATCAAATCTTATTTGTGTACTCAATTACAATTTGCCAAGTACCATATCACCGCTCTTACAAAAATTCTCCAAAAGCGCAGACCGTAATGAACTTATGATCCCCTCGTAGACAAGCATCCTCGGCCTCTCCTACTCCCTCAGACTCGTAACCGACGGCCCGTACGTGGAGCCATCGCGCCGCCTCGCCCCCGCGCTCGCGCCCGCCGCAGCGGCGGCGGCACGCTGCTGCTCGTGCTGGAAGTCACGCCTGACAGACCAGAGCACCTCGGCGCACCGCCGCATGGCCGGCCGCGCCGCGCGATCCGGAGCCGCGCACTCGGCCGCCAGCGCCATCACCCTCTCCACCGCCGCCACCGCCGCGCTGCTCCTCCGCATCCGGGGGTCCATCGCCACCACGGCGTCGCCATCCCGGCACTTCCGCAGCGCCTGCGTCCACGAGGTAATTCCGTCGAACACCTGACGTGCAGCACCTTTGAATGATCAATGCTACTAGTTATGGTGTGCTTACCCATTGGGTGGTGAGGCGTTGGTGGCGGCCGCGCCCGCGCTCGATGGGGCGCCGGCCGGTGAGGAGCTCCACGAGGAGGACGCCGAAGGAGTAGACGTCGCTGCGGTCGGTGAGGTGGTTCGTGCGCAGGTACTCAGGGTCCACGTATCCTGCCGTGCCCTTCACCATTGTTGACACGTGGGTCGCTTCAGGGTTGTCGGGGGCTAGGCGCGCGAAGCCGAAATCGGCCACCTTTGCTCTCAGCTGGTCTGATAGGAGAATGTTGGACGACTTGATGTCGCGGTGGATGATTGGATGGTCTGCATGCCCATTGGATGGTCAGATATTAGGATGTTGGCAATTTGGTATCCATATACTGTAGATGTAGATACATTCTGTTGGGGTTCAAAATTATCAATGTGTACAACATGTCGACAAAATTCTGATCAAGAATGTGCTGAACTGGTGATCTGTGGTGCTTCTTATAGAATATAGTGAACTGATTATATATAGACTTCAGGGCTTTGGCCATGTATGCGTTTGTGAGCTCACATAAGTATGAATATAAACATACGCATGCTATGTGCACGGTACAGCTATAAGTTTGTTCATAACGTTGCACATTTTCCCCTAGGAATGTCCAACAAACAGTTCAAACTTCAAAATAAGACGAAACATGCTTGTGAATAAAGAGATAGAATTTGAAATTTGTACATTCTGTGGGATAGCAAATATGACAATTGAAATGGAGAGTGGTGTCAGTGTTGTCATGTAGAAACGGAGTATGGTACCTGTGTATTCGTGTAAGTAGGCCACAGCATGAGCTACGTCGATAGCAATGTTGAGACGCTGTGAAAATTCCAATGGTTCCCCCCGCGATCCTGCATAGAGACAAAAGATGTGCCCCTAAAATTCTTTTAATCCAACAAAAAAAAAAGAAAGACAAATAGCATTACATCCTACAACGTAATTTGAATCCCAAGAAAGCCTTTGTAACAAAAGGAACATTGACCAAGTATGGTTATAAACAAAAAATAATAGTACTAACTCTGAATTGTATACTAAAATACTTACATATGTACATCATGTTTAGGGGATTAACATTTGGGAGACTACAGTTGCCTTTTGTATTTATATATATTATTAGAATATGTTTTATTCCATTCGATTTCACTGCCTTTGGTGGATGTCGAAATTAGTGGGTCTATATTTTTACCTATTTTAAAAATATTGTTATGTTTTTAAGCATGTTTGTTGCATATGTTTGACCTACCATCCAAGTGTTCACGAAGTGTTCCATTGTTGACATACTCAACCATAATTAGACGCTCATCCTCATGCTCCAGGTACCCAAGAAACTTCACCAAGTTCAAATGTTCGACCTTTGACAATGTCTGGATTTCACTTCTGAACTCTGCAGATAGGTGCCTGTCATACATATTCTGCCAATTCCAGATGTTGTGTGAAGAATTTTCATTCATTTGGTTGCTGGAAGTTTTTTTTAAAAGGGAATTGCTGGAAGTAATTTATTAGTAAAGATGCACGCTTTTCCTTGTGTTAAGAGATTCACATACAAACCTTAGTGGCTCGCTTTACAGCTATGATGGATCCATCTCTGAGCTTCCCCTTGTACACAGTGCCAAAATTTCCTAGCCCAATTTTGTTTTGTTCACTGAAGTTTGAAGTAGCCAGGCAAATTTCCTGAAATGAGAACTGTTCTTGCCATGATTTCTTTTTACTGTTGTCACCCATTTGTCTGGATGTATTAGTGCTCGCGCTACTTGTTGATGAAATTCTTGAAACTGCTAGAAACCACTGGAAACATTCAGTGTCTTATTTGCAATTAATCACACTTAATTTTGCTTCAACGATTGAACAACTAATCTTAAAAACACATGCATGCACACTATTGATGATTGAGCAGCTACATCTGCTGGTTGGTTGTTTTTTGAAAACCGTATGACCTCAATGGCAGAATCATGATTGGCCAAAATATGTGGATAGAAATGTTAGTTGAACAGCGGTGCTAACTTGAAAAACTTTAAATTAACCTAAGCTTATGTGTGTGCAAGATTAATGGAAACATGACAGAAAAGGTGGCAGACTGGGAGTCTGTAAAAGCTGTTAACATCCTGGTCTGGTGAAAGACGAACCATCATTCCCCTAAAAAAGCACGAACCATCATGTCATATTATGATATTTAACCCAGAAGTTATAATCTTGATCAGGACTGACTCCTTATTGTTGTTTGATGCTTCAATTTTGCAGTGTCACGATTAGTAACTGTTTCATGGATCAAAATTTTTAAGGCCTGCGCCTGCCACATCTTATTTAACCAGGTGTCAGGTTAACATACATGTCTTATTTTTGATGCAATAGCAATTTAATGACTTATAACTAAGTTAATTGCAGATGCAAATATGGTCACATGATAGCATGTACATGATGGGCGAATCAAGAATGGAGGTGAGCTTACTGGAACTAATAGACACGTCATGGCCGTCATTTGAGGGTTTGTTGTGGCTCTCCCTGATTTTAGATTGACGAGGAGCGAAGCAGTTTGTGCACACCCCTGCAATTGCAGCAGCTACTTCCCTGGATGATCTTGAACTCTTGACCTTCTTGTCAACTATACGGGAACGAGCTGTATAGGTGGATGTCCTGGAGAAGCCAGGATCTGACTGAAACTCGTGGTTGAAGCCAGAGAAATCTCCTCCATGGCTGGTGCTGAATGCCCGGGGGCGTGCTTCCTGCATAGTTGATGGGGTTGGAAGATGGCGTTGAAAACTGCTCTCGCATAATCAGGTAATATGTTCGTCTGGTTCTTCCCTCAACTTTGTACACGGAAAGGCAATGGACTGATTCAAGTTTGACCGGGTGCATACTTATTTATAATTACGAAAAGTGTGTTGATTTGGGCTTCAGGTCAACCCGACGGAGCTAGAAGTATTTGTGCGTATGACAACTACCGTTCACAGTAATTTAATATTGGTGGAGGATGTCTTTGTCTGAATGTACAGATTCTTTGCCAGAGAGACTGAACTAGGATCGTCCTATGTCCTATCCTTACTCTGAAATTCGAACGCCAGCGCCAAATCGTTCTATTCTCAGCTGTCACAGGAGCTCGTAGTTGGTCATCTGAACTGTTCGGTTGGGGTATAACTCGGGGGTTGTTTGGTTGATGGTCAAAATGAGCGAAACCAAAATTTAGGTATAGCCAAAACTAAGGCACAATCAAATATGGGTAAAAAGAGAGTTGTATGGATCGTCGTTAAGCCAAATTTTGGCGTTAACAAAATTTTGGTGAGCGAATTCCTTGTCTTCGGATTGCCCACGTGCAATTGGATTTCGTTGATGTTGCTAATATTTGGTTTGATTTGCAAGGGTTGCAAACCAAATGGCCCCTTACTCGTTGCAAACCAAATGGCCATTGGTCGCATGATCTCTTGTGCTACTACAACAGTTGCTTTAATTTTTGGGAAACTGGCTAAATGTTCGTGTTTTGCTATGAAAAAAATATATAATATTACCCTTGCGCACATTGAGTAGACATCGCCGGGATCGACCTGATTCACGCCCTTAACTCTGCCTCCTTGTTCGGTCATTCTCTGACCAAGCTGACGTCGTGCCTCCGCCGATGTGCTCGAATTATACCGTGCCCTTGGCTCTGTCGTCGTGTCCAAATCTTTGTTGTAAGATGGTTCTTTTTCCTATTTTTTGTTAGAGATTTTTAAGGGGGTAGATTTTGTTTATTGGGGTGGTGGTTGTTTTTTTTTGTTAGATATTGTTTTGGGAGGTCAAAACAGAGATGTTACGAGGACATCTATCCTATGGATGCAATAACTACTTCTCAACCTGAAGTTGTATAATGATCAATTACTAGAGCACGAGTACGACAGTTAAATTATCAGGTGAATTCCTTCCTAGGAGTGAATGTTTTATTAATAGAGAATGTGTTAATGCCTAAAACATGTGACCTTATTTTACTTAGGAATTTTAGAGAGGAGAAACTAAGCATTCACGACAAGAGAGACAGCAAAGGGCTGAACCACTTTAACTCCACTAGGCTGATTACGTTAGCTTGACATCCCACGGTGCCACGTCACCTTAATTAGGGCCATGGGCCGTATAACGTTTGGGCCCAAGTAGAGGCCGCACACCCTAGGTCGGCCCCCCACCTGCCTTGGTCATCGCCTCTCTTCTTAGCTAGGAGTCATCGCCTCTCTCCTCTAATTTAGGTTTTGTTTATATCAGTTTAGCCCGTGTGTACAAATTCCACGTTGTCTCTTGTGTCGGTTAGACCAACAGATTCGTGTTACAGAGCCTCAACTATCCTTGTACGACTTTTATATCTGACAATTTTCATATTGTTTTTTACTTGAATTCTTACTTGTTCTTCGTTGCTGGCAGAAATTGATCTTCGTTATTAGGTCAACCGTCATTCTTGGCGAGATTGATAACGACAAAAGCCTTGTTTAACGATTGCTGGACGGTTTGATCAAGTTTCGATCAAGTAGCCTCGTCGTCAAAGTCATCTACCGGAAGATCGAGATCAATCTTACATCAAGATAGAAGGGAACAATTTACCATCATCATCACCACCACCAATTGGTTCTTTTTAAGTAGTAAAGATTTTAGAAAGCGACTAGACAACAGTATGGCAAAAAGTTTCCCTAGAACATTTAAGAGGTTTCAGGTTTTAGTGAGTTTCACATGTTTTTGAAGTTTTTAGAATATTCCAAGAAAGTTTCAAGCCAAAAGTTTCAATGAGTTTCATATTTTGGAACTCAAGTTTGAGCCAAAGAGTTTCAAGATGTTTCAACAAAGTTCGACAAGTTTCATGTGTGTTTCAACAAATTTCAAAATAAATTTAGAACAAAATTTAGCAGATGTCAACAAAGCCCAACAACTCATAACCATAAACCAAAAACTCTTCATCGCCGCTAGTTCGATCGAAACAACGCTCGCCCATCCTCGCCGCAACGCTCCTTCACAACACACCACCCATCCTCCTCACACCACGTCACTCTGCTCGAGCATGCCCTCCTCGTAAGTTGTGTCGCCCGAGCCCCTCCTCTCACCTCGGCTTGATTCATCCACCACCCAGCGCTAAACCAGGTCTAGGCTCTGTTTGTTTTGTCTTAAACTTCAGCTTAAAAACAAAAATGCTAAATCTCAGACAAATGGATTGTTTTTGACCGGGCTTTTGAAAAGGCCTACGCCACTCAGACCATCTCCAATGTTGTATTTTAGCCGGTTCAAATGAAGAGAGAAAATGCATTGAATCGATTCAATATATTAGAAGGGTCGATTCCAACAAAAAAATTGTATGGAACCGGACTCTACTTAGAGCATCTTTAGTGTATTGAACCGATGTCGATTCAAAGTCATACAACGTAAGCATTCTAGGAACTGAGCTTGTTTTTCTCCAATGTATTGAACCGATTTTTACTAATAACTGGGACCTACGTTATATTAAAAAACCACAAAATAATAATATCATTTCTCAACCGCACTCTCTCTTATGTAGTTGTTTAATGCTCATATGAGTTATTTAATGCTTTGAATCGATTCCTAAGTAGAGTCCGGTTCCATGCATTTTTTGTTGGAATCGACCCCTCCAATGTATTGAATCGATTTAATACATTCTCTCTCCTCATTTGAATCGGCTAAAACGCAACATTGGAGATGGTCTTAGGACATGTACAATGGTACAGACCACTGCTGTCTATAGCAACTCTCCATGTCACCTGTAGACATCACTAAAAACAGCTCATACAATGTATTGTGGTGATACAGTTGGCTACAAGATTGTAGACAATACACAATCTTTTAATGTTTTTCTTAGTTCTAGTGCTACAGTCGGCTACAAGATTGTAGACAACATATTTCTCTCTTTATTCTCTTTCATCCACATCAGCTTAAATCCTATGTGGCAGATACTATAGACAGCTAATGTAAGCCCATTGTACATGACCTTAGGAGTCGATTCAAAGCATTAAACAACCCATATGAGCATTAAACAACTACATAAGAGAGAGTGCGGTTGAGAGAATATATTATTATTTTGTGATTTTTTAATGTAGCGTGGGTCCCAGTTATTAGTAGAAATCGGTTCAATACATTGGAGAAAAACAAGTTCAGTTCCTAAAATGCTTACGTAGCATAACTTTGAATCGACATCGGTTCAATACACTAAAGATGCTCTCATATAACTATAAGCTAAAGGCATTGTGAGAGGTGTTTTTTTTTTCTTTTGCGGGATGGGGTAGACCTTTGCCACTAAACTTCAAAGAAATTACTTGCACCGTACCAGGTATATAAGCTTCCATCGCAGCCTTCCCAACCCGATTTTTCCTCTCCCCTTTCGGCTCCCGCACCCGAGTCGCCTCCAAGGCGATTAGGGCTTGACCTCCTTCGGCCACCGGTGGCCTCTGTCCAACGCCCTCGACCTCCGCCGACCGCCCACGATCTCCGTCGTCCACCCGAGTCTCTATGGGCGGATCTACTGTAGCACAGCAGGGTGCACAGGACACCGGATCAAAAAAATATTTTTCTTTGGATATAATCATATATTTTTAATGTGGACACTCGTAGCCCAACATAAGAGGACACCCCAAGCCACAACTCAGTCGAACGTGACACATCTTGCCTCAGAGACCCCGGTTATTTTCGTTCTAGATCTGCCACTGGTCCTCCCCGTGTCCAACGTCGTCTCCCTCAGGCCGTCGGGTCCTCTTGGCTACTGCCGTCCCCCTTCAGGTCCCAGTCGTCGTCATCGTCCTCCACATCCTCCCCGCGTCAGACGCCGTCTCCCCTAGGCCGCCAGATCCCCAGCCGCCGTCGTCCTCCACGTCTTCACCGCCGTTCGCTCAAAGGATCTAGCAGTGCAGCTCTAGATCTAGATTCAATTAGCACGTGTAGCATCAAATGTTTGTATGGCTCAAGAAAGCTATTTCAATTTTTTTGGCTCTGTTTTTGTTTCGCAATTTGATCAGAAATGACTGTACATTAGCTTTTGTCAGCTTTTGTTGATCGGTTTATAATTTCTCGATGAATTGAGATTTTTTTTTTTCAGTTCTATGATTGCACTGTGTTCATTGAGAGCTATTTGAATAAGGGTATTTTGGATATTTCTTGTTTAAGACAAAAAGCCAGTCAAGAAAAAGACATGGACAAACACCCTGGTTTGGCTTAAAAATGTACTACTTATAAGTTGTTTAAGCTAAAAAGATGGGTCTGTCTACATAGAATGTGACAGTTTTCTTTGTATAAAACTGTCAGATTTTGAAAGTTCATTTACAACTCCATTATACATAAATTACAGTAAATTATTTATGTAATCTTGGTTCTTGGTCACTGTAATTATTCTCTAAAGTCTTAATAACTCATATTTCCATCACATAATTCAAAATCTCACATTTACTTTGAGAGGTTGAGCAAAAACAAAGACAAAAAAAACATTTTCATTATACATAAATTACAGTAAATTATTTATGTAATTTTGTTTATTGGTCACTGTAATTATTCTTGAAAGTCTTAATAACTCATATTTCTATCACTTGAATCAAAATCTCACATGTACTTTGAGAGGCTGAGCAAAAACAAACACACACACACACACACACACACACACACACACACACACACACACACACACACACACACACACATACCAACAAAATACGACAATGTGGTGAACCCGTTATGTTCTTCACATATACTTTGAGAGGTTGAGGAAAAAAATGATGAAAAATAAAATTACATACCAACAAAATTCGACAATGTGGTGAACCAGTTATTCTCAAAATTCTCTCTAGAAAATGAATACATAAAACTTTGGTGACAATCTGCTAAGCAACGAGATAGAAGCTAAACAGGTACAAATGGTACAAATAAATTAGACAGTAAGTAATTTACATGGAAATCAAACAAATCAGTAGGATGGTCAAGTGACCCAGATGAGCCGTCATAGATCGAAATCATTTGAATGTCAAGATAGGCCTCTCATATAACACTGTAAAACTTGATTTAGTTTCCTGTTCAACAGAATTAAATAATATCATGGGCAAAGTAGGATATTCATGGTATTCAACACGAATCTTATGTTGGATATAAGCAAACTTTTGTGATTGTTATAATTCCTAAAACAATAATTGAATCGTGGTGCTTTTGGGATCTGGTGGGGGATTGTTAGAAGTTTAGGTTGGCTCATACACCAAAATCCCAAAGGTCCACTCATGCATGGTGGAAGTTTATGGCATGTTTGGTTTACGACCCCAGATAGTCATACCAAAATTTTGGTAATGCCAAAACCCAAACAATACCAAAACCTGGGCAAAAAAATGTTGAGGCTGTTTGGTTTGTAACCTCAGTGAACCATACCAATTTTTTGGTATTATCTAAAAATTTGGCTAGTGTTTGGTTTGGCACCAATATTTGGTATTGCCTTGAAAAATTTGGTAATACCAATTTATCTGATTCAAATGAGTTCTGGTTGGATGCAAATAGTGATATTAATTGCATGGTTAGATTGGTTTATCTGTTTTAAATGATCATATTTCCTAAACCGAGTATCCGATTTGCGATCCGTTTGAACCGTTGTGTTCCTTGTCATTTTATCAACAAAACAAGACCTAAGTTGACATATTTTGGGGCAAAAGAAAACTGATGTTATGTGGGACCCACGGGCAATACCGAAACTGATGTGTTTGGATTGTAACCATGCTAAATTTGCCCTATTCACATCTAACGAAATGATGCCACCTAGCAAACTCATGGGCTAGTTGCCCTGCCAATTTTTTGGCCAGCTTTTTGGCCACCCAAACTTTGCCTGGGAATTGTGAAGAAAAAAATTGGCTTTACCAAATTTTCTTTGGTAGTACCAAATTTGGCAACAAACCAAATTCTAGCCAAATTTCATAGGCATTACCAATATTTGGTGTGGTTCATTTGGGATTCATTTTTCAAGGGCGTGCCAAATATAGGAACCAAAATAAACACTGACCAAATTTTCTGGGTATTACCAAATTTTGGTATAGCTAGTTAAGGTAAAGAACCAAATAGCCCCTTAGTACCATATGGCTAGAACAAGTATGCTACTAATAGTAGTAGGCATCAAAATCATCATATAACAAATTTTTAGGAAACAAAGCCTAGTCAAAAGAAATGTTATTACCGCCACTCATTGAGGATCACACCGATGAAGGTTGTGGTAGAGTCTGATCCGAAGAAGACGACGCGCAGAGAAGGAGACAGTGAGTAGTCGCGCGAACGCTTCCCAAAAACCTGATTCGCCCCAACCCGTGCAGGATCGCAAGGAATTCCACCATGCATGAGTGAGCTTTTGAGATTTTGGTGTATGGGCCAAGTCCAAACTTCTAACATCTTATAACACATCTAGCGAACAAAAAAGTGTCAAAAACTGATGTAAGTTTGGTAGCAATTCCGTAAAAAGATAGCTTTAAATTGGCTTAAGGCTAAATAAACAGGGCCTAGTCTCTACGGCAGCTCTTCGTTGCCACTGAGGAGACGAACTCAGATCCGTTCGCGACGGCGTGCTTGACTAATGACTAGTGGAGTCGGTCGGAGAGAGAGAAGAGGCGGACTCAGATCCGTTCACGACGGCACACTCGACTAGTGGTGTCCGTCGAGGAGAGAGAGAGAGAGAGAGAGAGAGGGGGGGGGGGAGTGAGGCATAGGGCTGAATCAACGGTTCTTGCTATTCCGTGAGATTGGTTGCATACGGTACATGGTGGAGTAGTTTTTCTCAAATTTTATTAACACCCTTCTGCATTTTCATCGTAATATACTACTCCCTCCGTTCTTTTTTATTTGACACCTTAAAATCTACGCGATCAAACTTTTCAAAGTTACGCAACCAATATGTTTAAAACTATATGGATTGGCTATATGAAAACTCTACCATTAGATTTGTCGTCAAAAATACTTTCATAATATTATAATTTTATTAGTATGCTTTAATATAAAGTTACAAAAAAGTAACTGTCAAAGTCGCATCTCGGAGACCGTAAAAAGTCAAAAACATCAAATAAAAAAGAATGAAGAGAGTAATCTACAAAACACCTCCAGAAGTTTTTTTTTGGCAAATCAAACCACTCGCATTTCCCTCCGAGTCCATATCAGTACATCACCACCCTACCGTGAGTTGGACCCTATAAGAATAGTCGTATACACATGTTACATGTATTTTTGGACTCTGCACCACCCTAAAGCCCTGTTTGGCATCGATGGGGAGCTGAAAGTGTCGTTTTTAATAGGGAAATTTTGATAAATGCCACTGCAAAGTGTATATTTCAGAGAAGTGCCATCGCTCATTTCGATATTCGAAAAATGTCATTGCAAACATCTCTTGATCATAAAAATGCCATTAGCATACGTATTATATCAGTATTGGACCAAATTACCCCTACCTTCTCACATACCCGTCTTCTTTATCAAATATCCCCAATTCTTCCCCAATCTCACACATCCTCTCTACTTCCTGTCTTCTTTCGAAGGTTGCTCCAGCCGCACCTCCCCGTGACGCCTTCTCCCTCGGGTGCGGCCACTCTGGCCTTCTCCTTCCGGCCGCTCTCTCTCTCGCTCGGCTCTCTCTCTCTCCCCCCTCTCTCCATGGCGCCTCCTACTCGGCTCGATCTTTGCCTTGCGGCTTTCTTGCCGGCCGTCGCCCTTCGCCTCCCGATCGGCAGTTACCACCGACGCCGCTACTGCGTCTCCTCCGCCGCCGCCGCCTTTGCCCATGGCGTCGCCCTACTACTGCCGCCGCTCGCTCTCTCTCTGCCTTGCGCGTGGGAGCTATGCATCGTGAGCGAGTGGAGGTGTGAAGATCTGGCGCGAATGGTGCCCATCCGACGACGTGTGTGCGTGCCACCGGAAGATCGGCGGTGGTCGTAAGCTGCGGCGGATGGGCGTGGGGCGCTCTCGTGATTGTGGCCATAGCCCGCAGCGGCCTTCGTCGAGAGGCGAGGTGCGTGCCATCCACGGTGATGACATTTGTTCATCTTTGGTGGCCGAGTCGGACGTGTTCTCTGACATCGCCTGTTGGAGTTCTTCTACGGCGAGGTGCGGTCGATCTTGAAGATCTGCTCGCCTTCTCCTTCCTGGCACTCTTGTTGGCCTTCTACGTCAACTCGCTAGTGGTGACGATGGTGGCGGCGACGGAGAGGAGCCGACTAGTGTTCGTGGGCAAGGACGCGAGGTACAGCTTCGACCTGGAGGACCTACTACGTGCTTCGACGGAGGTGCTGGGGGAAGGAGAGCTTGGGGACATCGTACAAGGCGGTGTTAGAGGAGGGGACGACGGTGGTGGTGAAGCGGCTCAAGGACGTGGCGGCGGCGCTGCGGCGGTGTGTTGAAGAAGAAGCGATGGTGACATGGCAATCGAAGAAGACGGGGACAATAACGTCAATATTTGTGAAATATGTAGATCAGTGGCATTTCTATAAGAAAAAGATGTTTGCAATGGCATTTTTCGAATATCGAAATGAGCGATGGCACTTCTCTAAAATGAACACTTTGCAGTGGCATTTATCAAAATTTCCCTTATTGGTGAAATATGTATATCAGTGGCATTTCTATGAGAAAAAGATATTTGCAATGGCATTTTTCGAATATTGAAATGAACGATGGCACTTCTCTGAAACGGACACTTTGCAGTGGTATTTATCAAAATTTTCCTTTTTAATACACAAGTGAAGTTTTCAGTGGCATTTTATTAGTAGTCTAATACATCAATTTCTAGTGACATTCTCAATATTTAACAACTTTACAGTGGTATTTTACAAATCTCCATCAATATACCTATCCTTCTGTGATCGCCAGTCAATGAGCCTTCTATCTTTCACTCTCATTCCATGTACTTTATATTTAAAAGAAGAGAAGTGCAAAAATCCTCACAACTCATGATTTTAAGAGCCCCATACAACCTTTTTTTTGTTTCATTTACACTCCCAAGGCCCCACCAAGTTCCTTGTTTATGTAGAACTTCTCCTGTTACTATTTTTCATTAATTATAATGGTAAACAACATTACATCTACTACTAGTAATTTTAAACAATGGCAACTCTTGCCTCACAAAACCATGCTAGACTCCAAGCTTCCAACTATCCTGCCAATTAATGTCAGTTCTCTGCTACTACCAGTGCCACGACTAGTCTGATTCCTGCTCTGCTATTTATTCTCTGATACTTCAGATTTCCTTGACTCGTAACATTCACATTTCAGACTCGCCCAGTAGAAAATTTCGGATAACCACGGTAGCTGGTTCCATTCCATTGCTGATAATTTACTTCCCAAATAAGCCAACCCACCGCATACTTCCACAAAGTTGAAGCACGATGATGCAAATGTCACAATTAAAGTTGTTTATCCCAATAGTATCCCAGAAGATGATGGCACAACATTCTCCAATGATGGCAATGAATCATCATGTTATGTTCAAAGATAAACTGTAGATAATAGTTACCGGATTCGTTATAAAACCCAACGAATTGCGAACCAGATTCATCGAACCCGAACCGGTTTTGGGTACGGAGTTTGTTTTCGCAGTGGTGGGAGAAAAAGTGGCGAACTACGAACCCAAATCCCGTACCGCGACTTAGACGAACCGTGTTTCTGGTAACTATGCTATAGATTTTCTTGCAGGTGCTAGCTAGTGCCATCAAAATCAACACGCTCTCCAGTAGCAAATATATCCCAAAAAAGTGCGCTACTGAAGTATAGAAGTGATGTTAATAATAAAAATCCACGGAAAGAACCCATCCGATCAACAAAGAAACCTGCTCCAACAGTTCCTAAAATGGCAGCAAATGTTCCAGCTGTATTTGACATTCCTGTCACCGCACAATCATAGATTAAATATAGTAACTCCGACAGTATAAAATCTATAACTAAAGCAAGGAGGGAACATATTTAATACCATGTAGCACTCCAGCATATTGCGGGGCAATCTCCTGATAAAGAGGTTAAGAATGAATTGTATCAGATGGGGGGGAAAGAGAAGTGACTTACATTGCACACTGAGCTCGAGTATCAAAGTTTAAATACCTGAAGATTTACTAGGAAACCTGAGTGACCAAAGGATTTCAAACCAACAGCAAATGTAAGCCAAGCTGAAGCAATGATTGGGTTCTTTGCTGCATTTAGACCAAGAAGAGCAATACCAGGACCCACAAAGCCAATTGTCTGCAAGAAGCAAAGTCAAAGAGTTAAAGTTTGGGTTTTAATCCCAGCAGTAAATATCAACATTTGAAATGACAAATTGGATTAAAAAAACTTTAATATTGATTCAAATAAATTGCCTGTGATCACATAAAACTTGGCATTTTTTTTTATTGAACAGTAGTATGGCTTACCAATGTGAGAAAGGTCTTATGGATATTTCATCAGCTATGGCTTTAATTTAATCAAACTTCAATTAAAAAAAGGGTAGCTTGGTAAAGTTGTTATTAATGAGGTGTGCAGTGTATTAGTAATCATCTTCTATTATCTTATTAAAACAAAGAGAAAAGAAGCCATCATGTTCGCTCTTAAGGACTAAAAATTATCACGTTAATCGGTAGAAAAAGAGAAAAATCTACACCGTTGATTGTGATGGGTCCAAATTATAACGATCTAGATTAATCAATCAAGTTTTGGACTCTAAATCATAGTAGTACAGAGTTGTCGTGGTATGATGAAGGTATTGTCAGTAACAAACCAACTCAAACTTTTATTTGTTTTTCACTTCATAAAATGCACAGAGAGAGTTCGAAAGCCCAAAAGAAACATATTTACTATCATCCTGCCGTCGAGCTTTTTTCCTCGAGAACCTGCCATTCACCTCGAGAACGGAGAGCCTGCCAACATTTGGACTCTGATGTTTGTTGGTGCAGGCATGCAGCATGTCTCCATCTTTTGGACGGGCTACTCCGGCATGATGGTGAGCAAGACAGCAGCCGTGTGCCAACGACTCAGGCTCCATCGACTTTCATCATAGCACTGAACGCCCTAACCATACGTCGCCGATTACAACCGCCTCTAAGAGCTCTAGGTTCATGTTGTTGGGTGCAAAAGACGACATGCGACAAGCAGTCTGTGTATAACATGTTGGATGGCATGAAGATAAACTAGAGTTTGGCAAGAATAAGCAAGTGAGTGCTTTATCCTAGACGGGGCCTTAATCAATGGATTGGCATTTGGCAACGATAGCACGGCGATAAACCCAATGAGATTTTAGGCTCACGCAACGGCATTAGGATCATATATGAGCATATAGTTCTATGATGACAGTAAAGATGCATGCCGTTGATTGTTTTGGTCTCGGCTAATTAAGAGAAGTCGCTGATAGTATCAGTCATGGCAAGGATTGATCATACATGAGAATATGAGATGGATTCAGCTTCCTGGAGTTCGTCCATGCACTGAGAGTTATCTTACAAAGCTAGCATCTCATGTAAGTAATGCATGCATGCACCCTTCTTTTCTAATTATATTTTTATAGTATGTAGTCTATCCTAAGGAAATTTGTATTGATTCTAAAAAAGAAATTTTATATTAGATTCCGCTCTAATGGCATATAAAAAAAGGTCACAATAAAATATACAGCAAAAAAAGATTAACTCTTCTCTGCAAAAGGGTGCATTTGGTTAACATAGTGATACGTAAGGGTTAAGGGTTAGCAACCGAGAAGTCACACGATAAAATTCCGGAAAATCTACAATAACCCTACCTAGGACCTATTTGGAATGCTGAATTTTCCAAAATTACTTTAGGATTTGAACTGTTTTCCTACATTACAGACAGGTCCCTAATGTGTAGTTCATGGGACTCAAATCATGGCCTTTAACTACACAGCATAAGTGACAGGCCGTTGGACTAGCCAATGGTTCAAAAATTAAAAATAATCAACTTGGATGTGTGACCCTTTAAAGATGAAAACTCTTTCATATTTGCTGACTCAACATGAATATGTCCAGTTCTCTTCAATATTTTTTTCGTGTGTATATTATGGTTTACCTAAGAGGATAGTATGGTTATATATGAATTCATGCCCTTTATCGTTGTGTTGTAATTATACCATGCCGTTATCTTTCCAATAGTGGACAATGTGACGGAAGAGGATTTTTCAAGAACAAAACTGGGCAAGTGCTCTATTATTCTCTTAAGAGGGAAGTGAGACTTGACCCCGAGTGGGTGAGTACAAATGCAACTGTAGAAGATACAAATTGCACTTATATTGTATATACACTAGGGCAGTTATTTTATCAAAAAGAAAAACAAAATTACACCAGGGCAGTTCAGAATAATTGGATGACTATTACCATCTCTTTAAGTTTTGTTCTGATATAATCATGTATTATAGATCTAATCTCAAGATTATGGTTAATTTCAGTATAGTGCTATCTACTTTAAAGGGTAAAAAATTAATTATATTGTTAAGCATATTGTTTTTTAAGAATATTATACTAAATTTAGCCGCACAAATGCGCGGGCCACCCTGCTAGTTCCTTGCATTTGAAATATTCCATGGCTTACCAAATTTGAACTATTTTGGTTGATGTATCTTGTGAAACCAATTGCCAGTAGTTAAAGGCTTAAAGCACAGCATATTACAAATTATGTTACATTTGGTAAGAATATGGAGGTGCGCTCACTATCGTATTAAATAAAATATACGAAAACTACCCTGATTGTTCTTCTCTTTTCTTTAACCTGAAATTATTCAAGCAACGCACCTGCATTATCTTCCGAGTTAAAGTAATGCTTGTACCATTTTGGATAAGCTTGTCTGATACAACACCAGCCACATAGCCTAAAACAGCCATCATGACCCACGGGAGTGCACTAAACCATGCAGCTTCTCTCAGATTGACATGATATATCTGATCACCATCGAAGGCAAAATATTAAATAAAACACGGGGAGATTTAGTTTCTTTATTCAAGAAACATGAAGAAGAATAAGGACTTACCATTTTGAAATACACTGGCATCCAAGAAAGGATGACGAAATAGCCCTGAAAAAAATAGCATGGTAGATAATACCCCTAAACAGTGTTCTTCATAGGGCACAATCTAACCAAGTGTTAGTGAAAGTTATGTTTATAGGAATTACCCAACTATGCATAGCATTTGCAGAAATTAAAGCCCATGTTGGCCATTTAGAGAGTAGTTTGCTGAAAGGAGGGACCTTTCTTAGTTTTTCACCTCCAATTTGAGGTTTCACCAATTTCTGACCCTTGGTTATATACTCTAGTTCATATGCTGATATTTGTGCGTGTTCACCAGGAGTGCTCGATATAGCAGATATCCACACCAGCACCCACAGAAATCCAAACAATCCAAATATCACAAATGGTCCAAAAATTCCAGCTCGTGACATGATAATAGGTGAAAGAAGTAACCCAATGGTATTGCCAAGCTGAAAGCCAGCCATTGCAATCCCCACAGCACTAGATCGTTCTGTGCGAGGAAACCACCTATAAGAAAAGGCTCAGCGCAAACAGTTTCATAAATCTTAATAGGCAAGGCAACGCAAAAAAATAATGTTAGGTTGTGGCAAAAGTGTGAAGATTAATCAAGTGATCAAAAGGAACAGAATTCCAAAGAAATACCTCAACACCATGTTGTTCATACTTGGCAGTGCCACTCCTTCTGCGATACCTAGCAGAACTCTAGTTGAGAGGAACAACCACAGAGAGCGAGCAGCCGCCCAAGGGGACAAGAATGTAGCTAAGGACCATAAAGCCACACCATATGACATGACTCGCTTCCCGCCATAGTAGTCGACAAGCGCTCCACCAATTATTGGCGACATCAGATATCCCCAAAGGAAGGATGACTGTTTGGAGTGTCAACAACACAATGGCATCACCATATCATTCAAGGAAGATGCATACATCCATGCAGACAATATAGGCAGTAGGCACTTCATATTTTGGTTAAGGGGAGTGAACAGACAACCTTACTACCTCAGAAATCAAAGTTGGTACATTACTTATACTACAGATTCCCGAGTGAGTTAATCAAGCATGATGTATAGTGTAGCTGAAGAAAATGAAGGAAACCAAAAAACTAACATCTGGGTCCTTGATTTGATGGGGAATGAACTAAATTTTATACCAACATATGAAATATGCCATGCCACCACACTTTCATTAAACCATAATTGCAGTTGAGCATTCGACCACATCGTTAAACCATAATCTTTGCAAATGAGCATTCTAACACCACACACAATTCTGTTCCCAGTCACTAGTACTGCAGTGCAGCCAAACAAAAGCAAACAGAATTAACGAGAGCTGGGGACCTGCACGATGCCGGCGAATGCCGGCGTCCATCCGTACGCCTGGGAGAGAGGGACGATGGCGACGGACATGACGACGCGGTCGGCGTTGCAGAGCGCGAGGGCCAGCCCCAGCATCGCCGCCACCTTCACCCTCTCAGACGTCAAGAACTCCGCCGCCGCCGCCTGAGCCTCTCCCCCGCAGGCGGCGGAAGCCGCAGGAGGCGCCACAGTAGAAGGGGACCTGGCCGGAGGCCGGAACGGCTGGGGAGGAGCAGGAGGCAGGAGGCGGCCGTGGAGGCGGTGGGGCTGCCATGGAGGCGGAGGCGGGGTTTGAGCGCGGGCGGGAGGAGGGCGGCGGCGGCCGGAGAGGAGGAGGGGAGCGGAAGGGGGCAGAAGCGAGCGGGTCAAGGGGAGCAGTTGGCGGGGAGGGGCCATCGTTTGTTTGTTTTCTCCTCTGTCTGCGTCCGGGGGAGGGAAGCCGGCCGGAGTGGAAGTGGTGGGTGGGTGACCGTGATTCTGATGAAGTGGATCGGTGGAGTGACGTGTCAGATGTACGGGCCCTCTTTGTTTGTCGTGGACTCGTGGTCAGTGATCTTGGGATGGGCTTCAGTGCTTGTCATGGCCTAAGCTGGTCCAGCCTTAGAAGGAGTCGGCTCGAGTAGCCCATTTTGTCTTGTCTGAACTCTGAAAGACTGAGGGCCTGTTTGGTTGCAGACGGGGCTCGGATGCCTGGCCGGAGATCGTACCGGGCAACCAAGGATTTTTTTTTTAAAAATAATCTATTTTTTATTCTGAATTGTAGTAATAATACCACCTTTTTTATTTTATAGAAATAATCATCAAATGAAGATAAAGGTAGGACATCATGGTTTTCTCAGCAAAAGAATCTAAATTAGTGAGTTAATTTTAAATCTAAGCTCTCCTAGCTTAGGACTTTGTTATTATTTATTTCATATCTAACAGTCCTCTGTCTAATTGTTTAGGGGTGGTAACAAAGAATCAGGACAAGTTGTTTCCTGGTTCAAGTTCTTGGTTCTTTGTATCGACTGTAGAGACTAGAGAAGGAATTAATCAATTATCATCAACCATCCGTAGTTTTCATCGGTAATTTCTTAGTTTTTACATTATTACATCTATGGATGAATCTTTATTTAGCACCGTGTCAAAATTTAGCACCGTAATAGCCCCCCAACCTCTTTCTGAATCATACAGTTTGGAACCATATAATATTCATGCAATCCTAATTGTTTCCTAGAAAAGGAAGAAAAGACCCCAACTTTAAATAGTTGAATTTTCCATGTTCTTCACAAATTTCTCCCATACTCAAACTTAGTAATCCAGGTAATGTGGGCTAATTGTATAACAGGACAATGACCTCCAAGACAAGCAAAGAAGATCACCACCGCATCAAAGACCACAAATCAAAATGAATAAATCAAGACTACTCTTAAAACCAAAATAACCAGAAGGGGAGGAACCAAATCCATCGAGAAGGACCAGACCGGCCGAGGCCTGGCAAGACAAAGTGGGGTGGGGAAACGAGCACCCACACGAGGTCGAGCCAGAGCCCAAGTGTCATGGAGGCGCTGGCTGAGCCAAAGCCAAGGGAGGTGGAGGTGGTGGTGCCAGCCGAAATAGGCGAGAGAGGCGACCCCACCCCAATGGAACCAAGAGCAACCAGAGAGGCAAGGGAGAGAAAGAAGGAAATGGGGAAGTATTGAGGAAGAAGAAGAAAGGATGGGAGCACAGGATATTTGGAGGAGGCTCTCCTCTGTACACTTGCTTCCTTCGATGCTCAATGGCTCAAGAAGAAGAGGAGGGAGAGAGAGAGAGAGGAGAGGTAAAGAAGAAGAAGGGCGGACAGAGCAAGCAAGACATCAAGAACTCGATCAGGCTTCATTTGGCGGCGACGACGCTCTCACCACCCTCGAGGCCCATCTCCATGTTGCGCCGCCAGCAGGTCATTCTTCCCGCCCCACGACGGTAGTGACCCGTGATAGGTCCCGTCGGGTCTGCGCAAGGAGGCGGAGGTGGCCGTGGTGGCGAGGACTAGAGTAGCCGAGTGCCCGAGTGGTGGCGTTGCCGGCGTGGCCCCTGTCAGCTCTTGGTTGTGGAAGAACAGAAGAAGGAAGTCAAGAAGACAATAACCCTAAGTGCTAAGTGACTAAGTGCCTAAGTGGACCGTGGTGGACTGGGCTCAGGTTGTTCCAAAAATTCCAAATATCCGGATGTGTTCTTATCCGGATAATTTGAATCTGTATTCGTATCCACCGGATATCATGTCTACCGTATGTGTTTCCGTTTCCGGGAAAAAAAATCCAAATCCGTTTCCGATCCGAAAATTATCTGGGAAAAATCTAATCCGAGGCCATTCGGATCTATTTCCGTTCGGATCGGACGAAAACTATCCGATCCATTTTCACCCCTACCCAACCGTTGAGCGACAAATAATTATTCCTATAAAAAGAAAAAAATATGGTATTATTACTGTAATTCGGAATAAAAACTAGGTTATTTAAAAAAAATCGAGCAACCAGCACCTGCCTGGGGCTGGTCTCATCCGGCACCTTCGTTTGCCTGAGCCGGGCGTTTGAAATAGTGTGCCAGAGCTCCACGCAGCGGAAAGAAAACACAGTTAACGAGTTAATCAAGCGTACCCATGTTAATCCTGTTGTGGTGTGCAGCCCGTTTGTCACGGTCATCAACATCGCCGGCTGCTCACCCAGACCTCGCCGGATCCTGCGCCACATCGTTGGACTCGTCGCCGCCGCCACGCCAGACCTTGCCGGATTCCTGCGTCCCTTGAACTCCGCCGCCACCTAGACATGAAATCTTCGGGAACCCGTTGTCGTCGTCGTAGTGACCCAGTTGTGTGTAGACCTAGGCATTGGGACGGGTTGAGCCGACACGGCATGGGCCCGATGGACCAAGACCGTGTCGTGCCGACCTAGCACGGCAACAGGTCGTGCCGTGCCAGCACAACCCCGGCCTAACTCGCCTTCGGCGAGCCCAAGCATGGCTTAATGGCACGTCATGTCTTCACCGTATCTTCGTAGTGCCGTACCAGCCCACGCCCGGTCCCATCACACTGTGGAAACATAGGGAAGGAGGGAGTGCCAGAGTGGTCACCTGGGTCATCGTCGCTGTGGAGGCCTACCGCCATAGCCATGACGATCGCCATTGTTGTCGAGGACCTCGCCGTGGCCACCGCCGTTGCCAAGGACCGTGGTCATCGCAACTCGACATCGTGAGCTCTCCATAGCTGTCCACGCCTCTCCGCCACCATCTCTCCGCTACCGCTCCCCGCCCCCAAGAACGGAGAAGCGGGGGCGAGGGGCGGTGGCAGAGAGGCGTGGACAGCTGCGGAGAGGCCGTGCATGCAGAGTGCGCCCCATCGCCCCGTCCTGTTTGAACTTGAGGAGAGAAATGGGGAAAAAAAAGAAGAGGGAAAAGGAAAAAAAGCAGAGGAAAAAGGGAGAAGGGAAAAAAGAGAGGGAAGAAGGGAAAAGAGAAAAGAGAATCGGAAAAATAAGGAGGGAGAATGAAAATGAGGGGAGGGGGAAAATGTAAAAGAAGATGAGGGAAAGGAAGAGATGGTATATAAAATAAAAAAATAAAATTAATTGTGCATAATTGAAATGAACATTAGACACGAATATTCAGGGGGGAAACTAAAATTTATTTCAGCGTTTGGTACAGATACAAAGTTACTACCTCATTAAAAACCTTACACCCTAGTGTGGAGTACCCCTGGTAAGGAAAAGAGTATAGCAGTTACATCAGATACATAGGCTAGTTGCGTCAAGATTGTCCAAGTCGGCTATCACCTCCGCGATGCACATACATAGACTAGTTGTGTCGAGATTCTCCAGGTCGGCTATCACCTTCGCAATCTCTAGATCCTCGAGCTAATATTGCGTTCGTTCATCTGCGCTCTCCCAGTCTTTGAAGCATATGAGTGCCTCAACCATATCAGATGTGAGAGACGACCTCCTTGGCTCAATTATCCTCCTACCGTACTAAAAGTGGCTTCCGATGAGACCATCGACACTAGAACCACAAGTACATCTCATGCAAAATATGACAGCACTGGATAAATACACTGATGGTTCTTCCATCAAAAGAGGAGGTTGACATCATTGCCCTCCGTGAGGTCAAGCTCGGTGTCCGCAAAAGGTGTGTCGATGTAGTAGTTGATCTCTACTCTTGGATTTCATTGAGACCTGCTTGGCACACAAGAGGACGAACTGGATATCAGGCCTTTCAACTTCTTTTACACGTTGGAAGCGCTCAAATTGCGATGTCCTTGTTGCGTTATTGAAGCACTTGTTCTCGATTTACTTGTGCTGCCAAAATTTTCATAATACAACTCGAAAAAGCTCGTCATGAATGTGAGTGTAAGCCTAAAAAAAAATTAAGATCAAATGCTTCCCCAATTCCCTCATAAGCCCCCTTTAGATCTGCTATTTTTCAACACCAGATGTCGTAGCTACAAACTGGAGAGTAGAGAGAAGGGGGACCCTGAGTTTCCTGTTGATACGAAGATGGAAACCCCAAAGATCCTCAAATGTGGGTAACAATATTTAAGTGTGTTAAAGTAGTGTCTTTATTGCTCAAAAGGGTCTTACCCTTTTACATGGGGGAAAGACCCTATTTATAATGTTACATCCAAGGCACATGAGATTACAATATTACCCCTAAAAAGGTCATATATTTGTAGGGGTTACAGGGTCTTTTCACCTTCCTAAGCGTAGCCTCTAGTGCACGACAGACCCTCATGGGCTAGGTCTACCACGCATGTACTCCTGGTCCGTAAGTGGCCTTGACTCCTGGTTCGGTGTGTTGTACTCTTCTACCGAGGCCACCTTTGGTGACCCTCCGATACCCTTCGTTGTGTACGAAGGGGTGCCCGGTACCCTTCAACTGTGTCGAGGTGTGCCCCTGGCTTAGTGCCTTCGCCAGATCATTGGGGCCAGTGGGTCGCCACTACGACACCAAATAAAATTGTGGTTGCGTTGTAAACAAACTTTCAAACAATCACGAAAATGACCAGCAACTTTCTAATCCCCTTCAGTGACCAATTGCTTACCAGAATTAGTATTAACGAAGAGAGTGATGATGTACTCATACTTCTTGCACCGCTCTAGCATATCATTCGTGGAGTTCCACCTCACCTTCATGTCCAAGTTGAATCTTCTTGGTCTCTTATTGTTGGCCTTATAGTACTTTGCGAACTGGGCGTATCTTGGACCTGAGCTATAATGAATTGGATAGCATCGCGTATGTTGTCTAAATTAGGTTTTATTACCTGCAAGCCTCTCCTTATCCCTCACCCTCACCCTCGTCGCCGGTCGCTCGCTCGAAGTTGGGGCACGCTAGACAGCGTGCGGCGTCTATGCCATGTCCGACAAGCTCGCTCGACGTCAGGGGGGAGAGCCCGCAGCGAAAAGACATGTGGAGCTGGAGTGAGGGCGGCCAAAGCGACGGGGTCCACGCGAGGGAGTCGGTCGTAGGGTGTGGAAAGGTAACCTGCAGCGTGCTGTGCCTACTTCAAGCCCGTCGGGGCCAAACATGTCGTGTCGCCCATTGTGCCTGGGAGCCAAGCTCAGCACGTCCCTTGGTCGTGTCCAGGTCTAGTTGTGCGTCACCTTGATGCCTCCTACGATCGATGGATTGGATCAGCCATGGTGGTTACGGTAAAATCGGGGATGGTTTGTTGGGTCGATTTGCATTTTTAATTAAATGTGCATTCCATGTTTTACGCTTCATCATTCAAAAATCAAACGTTTTGGTTTTGTGTTTTTACTCTTGCATAGGTCTCCAATCAAACAACATAACCCCAGTCATGCCTGGCCATGCAAAAAATCATCTGAATTTTAGGCTACTTCCAGGCAACACTTTTTCATAGGTACGTCACCGAGGCCTCCAACCAAACAAGCCATGAAACCACTTAGCCCTCATGGCTAGTTTGTGGTTACTGTAATGTGGTTATTTTACAAAGTTTTTGTATAAAAGTAGTTGCGAAAAAACTAGCACCTTGTTTGGACAATCAGATTATATGTTAACAAATTATGTTATACTTAATCCTTCTATATTTTCTCTATAGTATGGATATTTTATTTATTAACTACTCTCATATTTTTTGTATTTGGAGCGCAACAATATCTCCTTTTTGCAACAATGTTTTGGGCCTCTTTCAAAGGAATATTAGAGGAATCAATTCCTATGGAAAAATTCTTATGTGGAGCATTTGGTTCAAAGGGAATGCCAAGATGATTCATTTAAAATTCCTATAGAATGATGTACTCTCATGGGAATTTTGGAGGAAAACAAACATCCACTAAAACCTCATGGACATTTTCCTTTGAGTCTATGGCAATCACCAAAATTCATGTGTTTTTCCACTGGTCCAACCAAACAATATTTGTTACACATTCCTATGTTTCTAAATCATGTAAGAGTTAACGAGACATGACATCCGATTCCTGTGTTTTTCTTATTCCTGTGTTTCTCAATTCCCCCGAGCGCTCCGCCGCCCCAGTGCATTCCGCCATGGGCGCCGCTGCTATGCTTGGCGAAAGCGAACAACTTTGAGCCAGACTGCTCATACGACGCCGGCACGAACAGTGAGCAGCCATCGCCACCGTCCCGCTGGTCCCTCGCGCAAGCGGTGCTCCCGCCGCGCGTTCTACATGAACTTCATGAGTACGATGGCCAACTGCCACTAAGCAGACGGACGTGGGCGAGTCATCGCGAGTAGGCGTGCCGAGGCAACGCGCGACCGTCATTTTGCTTCGAGCAGCAGCCGTCGCGTTGTGCTCCAAGAGGTCAGATCCTATGACATATGTGTGTTTGGAACTTGAAATTTTGTAATTTTTCTTTCAATTTTTGTAATGAGTTTCATCAAGTTTCATATAGTTTTATTAAGTTTCATCCCAAGTCTTATGAAGTTGTGTGACATCCTTGTGGCTGGCTGGAGGAGATGCAGTTTTATTAAGTTTCACGAAGTTTCATTCTAAGTCTCATGGAGTTTTATTAAGTTTCATGAAGTTTCATCGTGTTTCATCAAGTTTCATACAGTTTCATTAAGTTTCAGGAAATTTCATCCCAAGTCTCATGGAGTTTCACGAAGTTTCATCCCAAGTTTTATCGTGTTTCATCAAGTTTTATATGGTTTCATCAAGTTTCATCACAAGTCTCATGAAATTTCTTGAAGTTTCATTCCAAGTCTCATGAAGTTTTATTAAGTTTCACGAAGTTTCATCCCAAGTTTCATTTTGTTTCATCAAGTTTTATATAGTTTCATGGAGTTTCATCCCAAGTCTCATGAAGTTTCACGAAGTTTCATCAAGTTTCATATGGTTTCATTAAGTTTCATCTCAAGTCTAATGAAGTTTCATCCCAAGCCTCACGAAGCTTCATTAAGTTTCATGAAGTTTCATATAGTCTCATGAAGTTTCATCCCAAGTCTCACGAAGTTTCATCTCAAGTTTCATCGTGTTTCATATAATTTCATTAAGTTTTATCATGTTTCATCAACTTTTATATAGTTTCATTAAGTTTTATGGAATTTTAATACCAAACAACTGGATGAAACTCACTGAAACTTTCTGAAAACTGTTTGAAACTCTCTGAAACCTAGTGAAACTTCATGAAACAAGGATGAAGCTTTTGCTTGATTTTTTTTTCAACTTCCTCCAAAGATTTTAGAACTTCTTTCAATTTTTGCAGAACTTGATGAAATCTACTTGAAACTTTTATTGAAACTTTCTTGAAACTTCAACCGTTTAAAACTGAAACTTCCATGAAACTTGCTGCACTATATTAAAACTCAACGTAACTCTGATATACTATTGAAAGTGCTTTTAACGATATAGCGTTGTATAGCAGCTCCCTAATATCATCGCGCAGTTCCATCCGTTTACCATGCCTTGACTTGTGCAAGGCGGCTTCTTCGGCTCTGGGAGACGGTCTACTTGGGCTGTTCTCCAGATGGGCCTTTCTATTCGAGCCGGGATTTATCGCTCCGAGGTAGTTTGTTTGAGGCCCAAAAGAGTGTGTGTGAACTTGTTGGGTAGCCTCATGGTAACTACTACTTGTTCCAGCCTGGACATTTATCGGATGCCGTACTGCCAAAAAGAGCGAGAAAAGAATGGCTCAATGATCAAATCGAAGCTCCTCGGTTGATTTGCTACTGTTAGCATAGCCCAGCTTCTTCTATACTCTAGCAATCGGTTAATGATATAGCCGTACACTTCGCAAAAACCACCATAACCATAGAGTGATACGACCGTTTAATTTTAGGTTTTACAAAAAGTTGCAACTAATCTTGCCCTTGCAAACACATACAGGTTGGCACGAGAAGCGCACACATACGTACGTACGCAGCCGAACCGATCGATCCGGCGCTCGTCGGCTCGTCCCAGCAGGGCCACACAAAGCACGAACGGTCGTCGTGCACCGCGACGCTCCCCGCGCTCTATCTTCTCCAGCGCCACGTGGCGGCACGGCGGCGCCCGGCTTATCTGGTCCAGTCTTGCGTCCTCCGTGTGCGCGCGTGTGTGATCCATTCCATTCCTCCCAAATCTCCGAGCCCGCGCTAGTCGCAGCCGCAGCAGGCAGGCAGACCACCACGCAGCGTAAAAAACCGTACGACAACTAGTACACGCCCGAGCTAAGCTGAGCCCCTCTTCTCGTCTGCCGATTCTAAGCTAGGCCGTCACACCAGCGAAGCCATGGAGACCGTCGCGGCGGCCGGCTACGCCCGCGGGGCCGCGACGCGCTCGCCCACGTGCTGCGCCGCCATGTCCTTCTCGCAGTCAAACAGGACCAAGGTATGTAACAGCTTCACTTGCTGGAGTGCCCAGTAACACGAGTAACTAATGCGCATGTTCCAACTGAAACGCGTGCCGGTATTACGCGCGTACGTGCAAATCTTGACGCCTGATGGGTAATGCCACAGCAGGCTGCCAGGCCGCCGACCACGTTCTACGGCGAGTCGCTGAGGGTAAACACGGCGAGGTCGCTCCCGTCGAGGCAGTCCAAGGCGGCGAGCCGCGCGGCGCTCAACACCCGGTGCGAGATCGGGGACAGCCTGGTGCGTGTACATCAGTACCATACGGCGCCGTGCATCGGCGCACATGCCACATGAAGCTTACGCTGCTGTATCTGTTGGGGTTTCTGTGGTGTCAGGAGGAGTTCCTGACCAAGGCGACGCCGGACAAGAACCTCATCAGGCTGCTCATCTGCATGGGGGAGGCGATGAGGACGATCGCGTTCAAGGTCCGGACGGCGTCCTGCGGCGGCACGGCGTGCGTCAACTCCTTTGGCGACGAGCAGCTCGCCGTCGACATGCTCGCGAACAAGCTCCTCTTTGAGGTGAAACGATCGGATGCTTTGTACCCGTGCATGGTTCATCTCGCGCGGTTTTTCACTTCGCTTATTTCTGTACTACGATCCATGTAGGCTTTGGAATACTCCCATGTCTGCAAGTATGCGTGCTCTGAGGAAGTCCCTGAGCTGCAAGACATGGGTGGCCCAGTCGAAGGTACTGCCATTTCTTCTCCCTGTACATAAAACCAAAGCCCAAAGCACGTATATGAGATATGACTCGGTAATCAGTACAGATAATTAAGGATAACAACGACCACCTAAATGATTTTAAGTTCATCCATTCATTCTTAACCAAAGTGCGTACCTTTTCTATGCCTCAACAGAGAGTACAGGACAGTGTTCAGAAACCAGCACCATTGCTACTGAACAAAACATATGTTCCCGTTCGCATCTTCAGAGCACTATAGCAATGGAACTGCATATCAGTATATGTTACCATGCTGTCTCTTCTTGGATTCTAGTTGTAGATGCAATCCGAAATGGAGAGAGAAATACGAACTATCCAATCACCAGTTGCAACATGTTTGAGCACTCTAAAGCTTATATAACCTGCAATGACACAATTGTACAGGTGTCGTTTTAACTGATGCCTACAAAATGCAGAAACAACTTGAGAAATTTAGCATTTGTAATTCAGAGGCTTAATTTGTCACCTAATCTCGCAGGTGGTTTCAGTGTTGCGTTCGATCCACTTGATGGTTCCAGCATTGTCGACACGAACTTCACCGTCGGAACCATATTTGGTGTCTGGCCCGGTGACAAGCTGACAGGCATCACCGGTGGAGACCAAGTTGCTGCAGCCATGGGAATCTACGGCCCTCGCGCGACTTACGTTATTGCCCTCAAGGACTGCCCTGGAACACATGAATTCCTTCTTCTTGACGAAGGTTTTCTTCTATTGTAAACCAGAGGAAGTTGTGAAGTTACAATATGCACGTAATGTAATCGTAATCGAAGTTCTACAAATGCTGCAGGTAAATGGCAGCATGTTAAGGACACCACGTCCATTGGAGAAGGGAAAATGTTCTCTCCTGGTAATCTGAGGGCTACATTTGATAACCCTGATTATGACAAGGTACTCCCTTATTATTGTTTTATTACATTTTTTAGCAGCTGATAATTCTCTGCATATTTGGTTATATACAACGACAATTTTCATCAGTCTTGACTACTGAAAAATGTATCTTCTCAGCTCATCAACTACTACGTTAAGGAAAAGTACACATTGCGTTACACTGGAGGAATGGTCCCTGATGTCAACCAGGTATTTGTCAGCAAATCTTCGGTCATTAGCCATTACAAGTCATGTTCACATCCCTTGGAACCAGAACTGTTTCTGATAACTCAAGCCGAACAAAAACATTACCTGATGCTGGCTTAAAAACATCTGTTTAGTGAGTCACTTGCATGAAACTCTGAAATGTCATGACTCATGACAGTAGTTCATTACCCATGATCAGTAGTATCTGTTCTACCATTGAACAGTGCCATGATCAATATGCCATGTCAATTCTACTTCTACATCTTTCGCACAAAGAGAGAATCTTTCAGACTAGGCAAGAAAAACTTTTGGGAACAAGAATTTGGTTTGGTGCTCCCAGTAAGTGCCTCAAACTGTAGTACCACTGCAAAGCCCGTGCTATTGACTATTGAGCTGTACCGGCGTCTGTTTTAAGCAAGGCCATACTGTCGGCACGGCACATAGTGAACGCACTTTACTTTCGGTACTTTCCTACACTTCAGTACACAGAATTTGCGTGAGAACGCGTGAATCTTTGATGATGCAGATCATCGTTAAGGAGAAGGGCATCTTCACCAACGTGACGTCCCCCACGGCCAAGGCCAAGCTGAGGCTCCTGTTCGAGGTGGCGCCACTGGGTTTCTTGATAGAGAAAGCCGGTGGGTACAGCAGCGACGGCAAGCAGTCGGTGCTGGACAAGGTGATCACCAACCTCGACGAGCGGACTCAGGTGGCCTACGGGTCCAAGAACGAGATCATCCGGTTCGAGGAGACTCTCTACGGCTCGTCAAGGCTCACGGCCGGTGCCACCGTGGGCGCTGCCGCCTAAGTTTTTGCGGCATATGCAAGCCGGCTCACGAACCTGAAAAACCGAAACTGCTGTGCGTCATTTTAGAGTCCATGCATATTGTGATGCCGTGCGTAATTGTATACAGTGGACAGACGGGGCTTGTAGAACTTTCTTTTATCTCTCTCCTGAAAAGTAATTTTTGTACACAATTGTATGGATGGCAACACTTGCGTCATCGAATGTCTGGATGTCGATCTTCTAAGTGAGCAATGCAATCTCCATCTCTGCAACCTTGCTTCTCTCGGTACTGTCATGCAATAGTGCATGCAGTGCAGTGCAGCAATGGAATCCATGTCCCGATGTTTCTACCAGGCTGCAACAGTCCACAAAGAATGGAGTGTAGAAGAGAAACAATACCACAACACTCTGATTTCTGAGCAGGTCGTAGTTTGTGTGAAGCGATGGGAGACACCGACCAACCATGCAGATCCAACGCTGCAAGCTCGACTCTACAAATCCTGACTACTAATCCTCTCGCAGTCTTGCTACCACTATTATTCTTCTCTTCTCTTTCCTTTTTTTTTTTTCTGAAGATGACTCAGTATCAAGTTCTGCACGTTGCATGCAACTCCACGGTGGTTCACGGAATAGTCCGCTCTGGGTGGCGCGTACAAGAACTAGAGTACAAAAGTACGCGGATTCACTGCAGCCCAGCAATGGCAGCAGCCGTGCACAAGCCATGAGAATCAATTCTCCAAGTCGAGCACGGCATAAAAAAACTAGGACACCTTTTTTTTTGCCTCGTGATTGTCGATTGCACAATCGAACGGTTGCGTACACATCCAGCCGTGACAGCAACTGCAGCCTACAGCAGGGTCATGTCTAGTACGAATATGGTGTGCTTCCCTGTCTCCGATCAGCATAGCTCCGTGCAAAAATATGGGACACATTCCAGCAGCGGGCGATGGAGATGACCGGCAGCCGGCAGCGTCCCGCTGTCATGCAAAAGAAGGGGAACCTATGCGTGGTAGGAGCAGAGGGAGACCGCGGTACCACGCTAAATGGCCATGCGCCTGCATGCCCAGTGTACCTCATATTCGATCCCGGCTCGGCCTCGCAAATGTTTCGGCCCTCTTCGTGGGCACGGGCGGGAGACACCGAGTACCACGGAGCGCACAGCGGAATCAGTGGCGCTGATGTGAGCCCGGCGAAGCGACGGCTGCCGGCTCGTCGTGCTTTACTTGACACCTCGCGCTCAATTAGGCCTCGTGCTTGTCGCTGCCATCATTCGATCGATTCCATTGTGACCGGTTCGTGATGCTGTGGACGGTTTCACTGGCTGGCCATGCATGCTTACTCAGAAACAAAATGCAGCAGGTAGCAGGCAGCAGCATTCCTGCCTTCAACCGGTAAGTTTGGTCTCCTGCTTAATCAATTTGAACTTTACAGGTGGCGCATTGCGTCGGCAGCCATTTCCAATCTGGCTATGCAGCATCTTGATTTTGTCAGCTGATCACTTAATCAACTTAATTGTTCCTCGCAAAAAAAAGCCTTAATTGTGATTAAAAAACTTAATTAATTATGGCTAACAGTGTCCAGATCATGCAGATTCTGACGTTTGCACCACATTTTAACGAACATGTTGAGTCTAATGCACCAACTAGTTCACCGTAAGAGCTACAATTGGTGAGGATACGAGTACTTTAACAGTAGGACCATATGTTATTGTTTACGGCAACGTTTTTCCGTGTCACATTTCCTTAAAGAAAAAACATTTTTCGCTGTTACCGACAGCAAACTTACATGTTAGTTTTCTTTTTCTTTTTCAGGGTCGTGCATTACTCGGCGGGAGAAACAAGACCACAAGCTCATCTGAAGTCTGAAGTCTGAACTAGGCGACAGCGCGCGCGGCGAGCCTAATCTGGCAGTTTGAACAAAGCAGCAGACTAGCCAGCGACGGATCAACACGAGAGGGCCCTACGCTTGCGCTGCCGGCCGGTGGGTGGGCGCGCCACGGCGTAGCACACAGCACATAACACACGCCCCTGAGAGGCTGAGAACGGCACGAAGAAAGAAACAAGCGCGGACGCGGGCGAGACGGGAGCGCGGGCCAGCGGAATATGAGCTGCCTTTAACGGTTCCCGAGGTGGCAGCAACCATGGAATTTTAGGGTCATCTAGCCATTTTTTAATGAAGGAACAAAGCTAGCCCTCCGTGATTGAAATGAAAAAAACAACATCCCTATCATTCTAATTTGCCACGTAAAACCACGGGCCCTGTTATCATATTATGGTAGACAACCTGTCACGAGCTTCAGTTCGCGACAAGTCATCTGCCATGGTCCTAGACCGTGGCAGGCTAGCATACCAGTGTAGCAGGTGGGCTGCGCACCACCCTACCACGGATTGTGAGCGCAGCAGGGCGTTCACCGTGATCTGGAAGTGGGGCAAGTCGCCTGACGTGGTTTGAGAACTGGACACAGTGTTCACCTAGGAGCTAGGCGGAAGGCGGGCGAAGGGTGGCCGCCTAGGTGGCGATCTGTGCTGTCTGTGCAGTCGGCGGCGGCAGTGAAGAAGAACTGAGCAGCGGCAGTGAAGAAGAAAAGAGAACAGAAAAAATGAAAAGGGTTGTGGCAGTGAAGAACAGAGCAGCGGCGGTCCATCCAGCCTAACCGAGAGTACAGCGGCCCAACACCGAGTGACTCGACTCGACCCGTCGACCTGACCGCAACGCTTCGCTGACCGAGTGACTCACTCGACTGATGCAGTCCGCTGCCTTATCCTCTCGCTCCCTACGCATCCCCTCCCTCGCGCTCCTCGCCTCCCTCTCGCTCTCGCTCTCCCCAGGAGGAGGCGGCAACGGGGAGGAGATGCGCGACTGCGACAGGGAGTCGGGAGGAGATGCGCGACTACGACGGGGTGCCAGGAGGAGCAGCCGCACGACGGGGAAGTGGGGAACCAGAGGAGGCGACGGTGCGTCACGAGAGCAGAGCAAGATGAAATCGGTAGGGTTTCTGACCACACAGCACCAAAAAGCCTCACTTGTCTTTCTTCAGTTTTCCCCAGTGCGCCCAGCGCCGCCTCGGGCCACCTACAGCCACTATGCCTTGGCTGCCTCGCGCTGCTTGCTTCCGCCTTGGACCACCTGCGACCGGCTAGACGCTTGACCCGCCTAGGACACGGATTGGCAGTGAATCGCGGCGGGAGAGCTTCGCCGAGCCTAGACGGCCTAGACGTCCGTCTAGGGGAACACTGGCTGGGCACACAGCTTTTCGTAGCAAATTAACACGATGGAAAGATATTTTTATCATTTTGGTCGCGACAGGCTGTTTTACCATTGCAAATTGCAAATCAACAGCGTGTCGTTCCAGGCCAAGACTCACAAGCACGAGCTCCTTTAAGGACCAATCACGTGCAGTGGACAGGCCCGAGCGTCGTACTGCTGGTGTTGGAGCCGCATGAGGCATGGCTCGCGCGAGTACACTCCTACTCCTTCCTACTACGTGTCCATCCATGTCTGGCTCTCGAGTCTCAGCAAGTCTCAAAGGAAGGAATTCCTCACGGTCCAAAAGAGCAAAAGAGGGGTGACTGGTAGGGCCCTTGCGTTTGACACTTGACACAAAGTGATGATGCTGTCATGCTGGTCTAGCGTGAATGTGTGATGAATGTGTGATGCGCCATCTGGGCTGGGAGGGTGTTTGAATTAGAATCTGCTTCCCTCCAAATTTAGCAGACTGAAACACCATGGGAAACTGCAACTAACTCATGGTCATGCTCGTATTGCTAGTGGTATTACTCATGCATGGCACGTCGAAAACACAGGTGATTTAACGAGAGAGACGATAGGTTTATGGCCACGGATATGTAAGAGGAAATTATGAGATGAACTGCGTGTTATCCACTCCCCAAAATGAACAAAAATAACAGGTAAGAGCTTACAATACACGAAGATTTATGGCTATGACGTCCCCTCGAACTGCAGAGTAGCAGAGGAACCTGCAGCCAGCCTGACTGGCTTAGTACAGCCGAAGCACGCTCCGCGCGAACGACTGCGAGGTCAGCCGCCGCCCGGCCTTGCCCGGCAGGCTGCCGCCGCCGCCCCGACGCACGCTGCCGCTCCGCATCGGCGTCAGGTAGAACCGCAGCATGCCGTTGTCCACGCGCCCCGGCGAGTACCGCGCGCTGCGGTTCTGCTCCAGCACGTGTTCGTCCCCCCTCCGCTTCACGTTGCCGTTGACGTCCACGTAGCTGCGCCTCGAGCTGCCGAGGCCGCCGCTGTTGCTGCTGAACGAGCTGCGGGCGCTCAGGTTGCTGTTGCACCGCTGCATCTTAGGGTTGTACCCGCGGACGCGCAGGTCTGGCCACGGCTCCGAGAACGAACGGTCGGCGATGTCGGACGGGCCGCCGCTCCTGCGGCCGGCGGCTCTCCGGTGGATGAACCCCCAGAGGCTCCACGCCTTGCGCCACCGGCGGGGCTTCTTGGCGGGGCCAGACAATGCGGCCTCCAAGCTCGCGGAGATGTCCTCGATGAGGGAGTTGGAGCTGAAGCCGCGGTCGAGCAAGTCCTCGGCGTGGCGGAAGTGGTAGAACTCTGAGCCGCCGATGGGGGACTCCTTGCCATTGACTGCGACGGCTGCGGCGGGTGCTGGTTTTGGGTCGGGGACTTCGAAGGACGACCTGCGCACGGAGCTGGAGCGTTCCAGGCTCCGGCGCCTCCGGCTGGAGGAGTCCAAGTAGTAGTCTCTAGTCTGAAAGGATCCCCCTGGCGGATCAAGGTCAGCGTCGTCTTCCACGGGGATTTGGCCGTCTGAGCGCTCAATGACGGCGGCCGGGGTGTCCTCCAGGACGGACAAGATGGGAGGGAGGCGGGAGAGTGGCGGAGGCGCGCGGCCGAGGCCAATGCCGGCGCTGGAACCAAATAAGTACCCGTCCCAGGACGCGCGGGGCTCGTCCCAAGAGAAGCCAGCGTCGTCGACAGACATGCGGCCGGCGTCGAGGGAGAAACGCGGGTCGGTGTCGCACGAGCGCCGGCCCCCGGCGAGTTCCGAGCCGGCCTCCCCGCGGAGGCGCCGCCGCCGAAGGAATGATGGCTTGCAGGGCTTCTCCGGCGGTGGCATTGCCGCTGCCGCGGCCTTGCTCACGGCGGCCTCCTTCTTGAGCTTCTGCTTGCGCCGCCACTTTTGCCACTTCTTGCTGAATACGGAAGCGGCGAGCCAGAAGCTCCCGGCGATCTCTTTCAGGTCTTTAGGCGGCGGCTTCTTGGGCTCCAACGACTCCAGGTCTATGTGATCCTTCATGGCCTTCCCTTCAAGGGCCGCATTGGCCTCGGTTTCCATCTCCCCGGAGGTGTCCACCACAAGGACGGGCTCCACCACCGGGGTTATCTCGTCGCACTCCATGACCACGGGGATGCCCTCCTCCAAGAAATCCTCCGGGACGCACGGCGGCGGCGGTTGCTGGAGCGGAAGCGCGACGTCGGCGGCGGCAGAAGACGACGCCGGGAAGGAACCAAATGCCGTGCCGTCGCGGACGTGGTCACGGTCGTCCTGGTGGAACAGCGCCCACAGTGTGCTTCGCCCGTGCACATCGCACGACCGCCGCTGCGGCTCGTCCGCCCTGGCAGCTGCAGCGGCGGCGAGCACGTCCCCGCCGCGGCCGCACGAGAATGACTTGCATCGGCGGAGGTCCGGCGGTGCGGCCGCCCCTGGCGCGGACGAGCCGCCGGCGCCGAACGGCCTGGCGAAGAGGGACAGGATGGCCGACGTGGACTTGCGCCCGGGCGCGGAGGCCGCGGCGGCGGACGCCTCTAGCCCCGCGAGGCGCTCGCGCAGGCAGGCGGCGCAGAAGCCGGTGAACGTCTCGTCCGGGTGCAGGTCGCAGCTCGTGGCGGCCGAGCGCCGCGGCGGCGCCGGCGGGTCCATCTGCAGCGCCATCGCCCCCACCCCACCACCACCACACCCCAACGTCACAGTGCTGCTAGTACCGTTGCACCATTACACTCGTACTGCTCTGCTGCGTGAGTAGGGGTGATTGAAGGCGGGCATGAGAGATGACGGGTTTTAGTCTTTTAGAAGGGGCGTAGCGGACAGGGAGGGTAAAAGGTTAAAGAAAGAGGAGAGAGGAAAGTGAAAGTTAAAGGCAAATCACGGGCCCCGGCGAGGCCCCTGCCTCTCTCTCTCTCTCTCTCTCTCTCTCTCTCCTTTTGCTTTGTAGCTCTGCCATTCTTGGGGTTCGAGGCTTGTGTTGCTTTGTGGTTTCTCTCTCATTCCTCTCTCTGTGCTCTACTAGCGTTTCTCACATTCTGCAATCTGTAGTTTTGCCGAGGCTGTCCATCCTATCGGGATTTGCTTGATCCAAAGGTGATTATTTCGGCATAATCTGCACGCGTGTGGTAAAAAACGTCATGCACCTTGCAGTTTCGCACGGAGCAACGGCCAACGACGCCGCGCGCGGCCGAAGGATTGATTCGTTCGTCGGTCCAGCCCCCTCCAAGCCAGTGACGAACACGCACGCCGTTATATACTTTGCTTACATCGTCACCTAGCGATTATGCTTTTGCTCTTCCTGCAGAGCACCTAGCGATTCCACTTTACAATCAACTTTGTGCAGTGCAGTGCAATGCTTGTACTTCCAAGAAATGCTCACGGTAAAGATTGCTGAATACCAGCACTACTACACAGAATAAGCTGCTCTACGCAACTTCATATTGGACAGTATCAAAGAGCCCCTGCTACCTCAATGCAATCAGGGAAGACTTGACTTGAAGGATGATCCATGATTTTACATGGATTTTTTATGCATCCAGATAGTTTCATCTTATCCAGTCGAAGCAATTTGAAAGCATAAGCGTCTCTAAGAAGATTTTGTTGACAAGTTTATGTGAACTTTGCCTTCCAGCTTTCCCTTTCTATCCTCATTTCTTTGATCCCTTCTCTTTTCCCCTCCCATTCCCACACGCTTAGGGCTATACATGTTCATGGGCAGCCTAGCCCAGCTTGTTTTATCCGGGCCGGGGTGGGGTATAATCCTCAGGCCTAGATTTCTGGCCTGAAGCTATTTTCGGGCAGGGCTTGGGCTTTGAGTTGAGCAGCCCGCGAAGTCCGACCCGGCCCGATACCAACACACATTAACCCTACCAGTTGCCAAACCTCACCACCTCTCCTCCTCTCTTGTGCGCTTGACGGCTCGCTGATCGCCACCACCTCTAGGCCGTCGGCCTCACTCGTGCCCATGTGTATCCCGTCGTCGCCACTAGCAGGTCGTCGCCCTCTCCTGTGCGCAGCCCCAGGCTTGCCCGTCGTGTTCACCCGTGCGCATCCCTAGGCTTGTCGGTCGCCACCACCTCTAGGTGGTTGCCCTCTCCCATGCGCATCCCAAGGCTCACTAGTCGTTGCCACCTCGTTGTCCTCTCTTGTGGCGTGCGCACCCCTAGGACATCGTCCTCTCCCCCGTCGGTGCCGCACTATCGTCTCCTTCCTCCTTGCCTGATGGTCACATCCCCATTACCCAGTATGTTGCAATGTACTGGAGTTTGACTGTTTTAGGGACTCGTCCACTGGTGCATTGCTATTTGTTGATTTTTTTATGGCCATACTGTGCTAGGTTGCAACTTGCAAATAATACCCAAGTCCTTGGAGCCTGGTAGCGAGTATTGAAGAAGATGAAGAGGAGTATGAGACCAATGACGATGAGGTTGTTGAAGAAGCAAGTGCACAACTACAACCACCAACGCGCGCAAGATCGGAAGGGGTAGCTGAAGCAAGTTCGCAAGGCAACGAGGTGGTTGAGGCACGTGTGTAAGAACAACAACGAAAACGTGCAAGATCAAAGGCCAGCTTATCTTCTGAACCGCGCAAACCTAAATAAAGGGTTTGGCAAGACTTCAAGAAGATATCACCAAATAATGCTGAAGAGGCGATGGCAGAGTACAACATCTGTCATGCAGTATTGAAAGCGATATGTAAGAATAGTACATCTCATTTCCTGAGGCATCTTAAAAAATGTGCATCCCACCAATCAAACTGAAGTGAACAATTATTTCCTGAAAAGTGATAAGAATGATATTGGCTCAGTTGCACTTAAACATTGCAATTTTGATCATGATTCTTTAAGAACTGGAATATCTTTGTTTCTTCTTGGAGGTGCACATCTATTTATAGCTGTAGAATGAAATGGCTTTAGAAATATGATGAGTCGAGCTTGCCCACAATTCAAGAACATTAGTCGCCACACATTAAAAAGGGATATCATGGCTATGTTTGGTAGAGACAAAAGAGAGAGAGAGAGAGAGATTTGCTAGAAGTAGTTTCCAACAATACACGTAGAGTTAGCTTCACTTCTGAACAATTGGAAATATGATTGCATCCCTTACAATCTCATTTGCATTGCTACTCATTTTATTGGTGCTGTTTGGAAATTGCACAAGAGAATCATATGGTTCAAAAAAATGACTCTGCCACATGATGGTGTATCTATTGCTGATAAAGTGCATTTGTGAATGGAAGCTTGACACTAAAATCATGTGTATGACTCTTGGTAATGCTACATACAATGATAAGATGATTAAATCTTTGAATACACATCTTCTGCCTCAAGGTGTCCTACCATTGTATGACACTTTCTTTCAAGTCTGTTGTTGTGCATACATATTGAATTTGATTGTTCAAGCTGGTCTAAAGTTAAGTGACAAGTGTGTTGGAAACTTAGAGATGGCATCCAATATATTAAAGCATCTCCTACTCGAATTCATAAGTTTTATGATGCTGACAAGATTTTTGCATTGAATGTCACTACAAAGTTGTATGTTGATATGCCTATTCGTTGGAATTCTATATACAAGATGCTTGAGAATTCTTTGTTCTTTAGAGATGTTTTCCATTGGTTTGCTGGAAGGGACAACACATTCAAGTTGAACTTTTTTTTCAAGACCCAGAGGAGCCCCTACTAGGATGACTGCGCGCAAGAGCGTGCGACGCCCCGCCTCATCTCACGGTGGGCTTCATCATCCCTAAACTCAAAATTTGCATAAAATATAGGCTCTAAATGATCAAAGTATTGAATCGCCTGGATTAAAGGCAAGAGAGTCTTGGCAGTCTTGTTCTTGATCGAAATAGAGATCTCCCGCTTCTTCGAACTCTACGCGGATGAAAGTGCCGAAAAATAACAAACAAGCAAAGAGAAAAAATAAATACACAAGAAATAATAAATGAACTCAAAATTAAATAAGACCACTGCCATTAGTAAGATCTTGAATTTAGACAAATTTAGAAATAAATCTCATGATTTTTGGAGTTATAACAGAGGAGGACGGAGCTTCCAAAATTTGAATTTGAATTAAATCGAGAAAATAAAAAGGAGAGAGACAAACTCTCTCACTGACATGCGGGTCCTAGTGACCGGTGCTTGGTCCATGTGTACAGTGCATGGACCGGAGGTCAACATGCATTATGCATGCGGTCCATGGGCTTATGGGTCCACGGGGACTGTGCTGAGCGCGGGGCCCGCTTGTCAGTCGAAAGGGGGAAGAGAATTCGAGTTTTAATTGCGCCATTACTATGCTCAGGTCCCACCTGGCAGTGAGTCAAAGAAGCATTAAGACAACAGTTAATTAAGCAAATGATTGCCTTAGCGTTAACCGAAGAGGAATTGCCCTAACGACATTTATTGGGTAGGGGGGTTAATGCGGATGAACAGTGCTGGTCTTATCCTGACAGCACAGGGGGCTCTCTGGAGCTTGGCAGCTCGGGCTCGCCGCCGGCGGAGGAGGGTGAGGCGGCGTTGGGCAAGGGTGGGGATAGCATTGGGGAGGCTAGGCGGTGGCACTGGTAGAGGTGGCATGGCCAGAGGGTCGTTGGAGCAGTGGTGGGAAAGCGGCGGCGGTGCCATGGTTGCGTGGCCAACCAGCCTTGGGGCGGCGCTGGGGAAAAGAGGGAGGGAGCATGGGCAGGGGCACACCATGGCGGACTCACCGGGACCAGAAGGATGGCCAGGGGAGGATGGTGGGCGGAGAACGGTGGAGGGGAAGCTCGCGGCCGGAGCTAGAGGAAAAGGCCGATTAGTGGGGTGCTTGGTGGACCAAAAACCGAACGGCTTGGTGGGATGAGCTCATGTGCTTCGGGGGCACTTGGTGACGGAGGTGGCGTGGCGGTGGCATCGTTGGAGTGGCAAAACGCCGGCGAGGGTGGCTTGGCCGAAAGGGGGCGCGGGCGTTTCTTTGGGTGTTCTCTTTGGTGGACTTACTAGCAATGATGGGAGTGAAGTGGGGGGGGGGGAGGCAAGAGGGGGCTTGGGGCTCTTTGTAGCCGAAGAAAAGGGGGATGGAGCCGTCGAGGAGCTCAGGTGTGGTGCACGGTCCCGAGGGCGGCAGGTGCTGGAGCGATGGCACTGTCGTCACGGCGACGACCAGGGAGGCCCAGGGCTGGCATAGGGTGCAAAGGGAGCTGGTTGGCGATGCGACGAGGCGAGAGTGGTCCTGGCGCAGGGTGACGAAGGTGGCATGCGCGTAGAGAGAGAGCAGTGGTCAGAGCACATCTGTAGCAACAACACAACAAGGCGAAGGTATTAGTTGGGCTCTGGCGCCGGGCGCGAGGATGACGCGGCGGTGCTTGGGTGACAAGACCATGTGAAGAGGAGGGGACACCGGAGTCAAGGGGAGTAGGTGGGCACACGAGGGCGGCGTGGGCGCGGCCAGAGCGCGCTCTACGCGGCTCAGCTGGCCAGGAGGTGGCAGGAGGCACCTTGGGCTGAAGAAAAGGGGGGCAGGAGGGGGGAGCTGGGCCAGATGGGCCGGGGTGAGGTGGGCCGAGCCCAGGAGAGAAAGATGGGCCAAGCCCGAAAGAGGAGATTTGAAAAGAAGCTGAAATTCAAACTTGAGATTTGAAATGAGGTAGAAGCAAAAGATTTTGAATTAAGCAACTAGTTTGAAATAAGTTTTTGAGACCAATTGACAAATGCAATTACTATTCATAAACCGAAAATAGGATGTTACACTGCCTCAAGGCGTCCTACCAATGTATGACACTTTCTTTCAAGTATGTTGTGCACACATATTGAATTTGATTGTTCAAGCTGGTCTAAAGTTGAGTGACAAGTGTGTTGGAAACTTAGAGATGACATCCAATATATTAAAGCCTCTCCTACTCGAATTCATAAGTTTTATGACGCTGACAAGTTTTTTTGCATTGAATATCGCTACAAAGTTGTCCGTTGATATGCCTATTCATTGGAATTCTACATACAAGATGCTTGACAATTCTTTGTTCTTTAGAGATGTTTTGCATTGGTTTGCTGGAAGGGACAACACATTCAAGTTGAACTTTTTTTTTTAATCTTTTGACGAATGGTCTCGCTTAATAAAATGCACAAGTTTTTGAAAACTTTCTATGAGGTCACATGCATCTTCTCGGGGACAAAGTATCATACATTCAATTTGTACCTTAATGGTGTTTTTATGTTGCATACATGTTTGTTGCAGTCACTAGGTGAAAAGGAAATTTTCATGACCGCATCAGTGGGTGACATGAAAGAGAAGTTTGATAAATATTGGCCTGACTATAGTGTTATTCTCTCCTATGCTGCTGTTCTTGATCCATGATACAAAATGCAATTTGTAAGCTATTGCTACATGAAACATTACGGTGATGATGCCAACATCGCATTAATGAAGTGAGATGTGCCTTGCAAAATTTACTTGAGGGATACCATTGTTGTATTGTTGGTTCAACTTCATCCGACGTAGTTGGTCAAAACAGTAGTGAAGATCCATCCGATTTGTTCAATGATTATGATAAATACTTGACAACTCGCCAGACACATGAAGAGAAGTCGTTGGATCTTTACTTGGATGAACCAACTAGAGGCTTGAATGAAAACCTGGATGTTTTGGAATTCTCGAGCAAGTCATCTGTCGACGATCGAATCGCCGATCTTACGAAATAAAAAAGAGAAAAATGACGTGGAGTATCCTGGGAGAGCATGGGGGCTGCTCTTTATTAATATGAACTGGGATTACAAGACCTGACTAGGGACAATCTCTAATTACACCGAATGTATTGAATGCTACTGCTTTGGCTTCTGTGTTACCTTGCTCTGTGTGTCTTCTGTTGTCTCCTTGTCTTCTGCGTTCCACCATTAAATAACTCCCGAAGAGGCGGCAGTTACTCTTGGAGAAGGCGTCCCTGGCGAAACGTTACGACTGGTCGGAGGTTAAAGGCAGTTAACAACGTGTTAACTACCTTGCGGTTAAGTGCCTGTGAAAAGCTTAACCATAGGGTGGTTTATTGTCAGTGTCTTGTATATCATCGCATGGTATGGAACACTCAGCACGTGTTCTATTCATCATACGGTAAGAAATACTAGTTTATAGCTTTTCCGAGCAGCTACCTGGTCGAAGCCTAGTCCGACCAGGGTACCCATCGTGTAACCTTTGGAATCCTCACGACCAGTGAGGTCGTTAGCCTTAGGGGTTACGACCATGAAGACGTATGGCCTTTTATGTATTAAATTAATACATAGAAGTTTTAATCCTCGTCAGCTAGCCCCCGAACTTTAAATGAACAGGTCGTGTGAATACCTTCTTCCGATGAAGTTGTATCGGGCAGACCCCCATTTAATGCCGTGACATTCGAGGTGGTCTGTGTTCATTTTAAAGTTGAGAACTTGCCTTGGGAACCGAAGAGTTCCTCTCGTCTGCTAGGCTTAAAAAAAGCTTTTTGCCGTTTAGACTTTTGTGGGTAACCTCCGATCGTAATTTAAAGATCTGAGGCTATAAAATACCCATCGCTAGACCTTTTGGAGTTTTTATGCTTCCAGATCCCCTTTCTGATCCCCTTTGCCAAGAAAAAAAAATCTTTAGTCCTCTTTTCTTGTTCTTTCGACCATAAAATCTCCTACGACCACTACTCATCCTTGAGGATTTTCATCATATCGGAGCAAATCACGAAGTGGTTGCCTTCGGAATTGAGCAAGAAAAAGCTTGAGGCGTTCGAGAAGGTTGGGATGCTGTCGGACAAGAATTTGATCAGATGGAGACCAGCGATTGGAGAGCACTTTCCAAGCCGTGAAGACGGAGAAATCCCTATTTTCCTCGCCTATATCGAATGCGGGCTGAGGTTGCCGGTACACAAATTCCTTCTCCGTGTTCTTGAGTACTACGGGGTGGAATTGGTGAATTTGGCTCCAAATTCCATCGCCAATATCAGCATCTTCACATATTTGTGTGAAGCATACCTGGGAGTGCCTCCGAGTTTGAGGCTCTTCAGGTATTTCTACCGAATGGTGATGGGGAGAACCACGGAGACTCCTGGAGAATGTACATTGCGCCTTCACGACGGGAAGGCCGATGAGTACATTCATATGTACACGAAATCCTCGTGGTCGTCATGGAAGAAGAACTGGTTTTACATGACGGTTACAAGGGATGATGGCCTCTACTTCGCCGGGATGAGAGCGAATGAAAATCCCAAGTGGAGAAAGTCCGTGGAGAAGACAGGGGTGATCGGAAGATGGGTGGATGCCATCTACGACCTGCGAGTCAAGGGCTTGACCTCTTGGCATGTGGTGAGAGACTTCACCAAGCGCCAGATTAGTCCGCTGAAGCTTCGGACTCATTCCCTGATTTGGTCCATTGGTCGTGATGAAGCTATCTCCGGAGGTGGTAAGTCTTCGAGAGAAACTCCGACCAGTATTTTGTTATTTGATTATAGTACTACCTTAAAATCTGCCATTATTTCTTTTGCTTTTTAAAGCCCTTTCTCCTGAGGAAATCAGAGAGAGGATCAGGCTGATCTGCTCTGGGGAGCCTGGTGAGAAGGCCGGATTCCCCGAGATCTTGGCCATAGTTCCTACTGAAGAGAAACTAGCAAGGCTTAAGGTAAATAATAAAAAAAACTTCCTTTATCATGTATACATATTCTCCGATCAGATTTTTGATCATGTTCTATTTACAAGAATCGGTCGGATTACTTAATTACTCAGGGTGAGGGTCAACATCCCACCGTGGTTCCGACTGATTCGTGCCCTGATGCACTGGAAGAAGATGAATCTCTTGAGGTAATAGAACATTTCAGATGAATATATATGTAGTTTAGATAAAAGATTTCATCACCTAACCAAATTCGCTTATTGGTTCAAAGTGGAGAAGGTCAAGGCCGCGAAGGCGCGATCTTGCGAGGTCAGTAAACCTCGACCTGCCGTCGTTGATTTGGGATGGTTGTTACTGAAACAACTAGTCTGGAGGTTGGTGAAACCACTCCGCCCGACCAGATGGTCAAAGACGTAAGCCTCGATGAGCTGGTCGAGGGCATCGCTTCCGACATGTTGTTGGATGATGCAACGGGTTTAACCAACCCTACCGGTTTGGAATTGGCAAAAGCAGGAGAAAAGAAAAGGAAGGGTATGTACAAAGTCAAATCTCGAAAACTAACCAGGTATGTACAAATGAAAAATGGTCGTATAAGCGCATACCTCTAATGATTTCTTGATGATTTGATTTTGAACTTCCCTTCTTTGCTTTGCGTAGGTCTTCTGGTGTTCCGGTCGTTTCGGACCGGACTTCTCCTGAGGACCAGGCATTCGTGGAGATCCCTGACCAGAGTGCTTCCCAGGATAGAACTCCTGAGGAAAAAGTGGTCGAAGAAGCCCCCGAGCAGGTGTCAAGGCCAACGATCGAGGTAGATCTAGTGGTGGTTCTAACTCCTTCTACGGAGGTAGATACCCCTAAAGGCCCTCAACAGGTTCCGACCAGTGTTGGTAATCCTTCTTAACCTGACAAGTTCCCTTTTCGCCCCCGATTTATCGAGAATAAGGAGCTTGACGAGGCATGGGGAAAAATATCGCATCATCAAATCAAAATGCATCCTGATTCAATATTTGGCGATTATAATGATTTGGCGATCCAGGTAATTATCTACGACCAGTTCCACAGTACTTCTCAAAAGTTTACAAGGAACTTAAAGAGAAAAAAAAATACTATTTGTACATCATCCTGTCGAGAACTTTGTTTGTGGTCTGAGGATCGACCCAAATAATTAAGGACTTGGAGCAAAACACTCGAATTGGAAAGTAAGAACTTCCCACTTAACATTTTTTTCTTTCTTCAAAACTCTGCTCTTTTTTAACTATTTTTCCTTATCGTATTCGATAGATTTGGAGAAAATAAAAGAAGAGACCATGGCTGAGAAAGCCAAGACAGCTCTGCTTGAAGAAGAAATTAAAGTTAAGGATTCCGATCGATCAAGCGGTTTATGCACCAAAGAATGAAGAACTTTACAAGAAAATTGAAGGTAATAGTTCGTAAACTTGACTTATTATCTTCCTTCAATTCTGTTTGTGCTTATCACCTGCTTCACTCCTGTAGAGCAAAAACAAGCTTTGGACAGAGTAGAAAAGACTCTGACATTTGAGCAGGATAAAGAGGCGGCTCTTGTGCAAAACATTGATGAAAAGATTCTATTTTTGAACAAGATGATCTTTGATATGGGATCAGGATCAAGTCTGCCTACTTTAAGAGATCCAGTAGAGAAAATGAACTATTTGGGTCAACTTCTAGAGGATCTTAAAAATCTGCTCAAGACTACTCGGAAGAACTATACCCAGGCCATGAAAGCAGGCGTTGCTAGTGGAGTTAGCTTTTCTTTGGTAAAAATAAAGGCTTTCGACCCCTCCATTAATCTCCAAGCTGTTGAAGATAACTTCAACTGCCTACCTGACGAGGCGACCAAGTTCATAGAAGAACTCAGGCCACTTGGAGATAAAGTTGTAGAGGAGATGGAGGTCGGATCTCCATCAAGCAGTAATTAACCTGGAGATATTTCGAGAGTAGGCCCCTGAAAATGTAAGAATATTGAAAAATAATGTATAAAACTTACATTTTATGTCATCAACAATGCTTTTGTTTATTCCTTTTTACTTTTAAAATTCTCGTATACCTCCTAGCCCCCGACTGTTTTATAGTAGAAGAACTTTACTATACAAGCAGGTAGCCAAGATAGAGAATGAAAGTCGAAACCATTGTTTTGAAGGTATGTGCCGATATGAAGACAAAACTGATCGTAGCAATACTAGGAAATCACTGTGGTCGGAACCAGCTTATGATTTCGTCTAGTTATAGATCCTTGTTTAGTCATGATCGAAATACCAATCAAAAGTTGTACATGGTCGGAGAAAAGACTTGTTGTATTGACATAACAAAAAAAATGCAAGAATGTATGCAATTGAAGAGAAGTGATCGTATTTATATATACGACCTAAAACTGGTCGGACAAAACTGATAAGAATAGAAGATATAGAAAAACATTTCGCAAAATGTATTCAAGCTCAAGTCCGACTGGCAGCGAGGATCGTAAGAAAAGAACCGTCGCTAGGAAGCTCCTTCCAGTGGGCAGGACCACGTGCAAAAAAGGAGAGACTTCGACTAGGAGGCTTTCCGTGTCCCGACCAGTAGCCAAACGAGAGTAAAACAGAATGTTAAAATGAAGAAATATAGTCTTCATGATCTTAATAGCATAATGAACTATACATTGTTGCTTGTGTTATGCTCTGTTTACTCGTATGGTCGCGCGTGGAATCATTCATGGAATGATCACGACTAGGACCTATACAGCGTATGACATTGATGTCGTTGCCAAAGAGTAACAAAGATCCCGATAAAGGATATCGGAGAGAAAAATTGTCTTCTCCGACCATTTTAATCAACAATAATAGATGACCAGGATATAGGCATAGATATATAAACTGTATCACTTGTCGAAAACAAAAGAATGAATATACTAAATCAAGAATTGAAATAAATTACAAAATAATTAGACATAAAACTTACGCAATTGATCAATGTTCCAAGAATTTGACAAAATTTGCCCGTCCGACATGGCGAGTCTAACAGAACCTGGTCGGGTGACTTCGACCACAGTGTAAGGACCTTCTCACTTGGGAGAAATCTTGTTGCGATTAGCCTGATTCTGAATTTTTCCTGAGAACCAGATCACCTACAGCAAAGCTGCGGGGTTGCACCTTACGACTATGGTACCTTCACATGGCTTGTTGATATATTGCTGATCGTACAAGGGCTTGATTTCGTCGTTCTTCAAGGAAATTGATGTCGCTAAGTCGCTGCTCATTCGATCATTTTCATTAAAACAATCGATTCGAAAGAGCCAATTTTGAGTTCGGAGGAAGCATGGCTTCAAAGATCATAAACCAAAAAGAATGACGTTTCACTGGCCGCACGACTGGTCGTGGTTCGAACGGCCCATAATACAGACGGGAGTTCTTGAGCCCAAGCTCCTGACCGTTTGATTAACTGGTCGAATACTCGACATTTGATCCCTTGCATAATGATACCATTAGCTCGCTCAATCGCCCGCTGTTCGTGGATGAGCAATGTAGCAAATGAACTTTGACGCTGTTCATCGCAGAATTCTTGGAATTGACTGCTGAAGAACTGGGCACCATTGTCTGTGATTATACGACTAGGTACACCAAATCGTGTGATCACATTTTTCATTAGAAATCTCTTAGCGGCCTCAGTTGTTATTTTAACAACAGGCTCGGCCTCGATCCATTTTGTAAACGTGTCAATCATGACGAAAAGGAATTCGAAGCCCCTGGGTGCACTTGGGAAATGTCCCAGAATGTCTAGTCCCCAGGTTGCAAAAGGCCAAGAAAGAGGAATTGTTTGTAAGGCTTGTGCCGGCTGATGTACTTGTCGGCTATGGAACTGACATTGTACACACTTCGTCACAAGCTCTTTCGCATCATAAAGGCAGTTGGCCAGTAGTATCCTTGCCTAAAGGCTTTACCGACCAAATGTTCAGAGGAATGATGTGCTCCATGCACTCCTTCATGGATTTCGGTTAGCAACTTAATACCATCCGTTTGAGATATGCATCTCATTAACACTCCATGAGATCCTCGCTTATACAAGGTGCGCTCGATTAGAGTGTATGACTTGGCTTTTCATGCTATACGATCGGCCTCTACATCATCTTCCTAATTATGTCATGTCAAGATAATTGTAGATCGATGTCATCCGCTCTCTACCTTGATCGTGACAGACCAACCGTCAACGACACATGGAGCATCCATGTTCCTTTGATCGGTTTGTACGACCAGAAGAATCATGTATGTTCTCGGAAGGCTCGACTACCGAGGGTGAATCGAGTTGCTCGAGAAAAACTCCCAAGTGATTTGCCGACCTCGTGGAGCCCATCCGTGCCAACTGGTCTGCCAGAAAGTTTTCCTTTCTAGGAATATGTTGGATCTGGAAATCGAAGAAGTACTTTTTGAGTTTCCGTACTTTTGCCAGATAACATGACATCTTGGTACTTGAGCATTGATACTCCCGCCTCAATTGCGTAAGTTTTATGTCTAATTATTTTGTACTTTATTTCAATTCTTGATTTAGTATATTCATTCTTTTTGTTTTCGACAAGTGATACAGTTTATATATCTATGCCTATATCCTGGTCATCTATTATTGTTGATTAAAATGGTCTGAGAAGACAATTTTTCTCTCGATATCCTTTATCTAGATCTTTGTTACTCTTTGGCAACGACATCGTTGTCATATATCAGATAGGTCCTAGTCGTGATCATTCCATGAATGATTCCACGTGCGACCATACGAGTAAACAGAGCATAACACAAGCAACAATGTGCATACCTGGTTCGTTTTCGAGATTTGACTTTGAATCGCGGAAGGGTAAACTCTGTGTCGTCACCCTTCCTTTTCTTTTCTCCTGCTTTTGCCGGTTCCAAACCGCGGGGTTGGTTAAACCGCTACATCATCCAATAACATGTCGAAGCGATGCCTCGACCAGGCTCGCCGAGGCTTACGCCTTTGACCATCTGGTCGGCGGAGTGGTTTCACCAACCTCCGCACAGCTTGTTTCAAGAATAACCGTCCGTGCCGTCAACGCCGGCTCGGGTTTTGACCTCCTAGATTCGCGCCTTCCTTTGACCTTCTCCACCAACCAATAAACGAATTTGGTTAGGTGATGAAATCTTTATCTAAACTACATATATATTTATCTCAAATGTTCTATTACCTCGGGAGATTCATCTTCTTCCAAAGGCATCGAGGCACGAATCGGTCGGAACCACGGTGGGATGTTGACCTCACCCCGAGTAATTAAGTAATTCGACCAAATTGCGAGAATAGAACATGATCAAAAATCTGATCGGAGAATATGTATACATGATAAAGGAAGTTTTTTGATCATTTACCTTAAGCCTTGCTAGTTTCTCTTCAGCAGGAACTATGGCCAAGATCTCGGGGAATCCGGCCTTCTCACCAGGCTCCCCAGAGTAGATCAGCCTGATCCGCTCTCTGATTTCCTCAGGAGAAAGGGTTTTAAAAAAGCAAAAGAAATAATGACAGATTTTAAGGTAGTACCATAATCAAATAACAAAATACTGGTCGGAGTTTCTCTTGAAGACTTACCACCTCCGGAGATAGCTTCATCACAACCAATGGACCAAATCAGGGAATGAGTCCGAAGCTTCAGCGGACTAATCTGGCACTTGGTGAAGTCTCTCACCAAATGCTAAGAGGTCAAGCCCTTGACTCGCAGGTCGTAGATAGCATCCACCCATCTTCCGATCACCCCTGTCTTCTCCACGGTCTTTCTCCACTTTTGATTTTCATTCGCCTCATCCCCAAAAAGTAGAGGTTATCATCCTCAGAATCAGTCATGTAGAACCAGCTTCTTCTTCCATGACGACCACGAGAATTTCGAGTACATATGAATGTACTCATCGGCCTTCCGTCGTGAAGGCGCAATGTACATTCTCCAGAGTCTCCGTGGTTCTCCCATCACCATTCTAGAGAAATACCAAGAGCCTCAAACTTGGAGGCACTCCTGTATGCTTCACACAAATATGTGAAGATCCCGATATTGGCGATGGAATTTGGAGCCAAATTCACCAATTCCACCCCGTAGTACTCTAGAACACGGAGAAGAAATTTGTGTACCGGCAACCTCAGCCCGCATTCGATGTAGACGAGAAAAACAGGGATTTCCCCGTCTTCACAGCTCGGAAAGTGCACTCTAATCGCCGGTCTCCATCTGATCAAATTCTCGTCCAGGAGCATCCCAACCTTCTCTAACGCCTCAAGCTTTTTCTTGCTCAATTCCGAAGGCAACCACTTCGTGATTTGCTCCGACATGATGAAAATCCTCAAGGATGAGTAGTGGTCGTAGGAGATTTTGTGGTCGGAAGAACAAGAAAAGAGGACTAAAGATTTTTTTCTCGGCAAAGGGGATCAGAAAGGGGATCTGGAAGCATAAAAACTCCAAAAGGTCTAGCGATGGGGATTTTATAGCCTCAGATCTTTAAATTACGATCGGAGGTTACCCACAAAAGTCTAAACGGCAAAAAGCTTCTTTTTCGCCCAACGGACAGAGTAACTCTTTGGTTCCCAAGGCAAGTTCTCAACTTTAAAATGAACACAGACCACCTCGAATGTCAGGGCATTAAATGGGGGTCTGCCCGATACAACTTCATCGGAAGAAGGTATTCACACGACCTGTTCATTTAAAGTTCGGGGGCTAGTTGACGAGGATTAAAACCTCTATGTATTAATTTAATACATAAAAGACCATACGTCTTCATGGTCGTAACCCCTAAGGCTAACGACCTCACTGGTCATGAGGATTCCAGAGGTTACACGATGGGTACCCTGGTCAGACTAGGCTTCGACTAGGTAGCTGCTCGGAAAAGCTATGAACTGGCATTTCTTACCGTATGATGAATAGAACACGTGTTGAAAGTTCCATACCATGCGATAATATACAAGACATTGACAATAAACCACCCTACGTTTAAGCTTTTCACAAGCACTTAACCGCAAGGTAGTTAACACGTTGTTAACTGCCTTAAACCTCTTTCCCAGCCGTGGCACGCAAACAAAGAAATTGTTTTTAAATAATATTATTTTGAAAGATAATTACAAAAATAAATAGTCATCCTGAAAAATTACAAAAATGAGCTCTTGTCGACAGTGACATATCGCTAGTTCAATTAGCTACAGGAGCCCTGTTGACTACCTGTCACCGGTCCAACTTTTTTTTTAAAAAAGAGAGGAGGATACCCTGTTTTTATAGAAAGCAATAAAGAGTTCTTACAAATGACCAGCCAACCAACACAAAGAAGTGGGAACACCAGTTTACAAGCCAGGCTCAAAGAAACCGACCAAGCAACCCTTAGACTATTATAGATAATCACCACAACCATTTAAACCCAGCCAACTAAAGAGTTCAAACCAAACTACAAACAACCTATATGAGACCAAACCAACTAACTACCAACATCACTACTAAAGATAAAACGCTGGAAATAGCCAGAACAAGGAATTAAGCTGTCTGCAACACACAAAAGCCTTTCAGCCAATCTTCTACCAAGCTAATATATCACCTTGTCCAACTCCCATCGCTCATCTTCTTTGGTCAGAATTCTCCACTTCTGCAAACAAGATACAGATTTCAATAAAGCTTCAATTGGTTGCTTAGGAAAAGCCTTTTCGATCGCCATTTTATTCCTAACTTTCCAAAGCGTCCATGCCAAAACTACAAAACTAAATAAGCAAACGTGGTAATTGTTAGCACCCTAGCATCTAGCCAGTTATGATGAAAATCATCAAGAGATTCCGGGACCTTCTCCCACATTAAAAACTCCTTGACACCAACCCAAGAAAAATTGGCTAAAACACATTTAAAGAAGATATGATCAGTATCTTCCTTCACCCCACACAAAATACAATTTTCCTCCCCCTTCAAATTTCTTAATTTGAGTTGGGTTGCTGTTTGGAGCCTATTCTGGAAGGCAAGCTAAAGAAAGATTTTCACTTTTAAAGGGATTTTACTTTTCCACAACTTTTGATTTCTCTGAAGGATGAACCCCCCCCCCCCAAAAGACCGATGTCTATACAAATATTTCATCGAAAACTTTCTTGAGTTCTCCAAACACCACACCATCTTATCTCTATTATTAGTAAGATCCACCCCATTTATATAAGTTTTCAGATTCATCCATGCTTCCTCCTCCTCCTTACCAAACTATCTACTAAAATTTAAATTCCACTCTCCATTCACTAGACTTTCTACTACCTTCACATTAGGATTCAAACTGATTTGAAACAGTCTCTCATACTTAATTTTCAGAGAACAGTTGTCGAGCCACACATCTTTCCAAAATAAAGTGTTTTTTACCATCCCCACTTGATGAACAGAACCCCCCTTGAAAAGGGGCTTAACTTTTTGGAGAGATTTCCAGAACTGTGATCCCCTAATAGTTATGTAATCTCTATTATCCCCCTTAGGAAAATACTTAGCCTTAAGAATCCTAAACCATAACTCATCTTTGGCCAAGCTCATTCTCTAGAACCACTTGCACAGAAGGCAATCATTCGTTATCCTAGTGTCAATTACCTTTAATCTCCCAAAGTCTTTTGGTCTACAAACAGCCCCCCACTTCACCATATGATATTTAAATTTGTCACTAGCCCCTCTCCAAAAGAACCTGGATCTAATGGAGGCCATTTTCCTATGCACCTCCTCACTTAACCTATAGAAACCCCATTGTATACATGGGAAGGCTACTCAACCAGCTGTTAACCAAGATCAGTCCACCCCCCCCCCCCAAAGAAAGAAGATTATTCTTCTAATTATCCAATCTTCTACCCAACTTACTAATAATTCTCCCTGCAACATTTTTGCTAATTTTCCTTTCCCCAATATCAATCCCTAAATAAGTCATAGGGAGTTGACCTAACTTGCAATTTAGCATGTTAGCTACTGAAATTGCTACCTCCTTTTCTACCCCTAAAACATAAACCTCACTTTTATGGTAATTAATCTTTAGCCCTGACATCCACTCAAAACAGTATAAAAGAAACTTGAGATTCAAAATATATTCCTCTTCACAATCAATCATAAGAACAGTATCATATGCATATTGCAGAAGAGGCACACCCCCAGGAATTAAATGAGAAACTACACCTCTAATCAACCCCTTCTCTTGAGCCTTTTTAATTAAAGCTGCTAAAGCATTAGCTGCCAAATTAAAAAGCAAGGGGGACAGAGGATCCCCTTGTCTCAAACCCCCTATGAGTTGTGAAGTAAGGACCTATCACCCCATTAATATTAATACTAACCTTGCCCCCCTTTAACAGAACTCAAAACCCAATTAATCCAACGCCCTGAGAAGCTTTTACCCTTCATCACTTTCTCCAGAAAACCCCATTGAATTTTATCATAAGCTTTCTCAAAATCCAACTTAAGAATAACCCCTCTCTTTTTGGATATCCTCATCTCATGTAAAATTTCATGTAAAGCCACCACCCCATCTAGGATATTTCTTCCTTTAATAAAGGCAGTTTGACATTCACTGATAATCTTGTTTGCTTTGTTCCCCAACCTAACAGCCAAAAGCTTAGTAATTATTTTAAAACTAACATTGATCAAACAAATAGGCCTGAAATGCTTTGTGGCATTAGCCTCCTTGATCTTAGGAACCAAAGTAATCACCCCATAATTCAATCTTTTCAAGTCAAGCTTATCCCCATGGAAATCCTTAACCAACTTCATAAAAGAATGCTTTAACATCCCCCAAGCTTTATAAAACGAGGAGGGAAATCCATCAGGCCCAGGAGTAGAATCTGCTGGTAATTCCCTAATTACCTTGCAAACTTTCTCTTCAGTAAACTCTTGAATCAAGCTCTCATTGTCAGCATCAGAAATTCTACCTCCTTCCTTCCAGAAATTATCTTCAAGGGTTACATTCTAACCCTCTTCAAAGCCAAACAAATTTTTTTATAAAACTGATAAATGTGGTCTCTCATAGTAGTATCTTCTGTTAGACTGACCCCTTCATTATCTAGATTGTAGATAAAATTCTTCCTCCTCCTACCATTAGCACAACTGTAGAAAAAAACTAGTATTTGAATCTCCTTGAGTTATCCACTTTACATCCCCCTTTGTTGCCAATGTTTTTCCTCAAAATCATATAACTCCTCTAGCTTGCTCTCAGCTCTATATCTATCTATCCACTCTTCAGTACATAAACCCTCATTATCAACCTTTACATCTAATCTCTAAGAAAATGCCTTAAATAAGCCACCCCTCTATTCCATCTGTCCATAGAATAAACCAGATCAGGCATCCTGTTGTTAATCTCCTCCCACTTTTTTGCAACTATCTCTCTAAAATCTCCTTGACAAAACCACTTCTTTTCAAAATAAAACATCCTAGATTTCATCTTGTGATTGTCCCCTAGATCCAGAACTATAGGGCTATGATCAGAGCCCACCCTGGTCATACTGTAAGCAAAGCAAAGAGGGAACCTGACTTCCCAATCAGTTGTGACCAAGATTCTGCCAAATTCCACCATAATGGGACAAGACTATTTGTTAGTCCAAGTAAATTTCACTCCACCCCTCTTGATCTCCATCAATTTATTATTTGCGATAAAATTATTAAACTGATTCATCAGAGAAACATTGATACAATCAGAGCTCTTATCTCCTGCTTTTTTAAAATCTCCCCCAAAAACCACAGGAAGCCCTGAGTTGTTGCATTTGGTCTGAAGTTCCTCCAAGAACTCATGAGTCAACTGATGTTGAGCAGGACCATAAACATTGACTAGTTCCCATCTATAATTATTTCTCTTATGCCTCACTGTCATACTTACAAAAATCTCCCTTGGTCTCTGTTTTCAATTTCCAGCATCTCTGTTCTCACCCCCAGTAAAATTCCCCCAGAATGTCCCTCAGCAAAAACCCAATGCCAGGAATAGTCATCTCCCCCTGACAGAACTCTTAAGTCTCCGTCTGAAAAATCTTTTTTAATGGTCTTTTGCACCCCCACAGCATCAAACTTTTCTTTATAAATCATCTCCTTGAGCTACGTTTTTCTGGATGGTTTACCCAAGCCTCTAATATTCCAGAAAAGAAATATCATGTAATACACTTTTTAAGTGGAAACTTATCTGTTTTTAGCCTACTTTTACCTCTTTTATTCACTCTAAACCCCACAACACCCCTAACAGTATTATCAATCACATTTAGACTAACTTCATCTCCCCTAACACCCTCATCTACTAAATTGTTATCCTCCTGCTCAAACTTTTTATATTCAAAATCAGCTTTAGCAACAGCAGCCGTAGCCAATTCTTGGGCCTACATGACTGTAATCACTTCTTTAGCACATACTGTATGGGACCCCAGAACAACCCCATATGAAGAGGCTACCTCTTCTAAATAATAAACAGGAGCATCATTCAGAATAGTAAAATAATTATTAACAGACTTACCTTGGGTGTCCAGATTGTGAATTGATCTTAAAAGAGAAGCCTTCTGCTGCATTGGGATGCCTTGGTCTTGAATTCTTGAGCTTTTCCTAGTTTCTACCAGATGCTCCTTAAATCTATTCTTTGTTCCTCTTTTCTTATAAGTAATCCATTCATCAGAAAAACCCTCTGCTTCAGTAATAATAGGAGAAACCCCCCTCTAGTTGCTCCACTAGTATGTGCCAGAAAATCCTCTCTTCTCTCTTCAACACTCCCCTTGTCAACAAAGACTTTAGAAAATGTCCCCTCTCTTTCCCTCTCCAACTGATTTTCACTAATATCTTTACCCTGATTTGTGATATCCTCTTGGATATCTGCTGTGGAAACCTGTGGATATCATGGGGATATGCTCACGATCTTAAGATGATGAGACAATTGGCAATAGCTTTGAAGTCTTGTCGAAATTGACGTTTTCGGGAAAGATTCAGACTGTCAGGTCTCTGGCGGTCTGACCAGGCATTTTGGTGGTCAGATCGTTCATGCCTAAATTGTTTTTGCTGAGAAAGTGTTGGCGGTCCGACCGGCCAAATCGGGGGTCTGACCGGCCTTTGAGTGGCGGTCAGACCGACTTTGTGAAATCGGTCAGACCAGCCATAAATGTTTTTGGATTTTTGAGCTAGGCTAAAAATAGAGGGTGTAGGCAAGAGAGGAGGTTCTACTGCACATGGTCCCATAATTTTTGGAGCCTCCAGGCAAAAATTCTATTCGATTGAAAATTCCAAAGAGCTTCAGATTTCCAGGGGTGGAATTTTGGCTAAGTCCCAAAGTGGTGGTCAGACCGGCCTTCAGGCTGGCGGTCTGACTGGTGGTGGTCTGTTCGTTGTCCTTCTTGGCGGCGATGGTTGATCGATAGGTCAAGTTCATGGTTTTCAATGCTTATGTGTTGCATGATGCATGTTTTGACTAACGTGGGTCAAGTTGTAAAGAACTTGTTCCCGAAAACGATTTCTTAGTCTATTGTTGTGCACATTGCTTGGAGGGCAACGACGGTCAACGGCGAGGATGATCGGGACTAAGCTTGGAGAGCTGAGGTTCAGAACGATCGAGGATGCTGGGTGAGGTCAATGGACTCAAGCATGGCACAGACTGAACAAGGATGACCGAACAGGCAGTTTAGTGCGACGGGTTGGATCAAGCGGCGCTGGGGTCGATGCAAGTGCCTTGGTGATTTTAGCTGGAGCCGGACAGGAGAGACTTGCCGACATGATAAGAGCCGTTGATCAACCTACACGTGGCGAAGCAGGCAATTACTTCACCAAGATTGGACTTGGTCTTCGGAGAAAGATCAAGAAGTGGTATTTTGGTAATTTTATCAAATACCGCCTTGGTGACCTTGGGCTAAATCGCGGCGCAAGACGACACAAGGAGAAGCGGTTTAGGTCAAGTAAAGATGAAGACGACACTTTAAAATACGTGCGTGAGTTAAACCCATTTGTTAGTGGGCTTAACGGGTGCCAAATGGGTATAGTCTTCTAGAAGCTAGCCCCCACTATAAATAGGAGAGGGTGCTGTCCAGTGGCCCTCAAGTACTTCATTTGGAGAAACCTTAGTGTGTTTTAGGATTTTAGAGAGAAAGGTGGAGAGGTTAGGTTTCTAGGCTATGGATTGATTGTGTGCTCATGGATTGAGCTCTTGTCCTCCTGGAGGGAGTGGCTGTAAACCTACATCGAACTCAAATCGATGCAAGAGTTCCCAAAGATGAGTCTCTTTTGTTCTTGCCTTCTATTTTGATGATTTGGAGTTTTTGATGATTCATCGCTTTTCTCTTGAATCTTTGTGGTGTTCTAGCTTGCTGTGATGTGTAGAAAACCTTCTAGAATCATCTTGAACATCCTTTACTCACGAGCAAGGTTTAGATCGCGTTTTTCGTTTTGACTTGGTTTTTGAATACCCTTCACTCAAATGGAAAAATGTCAGAACTTTGGCAAAGATCTCGACGATCATTGCTTGGAATAGGTTTCTGATATTTTTGGGAAGATGTGTCTCAAGTTTGGTCGAGTTTGGAATCGTAGATCAAAAGTTAGATCATTTTGTGCTTTGGTAGTCAGTTTGTTTTCCTGTTCATCGTCAAAAGTCTTGATCGACCGCCGCTCGGTGCACGCCTACGACCGCTGACTCATTTAGGGTTTGAGTTTTTGTGTCTTTGCTTTGGGGTTTTAGGTTGGATTCAACATAAGTCTTCTGTTGTATTTGTTCGTTGATCTTCATAGCTCTCATAGCTATTGAAGTGAAAATCGTATTGAATTCAAACCAGGTGAAAAAGGATTCGTGCTCCTATTCACCCCCCTCTAGTCGCCTTTCCATTCCTACAAAACCCCCATGCAATTCTAATTTTTATCAGGATAGGTCAGGCATCGCCATAAAGCAGCAGACAACAAAGAAGGACCCTCTAAAGTATGTACCACTATGGCATCTGAGGGAGTCTTAGATGTAACCTGATCAGGTCCAGTCAGCATCACATCCATCTGATAAAAATTATCAACATCACTCCCCCCATGATATCCACCCATTCCTCATCCTGCTGACTAGTGGAACCTTCTTGGTTAATCTTGTCAGGTAAAGTAAAGGCCAAAGGCATGATAGCCAGAGCTTGATTCTTAGAATCAAACATCATAAGATCAGTACAAGCTTTCTCCTCCCTAGGATCTAACCCTTTATGTTGTTTGCCTTTGTTTTTATCAGAGCCACCCCCACCATTTTGCTCATAAGATTGGTGGGTATCTCCACCAAACTTCTCAGCCATCTTCTCCTATTCAGTCTTATGATTACTCCCATTAGATTCTTCTTCATCATCCTCTTTATCATTCTCTTTTCTATGAGCATGAGTCTTGTTAAAATGATCATACACTGGTGCTCCCTTTTTCCCTGCTACAACCTCTTCTGCTTCAAATTTAATCTCATATCCTATAAAATTAATAAAAACTTCCACATAACAGTTGATATTAGAAGGGTCCCTACTCAGGACTTAACCCTAATAGGGTCAACCCTCACCAAGCTGACTTCATCCACTTCTAACGGTTCCCCGACTGTGCTAACTATTTCTTTCACAATCTCTATAGTCTTTGTTGGAATAGGGATGCCAGAGACCTTGATCCAGGATGCTTTGAGGGCAGAAGATGCATCTGGATCCAAGTTAGACTCTTCTACTTTAGCTTTAATAGAGTGGAGAGCCAATTCTACCCTTCTAGTTTTAGACCAAGTCTTCAGCAATGTTTTAGAAAGAAAAAACCACCCCATATTCAGATTCTGACAATTTCTTTACTTTTCAATTCCAATCAGCTTGAATCAAATGCTTCAATTCAGCTTTAATCTTGATCATAGATGTTGTTCCCTCTTTAACACTCAACACTCCTGTTGCAGCTTGCTGCTCTGAAAACTCCAATCCAGGCACTTGAAGGCTGTAAAAACCCTGCCTAGGGATCCCAAATCCAAATAATTTCAACCCCAACTTTTTCTTATCCTCAGGACAACCAGAAGTCATGTGACCTGACTTTTTTTTTTGCATTTATAACATACAGGAGGATTCGAACATCTGGCTTGATGATGCCCAGTCTGTAAGCATCTAAAACAAGTTCCACGATCCTCGGATCGGAGCACCCTCTTGTTAGACCCAATATCACCCTAATTTTTTTTAGTTCTTCCCCTTTAGCAAAACCTACCGAAGAATCCCAATTCACTTCCTCTCGAATCCTGTCCATTCTAGGATTACCACCTCTACCCCCAAATCCACCCCTAAAATCCCCTCTCAGAGGATCCGCCCTTCGTACACCCCACTCTGCCCTGAAATTCATTACGAGGCATCTCCTGCCACCCCTTACCATGAATCAAATTACCTCTGTACGAACCCCCAAACGTGCGATTCTCAAATCTATCTCTATCCATTTCCTAACCACCAAATTGTGTACCTGTTTTTTTACAATCCCCCTATATTATTATCTTGAATCCGCCTCTTTTGCTCTTGGTCTCGATGTAGTCTTGCTCTCAAATCATCTTCCGCCAGTAAGTCGTCTTCCTCCATCCACTCCTCAGGAACGGATCTTTTCCCCCCAATGTCACGGCCACCACCCCCAAAACACCGGGGAAACCTTCCCCTGCCCCGATCCATTTCCTCACCCCTCACCACTTCAGCAAAGGTGCGATGAAGCAGCGGTGGATCCCGAATTCACTTGACTACCCTGGCTTGCAACCCCAACCGACGGACCTCTCGCTTGCTAGCAGGAAACCCTAGCTCTCCGAGGCACGCACGCTTGGGGATCCAATGCCATGAAGAGGTCGGGATGCGATGTCAGGAGTGGGCAAATAGATCAGCTAGCGATGGACCGGCCCAAAACTGTGCCGACCATGTCGCTCGCTGGCTTGATCCAACAGCTCCACTCCGTCCACCCTTCTCGAACCCTTGCTGGCCGGGCGCTCGCTTGCAACTCGTACCAACACGTCCCCGTCCCTACGTGGACAGAGGATCGAGCATCCAGTCGCAAGTCCGCTTGAAGTTTTCACCACCGACTCCATTGCCGGGTAAGCAGGCTACTTCATCACCGGTCCAACTTCCTATCGCCAGTTCAACTGGTGATGGGAAGTGAACAGTCATCATGTCGCCAGTTGAACTGACGATAGGAACCTGATCCCATCTATAAAATCCCCGAAAAATCGGGATGATTGCAGTAAATTTCTAAAGAATTTTGTGATGACGATTGAGGTAGCAAAGATTCGTAAGTAGGAATGTAAGTGATATTGTGATGCACCAAGGAATGCATCTACGATGGAGAACTTCGAAGAAATGTCGCAACGATAACAACCCATTCTGCTTTGCAAAGATAGGTAACAATGACAGATTGACACTAAAAATGAAGTTAAAGTTTGTAATTACGATACAATTAGTTCCACACTACGTACAACAAGCAAAGTACTAATTGAGGTACAAGTCACAACATACTAGCATTTCTAATCTTAATATCACTACACACACAACATTGGCAATCACATATTAAAACTGTCTGTGCTTTTTCGTGGTCGCGACCTCAACGTCCCCCATGCGGACTGCCTCGAGTTGGGCGGCCGGATGAGGTCCCTGCGGCGATGTCTGGAGTGTCGATGTCTCCTTCGTCCTGAGGATTTCTTGTGGAACATTTCTTGAAGGTGTGGCCGGACTCCCTGCAAACGGAGCACTTCTTCGTACGATGATTGGCTTCTACTTTGTTCATGTCGTTTCTGATGCGTCGTACCTGTCGCCAGCCAACCTTTCCATTCAGCCTATCAATGTTCGCGGCCCAGATAAGTTGCTCCCAGGCCGGATGGCCAGTGAAATGCCCAACCACGGCATAACAATACATCTCTACGCTCCAGGTTTGTATCACCTCCTCCTTGTTGAAATAGTCGGACAAGTACTGGCCGGAATGTTGTACCACCATCGAACATGCGACCATGACATGGGAGCTGGGCCTATGCAGAAGTAGGGGCTTATTGCAAGTGCATACGCAACTAGCGCGACGTAGTGTGCACTCGTGGGTGATCCTCTCGCAGTTCGTCCCGCGGCATCCTTTATCCATGCACATGATCTCGAAGCGAAGCTCCCTTGTGCCCATCTTGAATGCCTGGTGCAACTCTCCCTTCTTGCTCTTCTCCTCCATGTACCTGGTGATCATGGAGGACTAGAGTACTCTCGGAGTTCCTTCGTACTCAGTCACTGACTTTCTCGCGGTCTGAAGACCCACTTGACGCAGACGACTGGCTGCGTCTAGTCGAACAAAAGCTCAGCATCGCTTAATGCCAGGATCTTGAGAAGGCGCTCTTCGCCTCTCATCAACTAGAGGGGGCAGTGCTTTCATGGTGGGAGAACTTTCTTGCCATGCAGCCCGCGGGCCGAGCTGTCACCTGGGAGGAGTTCCGTACTGCCTTCCGATGGAGTCACGTCCCCGCTGGCTTGATGAAGTTGAAGAAGAAAGAGTTTCTTGCACTCAAGAAAGGGCGCAAATCAGTGACAGAGTATTTACATGAGTTCAATCATTTGGGTCGATATGCTCCAAAAGATGTGACCACCGACGCCACCATGCAGGAAAAGTTAATGGATGGCTTGTCCGATGAGCTATAGGACAAGCTGTCTATCATCGACTTCCCCGACTTCTAAACATTAGTCGACAAGGCTATTGTCATTGAGTACAAGGGGAGAGCGCTTGGCGAGTCCCGCAAGCGCAAGTGGAAGGCGCAGAAATCAGCAAGGGGCGGCCTTCCCCGTCCTCACTTCGGGCAAGCCCCGGTGCCCCGTCCTCAGGCTCCACATTTGTACATCGCCCTCTGCAGGCTGTGTTTCAACCTCGTGCACCTGCAGGGCAACAAGGTGACCCTCACAGTCTAGTTGCCGAGGTCACCTGCTTCTATTGCCACAACAAGGGACACTATGCCAACAACTGCACTGTGAAGAATGAAGCGGCCACTCGCCCTAAACAGGGGCAAGTGCAAGGGCAAGAGCGTGGTCATCCCCCAGCTCAGAAGGTGGCCTGGCAATTTCAGAAGATTGCACATGGTCGAGTCAACCATATCTCGACCAAGGATGTGTAGGAGGCACCCGACGTCGTGTTGGGTACGCTTCTCGTCAATTGTCACGCTGCTATAGTTTTATTCGATTCTGGAACTTCGCATTCTTTTATATCGCAATCTTTTCCTGCAAGTGGTGATATTCAAATTGCTCCTTTGCATGCCCCTCTGATTATTCACTCCCCGGGGTCGGAAATGAGAGATGAACTCGAGTGTCGTGACGTATCTACTGAGATTGAAGGAGCGAGATTTTTGGCAAATCTTATTCTCCTCAAATCAACAAGTTTGGATGTGATACTTGGCATGGGTTGGCTGTTCCAACACTTGGGACAAATCGATTGTACCAATAAATTCATATCCCTCACAAGTCCCTCCGGCATGCAAGTTGGAATTGCGCCAAAATTGCAAGAGCCGCATCTCTTTGCACTTGAAGCAAAACCGGCTCCAGAAATTCATGAAATGCCAGTGGTGTGTGACTTCCTCGATGTCTTTCCCAAAGAATTGCCTGGGATGCCGCCAACCCGAGACATTGAATTTGTCATCGAATTTTTGCCCGGTACCACCCTGATTTCAAAGAGGCCATACTGGATGCCTCCAAATGAATAGGAGGAATTGAAGAAGCAACTTAGTGAACTTCAAGAGAAGGCTTTCATTCACCTTAGCTCATCTCCTTTGGGCTGTCCAGCAATCTTTGTGAAGAAGAAGGACAAGACCCTGCGAATGTGTGTTGACTATCGTCCGCTTAATGAAGTAACAGTGAAGAACAAGTACCCACTACCTCGGATTGATGACATTTTTGATCAATTGACCGGAGCTCGGGTATTCTCCAAGATTGATATGAGATTAGGCTATCACCAAGTCAGAATTAGATCTGAAGATATTCCAAAGACGGCTTTCTCTACTCGCTATGGATTGTACGAGTATACCGTCATGTCTTTCGGCTTGACGGATGCCCCTGCCCTTTTCATGAGCCTTATGAATATGGTATTCATGGTGTATTTAGACAAGTTTGTGGTGGTTTTCATAGATGACATCTTCATCTACTCGAAGAATGATGAAGAGTATGACCAACACATGCGGTTAGTGTTGGAGAAGTTGCGTGAGCATCGGCAATACGCGAAATTCAACAAGTGTGAATTTTGGTTGAAAGAAGTGGCATTCTTGGGCCATATTCTTGCAGCAGGAGGCATAGCCGTGGATCCTAGCAAGGTCAGCGATGTGCTCTCTTGGGGGCAGTCCAAATCAGTAATCGACGTGAGGAGTTTTCTTGGTTTAGCAGGCTATTATCATCGCTTTATTAAGAACTTCACTAAAATCGTGAAGCCGATGATGGAGTTGCTTGAGAAGGACAAGAAATATGGGTGGTCCACTGATTACAAGAACAGTTTCCAAGAACTTAAGAAGAGGTTGACCACAACCCCAATCCTTGTTCTTCCCGATGTTTACTGAGGTTTCGATATCTATTGCGATGCTTCTCAGCAAGGACTCGGTTGTATTCTTATGCAGGAAGGCAAGGTGGTGGCCTATGCATCAAGACAATTGAGGCCTCATGAGCTTAATTATCTAAATCATGACTTGGAACTAGCTGCAGTGGTCCATACACTAAAAATTTGGCGACATTACCTCATCGGTAATCGTTGCGAGGTGTATTCGGACCATAAGAGTTTGAAGTATTTGTTCACCCAACCGGATTTGAATCTTAGGAAAAGAAGGTGGTTGGAGTTAATCAAAGATTATGATATAGGTCTCCAGTATCATTCGAGCAAGGCTAATGTCGTTGCTGATGCACTTAGTCAAGGAGCAGCAACCCGCCCTTCATGAAGAATTTCAGCGGCTCAACTTAGGAGTGGTTGGCCATCATTTTCTCACTGCCTTGAAAGTGCGTCCAACCTTGGAAGATCAAATCAAGGCTGTTTAGCAAACAAACGATGGGGTAAACCGAATCAATAAGAATATCAAGAACAGGACAACCAAGTATTTCTCGGAAGATGATCATGGTGTTGTGTGGTTTGGATAGCACCTTGTTGTTCCAAAGGACATGGATTTGCAGAATTTGATTATCCGTGAAGCCTGTTATTCTCCTTTGTCCATTCATTCTAGAGCCACAAAGATGTATCAAGATCTTTGTCAGAGGTTTTGGTGGACCCGAATGAGAAGAGAGATAGCAAAATTTGTAGCTGAGTGCGACGTTTGTCGTCGTGTGAAGGCCGAACATCAACGACCAACGTGTATGTTACAACCTTTGCCGGTACCCGAGTGGAAGTGGGACTCAATCGGTATGAATTTTATTACCGGTCTGCCCCGAACCTCCAAGAGAAATGATGCCATTTGGGTTGTCATTGATCGACAAACTAAAGTGACACACTTCCTTCCTGTCAAGACCAATCTTTGTGTGAGTCAGTTAGAGGAGCTCTATGTCTCAAGAATTGTGAGTTTGTATGGAATACCGAAGACGTTTGTTTCAGATCATGAGCCACTCTTTACCTCTCAGTTTTGGAAGAGTTTGCAAGAGGCTATGGGAACTCGTCTTTCCTTCAGCATCGCATACCATCCTCAAACTGATGGCCAAACAGAGAGAGTCAATTAAATATTAGAGGACATGCTCCGTGCTTGTGTTCTCTCCTATGGGAAGAATTGGGAGAAATGTTTGTCATTTGCCGAGTTCTCTTACAACAACAACTTTCAAGCTAGCCTTGGCATGGCACCATTTGTAGCTTTATACGGGAGAGTATGTAGAACCTTGTTGAATTGGTTTGAGACTGGCGAAAGACCACTCTTTGGCCCGGACACGATCAAAGAGGCTGAAGATCAAGTTTGGTTGACTCAAAACCGATTGCGCACGGCTCAATCTTGGCAAAAGAGCTATGCGGATCGACGGCGTCGCGAGTTGAGCTTGAACCAGATGAATTTGTTTATCTCAAAGTCCCTCCTCTAAAGGGCACTCAACTGTTCGGCGTCAAAGGCAAGTTAGCTCCTTGATATGTCGGACCTTTCCTCATCATTGAGAAGAAAGGAGTTGTGGCCTACAAGTTGGACCTGCCCGCTATAGTTTCAGGGGTACATGATGTATTTCACATGTCACGGTTAAAGAAATGTCTTCGTGTTCCAACAGAGCAAGCTCCACTGGAAGGTCTTGATTGCAAGAAGATCTGACCTACCGTGAGCATCCTATCCGTATCCTTGAAGAGGCTGAATGGAAGACAAGGAATCACACCATCAAATTTCTTAAAGTTCAGTGGTCGAATCATGCCGAGGATGAAGCAACTTGGGAACGAGAAGATCGTCTTCGTGCAGACTTCCCGTCTTTCTTTTCCATGTGAACAGAATCTCAGGGCGAGATTCTTGTAAGATGGGGAGGTTTGTAGCATTCTAAACTTTGGTTTGTATTTCAAATATATAAAAGTATGAGCTTTTTAAAACTTTTGATTTCATCTCTTGAGTGTGCATTTTATTTTGGAGTTTGTGCTGAAATTTTTGTTTTGAAATGTTCAAATCAAAGTGAAATTTATAACTCTTAATGAACCTCCAAAAGAAAACTGATTTAAAATGTTTGTGAAGACCTCTGGGAGATATTTTATTTAAATACTAGATTAATTAGCATGAATTAATATAATTTTTTTCCAAATATTTGGAAGTCAAATTGAGTTCACCAAAATACAAACCAAATCTTTAATGCTGAATTGAAAAAGGAATTAATTCCCGTAAGTGGAGTATAAACAGTACCTACAACTATTTCCCTAAGTCCTAATTGAATCTTAGAACACTCACAAATTTTTTTAGAATTTTTAGAATTTAATTGCTATTTTAAACAGCTTAGTCAAACTACTTGTGTTTCGGTCAAATTAGAAAAACCAAAACCTAACCCGACCGGACCACCCTAGTCAGCTTAATCGGACCGCACCAATTTTCCCAGACCCGAGTCCGACTCGGGCTCAACCCTCTCAGCCACGCCGCTCTTCCTTGGGCCAACAAGCGGGCCCTGCTTGCCAGCATTGTCTTCTCCGTTGCGCCGCTTAGCCAAGCGCGTTGGCTTTGCGCATGCGTGCCACAACACCCTCGCTCGCCACCTCCTGCTTCTTCGACCACCTTCAGAGTGTCACCTGAACCTCATCTAGCCCCTGAGCCTATCCACTCCCACTCTCTCTCTCACTTTCTCGTTCGCTCCAACTAGTTCTTTGTTTCGGCTGAGGAAGAAATCGAGGAGTTTGAGCTTGCCTCGGTACCGCTCTCATGCCCGCACCCCTGCCGCCGAGTTCCCCTCTTCATGTCGCACTCGTTTTTGCTGATGCGAGGCCTTGTCATCCACTGAATCGCCGAGGGCCATATCATCGTTCTCGTCTCCGTCGGCCATGGCCGCGTAGCTTATCGGCGTTCTGGTGAGTCTTTCTTCTCTGCGCTTGGTCCATTAGGATCGCGTTGTTCCATTGAGCTTACCGGTGAATTTAATTTTCTTTTGGAACAACACCGAGGAAGATTGGCCTCGTCTTCTCCGACTTCGGTCAACCATCGTAGCTTTGATTCCGGCCGCCACCAACCTCCATCGCCGTCATTATCGCGGGCGCTGTGTTCCTGGTGTCAAGGCGAGCTCAGAGTGTACCTCCCCGAGTCTTCTCGACGTTCGCAGCATCTTCTCCATGGGAGCAGTCCCTTTGGCTCTGCCTCCGACCACCAGGAGCTCGCCGCCGGCACCCATCGGACCTCGCGCCGCCACTAGCGAGTTCGTGAGGACCGTGCGCACCCGTACGTGTCGATTCCGAGCCTGGAGGACCCCTGCTCCGCCATTTAGCCTTCCTCGCCACCTTGCTCACGCACGGTGAAGCTCCGACGAGCCGCCGACATATTAGGTAATAGAAGGTCATTCGTGCTTAATTGATCTCTTAAGTGTTTGTATGACTTGTGGACCCCACCGGTACTAAATGAGTTTAGAAATCTAATTGGAACCGTTTAAATCCTTTGAGCCTATGGCATGTGGGCCCATATGGCCGTTTAGTGATGGGGTAAAGTAGCTAATTATGTTTTCCCTTAAGGAAAGCGTATTCCTTGTATGTTTAGGTCGGAGTTACATTTTGGTAAACCGAAGGCGTATTCATCGAATACGCCTTCGACGTCGTGATCGGCCGGGGTTTGGTCAAAGTTGACCTGGTCAGCCTCGCTTCGAGTCCCACTAGTCAGTGACCGTGGGCTAGGTGAACGCACGTGTAAAAAGTATTAAATGCTTTTAGAAATTCCAAATTGAATTACTTTTGCACTGAAAATTCAAATAACTTTGGAAATTCATATCTAATTCAATTTAGCTCCAAATTGAATGAAACCAATTTTGTTGGTTTTAATTTTTAGTGTACTATTAAATAGAATAGATTTTAAGTATGTTTCTATCCCAAAAAAGTTTGGAATCGAATTAAGGTCTAAAAAGAATTGTTTTTACACTAGAAAATTATTTAAACTTCAAAAATCATTAGTATTTCATCCTAACTCCAAATTAAGTGAAATTAATTTTTTTAATTTCTATTTTTACTGTAATTTAACTTGGCATGATATTTAAGTTATGTTCTTGTTTCATAAAATTTTGATAATTGATTTATTTGTGCACCTATGTATTTAACTTGTCAAATTCTTAGAAAATCCATATGAATTCCTTTTTGACTAAAATTTTCACCTAATTTTTTTATAAAATCATACTCTACCTTATGTGTAAGTTTTATGCATGTTAGATGAAAATGAATATTTGGTTATTTCGGTGTTATTCGTTCTTTTGCTCGATCGATAGATTGCGACGATTCAGGTACTTACGAGAGTGATCCACAATAGCAAGAAGACTGTCTCCAGCAAGACAAGAAGTCCCTCCTTTGATGCACGTTGATCCTATTATGTTCGCATGCTAATATTTTAATTTTAACTTTATGTATGCATGCTATGTTGATGAGTAATTTCTCAGTTCGCGATAGTTAACCTGAATAGATACTTGAACTATCGGTAAACATCCATCCTTTACCACTGAGCCTAGGTTTATATCCGCGGTGACTTAGAGCTCGATGGATGGGCTCTAGTCACTTTATATTTAGTATGCGAGTTGTTGTCGCTTAGCAATGCTTAGAACAGTAGTTTGGGGATCATCGCTTCGGTGATGGTCATTACAACATCATTTAAATACTTGAGTCAGGGTACACATGAATGTATTGTATTTGGAAAACCTAAAATTGAAAGCAAAAATATTTAGACTTAGGCACATGGTTGATAGATGTGGTTATCGGGTGTGTGGTTGGTGCCCGAGTCAATAAGGACCAAATATCTTGTTACACTAAACCAATTATTATTGTGTAACATCCCAAAATTTTGGTCTATTTTAAAGTTTTAAAAGAAAAATAACCATTTGAATTTTCCTGGTAAAGTTAAAAGCTTAATTGGAATTTTCAGAGTTCAAAAACAATTTAACATGATTAATGTCAACATAAACTATCTTCAAAACTATTTTATTTGGATTTTATGTGCTTGGATATATTCTCTAGATTTTTCTAGAATTTTTTCGAGTGCATTTGCTATTTTTCTATTTGCCATTTGGATTTTGTGTTATTTTCTAAAAAGGAAAACTAATTAAGTCTTAGATTAATAGCTTTGGGCTCAAATCTATTCCTTGGCCCATCCCTACTCCATCCGAAACTTAGCCCGTCAGCTCGTGCTTTTCTCTTGTCTTGTGAGCTACCAATCCCCGAATCGTCAGGCGCCCGGCCTGCAAGACAGTTTTTCTTCGAGCCAATGGAAGCCTCAGACTGTTTTTATTTTTACGTGCAAGCGTTTCGCCATTTCTCTGCCGTGCGTGAAAGCCAGCCCAAACCGAATGCCAGCAAACCAAGCCGCACCAGTTCTTTTCTTTTCCTGCTTTCACCGACCGGTGGCCCCACACGGAAGTGGTCGTCGTCTTCAACCTGGAAAGCTCCCGTGTCATGTCCGTGTGCAGTACGCGTTGTGTGGCCGTGCTCCTCTCGGACATCTTCATCTGGCACTATTTAAGCACCCCAACCGCGTCATGATCTTCGCCCGTTCCTCCTCTCCCAAGGCCCTAATATCTCCTCTTTGATTTCGATCTACTTGCGTCGGATTTCGCTGAAGAACTGAGCGCCGCTGAAGCCGTTTGTCCTCAGATCACATCGCCGTTGAAGCGTCCCAAGCTGCGCCGTCACCTCTGTTGGAATCACAAGCTCGTGTTCTACACCGTGACGTGGTCGTCATCGTCCGAGGATCAACGCTGTGCCGTTTTCATCTCCGTCCGAAAACCGATAACGCCGCCGCCGTCCCAATCTACTTGTCTGGTGAGCCTGCTGCCCATCTTTGCACGTCAAAGCGTGTCCCGAGGTTCCCTCGTTTGATTCTCTACCTCCTTGTTGCTTTCCTGTCATCAGAGTGTCCCGCCGCCGTTGTCTTCATCTTGGCCATCATCGTCGCATCTTGGCCTCGTCGACCTCTAGCCACCCTGAGCATTGCATGGTGTTCCTGGTGTCATCCTCAATCAGGTGCTCCCTTTGGATCCTCTCAGACGCCATCCAATCTCCGGTTTCTACCACACCCGAGAACCTCCAATGCCGCTTGCCATGGTCAGTCTTCTTCACTTCCTCTCTTCCTTCTCTCTTTGCGCCACCTCACCCCTCCACTCATGCGCCATGTCATCCTTTTGCTGATGTGGCATCCCCGTCATCATCCAGTCATCAGCCCATGTGGTAGATCCAAACCCACCCGATCCAAACGATCCATGGATCCAGTTCACCATGCACCAACTCTGTGACCAGTGGGCCCCACTTGTCATAATCGATTTCCTTTTATCTTTTCAGCTGAAAAGATTTGATGATGTCAGCATGACTCAATTAATTGTTTTTCCTTCAGAGAAACAATTCCCTAAATTCTGATTCTATCATTTCATGTGATCTTCCAAAGCCCATATCTTTTGTATCTGAACTCCGATTGACTCCATTCAAATTCCTAAATTCATCTAAATTCTAGATATATTTATCTGAGATTTTTATTTAATTTTTGGAGTTTGTTTCGCCTCTGTTATTTATTTATTTGGTTTATTTGCTTGTTTGCAAGTAGACGTTGATTCTCCGGGAAGCTTTGAGCAAGGAAGAGTATACCCAGATCAAGACCAATCTCAGGATATATTTCAAGGCAAGCCATAGTCCTTTGATCATATTGAACCTATGATTTCAAAAGTATATTGTTTTATACAATTGCATGCTATTTTTATACAAATTATTTTGGGTTTAGTTATTACCTATTGTCATTATGCCTCCTTTGATTATTTGAATGCCATGAATCCTTTGTCACCCTAGCTTGGATAATTTTAGTTGGGCATATTCATATTACCAACATGGGTAGCGTATTAATGCTTAGTTCAGCTTAGATACGATGGGTTTATCATCACATGTGTCATAATGATTAATCTTGATTTAATGATATATGGAATCGTGGTGGTGAGCCACTCTTGTTAAAATTTGTAGGTACCATGACGGGGTGAGTCATGGGTCTTGGTTAAACAAAATGGTTTTCACTTGGGCGAGTGGTTGGTGGATAGTAGGGGTGCGGGTTTAGCACGGATTTGGTTTGTGGTAGTCTCGCCGAGTAATTTGTCAAGGACTTAATCTCGGCGCCATTGAACTGGCCTTAACCGCATAAACCACATGTCCGGTATGGGACGGACTGGCCGACTAATTAGCAATGTCTTAATTTCGTTCACGTGGAAAGTGTGAGTTATGGGAAAACATATTCTCACGGAGGCGCAAGAGGGGTCCTGTTTGGTCGGATAAAGACATTCGATGTTGAATCCTTAGCAGCGAATCGGGTTAAGAAGGAGCTTTGTAAAGGCCTTGTCACGCGTTTCTAGACTGCTTACCTAAGGTAGTGAGCAAGATGGTATCGACGGATGCCAAATAAACTAGAGAAGTTGTGTCATGTGGGGAAAGCTGTACAACCTCTGCAGAGTATAAAACTATTCGAATAGCCGTGTTCGCGGTTATGGACATGCTCGGGGATTTCACATGGGAGATAGAGTTTCTTTAAAATGAGTCGGAGTGTGGATGGGAAGTTCACTTGATGAATATAATGTTTGTTTGGTGAACACGTCATTCACTTGGTGGTTTGTGTCGATTGGTGAATTGGGGTTTCACTTATCTTTGGTTTGGGATGGGAAGTTCACTAGTCGTTTCAAAGAAAATGTTTAATTATTTATTATTGTTTTCAACTACGCATTTCAATCTATTTATTGTATTTATCGCAAATGTTGTTTTCTGCAAAAGAACCATACAGCTAACCTTTGTCAGGCCGTGCATGAATACTATTTGCATACATTTTCCTACGGTTTGCTAAGTACATTCAAAAGTACTCATGGCTTGTGCCCTCTGTTTACTCAGCAGTTGAAGAATATCAAGCTGCCCAAGAGTTCTTTCAGAAGGAGGACTATGAAGGTTTTGCGGATTAGGATGCGTTCTCCACTCGATTGCCTGTGGGCATGTTGATTGGCCATTTGAGGATTTTCGTTCCGCTGCAAGAGTTTTATTTGTTTCTTTAGCCCTGCGTGGCAAGTTAAGTAAATGTTGACCATAAGGTCCAGTTATTATTATTATTTGTTACTTGAGATCTTTTTAGTTAAATCGAATAAATGGATGGTATTTCATCACTGTTTCCTGTGTGAGCTAGCTACTGATCTGGGACTAGTTTAGAATACACAGAGGGTTCCTGAGATGCATTTTCGGGTCCCGACATATTGCGTGCAACCACATGAGGGTATTGGAAACCCCTCTTGACTTAGTACTTTGGGGTGTGTTAATTAATGAGTCGCTGGCGGTAGGTGTAGGAGAACAAAATAATGCTATGTTGTTGTTGGGCATGTGCGGGGTGAGTTCCGAGTAGGTTCCCTCGCCCGAGGAGTATTGGCAGTTGCTAAGGCTGGGCCGATGTCTCCGACACAACGTATGGGTCCCCCTTTGGAGCCCGTGTAGGGTGGTTCACGGAGGATTAACCCCCATACGTGTGACTCTTAATTAACTCATTCCATGGGAAAGCGTCTCGTAGGACTTAGCTCTGCCGGCATACCTTCGGAAGTGTGCTTTATCCGGTGGCAAAAGGAGCGGTCTGACATGTGGGTAAAGTTGTACACCCCTGCAGGGTCTAATCTATTCGAATAGCCATGTCCTTGGTTATGGACACACTTGGGGAGGTCTTTCAAGAGTTAAACTATAACATTTTGATAAAACTTGAGATCGGGTGGTATGAATGGGTAATTCGTGCTATTGTTGTCGGGGCTGTTGGGAAGTCACGTCTAGGATGGTAATTATGTTTATAATTGTTGTCCCACTGTTATTTGAACAACTAAAAACAGATTTGATAAAGTGCCTTTCAATCTATTACACTATTGCACATGAAATGTCGCTTTGTGCTGAAAATGAGCTCTATGGACATCTTCGTTGAATCAAGCTTGCATGTAGCTATGTATAGGTTTGTTAATCGTAAGTCTTGCTAGTACAATTTTGTACTCAACTGCACTGTCTACTTGCTGCTAAGGAGGTTGACCCCCAAGGGGTTAACGAGTGTGAGACTGACTTTGCCTTTGATGACTAGCTCGGCGTTTCCGGTCAATTGCCTTGTGGGTAAGGGCAGTCGGTTGGATTTTGTTACTACCATCTTACGGCTTATGTTTTCCACTGTAGACTTAATCTTTTGTGTTATATTTGGCCGGTTGGCCCTTTTGTATGAAGTCTTAGTTGTATGATATGTGTAAATTATGAGGATTTCGGTAATGTAATAACTTGTGTATAGAGTTGATGCTTATTTTTGTAAGGTGTATGTGTACTGCTGTTCTGGGAAGTACATAATACACCAAGAGTGGGGGAATTTGATTTGTGATACTAAGACCAACGGAAAGGTTAAGCATTACAAATTAAATTGCCTGGCGACTTTCACAGCGAGCAACGTGTTGTTGCTTCTGTCAACAAAGTAGTTGTAGTACTGCGGAGAATTGCCTCCACTATACCAACCAAAGGGAGACACCTTGTGCCGCGCATGACCCAATTGTACACCTCAGCTAGGTTGGTTGTCATGACACCATATCAAGCGCCACCCCTATCATGTAGCAGTGACCACTTCTCCTTAGCATCGTGCTCAATCCAGTCCGAGAAGCATTTCACATGTGCCCCCATCCTCCTCGTCACACTGGGACCATCTGTGGATAGCTGTGGCAATGCTTTGGGGGCTTGGTTAGCGCTTGGGGCGGCTCTTCTCGTTGCCTCCCTACTGTGCGTCTGGGTCCGCTCATCCAGAATCTTCCAGAGTGCTTCAAACTTCCGTTGCTGATTCTGGTTGCACAGCCGCTTGAACAGGTTCATCAAGTCCTTGTTGCGGAACTGCTTGTAGAAGTTTGCACCCAGGTGCCTCATGCACCACCTGCTTTACAGATTCGGCCATGGAAGCGGTATGTTCTCTTCTTGTTGTAGCTAAGTTATTGCACTGAACAGGCAGGCATGCCGATCATATATGACGCGTACATTAGGACGGCCCTTTACAACAGAAATCCTCACATTCTTCAGGAACCACAACCATCTGTCGGTATTCTCGCTTTCAACGAAAACGAATGCCACATGAAGAACTTGATTGTTCCTGTCCGTCGCTATTGTAGTCAGTATATGACCCTTTTACTTCCCAGTCAAGAATGTGCCATCTACGTACAAGATTGGACAGCAGTGCTGGAATACATTGATGCATGGACCAAAGGCGAAGAATGCTCATTGCAATACCCTCTTATTGGCCCACTTCGGATGCGTGGCATCTTGAATATCGATATGAGTGCCGAATTCTTGTCTTGTATGACTCAGAGTAGCCCGGGGAGGTTGTGGTAGGAATCCTCGAACGTACCGAACCTTTCTTCCAATGCCTTCTGTTTTGTCCTCCAAGCCAGCTGATTGTGTACTAGAACTGTGCCTCAACCACCCAAATGATGGATCGCGACTCAAAATCTAGATTATCCACGATCTCACCGTACATGAGATTGACGATGAAGCCTGATGACAAGTTCCGGTGGGACTGCACTGACTCAACGAAGACACATGTGTGAGGGACCACTATAGAGCACTTTCAGTAGGTGTCCCACTTAGGCTGAAAGGCGTGCACTCACTAAGGGTATCCCTCTATGCCACACTTTACGTCGTAGAATCTTGTGTTAGACTTGACGACTGTGAATGTGCGCCGCACCGACAAGGCCAAGAATTTGACTACCTCCTACACGGTCTCCTTGCATTTGTATACACTTCCTTGCTTGACCTCGCTTTGGTCGTACTCCCACCGCACACAGGCATCTTCGTTGACGATGAGGTTGTCGAACTGGTACGTGTTTCACTCGAATAGAACTGCCTGTTGGTCCACATCATCCTCGTCGTCAGATCCTTCATCTTCTGACAATGCCATGTAGTCCCGATCTTTAAGATCCATCATTTGCACTACGGCTTCCACCTCCTCACCCTCGTTAGCAAGCCTGGTAGCTTGCTTGACTGAAGGAGCTACTTCCGCAGGATCTTCATCGACAGCATCAGCAACTCCGAGAGCATCGGCCATTGTGTGCGCCGCTCTGTGGCTGGAGTCCCCGACTTCTTCTTCGGCGTCAGCACCCTCTTCTTGTTCAGCCACGGATGCAGGAGTGAGCTTGGCATATGCCTGGGCCAGAAGGATCAAATCCCACCCTTCCTCCCTCGCCATGTGTACATATGACTGACATGACTTTGTTCCATTGAGCTCCATTAACTCCCAATATGTGGGCTATGCTACTTGGGGGGCAAGACAGCTCAATCTCAGATCATACATATCATGATCCACTTGGAATGAGTGAAACAACCACCGCATCACAGCGCCCCATGTACACCCCTCTACTCTTGGCAGCCGCACTATTGACGATGGGAAATAACGCAAATCAATCCCATCGGGACCCTCCAGAATAGTCTCCAGACCGTAGTAAATTTTGAAATTGATGATGTCCGACATATTTGACGCACTGCACCATAAAGAACATTCCTACGATTAACAACACATCTAAAACTAGACTATCTACCGAAAAGTATTATGTACAACATAATGCACTAGGTAACCGTACATCTAAAACTATGTAATCCATTCGGTTAAAAAAATTACCTGACAAATTTCTGAACTGGGCGGGCAGCGCTTTGTTAGCTTCTCTCCTCCCCTCTACTCCTCTCCTTTCCTTCATTCTCTTTTTTTCTGAATAAAAGTGAGTCATGTGTCGAATTTTAGGGCTTCAACGGACTTTTATAGGGTGTTAAGGCTGTTGTGACTAGTTGAACTGACGATAAGACGACTGTTTACTTCCTGTCACCAGTTGAACTGGCGATAAGAAGCTGGACCGGCGACAGGGAGGAACAGGGTGTCTGTCGCTAGTTCAACTGGCGACAAGCGTCTATTTTTGTAATTTTTTGTGGTGACTATTTATTTTTGTAATTGTCTTTTAAAATAATATTATTAAAAAAAACCACAAACAAAGCCTCCGTGGGTAGCAGCGGCGGCAGCAACAGTAGTACAGCACAGCACGGCGTAGCGCGGTGTAGATGCAGACGTAGAAACACCGGGGAAACGACGATCTTATGATCGTATCGCGCGGCCCACGCGACTACACGACGGCGCACCGGCCGGCCACCGCGGGCATAATGAGGAGCAGAGCATATTCGCGGGCTCGCATCTCGACGCACACCTAATCTCGCATGATGATGGTTTATGATGATCAAAGACCGCTTTTACGTCGAATCATGAACGGAACCTTTCCGAATTCTTTGCCTAATCAGTGCCGCTCGCTTGGATCTCGGGTGCCCTGTCTCTGCACTAAATCTGCACAGACGCTCCTCCAAAGGGTTAGTCAGTCAGTGTTGTGGTCGTTGGTCAGATATAGGTCAAGGATCAAAGGTAGAACATATGTTCTTATCTAACTGTTGACATGGTTTTTCCTTGTTGAGATAATGAGACTCTGAGATCTGATTAGTCAGAGAGACAAGGGATCGCCCTCCATGTTCAGTCGGGACTCTTCTCGACGAACAAAGAGGCTCTGATCTTTAGACAACTGGTTAGAGACTAATTTTGTTTATTTCTTATTTATTTGATAATAGATATATGCAATCTATTTTATAGGGACGACCCGACTTACCCCTTAAGAAATAATCTATATAGGCTCTGATCTTTAGACAACTGGTTAGGGACTAATTTTATTTATTTTTTGCTTATTTGATAATAGATATATGCAATATCTTTTATAGGAATGACCCGACTTAATCCCTAAGAAATAATCTATAAGAAAACTTATATCTAACCATCCAATCTAATAATAATTTGTCAAACTGATAGATAATACCACACACATAATAGATAGATTCCTAAATAACAAACCTTCGTAATATTCGTGTGGCTACAGTAACATGCTGCTACAGTACTCGCTGGATATTTGCCCTCAGACAGTCAGAAGCTCGCTGCACAGGTAGACTATAGTTCACGGAAACTGTGGTCAATTCAACCCAATCAAGGGAGACAGAAAAGCGTGCAGATGAGGTTTATGCCAAACTTCGTGCTCTGAGAGAGGTATGTATGTCACTCGCAAGCATGAATAACATTCTGCATTGGATGTTCAATGTTCAGAGCTGTCTGGGAATTCAAAGAACACAACCAAGTAGCAACCAGACAAGCATACTCCATAGCCTAGAGCAAGTTCTCATAGATGTCCATTTGAATTTTGAGTTATTATCTGGAATTATAAGATACCATTTGAATCCTCCATATCCTGCTACTTTGGTTGGAAGTTGGAAGCATTTCTAAAGCAGCGAAGGATATTTTTTCCCACGGAAGAAAAACAAACAATAGTACAAACAACACTGCAAGGTACGTAATATAAATCATTCCACAGAAGAAAACTCTTTGGACATGGAGGATTGTGCAACAACTTTTCTATTTTGAAATATGCTTTTCAGTTTGACAAAGTTACCCATTTAACAACAGGTGCATCTTGGAAGAAATCAACACATCTTTGAGCATTATTAACCCACGTGTTTGTCATAATTTTAGCTGACTGATATATAGTCACTCCCTTCTTTTTATCACGCCAAAAGGAAAATGTCAACACCAGAAGCAGCTGTAATAAAACTGGATATCTTTTTGGTTAAAAACCTTACATTGACATTCTCAAGTCTCAAGAAGAAAAAATGTCCCTGACCATTTGTTTTCTTTCCCCCGTTTAGTTTCTTTTTTTCCATACACAATGGGAAACAATTCAGATCACATGAGCTTCGAGTGACAATAGATTGGTTTGCCTTGAGACTAGCATTGAGAATGATTTGCCATTCGAATGGGAAGAATGGATGACTCAACCTGAGTGAACGGATCCCTTTATCCAAATATCTGCAAAAATCAGACGTATGATCACATGCAGCAATGACAGATCACTTGAAGTCATGAGTGTCTCAACACACACGAGAACAAAGCGCACATGCAGGAAAGCATGTCAGGTAGCTGTCAGCAGATTCATGAAATCCTCTTCACATCCTGGACATCCTGGGTCCTGAGGTAAAATGTAAAGGTTAGCAAAAATCACTATCATTCTTACCAGATAGTATGTAGTACATGTTAGAAGGGAGTTAGTTATTCGACTCTTGCAGAAATGAGCAGTCTGTAGCTCAACTATCAGTGCATCCAAATAAACAGGAAATTACAACATATGCACTTGACGATAATTGGAAACAGGTGAACCAAGATATTACATCCTCTTACACAAACATGTGGGGCCATGCGAGGAAATGTAGAACCAGTACCTCTGGAAAGAGCTGGGGCCTTCAGATTGGTCTTCGTCCTCCTCTTCCTCTCCTTCATCTTCATCACTATCAATTTCCAAAAGACTTAATCTGCACTGGCTCAACACTCTTCTCATCAGGAAAACATTCAGGTAGTACCGCACCAAGTCTATTCTGGTCTTTGAGGCAAAATGTTTTGACGCTAACGCCCAAAAAGTCTTATGGTCCAGCACAGGAACCAACCGCTCAAGTGCATTAAACTTTAGTTGCTCCTCACGACACCACATCTTAGAAACCTCCTCGCCCATCGAATCGAATCGCCATTCTGTGAAAGCTTGGCCAAGTTCAGACCTTAGCTGATCCCTAGCTGCATTTATGTGATGCTGTCTACAAAAGAAGGATCCTGGATATGGGCAACTACATGATTCTGCCCTTCCCTGACCAGCTACTACATTGTCAGTTTGTAAAACTTCACCTTCAGGTGGCCAAATTCTGGTTCCTAGCATCTTTGAGATGTTTGGATCATTCTTGTAATGAGAAAGCTCTTCATCTGAAGGTGGTCCAGTCCAATCAGGTACCTCTGCCTGAAAGTGCTCGCCTACTCCAATCTTTTTCCTTTGTGTGAGGAGCACTGATGTCATGAGTTTCATTCTCTTAGCTAACCTCTCGGATTTCCTTGTTGGCATATTCATTGACCCCTTCTTTTTTGGTCTTTCTGTGTGGTTATTGTGAGCTCTGTACTTCCTTTTCTGAAAGACAAAAAAATGCAGCAATGTCTAAAAGAGTAAGAAAAACGCAACTGCTTTAGACACCACAGTGCAAAATGGAAGCCGGCATAAAAGAAAAATGAACACAAGCTAGTAAGAAAACTGGCAATAAAGGGAAGTAATCAAACTTCGACGACTTCTCAGAAAGGGGAAAATTCCACAAACTAAGAATGAAGAAAATTTGAGAATTCAGAGGTACAAATTTGCCAAGCAGCTGGAAGCAGCTAGCTCTCTGGATTTTGTTAAAACATGAAAACCTTAACACAATTTCCACAGGGTCATCATCCTTTTCCCAGTTGAAATAGATAGTGTAATCATGACTCGGGTGTATCCACATTCTCTGGAGTCTGGACAAATTCCAGTGAACTGTTTCGAAATACAGAATGCCCCTGGGGTAATGCTACATGCCTACTGTTTGAGCATTTCTGATTTGATATAAGAGCAAATCCTTGAAAAGTTGAATAGCTGTCCATGCCTCCAATTTATGAAATTGTCATTGACTTTACCTTCCGAAAATCCTTTGTACTCAGGCATACAAAGCACAAGAGAACAAAGGTTCTCTTTCTCTAAAATAACCAACATACCTCAACATAGGTACTGTGCATTAGGCTTCATTTGGTATTGTGGTGGATTTTCGTAAGCAATTTGTTTTCCTATTTTCGGATAGGATAACTACTTGAAAGCATCTTTTTGTAGAACAGCAAAATCTTACTCAAATTGGTAAAAATTCCCATACTAACTAGATTCTATAGCGCAGTACATCAACCACAATCTGGCCCATAGTCTATGTCGTATGCTGTTATGTTCACACTATGTATTCGATTGCTCCTAGCAAAGTGTGATATACTTCTTGCTCCTAGCAACGTGTGATATACTTCTTGAAATATTCCATTGAAATAAAACAATGGAACGGCTAAATAAGCATGCCTATCTTGCTAGGGTAAACATCAACATAATCAACCGAAATTCAAAATCAAGAAAAAGGCTTATCAGTTCCATGACTATCTAGAAATACTAGCCATAAAAAAATAACAAAAACATTCACGGTCCTCAGAAAAATCTTCCCAGCTAATACATACTCAACTTCAATATAATTTCTCCACTTATTATTACTTTACCAGAGATAGAGGCATGTAATACGGGTGGTAGGGTCAACTGACCCCACAACCATTTTGCAAATAGCCCTATTATATATGGGGAATGGCGTAAAAATCCAAATCGACTACAAAGATTTTAAAGGAAATGGCCACACTAGACATATATATTCAATAATTAACCCCCATGTGAAAATATTTTGGATCTGACAATGCCTATTACCCATTGGCGAATCCAGAATAAAAATAGAGAGGGAGCTCTATTGTTGAGTGGGTGGGTTGTGACGGTTTCTTAAAAAGAAAACAATAGAAACAAAAAACGGCATCCTTTTCCACATTATATTCCAACCAATCAAACTTCTTATACCATGATTCTTGAAAAGGTCTTGAAATTGAACCTTGCCCTTTTTTTGGAAAATCAAGACCAATTGATTGAATTGAACCCTTCAACAAATATGCTCTCCTAACTTGATCTCTAATCTCATTGGAATAATCTTCAATTGGTTTGCGACATGCTGGATCGGCAATAATTTCATCTAGATTAAATTCATGCCGAACCTTTTTTGCTTCAGTTTTGATCTCTATAGTTGGAGGGTTAATGCTAGTTGCATTATTTGAGAAATAATTGTGCAAAGTTTGCTTATTCATTTTTGTAAATCTAAGAAAAATTAAACAACCACCACCAATTAAACAAATTGGCTAATTAGCTAATGGCTATTGTATATCATAGTTTGCATTGCATTCATTTCATACACTTACATGATGAACTAGCACAAGTCCACAACAAACCATGAAACCATAACTCAATCAGAAATTTAAAATGGACATCCAAAGCCCTCCTAGTAATTTCATCGAACACTTGATCTACACGACTACACATGTTGAGACACTAAACTGAACATGCTAAAATGCCAGGTTTACTAAAACTTTCATCGAACACTAAACTTACATTTGCGTCAATTCATCAATCTTCAAGTCAAGTCTACCTACATTTGCATCAATTCATCAATCTTCAAGTCAAGTCTACCATGTTCACTAATCAAGTTTTGTATGACAACTAATTACAAGCAAGTAGTGGTTGCAAGTTGCTACAGACAATAAAATTGGGAGCCAAGAAACAACCTCACTGGTGTCTGCCTGCCTTTTCGACGACACACGAGCCAACCGTGAGACAAAGACCACAGTCACAACCGCTTTCGGCACGGCCACCGCCGACAGCTATAGGCGGCGCAACCCTTGCGCTAGTCGTCTCCCGAGCCACACAGGGTGGCCCGGCCATGCGCTTCTTCGACGGTTCGGTCCCAACTAGCCGCCGCTTTGTTGCCCGCCGGCCACCACGGCCCACCGCCACCAACCGAGAGCGAGGCCTCCTCCTAATCGTCGCCGCGCGTCCTCCTAGTCGCCGCCATCGCAGATCACGCCCACCTCCGTCGGACCGCAGATAGGCACACCCACTGCCCTGCTGATCGCTCGTCATGTGCCATGAGCTGCCAAGCCACGGGCACTCCATCGGCCGAGGCATCGACTGACGCGATCCTCGCCTCGCGTCGGTAAACGAGTCACCGACCGCCTCCCCTAGGCCCTAGCCCTAATAGACGCCGGCCGCCTCCCCCTAGCCCTTTATCATTTTCTCTGTTCTCCCAGTCTCTCTCGAGTCTGGCTCCTGCCTATCGGTGGTCGGTGGATCCAATTGCATCTGGGATCTGGCTATGAGGGTGTGAGGCTGTCTCCCTTAGGCCTAAGACCTTATCTCTAATTGGGCCGGCAGCCAGATAGGCCTTAAGCTCCATGAATCCAAGAACAACCCACACCGTCTTCAACTCATCATTCTTGGTTTCTTCAACCTCCGGCAGTCTAGCTCCTCCAACAACTCAACGCCGCACTGTCACAGAGCACCCAATGTCGCCGGTGCAGCGATGCTCAGTGGGTACTAGGGGTCCGGTTGGGGGGGGGGTGCTCGAGCACCCATTAGCACCGACAGTGGACTCGCCGTTGCTATTACCTATCACTTTTCGGTAACATTATACCTTGTAGGCTGTTCCTCTGCTATAGCATGTAGGATGGACAATTGGACATCAGTCTAAAGTGCAGGACATGAGGGCAACCGTCATGTCTTCTCCCAAACATAAGCCTATCGTGTTGTCTTCTCCCAAACATAAGCCTATCGTGCTGCTAGCACTGGTCCTCTCTATCTCAATGGCTCCCTCTGTAGACCACATATCTCTTTCAGATTCAGGCCAAAGCTCAGACTAACAAAATGGTTCTACCAACATTATCCCTTGACAGGTTTTCACCGATTTTACATGGACAGGGGCATAAGCGTTGGATATGACACAAGTCTAGGTTTCCAATACGACAATCCAGGACGCTTGATAGTTTAAATATCAGGTAAAATATAGAATATTAAGCAAATACTACGCCAAATTAGTCCAAATTCTAGATATCTAAATTTCATTTTGCATAAAAAAATAGAATTTATTTAGATGAATAACTAGCCGAATTGCTTGCGCAATTGCATGGTTAGTTACCAAAATACATAAATTTATGTGTAAATAGAGTTGTATTTACTATACAACTATAATGCTTATGATTGGAAATATAGTTGTATTTCATATACAATTGTAACAGTTCTCATATATAAATCCGACCAATATGCACCATTATAATCCGGGGGAATTGTTGTGGGCTTTGGTTGGATACGGGCCCGAGGGCCGAGGGTAGGGCACTCACCCTCATCTAACCGCCGGCAGGGCTCTTTCCTAGCAAGATAGAGAGGCTCTGGGACCTGATTAGCCAGGGAGATGAGGGATTGCCCTTTAAGCTTGGCCGGGATTGTTCCCGGCGAACAAGGAGGCTTTAATCTTTAACCAATCGGTTAGTGACTAATTTTATTTATTTCTTGGCTTCCTTGATAATGGATACATGCTATCCCTTTTATAGGGACGATCCGACTTGACCCCTAAGAAATAATCTATACGAAATCTTATCTCTAACAATCCAATCTAATAATAACTTACCTAACTAATAGATAATACCAAACACCTAATAGATATATTCCTAAATAATAAATCCTTCCTAATACTTGCGAGTACCACTGTTCATGCATGCTACAGTCATATGTTGCTACAATATCATGATATTGTTCGCACGGATGCTACAGTTCTCCGCTGGGATCTTAGTCCATAACATTACACCCCTTACGGCGAGACAGCGCAGCCATTGCAATGGCACGCGACGCCTCTTCCTGCTCCTTCAGCTTGTCCACCAACTTCATAGCCTTTTCTAAGATGGCCATCATGTTGTCGAGTAAGACCTTCTGCTCTTCGCTGCTATCATTCAACTTCTCCAATAGAGATGGTGAGGAACCGAAAGCCATGGTAAGTGGCTCTGATACCAAATGTTGTGAGCCTTGGTTGGATACGAGTTCGAGGACCGAGGGTAGTGTACTCGCCCTCATCTAACCGCCAGGAGGGCTCTTCCCTAGCGAGGTAGAGAGGCTCTGAGGCCTAATTAGTCCGGGAGGCGAGGGATCGCCCTCCAAGCTCGGCCAGGACTCTTCGTGACGAACAAAGAAACTCTAATCTTTAGCTAACCGGTTAGGGACTAACTTTGTTTATTTCTTTGCTTCCCTGATAATGGATACATGCTATCCCTTTTATATGGACGACCCGACTTAACCCCGAAGAAATAATCTATAAGAAAACTTATCTCTGACAATCCAATCTAATAATAACTTGCCTAACTAATAGATAATACCAAACACCAAATAGATAGATTCCTAAATAATGAACCATTCCTAATACTTGCGAGTATTACTGTTCACATGTTGCTACAGTAACGCGATGTTGCTTGCGTGCCTGCTACAATTCCTCGCTAGGATCTTAGCCCATAACAGAATTGATAATATACCCTCCCTTTAGATTGCAATCTATCATATACCCCCCTTCCCAAGGTAATTGATAATATACCACTCTTTAGATGAGATCCCTGATTAGATACTGCATTTGCATTATTATTTTTTAATCAATTTCCTTGCTTTTCTCCCGTTTGGCCCAGGCGAATGGACAAAATTGCCCTCGCCCTGGTTCAGCTCTGGTCTCTCTCGTCTCCAGTGATTCCGTGAGTGCGAGCAGCATCCTGTGACCATTGGCAGCGGCGGCTAGAGAAGGACGGACGTAATAGTTAAGAAATTGTGGCAGCCATGAACACACCGAACATACCGTCCATGAACATACCAACAGAGAATGCAAATCCCACGAGATGAACCGATCACCATATCAATTGCCATTTCCATGCAGCCCTCGTCCCCCATAGCCATCATCTAAAGCAAGAACCAGTGCTCCCACCCTCCATGTTAGCATAGCGTGCCATCTCAAATAGCTCCTCCTTTCCCTATTCCAGCAACACGGCATGACCCGCCAAGGCCATGGGGCAGATACCAGCAATCATAAGCAAGAAAGCTCAGAAACCAGCAACAAGTTGCCGCACCTCCGATGCCTCCCGATCAACCCAAGAAAACGAAAACGAAAACGAAAAGAAAACACATATCTGAATGGGGCACGTCAAGAAGAGAGCACGAGCAGCAGTACCTCGAGCGGCAGCGGCGGCGATGGGGGGAGGGGACGACTACTGAAAGGTTGGGGGAAAGGAGAGGCGAGGAGGAAGCGACGCTGAAAAGGATAGGGGAAGCTAGCCGCCGCCGCAGATGGTCGCAGGATGTTGCTCACGCTCGCCGAATAGAGAGAGAGAGAGAGAGGAACGTCCGTTCGCCTGGGCCAAATGGGAGAAAAGCAAGGAAATTGATTAAAAATGCAAATGTGGTACTCCCTTTGTTCTTTTTTACTTGACGTTTTTGACTTTTTGCCGTTTTCGAGATGCGGCTTTGACCGTTACTTTTTATAACTTTACATTAAGATGTAGTAATAAAATTATAATAGTATGATAGTATTTTTAACGACAAATCTAATGATATAATTTTTATGTAGTCAATCTAGATAGTTTTAAATCTATTAGTGGCCAAACTTTAAAAAAATTGACGGCACGGATTCAAGGAAGTCAAGTAAAAAAGAACAGAGGGAGTATATAATCAAGGATCCCATGTAAAGAGAGGTATACTATCATTACCTTGGGAAGATGGATATATGATAGTTTGCAATCTAAAGGGAGGGTATATTATCAATTCCCCCCTTATAATATGGTCCCACTGAAATAAGCAAGTGTATATATTTATCCTTTTTTTTCTCTTATTAATGTGGGAATTTCTAGCCTCTTATAGTGAACGTGGAAGCTCATTTTAACCTTGTTTTAATAAGATAATAGATCTCACATTAATAATGTTAAAATCAGGGTCCTAATCAAGTCATACATGGTGGTTCAGGATGCATGCCATCTACAAAGCTTATGGATGGTCATGCATGTCTATGTAACACCTATTTCACCATGTTTTTCCCAGTCCGTTGAATCTTACAACTAAGGCCTATCTTCAACTAAGTAAAATCCTATTATTACACCCTCGGTAGGAATCTTATTATACAGCCTCACATGCCATTGGCATCCTCATTAAGAACTCTTCAAAGTTAGATTCATCAATTTGGCTTTCATCCTAGCATAGCCATCGATAGGTTTAATGATTAATAATTCAATACATGCAATTTGGACTAAGAAACTTTAAATTGCCTGTCTTGAGCAAATAGACATCGATTTGGAGTTGAATATTTTCGGTTGTTAGACTTTTCAGCTAAAAAACAGATGGGCCTATTGGCCATCTTGCCAAAATACTATCTGATGTAAGAATCATGGATGCAGGAACCATCATGAATGCAGGCAATAATTTTCCAATTGGTGTGTTAAGACTTAGATGCCACTACCATGTTGAAATATATCATAACAGGCGGTTCCTATAAAGCTTCCCTGACTTAGAAGACCCCTGCTGAGATACTGACATGTTCAAGTCAGGGTTGGCCTTCCCCTATCGGAATCTTCTATTGTTTGCAAAAAGTACAATAGCACATGTTTGTTGTGCAGTGACTGATTCTCTTCGCTTGAAGAGCCAGTGACAGATTCTCTGAAACAGGTGACACCCGTCAATTGCCATCGCGCGTCCTGCGAGTCCATTTACAAATCCACTCCCAAAAAACCAAACCTAGTGGTACGGCATGGAACAACAGATGGTGACAAAATCCTAGATGCAGACCATGTCCCATCCATACGAAGCAGCCGCAAAACGCAACCAGAACATAGCAAGCAACAGACTGCCGACACCCACAGCTACTAACTCAACGAATTAGCAACAGATCGAAATTCACAGCACGAGGGTTTTGCGACTTCGTCCAGAACCAACTCACCTTGGAGAAGCTGGGGAGCTCCGCTGCGTCCGCCACGTCCTCAATCCTGAGGTAGCGCGCGCGCCGCAAGGCCAGCACCTGACGCTTCCTCGCCTTGACCTCCGCCGCCGCCGGCCGCGCCGCCACAGGATCCGCGGCGACCTCCCGCGCCCACCGCACCACCCCCTCCAGATCCCCAACCCCCCCGCCGCCACCACCACGTCCCGCGCCGCGCAGCAGGATCTCCCCGACGAGCGCCTCGAACAGCCGCTGCGGCTCGCCGGCGCCATGCGCCTGCGTCAGCGGCGAGGCGACAACGGCTGAGGACGACGACGACGACGAAGAGGAGGCGCCGGCGGCCGCGTGCCGTGGCTGGTCACTGCAGTGGCCGCTTAGGGCGAAGGGGTCGTCGAGGAGCTGTTGCTGGTACATCCCAACCATCGGAGCAAGGTCGCCGCCGCCGGTTGCAGTGGCGGCCACGCGGCCGGCTGTGGTGGGCTCGCCGCTCGCTCGCTGCTTGCTGCTCCCGCCAGCGCCTGCAAATTTATTTAGCTGTAACTATTGTAAATTTTGGAATGGAATTATGGAATGTTCTGGCCTCTGGGTTAGGGAGTGGAGCGGTGTTGTGATTCATGGAGGTAAGCCTCAGTGGGCCCCATGGCCAGCGAGAGTTCTTTTTTTTTACTCGAGTTCTATGTGTGCTTGTTACTGTACCTATTTGTGATGCGAAGAAGAAGATGATTGGATGCAGCTTTTCCTTGATTGCCCCCCCCCCCCTCTTTTTTCCCCTTTTATGAGCACAGCTTGCTTTAGATTTTGCGAAGCTAATAGCATCATGTGACTTCACTGTAACAGAAAAGCAAAAAAGAAAACAATGTACTACTCCACCATACGGCAAGTCTGCAAGCCGCAGAGATTAATTACTCCTATTCGCAATTGCAAGAGGAGTGGAGTACTAGATTGGTGCATTTAGTTGAGTAGAAGCAACGGCCAATGCATGATCGGCAGCTCGTATCAATACTCAATTGGTACTCGTTTAGCAACCATGTCAGATTGCGAATGTTCATAAGTTCCGGTACTGTGAATGCTTAAAGTTAAACACAAACTAATCAATCTTTTTCAAGCTCTTTGTTATGGTTTATTTTTCTTCCTCAACAACTGATCATAATAAAGCCTTGCTTATTTTGCTTATTTACAAGGGTTACTTTCAGGTTACTCCTTTGTGCCGCTTACGCAGAGCGCAACATGTTTTTGTGTCAATAACGGGAGGCATGTCAGCCTCGAGTTTGCCAAACCATACCGAGACATGATTTTCTTCCGGGTAGCTACCCACCTGGCATCCACTGTTCGATTTTACATTAACATTCGTATTCTTTCTTCTCCATATCAATTTTAAAGACTTTTAACTCAAAATTTCAAGACTTCCAGCTCAAAATTTCTCACTTTCACCTCATAAAATTCAACTTTCAACTCATTTTTTTAAAACTGTCAATACCGTAGTTGAAAACTATCAACTTGAGAAAATCGGTGACTTTCAACTCAAATTAGAATACTTCTAACTCAAAATTTCCCACTTTTATCTAAAAAAATTCAACTTTCAACTCAGCTTTCAACGGGAAAATATCAAATTTCAACTTTAAAAATCCGGGTGGGTAGCTACCCTGGGCAGACACATATTTCCCTAACCACAAATATTGTATAGGGAACACAAGATAAGAGCGTGTTTTCCCCTACTTTAAACAACTCTTTAGTACTACCAGATGTAGTGTATCGAATTATTCTCGTATGCTCACTTGTACTGAAACTGGGGATTCTAGACCTGTAAAACTCGCGCAAGGCATATTTTCAAGGCAGAATTTTGAAACAAAATCCAAAGGTCAATCCACAAAGCCACAAACCAAACAATTTAGACAGTATTCATAAGACATGATTGACACCGGGGATATAATTGAGAATACGGACAAAACACTTCCTAAATCCCTCGTATCAAGTTGGGAGTTGCTTCTATGCGTCACTAGTTAAAAGTTTAATGCCTCATGGCTTCTCCAAACAAATCACATATCTAATCTGATCATTGAGGCGCAGGAGTATGAAAGCTTCCTACGACTGTGAGATCGAATACTGAAACCTCAGTGATTTAAGCCCACCTTAGCTAGTTGCATCAAGCAGCATCGAAGCAAGGTGGGCGAGGCTGTGGGCAAGAAGAAGACATGAGGTGAGACACACATGGATACAGGATTGATACTACAAGGATTCAGATAATTGTACTTTCGGACAAGTGCCAGTAGTGTTTCCTAACCTCCCATACACAACCAGCATTGGTAGCCAGTAGTGTTTCCTAACCTCCCATACACAACCAGCATTGGCATAGTGCAAAGTACGGAGAAGATTGGCCTAGACGGGGACCTGGAAAACGATGAAAGGATAGGGAATGTCCAGTTCTTGCTGCCTATCCATTCCAATGCAGTGATGCACGCGTTCAAGCGTCCAACAACTCCATGGCCTAATCTATTAATGGGGGAAACCGGAAAACCGAAACTAGACCTCGCAAACCGTCAGGAACAAGACGGCAACAGCGGCGGAGACAGCAACAGCACCTAGAACGAGCATGGCCGGAGTCCCAGAATCTGACGCGACAATTTAATTCTTTTATGTTTATCGATCTCTGATGTTACTGCATGCGATGGGTTGTTGTTGATGGGAGACGACAGGACAGGCAGTTCCAACCAGCAGAAAACACGACGAATTGCGAGATTGACCACCGCTAGACCTAGGGCTTAGGAGGAGGAGACGGTGGTCAAAATCCTTTGCGGCCATAGGGGTAGGGGAGGCTGGCTAAGGAAAGATTCCTGAGATGAGTAGCGCAGATTCGCCCAATTAACCGATTAGGATCTCCATCAGGCCCTGAAAACAAAGGCTCGGAGACCTAAATTCGCGGATTCCGTGGAGACGACGTGGAGACAGGGCCGTCGGATCGGGCGCCGACACCGGCAAACTCGAAATCTTTGGTTACAATCGTAACAAAATCAGATCTGCCGGTGGATTAAATCCCTAGCTTACGACTAAAACAAAACGGCCGTTCACGCAATTGCGGTGCACCAGCACCGGTTCTTCTGAAATTTTCTAGGAATTACGTCTATTGTTAGGGTTTCTAGTATGACAATTTCAGCTAATCCACCATGGAAGTAAAAGAAAGAATAGATAAACAATAAAGCGAATAGAACTGTACAAGAAGGCAGGGGAGGGAGTGTGCGAAGGACGACGAGAAAGGAAGGGAAAAGTACTCACAGGAGAGGACAAGCGAGGAGGCAGTCGCCACCCGATCGGGGTCTCGCGGTTCGGGCGAGGCTGCCGCGCCCAACATACGCGCGCGGCCCGGCACGACGCGCCACCAACCAACGCTACGCGCACGGCACCACTGGACCTCGCCTCGCGAGAGGCCTGTGGCTGTGCCAGGGAGACTAGGAAGTTTGGTACCCGAACCGCCGCCGCCGCCGCCGAAGCCCTTCAAATAAGGAATACCCAAACGAGGCAGGGGCAATGTGTATGTGTGTGCTGCCCTGCTCCGGTGTGTGCTTTATTTGTGCCGTGCCGTGGCATTTGGCAGTTGTTGGCACGGTAAATGACACTAATGACCCTGCCACGGCTTCATAAACAGAAAGAGGAGGGCTTCGGTTTCTTTGTTTTGGTATGCTACGCGTACCAACTCCCAGCCGATGAAATTCTTTAGAAAAGAACAAAACAGATGTGCCATGGGTTTTTTTTTATGCTTCTTAATTAATGTGAGAATTTGGATATCTCGAAAGAGGGTATAGTTCCTCAAATTTTTACATGATCAACTTGGATCATAATAATATGCTTGCATTAACTAATAAAAATTGATCTGCTCCAATTAAAACGAAAAATTATAAATCTAGAAACAAATATCTCGAAGCCATCATGATACATTTTGGTTAGCAAACATTGCCATCTGGAACAGCCTTAATCAGCCAAAGATTAAGGCACTTTAGTCTGAGTTATACCACATTTAAGAGTGGTGTCTGTTCTATAGATTGGTAAAAAAGAATGTATATTGATAAATACTTAACAAGTTACTCCTACTTTTGGGGAAAAATATTGAGATCCATTGCTGTGTTAATAAAAAATATAGAGAAATTGTTATGAAGTTGATATATAATATCAACATATCCAAATTTATATCACTCGTGTATTTTGCAATAGACAATATAATATTCCTACATTCTAAAAATTACAAAATAAACTTTTTTGTTTACACCCACCGCTTGAGAAAATAAGTGCCTACAAAAAACTTACAGAAGAGATGACACCTAAGTTGATCAGGTCCAGGCTATCAAATGTTAAGTCATGGATTCTTTTTTGGAAGTTAAGTTATGATTCTACCTTTTTTTGTCATCGCAATAATGATGTAGGCGTAGTTGTTGGAATACGAGTAGGCTACACTAGCATGCAATTAAAAATTCTACAACGTAAACCAGGACACCATACGAGTAAAAGATCATAGATCGTTACCACTAGACGTGCAATGCAGCGGAAGAAGAGTTGGAGCAGTCTGATCCAACGCCGCGCACGTCGATGCAATGGTCATAATCGATCGTCCAACATCTTTGGCCACCGATCATATCCTCCAGTAGCCTCTCGCGCTCCCTACGTAAGTCACAGATCGTTCTCAATCAGCGCAGCAGCGCCTCTGCGGTATCCACATGTCTAGGTGTGGAACATCATGCGCCGATGTGCTAGCATTAGCGCGCATGGCAAGGTCTTTTCAAGGAGGTGATGGCTAGGGTTTCGGTGGATAGTGCATAATTACCCAACAACTCCCACGCCTCCCTTATAAAGAACCCATAACGGATACAATTTGAACTAGTTTGTTCCAACCCACTAAGTGTGTGACCCTATAGGTTCACGCGTAATTGGCCGTGACCCGGGAACTCCTTTCTAATCGTTAATCGGTTGCGGTTCCTAGCAGAATATAGTGACCCACCGAATACACATAAAGATCAAATCAGATGAACCTTTATGCAATATGATTTGTGACCAGATCCTCATCACTCGCGGTTAGTTCGTTACTCCTTATGACCAGTTCGTAACTCCTTACGACCAGTTCGCATCTGATCATGACCAGTTCATAACACCTTACGACTAGTTCACCAACCAGTCCGTGGTGATGTACAACAAGCTCACGACCAATCTATATTCCCATATGTCCAGCTCGTATTTGGTTGAACTAAGCGACATGCTTGCGTATTTTCCTTTTTGTCTCATGATATCTGGTCGAACTTCAAGTGAGATATATGTCATCCACCATAGACTGTTCAATCTTTTCTCTATCTAGTGTTGGATAACTTCGTGTGGTCCACTCTTCGACAACCTGTGGCATCATGTACTTCCTTTATCCGAGCACATTGAGGGCCTCGTAGATATCTATCTTGTTATGCAAGGAGTGACAAATCTCATATCCGGCCAATCATATCCATTCACATGCTTCATAGTGTACCCAAAAACTATCTTTATAACTAACCAGTTACAAAGTAGTGTTTGATAACCCTTAAGTGTACTATTACATATGTAGGAAATCATACTGTTCTCAGGTCTAATGATTTATACACCATCGTTGCTTGAGACCAACTGATGATACATATAAACATAACAATCTCGATAGTGCCTCAAGGTGGGTCAATCCAACACTATATTATCTAACATGCGCTCACACTATTGATTCGATATCTCCATATCTATGACCGGTGAGATATAGTCATCAGTCAATACATGTGCTGGTCTATAAGTCACTAGTGTCCCCACCAGTGACATCCGATCAGGGATCCTTTTAGGCCCTGTTTGGTAGAGCTCCAGATTCTCATTTTCCAGATTCTGCTCTTGATTCTCTGAGAATCCACTTCTCTGAGAATCTGGAGCTATGTGTTAAAAGCGTTTGGCTGGTAGGTTGGCTCCCAAATCCATATGAGAGGGATTTGAGGCAAATAGACTATGTTACCCCTGGTTGTAATAATTCAATTGTATTTGTGTCTTTCTTCTATGTATTTGTACACAAATTATAGATTTTTTTGCTCTTAATTTGTTTAGATCATGTGAATGTATATACGTTGTATCTTTACACAATGCCAGGTTATGTTGATGGATTTCGGTAATCTGAATGTACTACTGTAGATGTAGGCCTTACTGATTTTTTTTTACAGCAGATTAGTTATCAATGAATTGAGTAGAGTCAGAGAGGCGAGCTATTCAAGGTACTGTTAGAAATGAAACAATTACAGATTCGAAATATTGTGAGCTTCTTCAAGCCTTTAGATAATAAGCAATGTAACACTGTAGTTGCAGTCCAGTTCAGCAAAAATTACAGGGCCTTTAGATAATAAGCTTTGTAGTTGCAGGTTTATTTACTTGTATGTTGTATCCTAACACCAAGCTATGAATTACGTGAGTGCGGAAGAATTTTTCGAGTTGTCCATCAATCTGTATACCATTTACGTATGGTAGAGTTGTTATCCAATTGCAATTGTGGCGACACTTCCATACGAGGTTGTGGATAAAATCGAGAATAAAAGCGAAAAAAATTACAGGCCTTTAGATAATAAGCAATAATAAGCTTTGTAGTTGCGTGTTTATTTACTTGTATGTTGTATCCTAACACCGATGCTATGAATACTAGATGGACTCTTGTTCTATAACAAATTGGAAATTCCTTCTCTCATCGGCATAACAAATTGACAAGTTGCGATGTGAATAGTAGATGAAAGCATAAATTTGTTTTTTGGGTTCTTCTCAACGACAGTTAAGCACAATGGAGTAATGGACATGCTATGCTAGGAAGAAAAGGTATAACACTTGTATTCTTTATCGACAACATGCTTTGGAAACCAATGAGCACCTCTTCTCTACATGCCAATTCAATTGGCACCCAAGCTAAATTGAATTATGCCGAGTAATTGAAACTTGACAAGGAAATAAAACAAAGCATTTATGCTAAAGATGGAAATCTTGATTAGCACTAACCGTAAACTTAGCAATGACATAACGAATAGCACATATGTTAGCTAAATTTGATTGAGGCAAGTATATCCTTGTTCACAAAAGTTAAAACAACCAAAGATTCATCGGGTTCATCAGTGCGAGATGAACCAAAGATGCACTCCAAAATCCAACAAGATGTCAATGTCAACCTAGTCGATCGGTGCCTCCAACAAGATCAAGCACCATCTTCGTCGTCTCCTTCATCGGGTTCATCAGTGCGAGATGAGGGCACGCATATGGATCAGATGGTAATCTCATCTTGGGGCTCCAAACCCGCGCGGCCGCCTCTATTGCTCTGGGAGTGCACGCAGATGAGTGTGTGAGGCGCTTAGGCGCCGGGGGAGGCGCTGAGACGGAAACAAGAGTAGGGAGGGCAAGGGGACGGTAAAGCGAACAAGAAGACGAAGGAGGAGTAGGGAGGGCAAGGGGCGGCGGATCTAGCACTATACCTTCACAGAGGCTAGACTTCTCCAGCGGTGCTCCGGATCTAGCGGCGGTCAGATGAAGGACCCATGTGAGGAGGCAGCCAGACGGAGGCCAGGCCTTCGAGGCCGACGCCATTCGCCTTGGTCATGGCACGGACGGAGGCCCAGCCTTCAGGCCGACGCCTGGTTTAGCAAGCAAGCCTGAGAGACCAATGAGGAGGCGGCCAGACGGAGGACCGTGAGGGAGGAGGCGGACGGAGGCGGCCTTCAGTGATGCTCGCATCGCTCGTGAGGAGGAAAAGAAAGAAGAAACGCGTTTGGTAGAAGGGTACGCAGCGGGGCAAGTAATGGCATTTTATGTAAATAATTAGAACTTCAATGGGTATTTTTGCTCTATCAAGTTGGATTCTCGGGAGAATCCAAGGAAAGGCTGCTTCTCCTCGCTAGTGTATTTTTGAGACAATTTCCACGCGAGAATCGAATCGGGTGTTTTGAGAATCGAGGGTGTTTGAGTGCGGCTCCACGAGAATCACCTGAGAAGCTGGGAGTAGAAGCTGTACCAAACAGGCCCTTAGAATGATACCATACAACAAATAAAGAGCTTCACCAAAAAAGTTACATACTTGCTAATATGTTATAAATGACAATCCATTCAAATAACATAATAACATTTATTCTATAACTCATAAACATAGATATGATATCATCATCTTCATGATTGCCTTTTATGGCATATCACTAATAGTAGTTACCATCCTACCCCTGAAATTTCCAAACGAAAAGTTGAGATGTCTGAAGAAAATAAGAGAACCATCCAAAACATGTAGATTGCTATTTGTTTGTTGGACTGCATTATGCTGGGGGCTTAAGTTACAAATTGTATAATACACTGGCTACAAAACATATAGTTACCATTAACTATAATTACTATTAATTTAGCTTATAAAAATTAGAAATAAAACGGCAGGATTTTGGCCACTTTTGTCTTACAAAAACCTTCGACAAGCTAGTGAGATTAATTCGGATTTTACTTGAGAACTTACCTCTAGATGCTAATAAAGCATTTAAAATTAGCAAACTGTGACCATCTCAATGCGTTCCTCCACAGTGAAGACGATCTTACTCTGGAATCGGTTCAAATGTTCGTTTTACGGCCTCTTCAACATTGTTATCACTTTTCCTATATCCCCCGTTAAAAACAACTGGTCCTCCGATGCTCCCCGCACGGCCAGGATCCGATCACCAGCCAACCAAAAACCCCCAGCCCTCCGGCGCTCCCACACCCACGAGCAACACCCGCCACGCCCGCGCAGCCGCCGCACGCGGCTACGGCCCGCACAACCCGATGCCGCCGCCTCCGGCGCAGCCCGATCCCGAGCCGCCGCCCATCCACCGCCTCCTGGAGCTGATGAATTCCGAGCCTGACCCCACTGCCGCGCTCGCCCACCTCGAGCTCCTCGTCTCCACCCACCCGGCCTCCCCCCCCCAGCCGCTCCTCTTCCACCTCCTCCGCCGCCTCCTCCCCGTCCCACCTCCCGCGCCCCCGCCACCGCCCGCGCTTTTCCGAGTCCGCAGCGCTCGTGGTCCTCTCCGCTTTCTCCCGCGCCCTCATGCCCGATGCCGCGCTCGCCGCCTTCCGCGCCCTCCCCTCCCTCCTCGGCTGTAACCCCGACGTACGCTCCCACAATGCCCTCCTCGAGGACCTCGACGCGCTCGTCCGCGTCCGTCGCTTCTTTGATGCGGACGCGTTTTTTGCCTCCTTCTCCCACGGCGCCTTCGGCCGCCACCTAGCCCCCAACCTCCAGACCTACAACATCATCCTCCGGTCTCTCTGCGCGCGCGGCGACGTCGACCGAGCGGTCGCGCTCTTCGAGTCTCTACGCCGCCGCGGAGTTTCTACCAACCGCGTCACATACTCCACCCTCATGTCTGGGCTCGCAAAAAACGACCGCTTGGACATCGCGCTTGACCTGCTCGACGAAATGCCGAGCTATGAAGTACAGCCTGACGCCGTTTGTTACAATACACTGCTCGGTGGGTGTTTTAAGAAAGTTGAGTTCGAGAAAGCTATGAGGGTGTGGGAGAAGCTGGTGAGAGATCCGGGTGCGAGCCCCAACCTCGCCACTTACAATGTGATGCTTGATGGCTTGTGTAAACTTGGGAGGTTTAAGGAGGTGGATGAGGTATGGGAGAGGATGGTGGCAAATAATCACCAACCAGATATAATCACTCACGGGATTTTGATTCACAGTCTGCCAATCTGGGGATATGGATGGTGTGGCACGTGTATACTCAGAGATGATCAAGACTGGGCTCGCACCTGATGTTGCTATGTATAATTTGCTGATCAAGGGGTTCTGCCAAGCGGGGAGGGTACAAGAGGCTTGGAAATTCTAGGACTCTACCGGTCTTTCTGGGATTTGTAATGTGACGATTAATAATATAATGTTGAAGGGGCTCTTTGATAGTGGTATGGTCGATGAAGCTACAGACTTGTGGGAACTATTGGAGAAAGATGCTTTGTGCTCCCCTGACATGGTGACTTTTGGCATTCTGATCCATGGGTTATGTGAGAATGGCTTTGCTAATAAGGCACTTAAAATCTTGGAGGAAGTGCGGACCAGTGGTAAAGAATTGGATGTATTCTCATATTCATCCATGATAAATGGATTGTGCAAGGATGGGAGATTAGATGATGCAGTAGAGGTATATGAGATGTTTATGGATGGCTGCAAATCGAATTCTCATATTTACAATGCACTAATAAACGGGTTCTGCCAAGCATCTAAGATTAGCGAGGCTGTAAGAATTTACAGTGAGGTGGCAAACAATGGCTGTTCTCCTACGATTTATCGCATACAACACTCTAATAGATGGTTTGTGTATGGCTGAAAAGTATCAAGAAGCTTCAAGCTTTACAAGGGAAATGGTAGAGAAAGGTTTTACACCAGATGTCAATACTTATGGTTCATTGATTTGTGGCCTTTGTAGAGAACAGAAGATTGATGTTGCCCTTGCTATTTGGAATCAAATTCTTGATAAGGGTCTTCGAGCAGATATCATGATGCACAACATCTTAATCCATGGTCTTTGTTCTGCTGGGAAAGTAGATGAAGCTTCACAACTTCTCTCGGAGATGAAAGAGAAGAACTGTTGCCCATATCTAGTGACTTATAACACACTAATGGATGAATTTTACGAAACCGGTTGTTTTGACAAAGCAACATCTCTTTGGACAGCCATTTTAGAAAATGGTTTGAGACCAGATATAATTTCGTATAATACAAGAATTAAAGGTCTATGCTCTTGTAACAGAACACCTGAGGGAGTCCAATTATTTGATGAGGTGCTTGCATGAGGCATTATACCAACAGCCATTACATGGAATATACTGGTCAGAACTGTAATCAAATACGGACCTATTCAAATGACATCTTGGAATTCCTCATGGTATCTATTTATTTTCCTTTGTATAATATCGTTTTTTTACTTACTTTCATGCCAACCTTGAAAGTTTGCTTCAGGGTATCATGATCAAGACTTGCAGATATTCAGGATTGCCAACTGCTTTCCTGTCTCAAGCATCAGCGTCCAGTGGTATGCTTTCTTGATTAAATGGAAGCTTTTCACTACATGCATTTCACCAACTAAATATAAATAAAAGGGTGAAAGCACTGAAAAGTTTGTCAAATCCTGCTTCATAGCTATAGTTTGGTTCTTTTGATCCTCCAAACAAGATTATCCTTAAAGTTTGAGTGCATATCTATTTTTGTTGTTGCCTGTCTATTTTTAATTTTATATTCTGCAGTAAGCCAGTAACCATGTAAAGGACAGTAGTAACCGAAAGTCTGAGTGGCCCTATGTTCTTTGAATTTTAGTTTAGTTTAGTTTCATATGTTTTGTAAATTTTGTTTAGTGAGATTTGAGAAGTATCCATACAAGTTGCAAAAATATGCACGTATATTTGTTGCTCTATGGTACTGTGTTCAGAGGCATGATCTTTTAGGAAAAAAATATTCACTTTGAAACTAAATTAGAGAAACATGTTTTTTTTTACCGCATCAGGATTGTAATCCTGTTTACCTTGTTTTGGCTTTTGAAAGTTGTATTGCCAAAACATATCTTTGATGCAAGAATGAAGCCAGCTTGAGTTTATCAGATCTCAGGTTTGAGAAACCTGTGGTTTATAGGCCAAGCTACACCTTAAACAATATCTTGGACTATAAAAACTATATCCATTCATATTATATTATACAGTTTGCAATTCTAGTGAAAATATCCATCGAACTCTAGTACTACCTTTTCATGTTTGACTTAAGTCTACAACTCTTTCACTCTTCTCTTTTTTCTCTCTTCTCAGCTTCTGGTGGTGAGATATCCTGCTCATAGATGACCTGAGCAACCAGGCCAATGAAAATTAGACCCAGGGCAGCAACCTTCCTCCACTCCACCTCAGGCGTTGCAAAGACAGCATTCGCAATTGTAAGACCGAGTATTGCCATCAGCCCAAGGTAAATGTTCATCCGAGTTTTTGACCCTGCACTCTCTTTTGCAATCTCTTTGACCTTCTGTGCTTCGACCTTGGCCTTCACCTTGATTTCCTTCTTGTTGCGAGGTTTGACCTTCCCAAGGCTTTTGAAGAACATTCCTTCGTTTTTCTCCTTCTCAATCCAATCTTCGAAGTCTTCTAACACCCTCTCGTTCATTTCTATCTCCTGCCTTTGGATTTCAGCTGTCTCCTCGAAGGCCTGCATCTTACTGTCCAGCCGCTCCATTATCTACCACATCAGATATGCAATTCTTTGTCAGACAGTGAAGAAGCAATAGGCTGTTCAACTTTCCAATGCAAGAGATGCTCACCTGGTCCCCAACTTCATGAAGCTCTTTCATAGCGTTCTGCCCAATCATATCGAACTCGGTGTTGGCATCCTTGGCAAACTTGGTCAGGTAAGCGGAGCGCTCGTCCAAGAAGTTTGTGATGCGGACCTTCTGTGTCTGAAGCATGGCGATCTTCGCAAGCACCTCCTGCTGACGTTTGTCACCACCAAGTGGCGGGGAAGTGTCGGATCCAGCATCTTCAGAGCTGCAGGCACAGATGGAAGATCTCTTCCTGCTTAGCGCTGCACGTCGGTACGGAGAGGATCTGTGCAGCGAGGGAAGGGACGTCCGAACGGTGTGAAGAGTAAGCATCTCCTCTTATTGCTGTAGTCTTTGCTATGCTGCTGTTGGTCTGCAAAGTATCGTGCAAGGGTTTGTTTCTGCCCACCTCTCGTTGCTGGAGCCTGGGAACGATATCCATTATGCTTCACAACAAAGACCAGTTTGCCCCTTGCGTGCTGGGTGTTCTCAGGTCCATTTCTTCCCACTTTCTGAGCGAACGGGGCCCTCTGTCGTTCGGTTCCAACGGCAGAACAGTTGCTGTTCGAGCCGATGTAGTGAGGTGCCCAAGTGTCTTCATCAGGACCTTCAATTTGTCATCGGATGGCCATGATTGGGGCGGCATGAGGCGTAGTACATGCTCCCCCGGCCGCTTTCATGCTGTGGCGTGCTGAGGAACTGCTGAACGATGATCTGACCGTGGAATAAAAAATCTACAGATGGGGGTTGACCTGCCTGGCGCAAAAATATCTTCGATTAACAGCAGTGCACCTCTTAAAGAAGGGGCCAATTAAAGTAAGTTGCTTTACTTCCCTGTTTGGCATAACTAGTTTACGTTCGGCTCTTGTATCTCTCATAATTTTGCTCCGTGTTATTTCTTCTTACTCTCTCTTTGGTAGAATAGTGTTTGACTGTTTGATGTTGTTCCTCCTCTCTAATTCTTCTTTCTTCTATAATTTGGTTGTTGTACTCCAAAGCAAGAGTCACGATCTATGAGTACATCCGAAAATAGTACTATTCGTAAGCCGTAACAAGAACCACATAGGAGAGAGGTCGTGTCTAGAAGCCAGCTAAAAATAATATTGCAAGAACATTAATAGGAAAGGAAGTTTGTTGGGCTATCTGAGTAGATATGCTGTTTCAGTATCCAGAGTACATACTTTAAACCTTTAAATAGATGTGCAGTCTGAGTTCATGGGATCTGATCCCACCAATGACAAATAAGCAATGCATTGATAGTATTAGCTTTAATCTTACAATCTGCTCACATGTTTTAAGATTTGAACTACAAGGCCCCTTCAACTAAACTACCCCACCAAAGCATCTTGTTGGCTTTGACCCTTAGGGCTTGTTTGGATAGAGAGGAATTGGAACCAATCCCTTTGGACCAGACGAGATTTTAATTTAAATTCCGAGTCAACCCGGATCACAATGTATCCAAACAAACCCTTAGGGCATCTCCAATAATGCCATTTCTAATTTTGCTATATCAACTCTACGTTACCGAAAGACAGATTTAGAGACAATACCTCTAATAAGCTGTCTCTAACATTCATGCCAAACTTATAATATTCCTACTCCTTCACCCTTCTCTCACATGCACTGGTTGCTTTATCTTGGTTCGTGTGTAGAGATGGTTGTTTGAGAAAGAAACAACTTTCCTTCTCTCTCGTGTTTCTCTCTTCCACCTAGAATTTTACTGATATGGAAAGGCTAACCGACAGCTGACATTGTATTTTTTTTTTGATTTGGCCTCGTGGTGCTACGTAAATGCAAAAGTAGTCCACTTGCCACCGTTTTTGCGAAAATAGCCCCCAAACGAGCGCGGAAACAACGGAGGGCTGACGCGTGGTTCCTTCCGCGGTCGGTGACCGCGGAAGCTCTTCGACGCAGCGACATCGCGGCGATCATGAGTGGGCCGCTGGCCGCTTCGTGCTCGGTGCGTGTGGCATGCCGCTCAAGGCTCCCACGCGGAGGTGGTCACCCCAATTTGGATTTTGGTCCCGCGCCCACCCCACTTGCTGCGCTCGCCGACTGCGGGAGGAGCCACACGTCGGTCCCCCCGTTGATTCCGCGCTCGTCAGGAAGCTATTTTCGCAAAAACAGTGACAAAGGAGGCTATTTTTGTATTTACGGTGACGTCATGGGACCAAATCAAAAAAGATTTCTGATATTGCACTATTGGAGATGTCCTTATGAGTCGAGATTACAGGTATACAGTAATAACTATGGTGGATTTATATAGTAGTTTTCTAGGTATACTGTAATAACATGGTGGATTTATATAGTTTTCTGTAAAATTCCCGCGGACTGGCCGGGCAGTATCCAATACTGCGTCAGTACTTTTGTCTGGCAACTGTGAAACTGGTGGAGGCCCACGCGCTGCCGTGCAAGACGCAATTATGAACTGGACCAAAATATACTGGTACTGGCTGGGCTGCATCAACCTGTGTCCCTTGTACATAGAGAGCCGGGCTGCAATGAATGACCACGTACCAAGCGAATTAAGTTGGCCTAGGAGTCTACGACCATGATTGCAGAACGGAATAAGCCGTCAATTTCTCTAAAAAAAAGGCGTCAATTCCATGGCAGTATCCGGAGTTTAAATTTGACTTGAGCTAAGGCGTGTTTTGTCTGTCGTCATGTCGATCATACAATTCTAGAATCTAGATTGAAATGATTCGGGCGTCTAACCATTTCAGCGTCTCGTTCTTTTTCTTACCAGAAATAAACGCCGAACAAGAATTATCATGGGAGAGGTTGAACTTGAACTCTCACTGTTTGTTGCTTTTGGTTCATGTTCTCTGAAACGGAAATGGGAGCTGTTGGCTGATAGTCCTTTTTATCAGTCCAATAGTAAGTATAAATCTTAAACGATGGAGCTTGCTGGAGTACGGTCATTCAACATCTATCGTCACATAGATGTACGACTAAAAGATATTAACCTTAGGTATTTCTGAAAAAAGAGAGAAGGGAATCTACAAAACTTAAGACTTGTAAATGCACCAATTTTCTCTCTGCACAACCCACATAATGTAATTATTTCCCTTCAGGAAATTCTCGGGATTCCACGTTGTATGCGCTAAGGTATTGTAACAGCTGTGTGTATTGTATAGCACAATAATGTAGCAGTATGCACTCCACCGTGGAAATGCAGCTTCTGTTAGTAATGATCTGTATAGATTAATTTATTCTGAGTCTTAAAGCTAGCCTGGAGTCACAATCTCATATTCGCTGTGAAGGTTTCTAGAATGTCAACATTCAGCGAGGTCTATGAGTATGGAGTTTGGACAAATCCCACAAGTACAGTTCGGATGCGTATAATTCTGTCTGACTTTCCGCAACAGGAAATGTTAGTTAAACGCGCAAATCAGTACTGCTACGAATCTAGTTCTAGTTAGTACACTGCATAAGTCATATATTTTGGGGAGGTTACGTGTCGTCTGTATAATCTTGTTCCCTTGCACAATTGAATGGGATGGGTCAGTCATGACTCATGACGTGGAGTCGGGGAGGAAAAGAACCTGAAAATCTCTAACCTGGAGTACAGTATCTCTTAGCTAAGAAACAAAGATGACACATCGATCGCCGGAGTTCGCCGGGTGCCTCACCGGTTGCCAGCGACCAAACAAACCAGTACGTGGCCCGCCACCGTGAGAGGGGAGCTGAAACGCTCCCAAATTCTGGGGATGTTAAACTCTTCACAACCGTTCAGGATGTGCAGTTACGAAGTAAGCAGTATCTCAAGTAAGTTTTCGATTACAACAAAAGTCAACATTTTATTACATAAGGATAAGGCTTAACAGCCAGTTTTGACATTGACATGGACATCCAAGCCCAAATTTAATACAATACAAGACAAAAAAAAAATTCAAACCACAAACACACTTGAGCGCGGTCGAGACCTAATAACAGTAGTCGTTGTCATCCGTGGGTCCACCAAAATCCTGTTCATCAAGATCCTCTGCATTTTCACTGGTTTCTTCTGTAGATTGTTTGCAGATTATACAAGAATGAGTACAACTACCGTACTCAACAAACCACATGGAAAAGCTAAATAATTACATGCAATGAGTTCAATAGATGGTTAGAGTTTTACCTTAATAGGCATATGTGGATGCATTTTGCAGTTAAAGTAGTTTACATTTAAAACAGTAAAACAATAATAAATAATAACACCAGGGGTTTCTCAACAAACCACAATTACCAATTTACCATCTCAAAAACTCTATTTATGCCTCATGTATTGGAATCACCCATTAACACAGCTTCATTAACCGGAAGCACGACGTATTCGAATACCTTTAATTATACACTCTGCAGAGTTGCTCAACTTTACCCACAAGATATCTCATACTCATACTGTCAGAACATAGACACGCAACATGTTAGCGTGCGACTAAGCTGAGATAACAAAGCATTTTCACTGTTCATCCTTTTTTAGCTTCTACCTGGTAGGCTCTAACACATACAGCCTTCGGGAGACTCCACCGGCCCTAGTGGATCTTGTGCCCCGATGTTGACGGGACCATACCGTTGTGTAGACCAGCGAGTGTCCCTCCAGGCCCACCCCTGTCTCATTCTCGATACTGTAGATATTCAATCGGAAAAGCAGTGTACTAAGCTAGGGAGTAATAACCACGCATGTGGTTGAGTGATTTTCTGTGTCTGTTACTTGGCACAAGGTTCTTGTCCTTACTTGTCATCTAATGAGACGATGGCCCAACACCAACTTGTGGATGTCCACCTCGAGATCTCACTGATGACTCACTTTTAATACAAGTCTATTGGGTTGTCCAACTTCCTAGACACAACCCTCAACTCTCCACCAAAACCATTGGTGAACCGCCAACTCTCTCTTTTGATTGATAAACACAATTATGTGACAAAGCTACTTATATAGCTAATATTTTATGTGAACTTGTCAAGGTGAATATGGCCTACAAGTGCTGGGTGGGTTTGTATGTGGGGTAATAGGATTTATCTAATTATCATGGCATTCAAAAGTATTATTTCGATAATTAAAGTAATTGGCACAAATACAATAATGAAAGTAATAATAAATATATGAAATGTGGGTACAATATATTCAAAGAATGCAACTTGCCTTCTTGCACAAAGTCTTGTGGATACTGGTCTTGTCCGGCGTCTTCCGAAGTCTGGTCCTCAAAATCGTGACCTAGCGAGAAGCAATACAATAAAACAACCAAGTAAAAACTAGCTCGACAAGGAATGAGCTGGGAACAATATGCAAGTAAATAAAATCAAAAAGAAACTTAAAGAAAGGTGGTGTGGGATGGTAGGAATTTATCTGGTACTTGATTGGACTGGACAGAGTTTGAGATTCGGATCCAAGTACAACAAAAATATAAGGAAGAGATAATGAATCCTATAGAAGGGTGAAAAGACTATTTGGGAGCTTGGTATAGGTGAGCAGATGAGAAATGAAGCGTATCTAGGGTTTACTGTTTTTGACACATGAATAGTAATTACTATAAATAGTAATGACTATGAACAATAGCTAAATTACTGTGTTAAGAACAGTAATTAGGGTTTTGGTTTGAATAGTAAAAAAGGCACTGTGCAATGAACAGTGTTGGGTTAAAACCGAATGAACGATTTAAACAGTGCGATCTTTGAGCCCGCGGCATTTTGGTAGAGCCCAAACGTAAACAACCACGGCCCATTCTTGTGCGACCTCAAAGGCCTTGGTATACAAAAAACCATAGCGCCCTCGAATCAGCACACAGGCGGATAGAGGCGACAGGCGAACCCATGAGCCGTGGCAGGCATGCGCGGCAACAACAAGAAAGGAAAGGAAGCGAGAAGGGCTCACCTGTAGGTGCCTCATCCTCTCGGGTTTTTGAGCGGTGGGTTTTGGAGTTGGTTTATTGGATTTGGGGAGGAGGTGGTGAGTGAGAGGTGGCGTCGGTGAGGATCCGATGGATCTGGGGAGGGTGGGGAAGGGTGCAGGAGGTGTTGGGGTGCTTGGGGTGGGAGGATTTGAGCGAGGAGGTGGATTTGGTCTTCTGAAGGAAGAGGCAAAGCGTGGCGGCAGTGGTGGGCACTTGCCGGCTCTGGGGACGAAGTTGGGCGGGGAGGGAGAAGGGTTGGTGCGGGTTTTGAAGGCCGGGCGGGGGCGGCTTTTATAGCCCCCGGAGAGGCGGTGGGAGCAGTCCGCCGCACAGGACAGTGGCGACGTGGGCGGTGGAGCGGATCTGGCGTTGGGCAGGGGTGAGGTGGGGGCATGGGCATGCGCGTGGGCGGCGCCGTGGTGGCCTGGCTCCCTCATTGGAGCGGGGCGGGAGGTGGCATGGCGGTCGCGGGTTGCGGCGCGGTATGGCGAGTGGCGAGGGCGGCGGCTTGGGGCACGCGTATTGAAGCGTGGGAGGAGGTGGCGGTTCTCCCATCGAGCGGCCAAGAGGTGGCCTTGATGGTGATGGGGCAGCGGCGGTGCGGCGTGGCCGGCTCGAAGCGAGCACCGCGTTGAAGGCGAGAGGAGGCTGGCGGGCGAGGTGGTGGTCATTGGTGCGATCTTGGCGTGGAAGCGGCGGCGATGGCGTTAGCGGTGGCGTCTCCCATGGCGACGCGCAGCTGGGCAACGGGGTGGAGGCGGGTTTGGGCGAGGGCGCGTCCAGGGAGGAGAAAGCGGGAGGGAGAAAGGGAAAGCGGGATTTGATGGTTTTTCCTGAATTTTGCTAAGATTTGAACAAAAATAAAATTCAAAATCAAAACTCAAATTGATTTTGAAATTTTGAATTTTGCAGATGTTCCAGAGCAAGGGTTCGTTCACATGCAGGAGCCTTATCTTTGTTCACGTGGGCCCACCGGCGGCGACGGCTGCTAGCAAATAGCGGGGACCACCTGGTCGACCAGGCGGTTGGTGCACCTGGGAAGTGCTGCTGCTCGGGTTGGATTCTCCCGATTGAGTAATCCGGCTCCAGCACACCACACACTGCACAAGATATTTGTTTTACTCTGAAAGATACGTGCATCAAGATAAATCAGAATTTTTTTTTATCAATTAACCTATTTTTTAATTTATTTTTATTGTTAACCCCTCACAAACTTTATTTATAATTCTGACCCTTTTGGTCACACCACGTCTGTGACGTGACAAAACAACATTATCACACTAGCATCGTATCTTGTCACGCTACCACCATTGGCTGATGTCGTGACAGTGTTGTTTGGTGACGTCACTACTAGTGGCGTGACAAAAAGTGCTATTTAGATGAACTTATCTTATGATATAACAATATATGCCACGAGTAGTGGCGTGACCAAAATAGTCAGAATTAGAAATAAAATTTGCGAGGAGTTAACAATAAAAATAAATTAGAAAATAAGTTAATTAATAAAAAAGTTCGATAAATCAAGGAGCGAATAAAAATACATCAAACTCTCTGCACTCCTATGTAGAGTTTTGCCATGCATTTGCTGCTGCAATCTAATTGCCTTCTACTTTTGTATGTCGTCAAATCAAAGCCACACATGTTATTAAATTCAGCTACAGTAACGACTAATTGTTGCAATTTTTTTTTATCTTGGAGTTCAAAGACTAAGATTATAGTCCATCTATGATTCTATACATATTCTGTGGATATCATGGGGATATGCCTGAGATCTTAGGATGATGTTACAATTGGCAATGTCGTTGACGGTTTGTCGAATCACGTGTTTTCGGAAAAGTTCCAAGTCTGTCGGGGCCTTTGGCGGTCGGCCAAGCCATTTTAGCGGTCGGGCCAAGCCATACTGCTTGGTTTTCGAATGGTCGCTAGCGGTCAAACCGCCATGGAGCGGTCTCGACCGGCTTTACTGGCGGTCGGGCCGCCACTTTATGAATCTGTGGATTTTGGGTGGGCCAAAAATAGAAGGTGTAGGCAAGTGAGAAGGTGCTACGCACTTGGTCTCATAATTTTGGAGCTTCGAGCAAAAGTTCTATTGGTTTGAAAATTCGATGAGGTTTGATTTCGGGATGGGATTTTTGGTTAAGTCATGGTGGCGGTCGAGGCCGGCCTTTGGTGGCGATCGGCCGTGAGGCGGTCGAGCCAAGCCAAGGTGGCGGTCTAACCGGTTAATGGCTGCTTTAAATCGTCCTTCAGTGGCGGCGATGTTTGGAAGTTAGGTCAAGTTCATGGGTTTCATGGCATATGTGTTGCATGATGCATGTTTTGACTAACGTGGGTCGAGTTGTGAAAGAACTTGTTCCGGAATCGATTTCTTTGTCCATTGTTGTGCGAGGTTGCTTGGAGGTCAATGACGGTCAGCGGCGAGATGATCGGGACTAAGCTTGGAGAGCCGAGGTCGAAACGATCGGGGATGCCAGGTGAGGTCAATGAAGTCAAGCATGGCGCAAGAGGACAAAGGTGACCGAACAGGCGATTCGGTCTGCGCCGGTTTGATCAAGCGGCGCGAAGTCGGTGCAAGTGCTATGGTGGTTTCGGTGGGAGCCGGATGGAAGAGACTTCTTGACATGAAAAGAGCATTGGATCAACCTACGTGGCGAAGCATGGAGGTGCTTCACGAAGATGGGACTCGGTCTTTGCAAAAGATCGAGAAGGGTATTTTGGTAATTTTACCAAATCCGCCTTAGTGACCTTTTGCCAACTCACGGCGCAAAGATGGTGCAAGGTGAAGCGGATTAGGTCAAGAGATGAAGACGTCGCTTTAAAATGCGTGCGTGTGTGACCCGTTTGTTTTGGGCCTTAACGGGAGCCCATTAGGGTTACTCTTCTAGAAGGTCTAAGCCTCCACTATAAATAGAGGAGGGAGGTGGCTGCACCCCCTTAACCCTTTCATTGTGTTTGAAACCCTAGTTTTGCTTAGGGAGAGGATTAGTGGAGGTTAGGGTTTTAGAGAGTTGGATTTGATTTCGTGCTCATGTATTGAGTCTTTGTTCTCCATTGATGGAGTGGCTGTAAACCAATACTATATCAAATCAATCCAAAGAAAGTTCTCTCAAAGATGAGTTCATTTGCTTTCTTTCTCTCTATTTGATGATTTTGAGTCTTTCTTTGATCCGCGAGTTTTTGGTTGGTTTCTTGCCGTGATCTAACTTGCTGGGACATGTGGAAACCCATCTAGGATCATCTTGATCATCAATCACCCACGAGCAAGTCTCTAGATCATATTTTGCTTTTAGCTCGGTTTTTGAACCTCCTTCGCTCAAACTGAAAAAGATAGGAACTTTGGCATGGATCTCTGAAATCTTTGATTGGAATAGGTTCTTAATATCTTTAGGAAGGTGTGGTTCAAATTTCGTGAAGTTTGGCCTTACGGATCAAAAGTTAAGTCGTTTTTTTTGGATTGTCGGTGATTTTCTTGATTTTCTGTTCCTTTGTCGGGAGCGGTCGACCGCCCAATCCAGAGGTCGACCGCTAGGCAACCTGGTCGACCGGTCGACCGCCCAACACTTTGAGATTTGAGTTTTTGGTTATTTTTGGGTGTTTTGCTTTGGGGTTGGATTGGATTCAATACTAGTCTTCATTTGTCTTGGTATATTGATCTTCATAGCTTCCATAGCTATTGGAGTGAAATTTGTGTTGAATCCATCTTTTGTGAAAAAGTGAGCGTGCTCCTATTCACCCCCCCTCTAGTCGCCTTTTCGGTCCAACATATTCTATGATCTTATTAAATTATAAGAAAAAAAATCACCATGTTCGCTTTCAATAGCTAGAAATTCTCACGTTACTCGAAGGAAAAAGGAAAGATCTACACCGTTGATCGTGGTGAGTCTAGATTAAAATAAAAAGTCTATGCTAAGTACAATCCAATACTAAATAAAACTCGGAATAAAAATAAAATAATTTTAGAAATTTGATTTCCACACAATTTCTAAGTAAAATTACTAAATAAATATAATTTTAAAAAAGAGTTTATGTTAAGTACAATCCAAAAGTAACTAAAATTTGGAATAAAAATAAGATAAATTTAGCAATTTGGTTTCCATACTGAAATTCTAGGTTAATTCACTAAATAAATATAATTAAAAGAAAGAGTTCATGTCAAGTACAATGCAAAAGTAACCAAAATTCGGAATAAAAATAAAATAAAATTAGAAATTTAATTTCCAAATGAATTCTAGCTAAAATCACTAAATGAATATAACTCGGAATAAAAATTAAACAAAAATTAGCCAACGGGTTTGTATACAAGTTCCAAAAAAACATAAATTGAATTGAAAAATAAAACTAGCAATTTGATTTCTATACAAATTACTAAATAAAATCCTTAAATAAATTTAATTTGGAAATAAAAATTAAACAAAAAATAGCAATTGGAAATGTAAATGAGTTCAACAAAAATAACTTAAATTTAATAGAAAACAACTTTATTTCCATACTAATTCCCAAGTAAAATCCTAAAAAACAATTCGAATCAAAATTAAACAAAAATAACAATTATATTTGTATACTAATTCAAACAAAAAATAACTAGAAAATGGAATAAAAATAAATTAAAATTAGCAATTTTATTTCGATCACAATTCTAAAGTAAAATCCTAAATAACTATAATTAGAATAAAAATAAATTAAAATTAGCAATTTTATTTCGATATCACAATTCCAAAGTAAAGTCCTAAATAACTATAATTGAATAAAAATCAAAGAAAAATTAGCAATTAGATTTGTATACTAATTCCAATAAAAATAATTGAAATTTGGGCAAAAAAACAAAACAAAATTTACAATTTGATTTCTATATGAATTCCAAAGTAAAGTCCCTAAATAAATAAATTCGTACTAAATTAAATAAAATTACCAATTTGATTTGTATACGAACTACAATAAACAAGAACTAAAATTTTGAACAAAATTAAAAGTTATAACGTGGATAGCACAAATGATGTCAGAGCTTGGAGGAGACTATGAAAGACTACAATGACATCGATTTATCATGCAAGAAGACATTGATCCACGAGGAAGCGTAGTGCGACAGCGATGACGACAGAGAGGAGGTCAATGTCGTGCTGGTCGCCTTAGCCTTTCGACGAGGACAATGTCATGCTGCTCGTCGGAGCCATTGAAGAGAAAGACCAGAGTCGAAGGAGCCAACGGCCGCGACAACCAGTGGTGAGCGTCGGCGTTATTAAAGAAATCAATGGTCAAAGAAGCTCGATGATGAGGAAGCCATGTCAAATAGGAGATGAAGCTATGCATTGAAGACGAGCTATGGATAATATGGGGCTATTGGGTAGTTAGTAGCATGCCATCGTTGGTGGGGCACATCATAACCGGCGATGACGATAAGATTCTTCGTATAGTTAGACAGCGACTAAAGCAGCATGTCGAAATCAGTGAAGATAAGAGGTCGCTGTAGTTTGTGAGGAAGCCACATCGTTGAAATGACCAACGTCGAAGTGATCGACATGGGATAAGAGGAATTCGAGAATGTGAAATATCATGCATGCATTCGTACGAATAGAAGCACGACATACAAAAACAGATGAGCAAAGAGCTCAAAGTAGAGATAGTGCAGTCATAGGGAATAGTCTTGGGGCCACTAGAAAGAGCGTGACAGGTGTCCCCGACAAGGATCGACGACGGTTGCACGTGTATACGTGTTGATGCCGCAATGGTTAGCACTAAGAAATAATTGGAGAGAAGTAGAAGATATCTATGCGGTAGAGTATTGCATTGGAAGAGATAGTAGCTGAAAGGGATCGATCAAGAATTATGTTTGTTGTTGGAGGTTAAGAAATTCTATTGCGGCGAGAAGAGATAGAAGACACACGGTTCGATGGGGCAGTTAGCGTGTGAGAGAAGATAGGTTCAAAGTATGTCGCCCACGATTCATTGTTGTATGCGTGAGTAAGGTACTTTAATACCATATAAACTAATAACATAATTTGCCGCACACACAATCAACGTATTGCTTGAGATTAAATAGACATACATATGCATGCATACATTTTGGAAAAGAGTAACTAATGAAGGAAGAGTAACAATATGCAGCTAAATGATCCATGCATGATGGAGAGTGATGACGAGGATCTAATAATCCTCATTTATTTATTTATCTGTAATTCTCATTATAGATGTTGATATCTTTATATTACCTACAAGTATACCCCTTATTGTTCATAAGGGAAAAGCTTTACGGAGTAGTCATAAGTCCTGCTACGACCACTCCCTGGTCGTAAGTTTTCCTACGACCAGTCTCTAGTCGTAAGCTCTTCTACGACTAGCCCTTTTGTTGTGAGTCTTGTCTATGAGCACCTTGTGGTCGTAAACTTCTCTACAACTTGGTCAGCCATGACCATCCTATAATCTATAGAGCCTACAGGCATGTGGACCCAGTCGGTTAGGGAGTCTTATGCGCCGTGTTTTGCACATGGGGTATTTAATATACGCTGTTATTCTCTATGAGTAACTGCATGAATCACCTCTGTCTCTGACAACAATTGCCCAGTGACGTGGGGGTGCCACGTCCTTGACGATAACCACCATCCAGCCGATCATCATTTGGAACGTTGAGGCGCCTCTTCATTAGGAGAAACCGCCACCTCTTCATATGCTATATAAAGGTTGAAGTCCGAAGGCAGAAGGACAGATCAATCTGGAGTACAAACCCTAGTCTTTTTCTTAATTGTAATCAGCACACTCAATACAACCACACAGGAGTAGGGTTATTATTTTATCCGGAGAAGGCCTGAACCTGTATAAAATCCCTGTGTCATTCTCTGCGTAGCTTTAATCTAAGAGACCCCCCGAATCAAACAATCATATGTACGATCGGTTTTAGATCACCGACAAGTGATTATATTTCTAAGAACCCCAATAATATATTATGCTTAATGATTTTCTTCCATCAAAGTCTATTGTCATTTTTAATGTTTATAATGTCTTAAAAATCTAAATAGCCTACAAGATATGTAAATATATCCTCAAACATCTAATTTATATCATTTGATACTATAAACTTTAAAACAAATTTAGTCGTGCAAATGTGAGGGCCTGGTAGCTGTATCGTAAAATAAAAATATAAGACTAACACATTTTGGTTTAATGTGTGCTTTGAAAAGTAAATGGTTTCAATGGTAGTAGCACTACTTTTGTTTTCAATTAATGGTCGTACTAATTTGGTGCATTTGCTATTACCATATCGAAATTCTGATGTAAATAATTTTGGAAGGGTAGGACGGTCTTGAAGTAGGCCTCTCCAAGGTGAAAGATATATACATACCTATGAACTAAAATCACTTTCACGGAGCACTCACGTCCCCATCTGGATGCACACTCACGAGCACATTTGTCTTGCTATTTATACTTTATAGGCTACTAGCAGCCTGTGCGCACCGCGCGTGAGAATAAATAGTGTGTGTATTGGCGGGAAGAAATAGATGGGAAGGAACGGAGAAGGGAAAAGAATTAGTGTACAGAATGAGAAAATGCATCGAGGCTGATGGCACTGTGTGTATGGTTAGCATCGATTCTATGTCGATTGCATCGCAGGGGTGATTGGCTGGATTACTGATGCACATAATGGGCATTACGTTTATCGCAGCACGTCATAAGCTGCATAAATAGTAAGGTCAAATTGAGACGTAGATAACAATAGATGTTTCGTGGACTATCATCATAGGGTACCATTGGTTCTACATAGGGTTCTGGAGTAGATAGCTCTGCGCACAAAATATTACATTTGGTTTTCAAAAGGTTACATCCTGTTCTCTAACATAAGACAGTGCATAGCTTGGAGATGTTACCGCAAACTAACTACAAAAGACACATGATCCTTGTCGACGATCGAATCGACGATCTTACGAAATAAACAGATGAAAATGGCAAAGAGTTCTTGGAAGAGAATGAGATTGCTCTTTATTGCTATGAACTGGATTCTTTACAAAGGGTGCCCTTGACAAGGCAGCGAACTAATCTTAATTATACTGAGCGTAATGCTTGCTATGCTATTGAATCAATTCAAAACATGAATCTAATACTGATTGCTCTGCTTCAATCTGATGCCTTTGCTCTTCTGCGCTCCATCTTTAAATAACCATTGAAGAGGTGGCAGTTACTCCTGAAGAAGACGCCTGTTGGAAGCGTCGCATCTGGTCGGAGAGAGGCGGCAGTTGGTAAAGTATCAACCGCTCGACGGTTGATATTGGCAAGAGATAATAATTATATGGTGGTTACTGTCAATGTCTTAAAACCATGAAACGTCGCGTGGTATGGAACAAATACGACATGTGTTCCATTCATCACACATCAATGAATATACTTGGAATTAGATCCAGATGTCAGTTCATCATTTCTACGAGCAGTCATCTGGTCGGGGACTGGGTACATGATCTCATCTGACCAGGGTACTCATTATGTAACCTTTGGAATCCTTACGACTACAAAGGTCGTTAGCCTTAGGGGTTACGACCACGAAGACTTATGGTCATTTATTGTGTATTAAGGTAATACATAGATATTTTAATCCCCGTCAGCTAGCCCCCAAACTTTAAAATGAATTGGTCGTGTGAACCCTCTCTCCCGATGAAGTCATATCGGGGCAGACCCTCATTTAATGTTGTAACAGTAGAGGTGGTCTGTATTCACTTTAAAGTTGAGAAACTGTCTTGGGAACCGAAGAGTTTTTCTGTTCATTGAAAAAAAAAGGTCTGTGTCTGTTGGACTTTGGGTAACTCCCGATTGTAGTTAACGAATTGCGGCTAAAAAATCCGGTAGCGCATGGCTTTAGGGGTTTTACGCTCTCAGAGTACCTGCGTATACGACTGGGAAGTGGCTTTATGTATCAGCAACCAACCATTCCTTGATGTCAAGTTCAATTACCTATCGACGATATCCAGGTAATTGTATGTCTACGCGCTCTCCTTGCAGCCATACTTCTTAAACTTGCAGGCTCGATGAGAGGTTGCCCGTGGCAGCTGTCTCAACCTCCTCACGACCCCCCGAAAGTGGCTGAGGACTACAAACAATATATATAAAGGCGCAAGCAACCATTGTTTTAAAGACACAAGTAGCCATTGCTTGGAGGTTTTATAGAGAATATATATCACAAACGACTCTAAAAACGATCCGTCTGTGGTAGTTAGTTATCACAGACGGTTCTAAACATGAACACCGTTTGTGATAGTCAGTTATCACAGGCGGTTCGAAAACCGTCTGTGATGACCTCATGTCATCACTGACCCATAAACTCAGACGGTTCTGGAAACCGTATGTGATGACGTTTTTGAACCGTCTGTGAAGACGTTTTCTGTAGTAGTGATAGAATCAAAGGGAAGCAAAACAGGAAGGGCCGTGGGCGCAAAAAAAAACCCAGGAGGCAAAGTCAAAAAGAAAAAACTAGCAGCCTCATAGAAATTGACCCCCTCCAGCACAAACCGAAAGGAAAGGAAAAAAAGGTGAATTAGATGTGACGAGACCGCAAGAACGCGGTAGAAAAGGGGGGAAAACACCAGGCCACACCTGCATCATAAGTAACAAGCACAGAGAATCGTGAAAGTAGCACACCAGAAAAAAAGAGACCAAGAGGAAGAAACACACAACAATGACGATTCACAACATCGGAACAGAACAAAAAGAGAGGCAGATCTACGGAAAGGAAGTAGCTGCACGCGCGGGAACAAAAGAATAACAACACCCAAAAAGAGAAAAATAGAAAAATCAAGCAACACAAGAATATAGCTGCATCAGACGTAACAAGCACACAAAACCAAGAACGTAGGAAACCAAAAAAAGAGATCAGGAGGAATAAATACGCAACAAGGGTGATTCGCAACCATCGCAATGGGACAAACAAAGAGAAAGATCTATGGAAAGAAAGCCGGTAAGCGTGCGGGAGAGGAAGAGTAACAAACACCCTCTAAAGAATGAAAGTCGAACCTCCCAAAACAAGAGAGATCAGGAGTCCAAAATACGCAAGAACGATGATCGACATTTATCAAAACAGAAGGAACACAAGAGCAGATGTACGTAACCAGATACGACGACCACACGATAGAAACACAGAGCAGTGAAGAGAAAAGCGAAACCAAAAAGAACAGAATCGAAAGAAAGAAGAAGAAGAGGAAGCGGCAAGAACCAAGAGGATGAAGTGCAAGGAGCGAAAGAAAGGAGACGAAACCGAGCGGATGAGCTGCGCGTGGAGAACTAAGAGCAGACAAAGCGCACAAGAAACGAGGACACACGCGACGAGGCGGAGGCAAAGCATGCAAACGCACCATCTGATCTGATCGAACGACGCGGAGAACGCGAGCAGCATCCAACGGCCCAGGGAAAAATGCGGACGTGCGAAGACAACGCCGAAACCGATCGCACGATGCAAAGAATATCGCGGCAGCATCACACGACCGAGAAAAAAAGGGCGATGTGGCCCGACTCTCGTTGCCCCCTTTCTGCCTCCATTTAACCGGTAGGATGCTTGGATTGCTACTTTAGCTAGGATTGATTCGACGATTATCAAATTTGGTAGCGCTAATCAAAACCGCCATACATTTGGTTTGTTGGTGAGATTGTATTTACATTCGCATCTTGAATAATTTTGTCTCCAATTGCTAGAAGAAAAATAAGTTATATAAATTTGACTGTGTCCCTCTCTAGAGCACATCAATAATTGAGAACAAGCAAAAATTTGGCTGGTCAAGGTTTTGGCATTTGTTTGGTTTATAACAAATCCACACATTTTGTTACAACCAAAATTTGGTAAGATAATAGGGGCACCATCCAAACGTAGTTAGCAACTAGATAATTATATATTGCAGTGTATTAATATATGTTATGTTACAAATAGACATCCAATATACATCTTGTTGCTATAAAAAATATACATAACCTTTCTATTCTATAGCTAGGCATAGATTGGTCTCGACCAATTTTTGTATATATATTTTGAGCAATCGTGGTCCGGTGAAAAAGATACCTCTGTATAAAAAAGCTAGGGCAGACAACCACAACAAGCAAGTACGTAAATAATGGACTCCATAGGCGGAGTGGTGCCGATGCAACACAATCTTGCAAAGGAAAGGGTGTTTATCCACAGGCTGCTATACACGATGGGCTTACACCATTTTTCAGGTTCCAAGCTCCACCCTATTTCCCTGTAATTGCGTTCAATCACATTACACCATGGCCACGAATGGGCTCAATACCGTTTTGAGCTGCTTGTATATCATATTTTTTGTTCTTCATTTGTTATGAAATACTCCATCCGTTTCGCTGTATTTGTCTATGATCTCGTGAGTATCCGTTTCAACATATTTGTCTATTGAGGAGGGAATCTAGAGCGTAATTATTACAATTTCTCTCTCTAACCCTAACGAAATGCTTTGGAAGATGTTACTAAGAGCATGTACAATAGGCTTATGTCAACCGTCTATAGTCATTGTCACGTAGGATTTTTGCTGACGTGGATGAAAGAGAATGAAGAGAGAGAAAGATGCTGTCTACAATCCTGTAGTCGACTATAGCACAAAAAAACAAGAAAAACATTAAAAAATTATGTGTTATATAAAAGGCAACTAAAAAGACAAAGTAAATGCAGATGTCGTTGTATGAGTTATCTTTAGTCTTTGTCTATAGATAGATGACGGAGAATTTCTATAGATAGCATTGCTTATATCATTGTACATGTCTTAAGTGGTTGTGGTATGTCATTTAATAAGGGGTATATATAATAAATTCTCATTAATAATTTTTTATATTTCGTGCTTCCTTGCCACATGTTGGCGCATGTTGAGTTGTGAACATATATTCTGAAACGGAGAGAGTACCGTCTTGGTACACCTTATGATATGATGATTGTTCTGTCTTTATTTTTGCGAGGATGATTGTTCGATCTTCACTTCAGCCTGTAGAAGATAAGCCAAGTTCTAGCTTGACCAGTAAGGGCTATGACCTTTTTTGTAACATAAGAAATCCGTAGGAATTTCGTGCAAAAAAAGCATGTTTCGTTTCTTACCTCGTATAGGTCCCAAGTAAATGCGAATAAACTAGCTTCACCTACTGTGATTCCTAGCACAAAAGCTCGGAGCCTGATTGGCCTGGGGGCTTGGCAGCTCACTCATCAGTCATCAGTACAGTACTGGACTAGTACTACTGTGCTGTGCCCGGTGGGCGAAGCTATTTATCACCTCCACCGCCGGGCTTACGTGGTGCGGCACCACCGGCCGAGCCGCGCAGAAAAACAAGTAAACGCTGCTGCCTCTCCAATCCCCGTCCGCCCCTCGCTGCACTGCTTGCTTGCTGGTTTCTCCTCTGCTCTGCTCTCGTCTCCCTTCTCCCTCCAATAATTCCCGTCTCCTCTCGTCCTCTCGAGAGCCCACGCACCCAGAGTCCCAGAGATATCGAAGAGGAGGGGGAGAAGATCTCCATGCCTCCGTTTCTCGCTGGGCTCGGGCCAGATCTCCGGCGAGCCGGCCCCGCGCGGTAGCTGATCCGCGCCCGATCCGATGGGCGGCGACGAGGCGCTGCACCTCGTCATGGGCTACATCGACGACCCGCGCGACCGGGAGGCCGCGTCGCTCGTGTGCCGCCGCTGGCACCGCATCGACGCGCTCACCCGCAAGCACGTCACCGTCGCCTTCTGCTACGCCGCCGACCCGCCGCGCCTCCGAGCCCGGTTCCCGCGGCTCGAGTCGCTCGCGCTCAAGGGGAAGCCGCGCGCCGCCATGTACGGGCTCATCCCCGAGGACTGGGGCGCCTACGCCGCCCCCTGGGTCGCCGAGCTCGCCACGCCGCTCGAGTGCCTCAAGGCGATCCACCTCCGCCGCATGACCGTGACCGACGCCGACCTCGCCGCCCTCGTCCGCGCCCGCGGCCACATGCTGCAGGAGCTCAAGCTCGACAAGTGCTCCGGCTTCTCCACCGACGCTCTCCGCCTCGTCGCCCGCTCCTGCAGGTACTCCAGGAGCTCTACGCTTCCTTGTACAACTCACCTGCATCCGTGCCTTCTTTTTTGCCTACTTGCCCGCTACTGTGACTTGCCATAGTAGCAGCAATTGAGTGGTTGATCTTTTGGGCCTTTTCCTCATAGAGGAGTTAGGATTGATCTGGTGAAGATGCTAATTTTAATTTGTTGTTAGTTGATTTTGCTAAATGGGGTAATGGATAAGGAGCTACGTGTCAGTTTTTTTTTAAGTAGATATACCTGTTCTAACATGGGCAAAGTTGAGCCAAGACGCAGTTCACTCACTTTCTGGATTTACAAGTTCTTTTTTCTGGGAAAGAAGGTGTCACAAATTAGCTTCCACGCGCGATTTGTTGAGGTCATAGCACACCAGATTTTTCTAAAACAATCTGATATGAGCATTAGAAATGCAAAAGACTGTGCCCGAGTAGATTTAGTAGATTTCGTGTCATATTTTTTTTGTTTTATCTAGTTTTTTTTATTTCAATATATTATATTTGATCTGGATGTGTTAAGAGTCCCTAGTACGTAATAATTGATTCAAAGCAACTTATAAGACGCAACCAAGTCTGGCATAAGCAAACTACAATTTGAGGTAACACCATAATGGCAAGTTATCAATCTTTCCCAGGAGCACTAGCGTACCGCCCTAATTAGACTTGAACAATACTATACAGTTGCAAGTTGGTGGTTTCTGTTATCAATCAATTCTATCATGATCGGATTCCTGTGGCAGCATGTCATGTCTTTCAGGCAGCATCAACACCCCTTTCAGCACAAGTCTCTCATGTTATGTTAACTTTGCTTAGTTTGAATTCTGCAACGACGAGGTTGGATCAGTTTTTTTTTTAAGAAAATAAAGAATTTCCAGAATGCAAGAATGCTTTGGGCTGAAGGTATATATCCATTTTCATGACTTTGAGCTTGTGAAATTCACATAAGGAGATGGACAAATAAAATTAGTATGCTAGAAAGGATCAGTAATGTTTCAGGTAGAATGCATTTAAGGTATGCTCCTTGATGGCTGGAAATACCTCACAACACAACAACCGTGAATTGTTAAGTTCTTGGCTTGACTTTGATGACTGTTCTGCTGTCCTACTATGTAATGAAAGCTGACAAAACATGGGGACACTGGGACATGTTCATGAGGTCTTGTACATTGCATTGTACGTTTCCTGGTTCAATCATAGTTTCTTTTGCAATATTGGAGCCAATAAACTGTGACGACTGCTCTGGTTGTAAGTCCTTTTCTTTCTTTCTTAGTGCACCTAACTATTTTTAGGGTCCTTAAGCAAGATATTTTCGGGTGGTATATTTTTTCATAGTGATTTCATCATTGTTACCACTACGATTGCTTGCTATCGCTGCAGTAACATGTCATTTTGAATGATCTCAGCAGATCCCTGAGAACTTTATTTCTGGAAGAATGCTCGATTATCGATGAGGGTGGCGAATGGCTTCACGAACTTGCTGTCAATAGTTCTGTTCTGGTGACACTGAACTTCTACATGACCGAACTCAAAGTGGCACCGGCTGATCTGGAGCTTCTTGCAAAGAACTGCAAATCGTTGATTTCTTTGAAGATGAGCGAGTGTGATCTTTCAGATCTGATTGTTTTTTTCCAAACAGCCAATGCATTGCAAGATTTTGCCGGAGGAGCGTTCTATGAGGTAGGAGAGCTCACAAAGTATGAAAGAGTTAAGTTTCCACAGAGACTATGCTTACTGGGGCTTACCTACATGGGGACAAATGAGATGCCTGTTATCTTTCCTTTTTCTGCAACACTTAAGAAACTGGACTTGCAGTACACTTTTCTCACCACCGAGGATCATTGCCAGCTTATTTCGAAATGTCCGAACCTACTGATTCTTGAGGTAATGTTTCCCATATACACGTGTTGTATTGTGGGTGTTGGAAATTTGTGACTCTCATTTTAACTGACAGTAGATGTTCTCAACAGGTGAGGAATGTAATAGGAGATAGAGGGCTAGAAGTTGTTGGTGATACATGCAAGAAGCTACGAAGACTCCGAATTGAGAGGGGGGATGATGATCCAGGTCTGCAAGAAGAGCAAGGAAGCGTTTCTCAGTTAGGCTTGACAGCTGTAGCTGTTGGTTGCCGTGAACTGGAGTACATAGCTGCCTATGTATCTGATATCACCAATGGGGCCCTGGAATCTATTGGAACTTTCTGCAAAAATCTTTACGACTTCCGTCTTGTCCTACTTGACAGAGAAACCAAGATAACAGATCTGCCACTTGACAACGGTGTCCGTGCTCTGTTGAGGAACTGCACCAAGCTTCGGAGGTTTGCTCTCTACCTGAGACCGGGAGGGCTTTCAGATGTAGGCCTTGGCTACATCGGGCAGTACAGCGGAAACATCCAGTACATGCTACTGGGCAACGTTGGTGAATCTGATCACGGACTGATCCGCTTTGCAATTGGGTGCACCTACCTGCGGAAGCTTGAACTGAGGAGCTGCTGCTTCAGCGAGCAAGCGCTGTCCTTCGCTGTGCTCCAGATGCCCTCGCTGAGGTACATATGGGTGCAGGGGTACAGAGCCTCCCAAACAGGCCGTGACCTCCTGCTCATGGCGAGGCCCTTCTGGAACATCGAGTTTACGCCTCCCAGCCCCGAGAGCTTGGATCAGATGACAGAAGACGGGGAACCCATTGTGGATAGTCAAGCTCAGGTTCTTGCCTACTACTCCCTTGCTGGAAAGAGGTCGGACTGCCCTCATTGGGTGATTCCATTGCATCCTGCGTGATTGTAAATACGTCGAGCTGTGTGTACCTTCTTGCCCCGTTATGCCTGGGGCAATAAGCTTGTCCGGATATGGCTATTGTGCGGATCTAATTAGTTAGCTAGCTGCCTTTGTGCCGTAATAAGCTAGTAATGTAGCTGAGGTGTAGTGCAATAAGTTGCTGTTGTCACTTGTACCACTATCTAATTCTAGGGAGATGTATACTAAGTCGCTCCGTACCGGTGCCCTGCTGCTCTGTGTTTTGATCTTCCCTTGAGAGTTGTACTCCATTGTTTAGTATCTGAAATCATCGTGGGAGGGTTTTGCCTCTGCTACATGAGCTGGTAGTTTGGTGTGGTAGTTGCTTACAAATGGTAACAAGGATCTCAAAGGCGCACGCATTGCACCAGATGTGCTGAGAACGACGGCACTATAACAATTGAGAAAGGGCAATGGATTGGACGTGCGTACCAGAATGGCCGCAGTTTCTTCCGTGACCTATCAACACCAGTAAGACGATGGCCATCGCGAAATGAATAGCTGCTTCACACTTGAGAGTTGGGAGTCCCTACATGACGTGAAGTGCGTGGTCTCGGTGGTGGGTAGCAGACGATGGAAACGAGTGGCCGAGCGCCCTGGAATTTGTGCTGCCTTAGCAGAAACGCGACAACGTCGCGAAACCAACGTTAATGGACGGAACGAGAATAAGCATAAAAGCCACTGTTTGGCGATGGCTAGTTTAACAAAAAGCGTATATTTGAGGTCTGCCGCTAAATTGACAAGTGGACGCAGCTTTCACCGTCAAGAAAAGGATGTTTCTGTCGGCTTGTCCAGGGAATGAACTCGATGAAGAAGCAGTTGATCCAAACATGCCAAGGGTAAGATATAGGAGTATTTCCAGTCTCTTGTTACGTCTATTTTTGTAACAGTCCAAATGCCGGCGCTTTGTTAACCTCTACTTGGAACTTGCTCATAGCATTGCGTGTCAGTCCATCAAAATCATGAAATCAACTAAGGAAGCAATGTAGCAGTAGATGAGAGCCATCTGGTTCTACCTGATCGCGGATCCCGTGAACAGTCACCCCATGTGATATGGATCATTCGGTCATTTCGAAATAAAGCGGGAGAAGAAAAGCTACCAATGGCCACGAGCATCAAGGACAAAGTGAGGCCTAGGAGATGAGCTAATCCAATTAAGCATCGTTACACCTCCAGGACAATTATTTAGTACCTTCTTGTTTATAAAGTTGCGGATGCATTAATTCATCCTTAGAATTTAAGATTTAGTTCAACCCGATTGCTTGTTCTAACCTCCTAAGTTTGCTTTTGTGGAGTTCAAGATTTCATAAAAATAGAAGAAATTCCTTGTAAAAGAAATAAAACAGAGGAGATTGTACAATCCATGCGTGTATTTTTTTTTTCAAAAACAGGTGTATATAGTAGAAATTACCCTGGAAGTAGGTTTCAAGACATTTGTGAGTTAAATGCTGGGGACACAGCTCTCGAGATCATGCAAAAAGAGACGGGGTTTTATTAGACATGTTTATATCTTCTCCGGAGAGAATAACAATCATACTCCTGTGTTCTTGTATTGAATAAGGTTACAAAGCACAACAAGCCACCAAAACTAAGAAATAATATTAATGACTTCTGTCGCTATGCGGAAGCCAAGATGTAACTTAGACTAACAAACCAAAGGTTTTAATCAAAACCAAAACTACAACTTTTTAATTAAATCTACTATGAATGACAACTAGATACAGACTAAACATTTCTAATAACAATGCTAACATAAAAATTTCAACGAGAAACTAGAATCAAAACATAAAAATTTCAACGAGAAACTAGAATCAAAACCACAATTATTACAACTCAAGCAAGATTATAAACATCATGGATAAAATCCAACTAGATGGAAACATCTTCTAATATTTGAAACTCTGAAAGAAACCATTTGAAGTACCAAAAGACCAATTATTACATTAATTGTTTCTAGATAGAAGAAGATAATAGAAATATTATTTTGGTAGTGGAGTGTGCAATATCGTGGTATGCATCCGTAAGCTACTTTCCCCAAAGAATGTTATTCTCGATGGTTACCTAAACAATAAAAGGCGAGAGTGAGTCTGAGACTCAGCAAATACAATTGAACATCAAAGGAAACATCGAATCAACGACAGATCAGTCACAATATATCGAATACATAAGAAAATGTTATGCTCTTGGTGCACAACATGCATATGATCTTCACTTATCTTCTGCATATACCAGTATAGCCAGTGTAACACCCATCGGTGTTCACTTATGCTCACATTCTTAGAATACTGGGATCCAAGGCCCGTATGAATAATCTTTCATATGGGGATCTAGTTGTCCATATTGAAAATATAGAGATCTCAATACCCACTCCTGTGGGTTAAGCATGAATGCTTGAAATGAAGGTAATGAAATGAATGAAGTCTCCCATACATGCAAATTCGATATCAACAATAAACGGAAGCATGTAAAGAACAGTAACACTCATACTTCATATGATTTAACCAAATCATAGTCAAATAACCAATTTGAACAAACAACATTCAAGATGACTCAAACTATATTTGCCTTTCACATTGCGACAAGTTGGAAGGTAAAGAAGGCGAAACCAAACCCAAGGTCACTGCGCCTACAATAAATACTTTACTCAAAACAAGTTTTGACAATATAGAACAACGCTATTTGCAACGCTCTAAACCACGCTCCCAAAAACCCATATTTCATATATTTAATCTACTCAAGCGAAACGACGAACTAGCAGTACCTCAAAACTAGACAGCGACATTCGAAAATACATATCTCCCATTCTGCTTATCATAAAAAGGTATTTTCAGTCTCTCTGAAAATATTATGAAATTGTCTACAAAAGTTAAGTTGGAGAGATCTCCTGATTCTGCCTTTAACTAATTTTTACAAACAGATGAAAAACACTGTCAGAAACTGACTGACGTTCTGGACAGCAGCATTAAAATAGCTATAACGTTCATTCGGCTGATCCAAAAAATTTATTCTTTAACATTCTGGAAAGCTAAGAGAATTTCCTACAAAAGTCATGTTGGTCGACATCCCTGATTCGGCCATTATCCAATTTTAGTGTATTAATTACTACGACAGCTATAGCTTGACAGAGGTTTTGGACAGCAGCAATGCAATTAACATAACTCAAAAACTACACCTCCAAATAATGCGAATCAAGATCCTACAAAACCTTAATGAAACTTCTCACAATAGGAGACACAAAACCTTAATTTTGCATTGAACAAATCCTAAACTGCTGATCAACGTGACTACAGATTATTGAATCTATTACAACAAGAACACCAAACCGCTAATCGACATCAATCGCATAGAAAGAATTAAACAAATCAACGAAAGATCAAAGATCACCCTTGAAGACACGCTGAAACCCTCTGAAATCTCCTCGAGAACCTCCTCTCCCCTTCCTTCTCTTCCTTCTTTCTTTCTCTTCCACCTTCTTTCTTCTATTGGTCGAGTAAGGAGGCAACAACACTTGGGAGGGGAGGTGCTACAGTGGCGGAGATACAGTAGCCGCAGCGGAGCTACAGTAGCAAGAGCTAGGGTTTGGGTGGCCTTCCCCCTTCCTTTTAAGGCCGGCCGACTCAATTGGGCCAAGACACCGTGGGCCAAAGGCCCAGGTTCTCCAATAAGAGCAAAAACGCCCCTCCAAAACCTCCAATTCTTTCTCTAATTCTATTTAATTTCAGTACTAATCACTTATTTATTTTATGTTTAAATAGGATATTACATTCTAAACAGAATTCGACTCCGAATTCTACTTGTCGTTCTATTCGTAAGAACACCACAACTGAAATTAACAGTAGGTAACACGTACCCGACGCGAACAGCTCCGGATAATGCTTGTGCATGCGAGACTTCAGCTCTCAAGTGGCCTCTTTCTCAGACTGGTAACCAAAGCACTTTGACATACAAACATATAACACCTCATCACTCATCTCGACCTTTCCAGACCCACTCAACAGACATGACTCGAAGGTATGGTCTTACTCGTTGGCCAACGGCTTTAACGAAATATGAAATCGAAGATTCATCATGAAAGCCCTTCCACTTTCCAAGTAGGCAGTTTACAAATAAACACTATGTAAGCCAAAAGAGAAATCACTCGAATGCCCAAATCAATCATTTCCTTTATTCTTTCGGAACCGGAAAGAACCACACATGCCAACATAAAGCCACCTCAAATTGCAAATGGCCTTGTCATAAACACACAGGTCAAACAATAATCAAGAAAGCATTTCACTACCCGAGAAAACATTCTTTTCTCAATCATTTCGTTGAAGAATTTAACTTCCCTTAAACCATAGGATTCCAAATCATCGCATAATGCACTAACTCATTCTCTTAAAGTGGCAACTTCAACGCTATGCTCAAATCGTGTACATCATCCACACCTTTGTAGAGAGACTGTTGATTCCACAAGAGCATACTCTAGCCGACTCCTCTACCAACGAATTACTTTGACAAATAATTCCCATTGCACCTCAAAATAGATTTCACACACAATCACATCACCTCAATCCTTTAAGAATAATCAACTCGGAATTCACAGCACATGCACTCTCAATTACTACACCCAAAGGATGATACCCACGATCATCACACTATTCAGAATTCACTTTGTTCCACTACTTCTACACACAACATTGGGCCTCCAAGATTCTAGCATAAAAATGCAAAGCCCAAATTCAACCTCCAAGCCTCCTACAATGAATTTATGATATAATTGATAGGAAATCCTCAGATTTATTTACTAAAATTCACACAACTCAAACAATAACCTCAGTCATTAATATCAACATTCCTCACTAATCAAGTAACCGCCCAAGGCGATACACTTCACCAATCTTAGATCTTCACTAAACCACATCATTCAAATTCACCTACATAACCACAATATCCATTCGCAATACCCTAATTAATTGATCAAGATTCAAACATACTCAATCACCAACGTCAATAAATAAATATATTCTTGACCAAATTATCATTAGAGATAATCTAACTTCTAGAGGGTTACTCACTGAGGCCAAGTCATACATGACAATAACTCAACAATTCTTGCTATCCCATTAATTAACACGACGATTTAATTTCTTCACAATGCTACTCTCATTAAATTATACCATCATAATTCTTCTACGCAACCTTACCAAGCATCCAATTGCGATACTCTAATAAATTGATCAAGATTTCCATACTTTCATTAATTCTGATGTTCCATCAAGGTGAACAAAAGATCATGGACCACAACTCACTATAGGTTATACTAGTTGCAACAACATAATCAGTTAGCTCCAAAGATAAACATTCTATTTAAATCAAGTCCTCTCCAAGGATTATTCCAAGAAATCAATTTATCACTCAATGCGTCTCAAACAACTTGACATCTAAACTCACACAAAATCATCTACTTGACCACCACTATTCAGTTGCCTTTAAACATCCTAAATTACTTTGCAACACACATCGGTTTATCTTTTCTTAGAAGAAGAGGCAAATAGAGACAAATTTCAGCACACAGAAACATATTACCACTCGTAGTAGACACAAAACCAAGGAAAATAGTCAAATAGCAGTGATCTCATAAAACAAAAGATGAGAACCCAGTTGAGGGCACATGCCCCTCAATAAGAGAATATCAAATCTCAACCAATAAGAATAAGGCATTATATTGAAACTCGAAAACTCTTGTGCGATAAAAGCAGAAAGTTTAGGCACACTTTATGTAACGTCCCAAAATTTGGCTTTTCAAAAATCTTTTGAGTAGTTTAAGTCCCTGGAAAGTTTCACCAATTTTATTTGAATTAATAAAGCTTAATTGGGAATTTTCTAAATTCAAAATATTTAAATCGACTAATCTAAACCTCAATTAAATAAAAACCTGTGTTATTTGGCTTCCTTGTGTTTCAAGGAATTTTTGGTTATTTTCTGAGATTTTTTTTGGATTTGTTTGCTATTTATTTAGTCTCCTTGATGTTTGGGATTTTCTTTAATTCTTTAATTCCAAAATCTTTCCTTTCTCTCCCCTGCCACGTGCTACAGTTTCTCGCGATTACTGTTCATCATCATTTCCAACCGAGCAGCAACCGAACGGCCAGAGAGTTCGTTTCCTGTATGTGTTTCAACCCATACCTTCCAAAAATCATATCTCTCTCTACGGTGCATATAAAAGCAAACCGCTTGCGCCCAAACGTCCGTCTTGATCTCCTCTTCGAATCCCCTAATTTGGTTTCCTCCAAATCGATCTATTTTCGTTGTCATCCAAAGATCTTCTCCGGCAAGTTACGCCTTCATCCGACGTCCCCTGGCCGAGCCATCTGCGACTTTGGGTTCGCGTCGTCGTGCTCTACGTCATGCTTCCTTCCCCTTCGCCCGAAGATCGCCGGAACAACGTCGGCCTTGTCAAGCCATAAAGCCAAAACGTGTTCGTCGAGCACCTAGCTTCCTCGGTAAGTTTTTCTAAAATCCGACCACGCCATTATCTCCGCCTCATCGTTACCTTTCCATTTTGCCCCTTCACCTTGCCGCCGGACGTTGCCACCTCCATGCGCCGAATAGGCCGAGCGCCCTGTGCACTGTTCTTGTCTGTTGTCCAGCGTAGCTTTCTTTTTTGAGTTGTTCTATGGTTCATCCCTTCTCTGTTGTATGGTTTGTTTGTCATCCAACCCAGCTGACAATTCAAGTGCAAGCATATCTCTGTGGATCCTTCTCTTAGTTCTTTCTCTATTGTTTTTGCTTGCCAATTCCATACCGCAAGATCAAGCTGTGAAGCCCTGTGCTTTGTTTCTTCTCTGGAACCGACAGCAGCTCCTGTGCTCTGTTGTTGGTTTCAGTTTTGGTCCTGTTTGTTTAGGCTTTTTGCCTGGCTTAAAAGCAAAAGAGCCTAAGTCTAAACAAAGATGTGCCTTTTTTATCCGACTTATAAAAAGCTTAAGCCATTTTAAGCCTAAAAGCCATAAGCCAAAAGAGAGGTGCTTTTTTTGGCTTTTGCGGAATGAAATATCTCTTTACCACTGAATTTCGTTGAAATTACCCTCAAAATGCCATTCGTATATAAGTGCAAACTCTTTCTCTTTTTTTTTTGTCTTTTCCTCTCCCTTCGGCTCCCACTCTCGACACCTCCCCTCTCCTCCCCCTAACGCCGCCGTCTCCCCTCTCCTTTCTCTTCCTCAATCTCTTCTATCTTCTTCATGTCCAAAACAACACACACACATAGCGCGCAACGCCATGGCCACCGTAGCTTCTCCTCCCCACCATTGTCCCCCCGGCTGCTTCGACCACATACACATCTCCCGCGCCCAGCTGTCTCTCTTTCCCTCTTTCCCTCGCAAATTAAGGAACCCCAACACAGATCGAGAACAAAATTTGGTGATATTTCGAGGTTTTTGCTCTGGTTCTAGCGTTCTGATGCCTATATCTTTGGGGATTCTTTTGATTTGGTGTTCTAATCCACGTATTTCGAGATCCCATGCAGTCGGATTTTTGGGTTAGAAGAAGTTGTTCTTCTCTGCAAGAACAGGTGATTCAAGAAAGCTGAAGCAAGTATTTTCTCTTGGATCTTTGGGGAGCTGTTGGGTGTGATGCTAGCCCCGATACCGCCGTTCTCCCCACGCGATGCTCGATGCTCCTGCCGGCGCCGTCCCTGCGCCCCAACTTTGTCGGTCTCCCTCTTCCCCGCGTCTGACACTACGGGCCTCCCTTGAGGCCGTACCCAACGCCGCCGCTGTCCTCCCTCAGCCCCGACAACCTCGCCATCCCCTCCTTCGATGGGTAGCGGATCTGCATCCCCTATTCATCTGGAGGACATACAGTAAGATATGCTTCCTCCTTCGTCTGTCGTCTTCCTCCTTTGTCTGTCGTCCCCTCCTCCGATAGCGACTGATGGCAAGGGAGGCACAGTGACAGTGTCCCGACAGCAAGGGAGGCATGACGACGATGGCCAATGGATTTTTTTTCTCTATTTTTTCATTTTTCTTTCTTTTTTTGAATTGAATGAGGATAGTTGCAGTGATTATCAAGGTCATGATCAGTGATTCATGTTCAAAGTAGTTCTCAAAATTATGTAAATTACCACTGATTGTTGTGTGTTCACGCATTATTTGTGAATTTGGTATGTGTTCATGCATGATCAGTTGCATATTCATGTGTGATTCTCGAACTGTGATGTGTGAATTTGATATCTTATTAGCTCATTTGTGAAAGGGTATTTTAGACATTCATTATTGAAGACAATAAGCCAACCCAGGAAAAGCCAGACTACCAAACAAGTTAGCTTGGCTTAAAAGCTAGGTGCATATAAGTTGATTAAGCCAAAAAGCTAGCTTTAAGCTATAAGCCAAAAAGCTAGCTTTAAACTATAAGCCAAAAAGCCTAAGCCTAAACAAATAGTGCTATGCTCCTACGTGGACTGCCGTTTGTTGGTTTCTTTTCCTTTCTCTGGTGTGTGAAGCTCAAGTATCCTCTCTTCTCTCAATTTCTCTAATCTATGTTAGTACCAACTCCATGTCACCGCCATGCGCAATGAATGACCGCGATGCTATGTTCTGTTGCTGCGTTCTGCTTCTATCCTTCGCCCTGTTGACTTGGTCAACATCTTTTCTCTCTCCTATTGTGTAGACCCCACCTGTCATCCTCCCAATTAACAACTCTAATTATTTCTCTCTCTTACATGCGGGTTCCGCATGTCAGTCAACCGTGGTCAACCCTAGTTCATGAGCTTGGTCCACCATGGACTAGCATCTCTTTGTGGACCTGGTCCATAGTAGTGGCCCACATGTCGCAATCTCTTCTTATTTCTGGAATTATTTTAATTCTAGAAATCCATAAATATCAGTAGGTCCTACATGTCAAACACTCACCTATTTTCCAATATTTCCGAAATAGAATATTCTGGGAATATTTCGTAGACCCTACATGTCAGTTTCTCTCTTTCTTTTCCTTTTTCGTCATTTTATGTGAATTTCAATCGTCCGATAGTCCGTTCTCCTTCGTCCGAACTTCGATTGAACCTATTCAAGTTTCTAAATTCATCTAAATTCAATATCTACCTTCTAGTACCATCCGATTTCAATTTGGAGTTTATTTGAATTTTGTTTATTTTACACTTTCTTTCTCGTTAGACGTTGAAGTCCCAGAATCGTCCGAAGGAGCTAAAGACCAAGGAAGTAGAAGATTGAAGATAAAATAAGATCATCATTGCTATAGCAAGGCAAGTTGTACCTTTGATCATATTGAATCTAGTTTTCTAAATTACTTTGATTTAAATTATTACATTTACTTTAAGTATTTATTTAAATGCTTTTGGGTTTAGTTATTAATCCTATTTGTTTATATCCAACTTGTCTATTGTTATGTCATAATCTTTTGTCACCCTAGATTGGTTCATTATTTAGTTGGTATTATCATAGCACCAACGTGGGTTGGTTATATACGAATAGTCTGTTTAGCCACGCAACGAGTCATTCATTGTCATCTGAGTTGCAAATATAAACTTGACTAAGTGATTATGGAACTTTGTATAAAACTGTGCGCTCTGTGTGCTATTACTTGTTGATGACATATGTTGCACTTAACCAACAGGGTGGGAAAAGATTTAGGCTGAGGCGAGTGGGTGAACTAAGTGAATGGTGGATATATGAATGGAAAAACGAGTGGTAAAATGATGAGCTTGTGATATATGAATCTCCGTGACTTAGTTAGAATGGGATAATGGTAGTCTCACCTTGGTCAATTAAGGACTTAACCATGTGCGCCATTGAACTGGGCCTCTCGTACAACCACATGCCTGATGGGACGGGCCTAACTTAGTAAGTTATGAATTCTCGACATTGATTACTCAGGTTGTAGGTTAGGAACTCAGTGATGGGTGGAGGTGTGTACTACCAGGTAGTTACATCGCGAGACAGTTTGCAGCTTTCCTGTCCAACGGTGTGTGTTATGCCAAAGTACTGTGTTAGGGTTGGTGTGACGGTAAAGCACACTGGGAGTGTCAATACTTGAGATGAAGTTTCTGAAATGTTTTGTTATGATTGCTCAATCGCATACTTCTGTATGGTGAGTCATGGCTGACATGATGAGTTAATTGTATCTTGTGGGTAAAGTGTACAACCTCTACAGAGTGTTAATCAATCTATTCGAATAGCCGCGTCCACGATCATGGACATGCTCAGGGATTTCACACGAGGGATAGATTTTCATAAAACTATTGGGAAGAGACAACTGTGTGATTTAATTCATGTGGCTGTGTGAAAGAAGTTGATTAGGTTATGTGTCTTTGTGAAAACAACTGATAAATTATTATTGTTTATTTATTTTGAATTATGCTTTTAATCTATTATTTGTATTCAATTGCAAATGTTGCATTTTTACAAAAGAACCACAGAAGCCATTCCTTTGGAATAAGCCATCATCTATAAATTGCATTTTGTGGTATGACTTGCGAGTACGGTTGTGTACTCATGATTGCTATAATCAATCAACAAAAGTGGAAGAATCGTCAATCAACAAGGTCTACTTCAAGGATCGTGGAGAACTAGGTCGCGCTACCCCAGTCGATTGCCTGTGAGCATATGGATGGGCTCCACTGAAGTTATTCTATTTCGTTCCGCTGTAGCTTCATTGAGCTATTTGCCTTTTGAAGTATTAATTGTAAGTTTTGACCTTAAGGTCTTTACTCTGATATTTATTGTTATTTGCCTATTTATTAGTCATCTTTGTTTATAGAAATGATATTTCATCGATGTTGCCACTGTGTGTACTAGCGTGATTCTGAACTTGTGCAGTATACACAGAGGGTCCAAAATTATATTTTTTGGTCCCGACAGAGGTGGTATCAGAGCCATATCGACTGTAGGTCGCGACCTTATTTAGAATGGCCGTTTTAAGAAAAAAAAACTTCAAAACTTATTTTACAAATAGAAAATCTTAATGATGTGCTATTCTCACCTTGTCTAGCTTCTATACTCTTCCATTCTATTCCTATCTCATCTATAATCTTCCTCACCGTTTTGAGTATTAAAGTGGACTCTCTCTCCTCATAACTCCTATACTGGTCGTTATCTATACCAAATGTCTTGGTGGATGCCCAAGAGCTGTTTTAAGCAACTGTTTGAAGACCATGCAACCAACAACAACGTATCGATATCTCCCCAAGAGTTCAAGATAAGCTCGTCGCAAGAATTAAAGACCAGAAGAAGTTGTGTGTCGCCCCTGCCTTCTCCAAGCTTCACCTCTAAGGGTCGCAAGCAATCAATGTTTGATGAAGACTGTGACCAGTTCGAGTTGTCTTCAGACCAACCATATAGGATAAATCAGCGTAGGCTCCTCTCGTGTGTTGAGCCAAGTCACCCAGTTAAGTTAGAGTTTAATCGACTAGACGATTAGATTTTTGTTTTCCTACTTCTGTGTGTAGTTGGCTGTGAGTTTTATGCTTCTTAATAGCTTTCCGGCTATTCGTGTGTTTCTTTGTGCTCCTTGGGTTAAACCTGCTCCCCTTAGTAGATTGTCTTCCCGTACCTTATGCTTTTTCCTCTCATCTATTAGCCTTGGTCAACCAGCTGATAGAGAACCCTAGTGAAGCCAACCTTGTTAGTAATCTTGAGACAGTCTGTGCTAGCTCAGGCCTTGTCAATCCCAATGGACAGTTGTCAGAACCAGTAGTGGATCGAGTCATGGGACAATTTTTGGCCACTCAGACTCAGTTCATGAACGCGATGATGCAGAACATGAACAACATGACGACACAGCAGAATCAGACTACCATCACTTTAATCAATTTGATGAATCAGAATAATCAAACAAGCCATCGCACCATCGCCAAGGTCGATGCAGAGCGCATTTATAACCAATAACTATCTTGATGCGGTGGTGACACATTAGAACCCGAGTCAGCTTCCTGCCACCCAGAATCAGCTCATGTTAGCGACAATTCAACCGTCGGACAATAGTGATGTTTACAATGATGCACAACTCGTTGCCATCCCAATGACACGCCTTTAGTTCAAGTTTTCAAAGTTCATAATGACCAAGCCTCCCGTCTTTGAAGGATCAACCGCACTCGAGGATGCATAATCTTAGATTCGCACCATAGAAGAGAAGCTAACTGTTGCGCAATGCAACGATAATGAGAAAGTTTTCTATGCTGCTCATCAATTAGAAGGAGTCGCATTAGATTGGTGGAAAAAATTCCGCACCGCCCGTCAGGACAAGTAGACCATCACCTGGTCAGAGTTCACCGCTGCTTTTCGTCAACAGCAAGCGACATCAAGCAAGAGTGATCATGAGAAACCTGCTATTCCGATATCCTACACCAAAACTAGCCATTACCATTTGAAGTGCTACCAACCAAATAAGTCAAAAGATTGTGCATGTATCTGTTGTGGAGAAATAGGCCATAGTGCCCATGAGCACAATATCAATTATTCTAGTTGCGAAGGAAACCATTCCGTTGGAGAATGTCTAATGAGCAAGATCACATGTTTCTTATGTGAAGGCGATGATCATTGTCCGAGTCAGTGCCCCATGTATTCAGTGTTGACTTCTACAACACAACGTTAGTGAGAAAACTTCCGAGCCGCTGTCAAAGCATTAGCAAAAGAAGATAAACCGTTGTCGGTACAGGATTTGACAGATAAAGAATCACAAAAGCAGAATGTTGACCTTGGCAACCCTCCTCAAAAGAGAAGCAAGCCAGTATCGCTGGTAGAGTGTTTCAAGTGTGGTAAGCAAGGCCACTATGCCAAGAGATGCCCTACAAAGCGACAAGCATCAACCTTCGAGAATGATAGTCATTCAGCCATAGTCTCGTCAGAAAAGTCGCGAGATTCGACACGTTTATGTTACAACTGTCGTGGAAAAGGCCACTACGTCTACTAGTGTCCTCAGAGTAACCAGCCACTCACTCTAGATGCAAGAATTCCGGAAGTTGTGTTAGTCAAGATCGAAGCTCCCAGAGCAGGTGGTAATGCAGCAAGATCCGTGTGTCCAGCGAAGCAGTCAAAGAAGAGGCGTTTGAACGATGATGTTACCAAGAAAGCTTAGTTTGACCAGATTATGCAGCGTCATGCCTCTATTCATAGCAATAAAGTCAGAAAATATTTGTAATCTTTACTTTTGTTTGAAGGAGCCTTCCCCTTCTCCTTGTTGCGAAACTCCCCACGTCGGTGTCATATGTCGAAGTCGTCCATGTTTTGCGATTTCATGATGTAAGTGCACTGTATAGTAAAAAACATAACAAGGATGTAAATTCCACATAACTCATGTCGTCGACATGGAGTGCGCCTGGGCGACCGGATACGCTATGGCGGCCAGGCTCAGTCGCAAGTGCCTTTCCCTTCCCCTTGTCTCGGGACTCCTCATGTGGTGTCATGTGTCGAAGTCCCTCATGTTCTACAATACGGGCTGGACGATTGCATGTTGTTAGAAGAACGAAAGGGCAAATACAAAATCAGGACGCGAATTGTACAAAACTCACCTTATCGATATGGAGTGCTCTCGGGCGACAGGAGAAGCTACGACAATCACCGGTCTCAGTAGAAGGAACATTCCCCTTGTCTGCTGGGAGAGTTCTAGGCTCCTCTGGTGCCTCCTCAATAGGGTTCGGTACATAGGGTTCCACCGCTCGAAGGTCTCAACCCGCATCGAATAGTTTAGCGTGTATTTTTGTTGGATGAATACCTTGTCGTACATCTCCAGGCCATCGATCCACTGAAAGAAGTAGTAGCGCATCTCAGGCTGCCATTACACAGGGTTGAAGTTAAAAATTTATGGAAACCAACATAGGGAGAGGAAAATTGATGTATGCGAAAGAAACACTTACGAGATGGTGTCTACACGTGTAGTACGCCTGGGTGGAGGTGTGTGGGTGTGTGGACTGAATGATCTCCGCCGACTCGTCACACACACACTATGGGACCAGAAACCGTGGTGGTACCAGAGCATTTTTCATTGAAAAATCTGGGTATTGTACATGTTTGGCCTTCTGCGCAAGCCATTTGCGATTCTACAACATCCTCGCGTAGAAGTTTGCCAATGAGTCCGACATATCTGGGTATCGTAGAAGCTTTGCTGCACATAACAAAACAAGGAAAACAATACATTAAATTACGACACTGAATGATGACTAGACAAGCTCGGTCTGTTGGGGCGATCCTTCATTGAGTGCCCAGGGGTCTTGTAGATCCTACACTTGATTATGCGGCTAATACTGGTATGTTGACTGGCACCCATATCATCGTCCCTTCCCTGTTGTCTTCAAGTCCTTGTTCGGGCCCCATTGCACTGTGTTCGGCCAAAGATCCTTATAGTTCATGTCCAAGCCGTACGAGTGAAACTCTGTACACCATGTACAGAAAAGGTGCTGCATGTTGTAGTACTCAGAGATGTACGGCGTAGACATCTGCCTCATTTGAGCACACGCGTTGTACACATGCGAGCATGACTTCTGCAGGAGTTTCGGCTTGTTGCAGGTGCATGTCGCCATATCACCCAGGGTGCATGCCTGTTTCTTTTCCCCCTAGCATGACTGTTGATATATTTTTGCCGAAGCATGATCTCGTACTTCCTCCTGCGGCCATCGATCACCCGGATGTCGTGCATTCGGCCCTTCTCCATGTTTTGGTCCATGTACCTCTGCATTTTCTCGGACCACTACTTGCCTTCTTCCATCTATCGCTTGGCTGCGGTGGCTCTATTGACGAAATAACCAGTAGTGCGAGTCCATGTCTCCTCAACGATCGCGGTGATAGAGAGGCACTGCACACCTTTTAAGACGTTGTTGTACATCTCGGACATGTTGGTTGTCATAAGCTCGTACCTCGCACCGATTGTGTCATAGAGAAGGGATCATTTCTCCAGTTTAGGAGCGTGGCATTGAATCCACTGTGAGAAACTTATGGCACTCCTGGGTTTCTCTCCCTCCAGTACCTCTGGAGTGGACTCCCCTGTATGCCTCGTAGTCCGATATTCGAGGTCTGTCCAGATGGACTCAAACTTCCGTCTCTAGTTCTGCAGGCACAATGTCTTGAACGTCTTTATAACTTCTTGACTACAGAACAGTGTGAACAAGTTAGATGCAAGATGCCTCATGCACCACTGGGCTTACACGTTGTTCCACTGTTCAGGGGGTTTTGTCCAATGCTGCATGGTGTTCAGGACTGATAACAACCCAACATTGTGGTCTGTGATAAGGTATACATTGCGCCAGTCTTCCACCACCGCCCGCTTTACGTTTGCTAGGAATTAGAACCAATTAAATGTGTTCTCACTCTCCACAATGGCAAATGCCACCGGGAGAAGCTAGTCATTCGCGTCAGTCACTACCGCGGTGAGAATGGTGCCCATGTGCCTCCCCGTGAGAAAAGTGCCATCCATCGTGAGCACAGGATGACAGAACTTGAAGCCCTGAACGGCTTGGGCAAAAGCCCAGAACACCCGGTCCAGTATGAAGCAGTTGGGCCCTCTGTCAGCATCTTCACTTTCAAGCTTGTTTACGTACTTGCTGGGGTTTGATTCGGCAATTTTGTGAAGCAATCTCGGCACAAGGTTGTAGGACTCTTCATATGTCCCGTACATGGACTCGATGACCTTCTACTTGGCTCGTTGGATTTTGCTATAGATGACTAGATAACCAACCAGATTAGTGACTTTCGACATCAGCATCTTGGGGCAAACGGACATGTCAAGCACAACTAGGTGGCTGATGAGGCCTGCCACATATACGAAAGTCACATTCTGATACTGCCGTAGGGGCTCGCTAAGCTCGCAAGTGTGGTCGGTCACCGCCTTGACGGCGAAGACTGAGTCGAAGATCTTTGCTCGGTGAGCGATGACCTTGTTAGGGCAGCCTTCCACTACGCATTTCACTGTGTAATGTCTTGGGTTGGATCGGTGCACACGGTACACACGGCTGATGGACAAGGCATACCGTGCTATAGCTTGTTGCATGACCACCTTACTAGAGAAGCGCTGCCCAACTAAGAGGGTATCGACATCAAACCCCCACTGGGACCCTTCTTCTTGCAGCAGTACGAGGGAACGCACCGTGAAATCATTAATTCTTGATGCCACATAAGGCACCTCCGATGACACAATTCCCTTGGTCAGACCACCGGCCTATTGTGTGTCCACATCGCTACCATCCGAGCGCTAGTCGGCATACTCATCGGACTCCAACCCGACAGGTTGGTTCGGTTGATACTTGTGGCAGTCAATGCGGGTTGACCACCACAATTCCGCCCCCTTATTTTGCACAAAATTATGCGTGAGCCTTCCATCCGAGACAGCACATTCTGTGCTACCATTTTCAAGCTCTACTTGCAGTTGCCAGCTTTTCGAGGCCTCGGCATCATCAAGGTTTCTCAGCGTCCTGCTTACAAAATTCACATATGCCATCGGCCTCCCGTAAATGGTTGCCTCGGGCTGGGAGGCGATCTGCATGTACTGGCTCCATGGTACGCTTCCATTCAACTTCACCAGCTCAGACACGGCATTCGTGCAGGTGATCCCCTCGATCACAAGTTTCTTCGTCATTGTCTCCGTGATGAACATATTGTCAAGGCCTCAGCATCATCAAGTTTCTTTGTGAATATTCATCTCATCGAGCCCCTCTACCCGGACCACCTTGTACTGGCATCTCGATAGGTCTAACCCATCGGGTCCGGCCCGTACGAGACTATTGCCAAAAAAAACTATCAAGTCTTGCATGTTTGAAATTACCCACAGCAATAATAACCCAATTTACACAATGCAACGTAACAAACAGGGCATGTAAGCAATAACAACCCGATTCTTTGCAAACAAGACATCTAAGTGTACCACGCTTCTTACTTGGAAGACCATGTTCCTAACTATATATGGAAGGTACTAATACTATGACAATTAGATGGCTTTGGTCCATCCTTTCCTTTTGATCATTTGATGCCTTTGGTCCTTATTTAGACTGACCATTTAGCTACTCCCACGCGCGCAACCTTTAGTTTTGCAGGACCATTAATTGTTGTCAACCTTGAAAGGTTGAAAAGCTAAATCACATCTGCACGCTTTTTCAAAAACATAATCACATCTGCTAGCGCAAGTGGAACTTCCACTATGTTGCATGAAGCTAAAAAAGTACATTCCATTCCAGTCTGTTTTCATAGCTAGTTATTGTTTGGTTTAGTGTCATGGAGATAATATTATTCAATCTCTGAGGCCTAAAAGTCTACCAAAATTTAAGTGTGAAGTTGCTTCGTCATTGCCACTAACTAAATAGTTACCACTAACTAAATATAAGTCATTACATAGCAACAAATTAATTATGGTAACGTAGATTCAACCACTTATTTCGAACAAACATAATCAACACGACTGATTCATTACAATAGATGAGCAGGGCAGGAGGGGCAGAAGGGGAATTTCACATGGGGAACTGATGGAAAATAGGATAAAAGAAAAGAAAATGAGAGAAAAGAAAAGAAAATGGCAAATTTCAAATGAACAAGAATCTGAAATGGCGTATTTCTAATTTCATGAGAGTGGCATTTCTCGAAGTGGCATATCTCAAATTTTGCCGAGGAATAAAGAAGCATGTTAAAATTGGTGGGCCCTCGGGGGCTCCCTCCTCGGAGGTAACCCCCCGTTGGCTCACCGACAGGAGTAGGGCGGTCCTCTCGGACCCTCGAACTTGTATAAATCATCGTGTTATTTTTTACTCTCATAGACGATGGCCCGTCAGACGGCCGACATCCACCCCCTCACTTGCGTTTGGTTTTTACACATACAACATATATAAAGGAGCATGTACAAGGCATATTGAAGGCAGAATGTCCTTGAGCGGAAACTGAAGTTTTGCATGAATGCTTAACGGCAAATGTACTGTACCTAGTGCATTACAAGGGATAAATACCGTGGAAAGGAGACCAACGGAGGCGGCTTGAAGGAAGAACGATGCTTAGAGGAGAGGGCACCTATTGAGGTAGGGAGAAACTTGTAGGATCGTTAATGACAATCAGAGGGGGGGGTGAATAATTGGAATTCCTAGTGGAAGCTTTTCCTTAAATCTCCTATCTTGTGAGTTTTCAACCTGCAATATAGCAAGAACAAAAACAAACAAAAAAAAAACAGCAAACAATTTTCTCAAGATCAGTAGCAAAGGCGGGCGTGTCTTGTAGCAAATTTAGTCTTCGGAGCTACAATGCAGCCTCAGAGCGATTTGTAGAATCGAAGACTTTGATCGCTTTCTCTGAGCAAGCGGCGGGCCATTGCTTGATTTCACGAGAGCCAAAAGTGCTCTGTCCTCTGTGCGTATGCGAGTCTCCAAGCGCTGATGAGACCGAAGCAGAACCACATGTGAACGAGGATGACTTGCGTAGGGGATGCTCTGCTGCGTGATGGCAGGCCGACCCAGGTGAGGACAGAGGCACCGCGTAGATGGCTTGTCAGCGATCCGATCAAGAAAACGAGACAGCGCCGTTGCCGGAAATTTTTCTTTCAAAGCCTCGGCCGCCGCGAGACCAAAATAGTTTATAACCCTAACAGCTGCACCACTCACAGGAAGTCTTATCACGCTTAAATAGACCCTAGACTCCAAAACCGACTAGGAAACCTAAACATGTTCCACACATCCACGTACAGCTACTGCAATGCATATACAGCCCAAACAGCCCTCACGCTAAGCCCATATATGCAGCCCAACATTCTAGTTTTCTAATTTTTCTTAGCCTTCTAATTTTGAACACCCCAAAATTATCGGTGCTGTAGCCTCTGGACCACACATCCGTAGCTTCAACACGCATCATCCATCTTTGATCTCCACGCGTCCCAACTCGAGCTCGACCGTCTCCACCAGCATCCCCGACCCTCTGGATCATGACTTCGCACCAAGCCATCTCCTGGTCACCGCCGTAGACCACGATCGCCTCCGAGTTACCCTGCACATGCAAAGACCAAAACAACATATTTTCCCGGCACAAGTGCCTCAAATAACATCAGTACCCAACATTGTCAATTATTCATCAACTAAAATATACTAGATCTAGCCACATGGTCTAACAATCTCCCCCTTGATGAATACATTGACAATACTTCAAGATTGTGAGTTGAATTTTGAAAGAAAAGAAATTTGCAAAAAGAAAGTTTCAAAGCTGCAAAGTAAACTTCAAAACCACAGCTGAAAAACTCCCCCTCAACACAAGGAGAGCAAATTTCTCCAAATTTTTTTTAAAAAAATTCTCCCATTTTTCTCCCCCTTTGGCAATGGAATCATCAAGAACTTCAGACAAGGAATAATTCTAAAATAAGGGAGCAAGGAGAGTAAAAATCAAGAAGCTTTGTAGATTATGCAAATCAATTTAATGAAGTAACCAAGCCATCTTGTTGAGTAGAGCTTAACAGGATCATATAAAATCATGTATCAAGTAGCAAAGATAAGACAAGTCAGTACCACTTAAAGGATGATTATGCAATTTTAACTAAATGACAGGCATCTCAACAATGACTAAATCGATGATAAGCACCACAAAAAGATATCACCAAGAAAAGTGAGAGCCTAACAGTGAGACACAAGTTAAATCTAGATGAGCTAGCAGTCTCATATAACACCCTATTGCTTCACTTTCAATTCTTATTTGCATGTGGCATGCTTGGAGCATACTTCTTTTCAAGGGTGGCATGCTTGAAGCATACTTCTTTTCCTTTTAGCACTTTTGTGTGCATATTTTTCCTTTTGAATATACATAGCTATGTATGGCATGCTTGAAGCATACTTCTTTTCATTTGAGCACTTCGGTGTGCATATTTTTGTTCTTTTGAATACACAGCTATGTATGTCATGCTTGAAGCATACATCTTTTTCTTTTTCTTTTCTCAACCCTTTATATATTATATATATATATAACATGCCAAATTGAGTGAGCATAACAGGATTGCAATAAGAGACATACTTGCTGCAAATCCAAGATTTAAAAAGACTCACAAACAAGCTCATCCTTTTCCATGGACATCTCCAAGTGATAACAATAATTAATCTAGTCAAAGTGTTCAGCCATGTCATGCTTTAGTTCTAATGTAGCAAGTTTATTAAAACCAGTCAAGATCAAGGCTACACAGCACACGAATAAATATGATAAAGAAAGCTCTACTACTCATTCGATTTCAATGGCTTGGACTTGATGTTTTTTTTTGACAAGAATAATAATCAAAGCTTCTGAAGTTTTAAACAACAAGCTCCCCCTCAGAATAATCCCGTAGGATGCAACACACCCAACTCACTTTGCAAATAAGATCTAGGAATCCAGTATTGAGATACACGATATGGAGGAACAACAAAGAAAACTAGAACCGTAACCACGCATAATGCGTGCGCGATCAAAACGCTAATTATGTGAATTAAATCTCAAACCAAGATGCGTGAAGCAGATTTAAAGCCATCATAAAAGTCCTCTAAAACCTAGCTTTCACATTAGTTCTAGGGACAATAAAAGAGGTTGCACGTTTTTGTCTTAAGGCATTAAATCTTTCCTTTTTCTCTTTCTTAACACGCATAAAGCAAAATTCATGCAAGTGCCCATCTCTACCACAATAGGTGCAATGAAATTTAACATAAGTAGATTTCTTTTGAGATGATGAGCTAGCACCTACAACATTAGTAGAAGAGCTTTGCACAAAACCAGTAGATTTAAACACAGTTTGTTTTGATTCAGATTTTACTTCAAATTTTCCAGGTTCAAGAGGCTTAACAACCTTAGGAGGATGGTTCTTGGCATGCTCAATAAAATTAAATCCTAGACCTTGACTTTTAACACTCACTTTTGACTTGCCTAGGATCATATTCAAGTTTTTCTTGCCAAAAGAAAATCTCTCTAAAGTGTCCTTAAGATGCTCATTTTCTTTAGTTAAAGTAGAACAAGTTGTGCAATTAACAGATTCATTCACAGTTTTCTTAGAAGCACTAGACTGAGCCAATCTTTCTTTCTCAGCAAACTCATTGTCTAGTCAAAGCTTCTATTTCAGTGCTAAGCTTAGGACAATTAGTGCAAGAGAGTGTCTCATGATAAAGCATCTGTTGAATAGATTCCTGAGATAAATTTAGTCTAGCTTCTAGCAATTTACAATTAGAGCAATCTTTAGATTGAGTATTTGAGACTCTAAACAAGTAGAACTAGACTTGAGCTTTCCAATTTCATCATATGCAAGTTTTAACTTTTCATCACAAGAGTCATGTGCTAGTCTTAACTCATCAAATTTAGTATGTATTGACCTAGCAGTCTCCAATTCAGAAAATAAAACTTGGCAAGACTCACAAGATTCATCATCAGGAATAGAAGCTTTAAGTCTATCAATTTCAGAATTTAAGTTCTCAACAACAAGATCATGTTTCTTTATTTTCTTTTTATACTTTTTGAGCTCATCTGTCAACCTAAGCACAAAGACAAGATAAATCAGTATAAGAAGGTTTTACCTCATCTCGATCATTTGAGAGATCATCATTGTTAAGCTCCTCACCGCTTGCCATAAAACACATCCTGTGAAGTCCGCCTCCTTTGCCTTCTTACCATTGTCCTCATCGCCGCTTCGAATCAACATCACTTAATTCAATCTCATCAAGTCTTTGAGAGTATCTTTTTGACTGCCTTACGATAATTGTGCTTCTTGCTTGAGTCAATCTTGGATTTAGAGCGACGAGTTGGTACTTTGTCATCTTTGACCTCCTTACTCCTCAGTTTGGGACAATTCATCGTCATGTGGTTTAGCTCACCACATTCATAGCATCTGATTGGACCACCTCTCCACCTTGATCTGATGTTGTTAATTGCCTTGGTCACCCTGTTGGAGAAGAGTACAAGTTGCTCTTCTGGAATCTCCTCTAATTGTTCATCTGTGGAAGAAGACAAAACAGACACAAGACAAGAGCTCGAAGAAGTAGCCTGCATGGGGTTAGTCATAAGAGCTAAAGATGAAGATTTATCACTTTTAGATGGCACAACTTCCATCTCATAGGTTTTCAATCTAGAGTAAAGATCATCCATGGTTAAAGTATCTAGATCGATGGTTTGATTGATAGTTGTAACAACCATCAACCAGTCAGAACCTAAAGATCTCAATATCTTAGTTGCATTATCTTCATCAGTTGGAATAACACCAACACCACGCAAACTACTCAGTATCTTTTCAAAACGAGCAAAAAGATCATCAATAGATTCACCAGGTTTCATAGCAAAATCAAAATACTCTTTTTGATAAAGATTTTTACATACTTTCTTAATTTTAGTAGTTCCCTCATGATAATCACAAAGAGTCTTCCATATTAAGTGAGCGAAGTAATATGAGCTACGCGATCAAATTCTTTATGAGATTCCTTGAAATAACAAGTTCTGAGCTTGAGCATTCAGATCAACATCTGCTTTATTTAAATTAGTAACGATGGCGAGAACCACATAAGGACTAGAAACCTTATTCCATACATCACTACCTTGAGCCTCAATATATGCTTGCATACGACACTTCCAAAAAGCAAAATCAGTACCATCTAGCATGGGGGGACGATTCACATATCTCTCTGACGCCATAGCAACTTGGCTCTGATACCACTTGTAGGATCGTTAATGACAATCAGAGGGGGGGTGAATGATTGGAATTCCTAGTGGAAGCTTTTCCTCAAATCTCCTGTCTTGTGAGTTTTCAACCTGCAATATAGCAAGAACAAAAACAAACAAAAAAAAGCAAACAATTTTCTCGGCACCGTAGCAAGTCGGACGTGCCTCGCAAAGAAATTTAGTATCAGAGCTACAAGATGCTGCCATCAGAAGCGATTTGTAGAATCGAAGACGACTTTTCGATCGCTTTCTCTGAAAGCAAGCGGCCACGCTGATTTCACGAGAGCCAAAGTGCTCATGTCTTCTGTCGCGTATCACGAGTCTCCAAGCGCCGATGAGACCAAGCGTAACCACATGTGAACGAGGATGACTTATGGGGATGCTCTGGCTGCGTAATGGCAGCCGACCCAGGTGAGGACAGAGGCACCGCGTAGATGGCTTGTCAGCGATCCGATCAAGAAAACGAGACAGCACCGTTGCCGAAAAATTTTCTTTCAAAGCCTCGGCCGCCGCGAGACCAAAATAGTTTATAACCCTAACAGCTGCACCACTCACGGGAAGTCTTATCACGCTTAAATAGACCCTAGACTCCAAAACCGACTAGGAAACCTAAACATGTTCCACACATCCATGTACAATTCTTTGCATGCATATGCATATCTGACCCAAACAAATTTCACGCTAAGCCCATATATGCAGCCCAACATTATAGTTTTCTAATTTTTCTTAGCCTTCTAATTTTGAACACCCCAAAATTATCTGTGCCGTAGCCTCTGGACCACACATCTGTAGCTCCAACACGCATCATCCATCTTTGATCTCCACGTGTCCCAACTCGAGCTCGACCGTCTCCACCAGCATCCCTGACCCTCTGGATCATGACTTCGCACCAAGCCATCTCCCGGTCACCGCCGTAGACCACGATCGCCTCCGAGTTACCCTGCACATGCAAAGACCAAAACAACATATTTTCCTGGCACAAGTGCCTCAAATAACATCAGTACCCAACATTGTCAATTATTCATCAACTAAAATATACTAGATCTAGCCACATGGTCTAACAAAACTAGACTAGGGAGAGGAACTTGAGAGACTTGAGACTAATTCATCTTCTTGCATTAAAATAATGATTACAGTGAACCTTCTTATATAGAGGGCTATCCTAACAATTATAGATAAGATCAATCTAAATAGTATTTTTCCTAACTAATGGATAAGATACCAAAAAACTAATCCTTATCTTAGGAAACTAATCAAACTATTAAGGAAATAGATAACTTAGTAGAGAAGAAGCCAACCTCCGCGTGGGCCCTCATCGCTCTGATGCCATGATCTTGTTTATGTGCAGTAATTTCTGCACGTGACAACTTCTCCGCTCCTCGACAAGCAGCTCATCCTCAAGCTGTGGTGGTGGCCATGGCTGCAGCCCTTATTAACCCCATGATGCTGAAAGGCCATGATGTTGACACAGCACCACGTGAGAGAACATCTGGACTCTAGCGACGATTGACGATGATAGTGGGAAGCCCGCATGACTCGGCATCCCTTGCGTGCGAAACCGGCACGGGGCAGCAAAGGGCTGTTGTCTGTCATGGCATACCACTCCATTAGAACGGCCACAACGAAGTCGCGTCCCCATCCAAGACACCCTTCGTGATGCACATCGCAAACGGCACAGCCTCGACCGGTGGTATGGAGACGATGGCTGCGAAGTGGCGACCCTCTACTTTGATGGTGGCAGTGGCGGCGGCGGCACTAGGGGCAGCGCCACTCTTTCCACTGTTGCCATCATATTCTCCAGGATGACCTTCATCTTCTCGGCGGTAGCCATCATCATGTCGGTGGTGACCATCATCTTCTTGGTGGTGGCCATCATCTTCTCATTGTCAGCCTTCATCAAGGCCAGCATCTCAGCAGTAGAAGCCATGGTGAGTGACTCTGATACCAATTGTAATGTACCAGGGATAAACACCGTGGAAAGGAGACCGACGGCGGCGACTTGAGGGAAGAACAATGCTTATAGGAGAGGGCACCTATTATGGTAGTGAGAAACTAGACTAGGGAGAGGAATTTGAGACTTGAGACTAATTCATCTTCTTGCTTTGGAATAATGATTACAATTGGCTTTCTTATATAGAGAGCTCTCCTAACAATTATAGATAATATCAATCTAAATAATATCTTTCCTAACTAATGGAAAATATACTAAATAACTAATCCTTATCTTAGGAAACTAATCGAACTATTAAGGAAATAGATAACTTGGTAGAGAATAAGCCATCCTCTACGTGGACCTGCTGCTACAGTACCCCACGAGTACTGTTTATGTGCAGTAGTTTCTGCACATGACAACAGATATGTTTCAAGCCAGTGGTTTTCGAATTTTTTTTAAAATAATCTATTTTTTATTCGGAAATACAAAAATAATACCGCTTAATTTTTTTACAGAAATAATCACGTGTCGCTGTACGGTTGGGCGAGTCGTGCAAGTCGCCCAACCGCACTGCGACAAACCTTCAAGTCGCCCAATGGAACGGCGATTTAAAGGTTCGAGGCAAGGTCGCTTTATGGAATGGCGACTTTAAGAGAGTCACCATACAGTCGAGCGAATTGCTCACAGCTCAACCCAAGTCGCCCAACCATATGGCGACTTGGGGCAGTTATAAAACCCGCGCGTGGCCAAACCCTCGCCATTCCACCGAGCGAATCACCGGATTCAACTCGAGCCGAGCAGAAAAAGAGAGAAAGAGAGGGAAAGAAGAAGAGGAGAAAAAAGAGGTTTTTCGTTTCGCATCGACGACTAGGACGGTAAGTTTGTAGTATTAATTTGTAAAAGTTTATTTTTGAAACCATGGTAGGTTAGTAAGCAACTTTATGTGTAGTGACATATTGTTAGCAAATATTTACAGATGGCATGATTAATTAGTAACCATGGTACGTTAGCGAGCAACATCGTGTGTAGTGACATATTGTTAGCAAATGTTTAGAGATAGCATGATTAATACAATTAGTTTAGAAGTTTGTATAAAGGAAAAATGAGTTAGTAAAAATAAATTTAGTTGTACTATTCCGTGTGCTGCGCTAATTGCGTACGGGCTAGATGAATGATAACATGTTACTTTTGTATTATATAAACATGTCGATAACCCGTGCATTCGCAAATGCTAGTTTATAGAATGTTAAATACAAGTATTTTTTTATAATAAAGAATTGAAAACATTTACTTCATAGTTTTGGTTGGATTAAGGAATCACAGATACATGGTTCCAAACACGTAGGATTGTCAAACATGTAAAATTTTGTAGGAAAAGTTATGTCTTTACCACGTGGGTTTCATGAAATTGTATATGTATTATCATTGTGTTGGAGCAAAGTCTTTAGGTGTCACTAACAACATATCAAATATGATTTATTTCCCATTAGAATATAATTTAAATGCTTAAGTAATATGAATGCTTTTAATTTCTTAATTTGCAGGTATGGCTCAAGACCCTAGTGGTTCGGATTGGCATTTCAGTCTGCTGAACGGTTGGTCGACGTCTTGACCAAGACGAGCCGTCGTGTGTGTCGATCCGATTAAGCGGGGCGACGCTGAGTTGGGGTGGTTCAGAGGCGACACCCGACGGGCTTGGAGACTAGACCCACGCTGGGTAGAGAGGTTTGTCCACAAGCTGTGCCATTTTTTTTGTATCGTATGCACACTATGTACTTACTTCTTCGTGCTTTGTAGGCTGAGCCATTCTGGCCTTCTACCTCTCGCACGGATGGTAGAGGCCACCGAAGAGGACGGCGATCTGGTCGACGACGATGGGTTGGTCCAGGCCGGTCCGAAGCGGTCACAACGATTCCCGTTCGACCGGTCGCTCCCGACCGCTGATAGACCGCTATGCCCGAGACACACCTTCCACCTCCCTTTCGGAGATGGCCCTCGCTCAGAGGATGTTGCGATCTTTGCTTTCGGCTTGCCTATCACGGAGCCCTCGTGATTCCCACGGGACGCTTGTTGTCGATCGGCGCGACGCCTGTTGGGCGGGTTTCGAGGTTCTTGGGCGGAGGTCGCATCCGATATTCGACTTCTCGAGCGATAGTGACATGGCCCGCCCTGCGGTGGCTTTCGCGAGCCTGCACGATACTACCTATTTTCCATGTTTAGCTATTTATTGAGGCGTAGCCATATGACGGGCTTACTAATAATTCGTTTCTACGTAGGTCGAGCGGATGGTCCCACAGCCCACCGTCGACCGTGTGTCGCGCACTGGGGCGTACATGTTGTGGCTCTTCGGTGGGTATTGTTTACCGGCGGCCCGCGGTGACTCCGTCGGCCTTTGCCTCGTGGGTACGCGAGGGCCATCGCCGACGGCGAGGAGCTAGAGATCGCTTGGGGCTCACCAGATTTGCCGTGACGCATCGCATCTATCCTCACAGTCGCCCATCTCTTACCGTGGTCGTTCGAGCGTTTCTCTCTCGGACGACCCATGCTGGTAGACTCTGGACCGTACGGCGCGGACATGTACCATGGGGACGCGGTGGACCGGCCGACCGTAGGGTCCCTTTGGTGCCGTAGATGGGTACATACTTCCCTATATCTTTTCTTCATCAGACATCGGTAATCCTTTGTAACCACCGTTTCTAGCCCGCAGCACAATGATGCACATCGCAGTCACACGTCGCATCTGAGCACTTTGTGGAGAAGCTGGACCGTCTCACCGCTGACGACGTGTGCTGGGAGCCTTACTCCGATCAAGAGACGGCGTCCGTGCTCCGCGGGTTGTCTTCATCTTTGGCGTGGCGTGGTGTCTTGGCGACGCAGAGGAAGCTCGTCTTCGACGTGTTTGTTGAGGACTACGCAGTGCACATGGTGATGTGCCGGTTCGGCCTCCGCCAGGTTGTTCCAGTTCCCGTCGGGACGAGGGTGCCTGAGTCGACCCACGCGTGAGTTACATGCAACACATGTTCACATATGTTTTTGATATTTCTGTAACGGTGGCTTCTAATTGCAAAGGGTACGCTTCGCAGTATAGTAGGAGGGTGGCACCAGACACGATGGCGGCCAAGATGGAGCCGTGGGTGGCACGAAGGCTTAACGAACACGAGGACTACATGCGGAGGATCGGCCGTCGACCCAGTCGTCGTGATGAGTACCTTATTTGATGCGCCCGCGAACACGCACTAGGCTGGTGCATGTCGTCGACCCTCCCCCCGCTCGCGTGCCAGCACCGACCGACTCCTACCCTCTGCAACTTAGCGCGGAACGTGCACCTCGCGTTCCGTAAAATCAGTTTTGAAATTATCGCGTACTGTTACCTGAATTATAGGTTTGACGCTTTGACATACTCCTTGCAGACAGACATCAACGTCGGGGTTGCCAGCGACGGACAGTCAATCCTGGACAGGATCGGCATTGGTGCAGAGGTCACGCGCGACGAGCTAGTGCAGTTTGTCCGTCGGGCCTGCAGTGCGGCGAGGCGATGCGTGGCCCTGACGTCATGCAGGACGATACAGGAGGTGGCCTCGTCAGTGCAGGAGGTGGGCTCGTCGGTCCGGGAGGTGGCCTCGTCGGTGCATAGGTCGAGGATGCCACGTCCTGCAGCCCAGTCAGCAGGCTCAGGAGGGGCACGTCCACGTGCCTCGCCGCTGCCGCACTCTTGGTCCTCTGCGCTGCGCTGGGCGGCCGGAGGGTCAGGTGGGCACGTGGGTACGCACCCCCACCGCCACAGCCACCGCCACCGGCGTCACTGCAGGACACCTACCAGAGAGTGTCCTCGACCCGTCCGGACAGTATGGTGGGTATGACATCCGCGCCGCCTACCACCAGTGCGCTTCCTTTCTTCGTGTTTGCGATCGTCGATATATTGTAGAGATTAACATTATTTGCTATGTAGGTGCTTTGTTGTCAGCTCGCACTGAAGTTCTCCCCGCGACGAGCGTGGATCAAGATGCCAGCGAAGCACCTGTGGAGGTCGAGGGGCAATGAGCCTGCACTGCCGAGGTTATTTCCATTGAGCAGCTTAGCGGGCCCCGAGTGATCACGCAGCACCAGGTGGAGTTGACCCCACTGGGACCACGGATCGGCGAGGCTCTGGCGCCTTTCCTGTCTGGGCCTGGCCTTAGGCACCCGCGGCCGGAAGCCCAAGCGAGGGCGTGTGCTTTCGCCGACCGAGTGTGGGACGTGGCGACGACGGAGGAGGTGCTGCGGGTGGCGCAGCGGGTGGCCAGTAGGGGGTTTACATATTCTGTGTTTACGTATTGTATTTCGTAGGTACTATGACATGGTTGTCTATGCATAACTTGTATTATGTGTTGACGTATTCTGCTTCGTAATTACTATGACATCGTTCGTGACCTAGTCGGGCCAGTACTTACTGCCAAGTCGTCTAACTCATTTATTCGATGCATATAACTTAAAGCACGCGACACATCGATGCAACATGTCAACTCAATAAAAGGCAACCGCAATAACGCGTCCACCATTTAGTTACATGCTTTAGGAGATTGAACATAAGTGCGCATGAAGGGACACTACCGACGTACAAGCTTCTCGTCTGTGCCTAATTGTAGAAGGTGCCTCTCGCTACCCACATAGAGTGTTATCCGGTTAGGCGCCTCGGGCGTGGTGGCGTCGTTGTAGTGGCACGCACATATGCGACTAGGGTTGGCACAAAGAAGATGTGGGATCATAGGAACTTCCTATGTTCACAACCTCCTCATTGCCCCTCTTGCGCTGCATCTGTTGGCGGAGGTCATCATTTTGCTCCTTGAGATCGTCAATTTGTGCCTCCAAATCAAAGATTCGGTTCCACAACACATCCACGTAACTCACAACATGTCGTTCATGGGGAGGATCGATCCAGCGGGTGAAATTGCATTTGACCATCTGCTACAAGGGACAGTTAGTACGGAGGATGCATTAGCAGTAACATGGATAAAACTATTTACCCCAGAGTATGGGCATCGGAAGAAATGCCGTCCACCATCGAAAGGGCCGTCTATGACCTACACGATAGCGTCCTCCCCGTGTCCGCATTTCAGCCATACCGGTTGAGCACGCTTCTTCGGCATCAACCGGTAGTTAGGGCCGAAGTCCTCCCTCCTTTCGATGAGAAGGTCTGGCTTCGGCGACCCCGGTTGGACTGGTCCCTAGGCGTCTGCCATCATATGTTACTGTAAGACGGACAAGGTTCTTCTACCTACGGTTTCAAGGGTCGAGTGGTCCTAATTTCGGAGTGTGGGGCGTGCGTTTTATAGCCCCGCGAGGGGAGGCTAACAAAGCGAGTAATGTATTAGCTTGCAGATGACAAGACCAGACGGGACTGGCTGCTTTGAGTATAGACAAGACCAAACGGGGCAGGTTTGCGTAGTGACAAGACAAAATAGGGGCAGCCATGCGCAGTGACAAGACCAAACGAGACAGCTTTGCGCAGTGACAAGACCGCACAGGGCAACTTTGCATAGTGATAAGACCAAAGGAGTCAGCTTTCTGCAGTACCAAGACCACACAAGGCAGCTTTGCGCACTGAGAAGACCACACGGGCCAGCTTTCCGCGGTGATAAGACCAAATGAGACAGCTTTGCGCAGTTTAGGGTTTAGGTTTAGGGTTGGCCTTTTCAGATCGAATTGACAACTCAATTAAAGCCTCGCCAGCTTTTAAGACCGAAAAGATAAGACTCTGCAACAAGTGTTCTCAGCCTCTTCAATCATATTCTATATAAGCTTCATAAAGTACTTCATCAACTACCTGCCATTATACGCGTATACGTTCAGACGACTTCGTAATATCACTTACCTTTCTACTTACCACTCATTACTATCTCAATCGTCCTCACAAAATTCTACAGAAATTTAGCGCACTACAACAATATATAACGATCACAAAATGTTATTATGAGTCCGACATATTTCAGTACCCTTCATATTCTCTGAAAATAACAAAGACCAACCAACGTTGTCACCACACTATTATCTTTTTAAAAATAACATCATATAATACAATTTGCTAAATACAATACCTACAAAATGTAATATCTATTTTAACACAATTGTTCCAATTGGATTTACATAATTCCAAGTTTATTTGCTTAAATCGCCTAATCGGTAGCAGCAATTTAAAATAAGTCGCCCACCCATCTTTGCGACTTGCTAAACTCGCTCTACAAATCAGCGATTCCAACACATGTCGCACATCAGTTTGGCGACTAGGTCCAGTCAGGTTATAGTCGCCATTCCATTGGGCGATTTGAAGGTTGGTCGCAGTGCGGTTGGGCGACTTGCACGACTCGCCCAACCGTACAGCGACACGTGATTATTTCTGTAAAAAAAATTAAGCGGTATTATTTTTGTATTTCCGAATAAAAAATAGATTATTTTAATCATGCATAGACTTCTTTAGATTTGAGTGGTAAAGACGTAAAATACAAACCAACTAAAAACTGGACACCCTACAAATTCTTACATTTATAATAGACCAATCTTTTTTTTTAACAAACATATATGGATTGCAAAATGCAAATGGTATGCACTACTGGAAGAGTACTGCAATAAACTTTGAGATCCTCTTGACAGAATGATAAATCTTGACACCAGTTTAACTTTAGCCATGGACAATAACAACAAGTAATTTATCAACTTTGAAATCTACAGTGCACTGTTATTAGTGAATTGCTATTTGCTAGGAAGAAACACATGGAAGCATGCACATAGCTGAAAGGTGTTGATTCCTGCAAGGCTTCAACAATCTTTATATATAAAAGGAGATGGAATTCAGCTGAGGAGAGCCTGGCCACGTCACCCTTTTTTCGCTAGCCGTTCGATCTGTCTACAGTGGGTTCCGCGCCGTCCGATTACTTTTTTGCTTCGTGTGCCCAGGAGAACCTTCGCGTCGCCGCTCGCCTGACGACGCCTTTGTCGCTCCCGCTGCTCACCTGACGCAACACCCCTCATCCCCTCCAACTCTCCACGCTTTCTCCGCCGCCCCTCCTCTCCTTCCCCTCCCTCGGCCCCCGCCTCACCCAAAAAACAAAAAAAAAGCTCTGCCCTTCCATTATAAAAGGAGACGGAATTCACCGAGGAGAGCCCGCCACGTCACCCTTTTTTCACTGGCCGCTCGATCCGTTTACATGGGTTCCGTCTTCCGTCATTTTTTTTGCTTCACGTGCGGAGAACTTCGCGTCGCCGCTTCTTTGATGCCTTTGTCGCTCATTGCTGCCGCCTGGCGCAACGCCCCTCATCCCCTCTAGATCTCCGCGCTTTCTCCGCCGCCCCTCCTCCTCTTCCCCTCCCTCAGCCCCCGCCTCAGCCCTTGCCGGCCTCACTGGGCTCGCCGGTACAAACACCACCTGAGCCCCCACGTCGCCGGGCCCAATTTCCCTCTCGCTTTTCTACGGCTCTTCTTCTCCTGGCGCCGCTGCCGCCGCTTGCTAATGTGGCCAGGGTGCCACCTCCTCGGCCTCTTCGTCGGCCTTGCCGGTGCCGCCCTCCTCGCCCACGATCCCGCCAAGAAGACCCCAAGCCTCCTCCTTCCCCGGCCTTACTCCCCCCTTTTCCGCTTGATGGATTTGGATCTCGCTTTTCTCTGCCTCTTCTTCTCCTGGCGCCGCTGCCGCCGCTCGGTAATGTTGGCAGGGCGCCACCTCCACTGCCTCTTCGTCGGTCTTGCCGGTGCCGGCCTCCTCGTCCACGACCCTACCAAGAAGACCCCGAGGCTCCTTCTTCCCTGGCCTCGCTTCCCCCTTTTCCACTTGATGGATTTGGATCTGGAGAGACGCCGGTTATGAGAATGGCGTGCTGCTAGGCACCGTTGCAACTCCAGCTGTCCATCTAGCCTTCCAGGTTTGTCCTTCTTCCACCTCTAGCTTTAAACCCTAACAGGCTGATTCATGGATGATGCATGGATGAATGGGGAATATCTAAATTGATGCTTGAATACTTGATGCTTGATGCCTAGAAACATAGATGGATGCCATGCACCTACACTTGCATCATTATTTTTCAGAAATTGGTTTAGCATCCTCTACTAGCATGATGATGTCTTGGTTTTCATATGATAAGACATGATTAGATTGAGCAATTAGCAACATTACTGATCTTCTTTTCAGTCACTGACCCCCAGGGGTAAGGTCTTTAACTCTTGAACTCATAGTCTCATACAGTCAAGATTAGTGCTTTTGGAGCACTGTATATGCAAGTTCAATATTGAGGTTTCTAATGCATGAAGTGGGTCACATACTATATGTCTGTATTGATGTTTTAATTTTTCTTTTAAAAAAACTCTATAATCTACAGTTTGTGGTAGACGAATTATTATACAAAGTTAAGCTATAACCAGTACAATAAGGTTTTTATTGATATTTCTCATTGTTATTGTTTATTATACATACAATTTTCTGTCAACGCAAGCTGTGCAGTAGGCTGAAAACTAGAGGAGTAACATTCCTGTAGAGAACACTATATTGTAAACTCCTTTTGCAATGCTAATGCTATAGCCTTCCATTTCTTATCTTTGTGACAAGTATCAATGTGTATGCAGTATACTCCTGCAATTGATATTTGGAGTATTGGTTGCATATTCGCTAAACTTCTCACTGGAAGGCCACTAATTCCTGGGAAGAATGAGTGCTGATCCTTAGGCTCTTCGTCTGCTAGGTCGTTTACTTGCATTTGATCCTAAAGATCGACCTATAGCCGAAGAGGTAGACTCACAAAAGCAGTTTTTACTTTCTTGGAACTGTTTTACAATTTCACAGAGCACGTATATAAATATATATGCTTTGATATGCTATATTTACTTTGCTTTTTTAATCTTACTTCAGGCTTTGGTTGATACGTGCTTTGCAAGTCTTACTAATGCGGAACGTGAGCCCTCAAGACATCCAATTTCAAAACTCGAGTTTGAATTTGAGAGACAAAAGCTGACAAAAGATGATGTTAGAGAATTGATTTATCGAGAGGTAGAGAGAAATAGTTTGGGTTTCCTTTTTTTGTTTAATAATATACTTGTGTCGATTGAAAATGGCTTATTCATGAAAATCAAACAGATTTTGGAGTATCGTCCACAGATACTGCAGGAGTATATGAAAGGTGGAGAACAAATCAGCTTCCTCTATCCAAGGTGTAGACTTGCATTAATTTTTCCTGCTTTCTTAGGGTTTTGTGTCTACCATGTGAATGGTGAAGATCAACCTATCTTTTTTCCAAACAGGTTCGCTATATAGGTTGTGTTATTTATTTCTTCACACCTACTATTTGTCTTTGGCAAGTAGCTTGTCTTCCAGAATGATTGTGCATTCAGATAGTATTGCTTTTGCTATTGAAAGTGACAATGATCCTAGGATGTACAGATGCTTGAACTACTGTTGTTAAAGGTGCTGAGGAGTAATCTTTTTCACTTACAGTTGGTTTGTTTTCAGTATAGCACATTCCTTTTTTTATTGACACTGCATTTAATGTATTAAACTCCAAGTCTCATTGTATTTTGGGGCTCAAACAATCTGCCTACCATTTGTCGAGTATGAACTGACAGGGGACAGGCAGTATGTTTACATTTGACAATTATTATTTTTTATTCTGTTCATGTAAGCTTCTCTTCTTTTGTAGTTAGGTCAATATCCTAATCTCTGTAGATTATATGTATACTTGTGGATGTTTAGTTTGTCATGCAATATCATATTTCAAAAGACATTGGTTAAGACAGATGATAGCACATTTCGTTATTATGTGCTAAAAGCGCTCAAATAGGTAGAAGGAAGTTTGGTCAAATTTAATGATCTTTGCAATCGTTGTCTCATCGGGATCTGTGCTCGTTAACTAACTCCTCTATCAAGATATTCTACGGGCACTAATACGCTACAATTACGTCATTTACTTCGATATGAATGTGGTATGGAGGAGTGTGCTCTTGCATTTACCGATGTGTAACTATGATCATGGAATCTTTCGGTGGTTTAGACTGCTGCGAAATCTTTCGTGAAAGTGCCATTCTTTGAGCTGTTTCATACCTTACTCGCGCGGTTGCCCATTTTATGTTGTATTTGCTATTCGTGGGCTGTTTTCCGCCATTTCACCTATGCTTGGATTGGGCAAGATATTCTTGTGAGTGCAACTATCTCGTAGTATTCGATGTATTCTAATGAATTTGTGACATCGATGATATCGAGCTTTGTACTTTCGTGGTATTGCAATCGATAGTTATTGTTATCCAAATTGTTAGAGTACCTAACCTCAAGGTAATCTAACCGCTCTTGACTTTAGATTTTCTACATGGTGCTCATTTTTGATACTGAGTTTTCTTTATAACCTTTTTTTGTTTTGTATCCGAGTTTTGTTTACCTTCCGCCATGATCGGTGGGTTCGAGTTCTTCTCACCGCGCCTTTCTTGTATGACATCTTCGGGTATTCGTCTCCAAGAGGTGGTTTCATGGGAGTGTAATGATTGTGGTAAGTACTATGAAAGGCTATTATGATATTTGGTGGTGTCATTGTCTAGACTTGTTTGGTTATGCTTTGGTATTCTTCTCATAGGTTGCCCGTGGTGATAAGACCCATTTAAGATGGTGTGCTCATGTTGCTAAAAATCCCACGAATGTTTGATCCATGGGGTGGATACAACGTTGTTGGCTTTGGTGATATACTTCTTCTGGGCTATTGGTTGCATTTGCATTAAGGTTAGTTTGCCAAAGGTTTCATGGTCATTCTTTCATGTGTTATTCGAAAGAGCACGTGAGAGATATAATCGCTATTTGCAACAATGGTTTTGAAATACCTTAGTGTGCCTTATTTGCTTGTCTTTTGATCTCAAAGATCTACTTTTCATTTTATGTTTCTCCAGATCTGATTATACCGCCAAGAAAAGCTTGTAATCTGGTTACTTCTTGTGGTCAATGGTGGCCTATGGCTCGTAAGTTTCATCATGGATCCACGCACCTTTAAGGGAGCAAAAAAAAAGACACTTCTCTACACATTCATATTTATTAAAGCTTCTACTGTGAGCAGTGCACTTATTTTCCTCTTTGCTAAAGAAGAAGGAGTTTAGAGCCTTGCACCAAGGGAACTGCACAGTCAGCGAATATCTACACAAGTTCAATCAGTTGGCAAGATATGCACCTGAGGATGTGGCCACCGATGAGTCCAAGCAAGAGTGGTTCTTGGAAGGACTTAATGATGATCTTTCAGTCCAGCTTCTTGCTCATGACTACCCCGATTTTCAGCACCTAGTGAGCAAGACAATTCGGCAAGAGGGCAAGCATGTTGAGATGGAAAATCACAAAAAGAGGAAGGCAACCCATCAGTTCAGGTCAGAAGGATTTTCCAGGCCAAAGACCTCCCAATTCCAGCCTATGAGGTCTGTGACCTCCTCCCCCATCAGGACTTCGATGCAAGCCAAGCGGCCTGGTGCCTCCAGCTCTCATAAGACCTCCCCAGGAGGTCAATTTCAGGCAAAGCCAGCCACAAACTCTGCAGCAGGGGTGACTTGTTTCTATTGCCATGAAGTTGGGCACTATGCTAATAAATGTCCGAAGAAACTTCAAGCTACAGCTCCAACTCCCACCCGATCGGCTCAGGGGTCTTCAGCTCCTGGCAGCCACACCAATCCAAAGCCTCCAGTGCAATATATTAAAGGGCGAGTGAACCATGTCACACCGAGAAGCTCAACAGTTTTGATGTGGTCCTTAGTACGTTTCTTGTTAATACCGTACCAGCCTCAATTCTTTTTGATTCCGGAGCTTCTCATTCATTTATCTCTTCTAAGTTTGTGGATAATAATGGGTTAGCTATAACTCCTCTAGTAAACCCTATGCTAATCCACTCCCCGGGCTTGGAAATGAGGACTGACTCTTTGTGCCCAAATCTTTCCTTGGAAATCTTGGGAGTACCTTTCTATGCAGACTTGATAGTCCTGCACTCCCAAGGGTTAGATGTGATTCTTGGAATGGACTGGTTATCTAAGAACCAAGGCCAAATAGATTGTGCCAACAAGTCCATTGTGCTCACCAATGAGCAGGGGGTACAAGTTGAATATAGCCCCGAGACCTCTCCTGAGGCAGGTCCTAGGTTGTCCTGCTTAAGAGAAGCGAAATTTGAAGACCTCCCTGTGGTAAGGGAGTACCCCGATGTGTTTCCTAGTGAGCTACCTGGAATGCCTCCGGATAGAGATTTAGAGTTTGTCATTAACCTAGTCCCAGGGATGGCACCTATTTTCAAGAGGCCATATCGGTTGCCTGTTAATGACCTTGTTGAGCTAAAGCAGCAAATTGAAGAAATGCAAAGTAAAGGTTTTGTGAGGCCGAGTTCCTCTCCTTGGGGAGCTCCTGCGATCTTTGTAGCAAAGAAGGATGGTATACAGCGCATGTGTGTGGATTATAGAGCTCTCAATGATGTTACCATCAAGAATAAGTATCCCTTGCCCAGGATCAATGACTTATTTGATCAACACAAAGGAGCAGTAGTTTTCCCCAAGATTGACCTAAGGTCAGGTTACCACCAATTAAAGATTCGACAAGAGGATATTCCAAAAACAGCCTTCTCAACTCGGTATGGACTTTATGAGTTCACAGTCATGTCCTTTGGACTAACTAATGCTCCTGCATACTTCATGAACTTGATGAATAAAGTATTTATGGAGTACTTAGATAAGTTTATCATTGTATTCATAGATGACATTCTTGTGTACTCTAAATCTGAGGCAGAGCATGAAGGTCACCTTCGGTTGGTCCTAGACAAGTTCAGGGACCACCAGCTCTATGCAAAATTTGAGAAGTGTGACTTTTGGTTGAGTGAAGTCACCTTTTTGGGCCATGTCATGTCGGCAGCTGGAGTGGCTGTTAACCTTAGTAAGGTCCAAGATGTCCTAGATTGGAAACCACCTAGGTCAGTGTCTCAAATAAGAAGTTTTCTCGGCATGGCAGGGCATTACCGTAGGTTTATTAAAGGCTTTTCAAGCATAGCAAGACCTCTCACCCAACTGCTCAAGAAGGAAACCAAGTATGTTTGAACCCCAGCTTGTGAGCATAGCTTTCAAGAGTTGAAGAAAAGATTGACCTCTGCTCCGGTGTTGATTTTGCCCGATGTCCGAAAAGATTTTGAAGTCTTTTGTGATGCCTCAAGGCAGGGTCTTGGTTGTGTTCTAATGCAAGAGGGTCGGGTAGTAGTTTATGCCTCTCGGCAATTAAAGCCTCATGAGGCTAACTACCCCACTCATGATCTGGAATTAGCCGCGGTGGTGCATGCTCTAAAAATTTAGTGCCATTACCTTATTGATAATCGCTGCGAGGTCTTCACAAACCATAAGAGCTTAAAATATATCTTTACCCAAGCTGACCTCAACCTTAGACAGAGAATATGGTTGGAGCTCATCAAGGACTATGATCTTGGAATTCACTACCACCCAGGTAAAGCAAATGTAGTGGCTGATGCCTTGAGCCACAAGAGTTATTGCAGCCTCCTATTGGTCCAAGAAAATCAGCCCAAATTGTATGAAGAAATGAGGCGTCTCAATCTGGAAATTGTGGAGCAAGCCTTTGTGCATACGCTAGAAGTGGAGCCTGTAGTCCAGAAGCAAATCCGAGAGAACCAATTAAAGGATAAAGACCTCCAGGAGATAAGAGACAATATAGGAAGAGGTAAAGCTCCTGGATTTTCAATGGATGGGCAAGACATCCTTTGGTTCGGCAAAAGGCTTTGTGTGCCGAACTGTGAAGGCATTAAGCAACTCCTGCTTAAAGAAGCTCATGGGTCATATTACTCCATTCATCCAGGGAGTACAAAGATGTATCAAGACCTCAAGGAGGGGTATTGGTGGGTCGGCATGAAGAGAGAAGTAGCTGAGTTCGTAGCACAATGTGATGTATGCCAAAGGGTCAAGGCTGAGCACCAAAGACCTGCTGGTTTGCTTCAGCCCTTGCCCATTCCCGAGTGGAAATAGGAGCAAATTGGCATGGACTTCATCACTGGTTTGCCAAGGACTCAATTGGGCTATGACTCAATTTGGGTTATTGTGGATCGTTTGACCAAAGTAGCACACTTTATTCCGGTCAAGACCACCTATTCCAGTAACAAGTTGGCTGAGTTGTACCTAGCCCGAATTGTATGTTTACATGGTGTACCTAAGAGTATAGTGTCTGATAGAGGGTCCCAATTCACTTCAAGATTTTGGGAAGGTCTCCATGAAGCCTTAGGGACAAGACTTAATTTCAGCACCGCTTACCACCCTCAGACTGATGGTCAAACAGAGAGAGTGAATCAAGTGCTTGAAGACATGCTTCGAGCTTGTGCCTTGGACTATGGAAAAAGTTGGGACAAAAATCTCTCCTATGCCGAGTCCTCTTACAATAATAGTTACCAGGCTAGTTTGGAGATGCCTCCATTTGAAGCTTTATACGGGAGGCAGTGTAGAACCCCTCTCCTATGGAATCAAGTGGGTGAGCGCCAATTTTATGAACCCGATGTCATCAAGGAAGCTGAAGAAAAGGTGAAGCTCATAAGGGAGCGCTTGAGAGTAGCTCAGTCTAGACAAAAGAGCTATGCCGATACTCGACGTCGGAACTTGTCTTTTGAAGTTGGAGATTTTGTATATCTTAGGGTAACCCCACTCAAAGGAGTTAGGAGATTCCGAACCAAAGGGAAGCTAGCTCCAAGATTTGTTGGACCATACAAGATATTGGCAAGACAAGGTGAAGTGGCTTATAAGATTGAGCTGCCTACTTCTCTGTCGGCAGTGCACAATACATTCCATGTGTCACAATTGAGGAAGTGCCTTCGAGTACCTGAAGACCACACCTCGCTGGAAAGCATAGATCTCCAAGAAAACCTCACTTATGTGGAGAGACCGATCAAAATTTTGGATGTCATGGAGCGTGTCACCTGGAGCAGGATTCTTCGAACCTACAAGGTGCAGTGGAGTCACCATCCAGAGAGTGAAGGCACATGGGAAAAGGAAGAAGACCTTAGAGCAAACTATCCATACCTCTTTCTGGCCAAACTTGAATCTCGGGGTCGAGATTCCCTTAAGGGGGGTAGGTTTGTGACACCCTGGTTTTCAGAGACTCTTTGAAATTTTCAAAATAAAAAGAACCATTTTGTTTTGATGAGAATTCAAAGCTTAACCTAAAATTTCATAATGGATTTAAGTTGACTAACTCAAACTTCAACTAAAATTTCCTTGAAGATTTGTTGAGTTGTTGGAGTTTTGAGGATCTTTCCTTCTCTGTCCATCTTTTGTCCATCTCTGGACCAGACCTCCCTTCGTCTGGGATCTAATGGTCCAGATCTCCCCTTCGTTTGGATCCAAAGGTCCGGACCTCCTTTGTGTTGTCCTCCTCTGGTCCAGACCCCCTTGGGTCTAGACCTCCCAAATGCTGGGACCTCCCTAGGTCCAATTCTCCCTCTCGGGTTTTCTCTGGCTTACAACCTCCCCAAGCCTTCGCCACCCTCATGTGCATCTGAGCTCCTTTGGAATCCTCTTGAAGCTTTTCGTGTTTACTTGGACTTTCTTTCGTCGCTTGCATCCTTGAAACCTTCTCTGGAGGTTCCCTTCGGCACCAACCCGGTAGCACCGCCCGCACCTTGCGGAGCTATCAGTTTTTAGGACCACCTCTTTGTTCACTTGGACCTCCCTGTGTCCTTCAGGACCTCCCCATGTCCTCTAGGACCTCCCCTTACCTTTATTGGACCTCCCCATGTCCTCTAGGACCTCCCCTTACCTTTATTGGACCTCCCCGTGTCCTTCAGGACCTCCCTAGGTCCACCAGGATCTCCTCCTTGTCTATTTGCATCTCTATTGATCGTGAGTTGTCCGATTTGCATTGAACGGTTTGATCTTGGTGAGACATCTGGATGGTCCGAACGTCCCACCCTCCCTGAGCCTTAGATCATTCTGGGCGGTCCGATCGAAATCCAATGGCCCCGACCTCCCTCCTTGAAGATCTGGACCGTTAAGACCTCCCCCTCGGAGATCTTAACCGTCTAGACCTCCTCCTTGTAAATCTGGACCGTTAAGACCTCCCCCTCGGAGATCTTAACTGTCCAGACCTCCCTCCTTGTAGATCTGGACCATCCAGACCTCCTCCCTTGAAGATCTGGCCGTCAAGACCTCCTCCTTTGGAGATCTTGGCCATCCAGACCTCCCCTTTTTGGCAGATCCCATCGTTAGGACCTCCCCTTGGAGATCCTAACCGTTCAGACCTCCCCTGGATTTGATCCTGCGGCTCCAGACCTCCCTTGCGGGTGAGGATCTCCTCTTACCTTTGCGGATCTCCCCGTTTGCAATTGATCTTGACCGTTGGACCTTCCTTCCAGAGATCCAACCGTCTAGACCTCCCTTGCGGGTGAAGACATCCTCTTAGCTCTTGCGAACCTCCTCTGGTGCACTTAATCTTGGCCGTTTGGACCTCCTCTTTGGAGATCCAACCGTCAGGACCTCCCCTATGGGTGAGGATCTCCCTTTGTTCACGGCAAGACCTCCTCAATGTCCTTGCAGGACCTCCTCCGCGGGTCTTGGCTGCCCCACTAGGCAGTCACACCCAGTGTTCTTTGCCTTTGACGGTGTCCTGGTGCAAGGAAGTCTTCACCGCATTTAATGCATGTTGTGTCACATTAAATGCTCTCACTTTTGCAGTACTCATGTCATACCATTGTCACATTCCTTGCCTACTCCCGTTGTCCTCCTTACCAATTCCTGAGGACCCATATTCTGGGTCATGTGCATTGGCTCCAGCTATATATAGCTTGGGCAGCCCTTCCTTTCTCATTTTTCTCCATTTCTCCTCCCTGTCTCAACCGAGCATACCTTAGACCTCCCTCCAAGTTCTTGGACCTCCTCTCTTGAGTCCCAGGACCTCTCCAGCGAGCTCCTTGGATCCCCTCTTGACCTCCCCACCTCTCTGTTGGTTTTGTATTTAAGTTTATTTGGAGATCTTTGGATCTTGTTCGAGCTCTATTTGAGTCATTTGGTTTTCACCGTGTAGATTGCCAAGACCGTGTGGAACCAGAGTTCTGTGAAGGAGAGGAAGAAGCTCAAGACTTTGAGCAAGGCAAGTTACACTCTTGATCATGTTGCACCCAATACTTCAAACTACTTATGTCGGTTTCAAAGATGTATGCATGCTTATTTCACTAAGTTATTTCAATGCCTATCTTTAAATCCGTAGTTATGCCTAATGCTTGGTATGGCCACTGTCCATGTTGAATCAACCTCATTGTCACCCTAGATAAAACCTGGTTCTTGCAATAGTGAGGACCCGTGGCCCTTGAAAAATGGAATGCTTAGTCTTGCTTAGACCAAAATCTTGATTTGGGAAGTTTTGACCAAAAATATCACTTGATCAAATGATTTGGGCCGTAGCATTGGTGTGTCATGGAGATTTCGGCCATGACATTGGTGTGTCATGGAGGTTTTACAAATAGCCATGGCATTGGTGTGCTATGGAGGTTTGAAAAGCAAAGTAAATGAAAAATGTATTTGGACTTGGGCAAAGATGGTTGTTTGGTTGGTGCATGTCTATGCATGGAGGTCGTGTGATCCGATACCCCAGGGTTGAGGTTTGTCGCCCAAGTCGGTGAAGAACCGATCTTTGAGACACCACTTGCTAAGCCTATAATGGGCTATGCCAAAATTGTGCAACCACATGTCTCTAGTGTGGGGCGTGGGACCTGGCTAATTAATTTACAAAGCTCTATCGTGGTTTATCCTGTTGATGCGGTGGGTTGTCATGTTACGATTGTTGTAGTCCTACCTGGCATAAGAGGGGGCACCCCATTAAGTCGGCGGGTTTCTATCCAAAGGGGGGGATTTGCGAAACCTTAATGTGGGTGGACTGCAGTGGAGCGATGTATTGTAAAAGCCTTGTCATGTGCTCTAGACCTCTCACCAAAGGAAGTGTGAGGTGATATCGACGGATGCCAAGCAAACTAGAGAATTCATGTCATGTGGGTAAAGTGTACAACCTCTGCAGAGTGTAAATCTATTCGAATAGCCGTGTCTGCGGTCATGGACATGCTGGCAATGTCACTCAAAGTTAGCTCTTGGTTTTGGTTTTCAAAATAAATATGAAATTGGTTTTGATGGTTTAATCAAATTGGGTTTGGGCGGGAAGCCATGTGACAGGAGGGTATCCTTCACCATCTTAATGATGAATGTTATCTAACTGAAAATGGATTTGCAAAAATGAATTTTAACTATTGTAACCTGCCTTGAAACTTAATACTTGTATTTGAAATAAAATTGGCTTTATGCAAATCAACCCTAATATGATTTCCCTTGATATATCCCTATGCATGTCATTTTGTTAATTGACGGGTGTAACTTGTGAGCACGGTTGTTGTGCTCACTCTTGCTTGATTCATAAATTGAGCAGGTGAAGATTCCTATGATGATGAAGAGGACCAAATCAATTAGGCCGCGCTCTCCAGTCAATCACCTGTGGTGTAATGGTTGGAGCCTATCTTTTGGTTTTTCCGCTGTATATTGTGCTCTCGGTTGCTAGAGCTTGTAAGCAACCCTTGTAAACAACTCCCTTTTGTTGTTAATAAAGTTCTGTGGATGTTTTTGCTGTCACTTGCTTGCTGTGAGAACTGGTCGATGATCCTTGGGGACCAGTTTAGATCACAGTGGACTTTAGGCTCATCCTCAAGCCTCACGACCCCCTCGAGTTGGTTCCTTTCGAACCTCCCTCGAGTAGCGCGTGGAGCTTGAGGAGGTCTGAGGTCCAACGACCTCCTCAGGGTCGGGACCCCAGACCTTCGAGTGGTTCTATCGGACCTCTCGGGAGGTCTAGAGGTCCTACCGAGATGTCCTCTCGGGGCGCCCCGGAGTCCTTACGGACCTCCCGAAGGTCCCGAGGACCGCCGGGGCGCCTGGGTCTCTGCTTGGACCTCCCAGGAGGTTCTGAGGGACCTCCCGGGTGTGCCCTGGGCCGGGTCGCTACACCCTGTTACAACTAACAACAGTAGCTTTGTCTTATACTTGACAGCTCTTAAGCGACTTTGTGCATAATTACAGATAAACTGTGAAGGTAATATCAGGTTTAGCACTTCAAATATTTGATCTGCTGAAAAAAGTTAGAATAGGACAGTTTCTGGCACCTGCTATTCAAAAATACAAACCGTTAAAGAGTATTGTAAGTGCAAACCTTTTCTCTTATGTATTCTAGTAGGGTAACAGAAGTTATGAAACTATGCCACCTTTACAAAAGAGGGGTCACCGATTGTATCCAAACAAGGTTGGCAATCTCTTTAGTTTTTCAGTAGTCATTAACTCACAATAAATCTCCAAAAGAAATTGCTCACTTGGGAAGCCTTTTCTTACAAAGCAAAATTGAAGAAAAGAAAGCTACCATGTGAGGATAAACACAAAATGACACTTGCCCTTTTGAGTTTAGGTTACAAATATCAGGTGAATTAGGGAGAATGTACATTTTTTATTATTCAAATTGCTTCTCATGAAAGTTCATATGCCACAGCAGAGGAAACCATGATCTGATGTGTTCTCCAATCTTACTTTTAAGTTATACCCTTGTAAGTTGTAATTAATGCAACTTTGGACCTTTGGCATTTCTGTTAGTTGCAAGGGCAACCAGTGTTAGTGAACATCATTGAGTCTTATGCTAGTAGTGAAAAGTGGTCCTTTCCCTATCATACCACGAATGTCAGAGTCTGATTTTTTGCTCTTTTTTTTTAACTACAGAGTTACTGCAGATTTGCTGAAATATGCTTGAACTAGATAATTTCCAATTTCTCAAATTGCACTGTAAACAACGAACTGTTATTACTTCATAAATAAATAAAAGATGTGCTTTGATTTTTCTACTTTAATATAGTTTTGCTATTTTTCTTGCTCTTTATGCTACCATCAGGTTGCTGCTGTGCTGAACATCATAAGTATACACATGTTAATGTTCCTGGAATTGGCTCAGCGTGGTGAACATGGAAATCGATTTTATGTGTGTACGTACTAAGACCTTTTTCAGAGTAACAGAAAGCAGAAGCTATGGAGGTAAGCTGAGCACTTTCTGACAAAGTTTGCCAAGAAGAAAGAAACCACTCCATGACAGTAGCGTGTAGCCGGTGGTTTTTTTTTTTTTTTGCCAATCTCTCGTATTATCATTCAGATTGTTGCACCTGTACATCACGCACAGTACCTTTTCGATTTTTTTAAATAAACTAATTTTTATTCAATTTACGAAAATAAACCACTATTCATTTGTTTACAGAAATAACCCACAATCGCAGTTCCACCCCGCGACCGAGCCGACTCGCTTGGTGGAGCTACGATTCTGGGTCCAGTCGTGCGCCAGCATAGCGAATTTGCCCGTCACCTGCCACGTGGTTAAGGCCCGTGTTGAACCTTGTCGCGCGATAAGTGGACATACACGTGGCTCAGTTGCTTGACCGGCTCGCTATTGGCCCTTGTTAAGAGTAGTTTTGTACATTCTCTACATTCTCTCTCTATCTTGGCCCATGTGACTCATGTAGCCCATGAGACCCATGTAACAATATATATATATATATATATAGACACACACACACTATCAATTAATACTAAGCTGCATAGTTGTAAATAGCAAAATCCTCTCCAAATATTAACATGATATTCATATCAAAGCATAGGGTTAGTAACTAGACCCGGTACAGCCACCGCCATCCTCGCCGTCGTCGGCGAGACTCTAGCAAGCCGTCACCGGCGTGCTACCACTTTTCCTCTCTCTCCCCCGTGGTTCGTCTTCCCCCAACTAGATCCGTACGGATTCCAGTCATCTTCGTCGCCTACACGTCGTTGCCTCTCGGATCCGGGACCACCTCGTCGCCACCGCTCAGATCTGGGGCCACTTCGTCTCCACCGCTCAGATCCGAGGCCACCGAGGGCCACCTCGTTGCCATCACTCGAATCCAGGGCCACTTCTCGATGCTGCTCGGATCCGGGGCACCTCTGCCTCGGTCGCCGCTATCTGGGAGCACCACTGTCGCCGCGTCGGGAGCCATCTCCTCTACCTCGGCCACCGCCTTCTGGGAGTGCCGCTGTCGCCGCGTCGGGTGCCGTCTCCTCTGCCTTGGCCATCATCGGGCCTCGATCCCGGTCTCTCCCCTGCCTCGGCCGCCTCCTCCCCTGCCTTGGCCGCCGCCGGGCCTCAATCTCGGTTGCTCCCCTGCCTCGACAACCGCCTCCTCTACCTCGGCAGTTGCCAGGATCCATCGCCGCATTGGGAGTTCCCTCCGCTATCGTCGGTCTCGTTTCTGGTCGCTGGGCTCCAGCGCTACATCCGTCCAGCTCAGCGCGAAGCTGCTATGACTCGGTGCAGAGGTGCTCTGCCTCTGTTTCCTTCGACTGAGTCTACTACCCAGCGTGCTCATTCGACTGAGAAGAGTTGCTCTACTTTAGTGCTGCATCTACTCCTCCGGCTGAGATGGAAAGGCTTCGATCTAGCTCTGCACCTGTGGGCACCATCTACTCCTTCATTAAGCTGCTCTGCTGTTGATGCTGTCATGTTAGCTTGTTGTGATGTTGATCATGATCTCCTGCTATTGTCTGTGGTGTTGATACTTGTTGTAGGTGTAAAAACCGAACACAAGTGAGGGAGTGGACGTTGGTCGTTTGACGGGCCATTGTTCACGAGAGTAAAAAATGACATGAAGATTTATACAGGCTCGGGGGTCTGAAAGGACCGCCCTACTTCTGTCGGTGAGCCAACGGAGGGTTACCTCTGATGAGGGAGTCCCCGATGGCTTACCAATTTTAATATGCTTCTTCCTTGCTCAAGAGAGCCCCCCTCCCCCCTCCAAATGAGAGATACATGGGGTATTTATAGGCTCTTGGGCATGTACAAATGACGGGAATACCCCTCAGTGAGATAGCTAGCCTATGAGTACAAGTGGGGGCTATTATAGTCTTTTCTAAGCAATTACATTTATGGATCCGTTAAGCAGGTGTTAACCTAGTGAGGTGGGTCCTACTGGTAAGAGGATGAAATATTCTTCCAACAGTAGCCCCCCTGCCCCTTAGCGGTTCGAGGGAAACACCAAAATAGGTAGTCTTGAATTGTGTCTTTCATGCAGAGGTTGATACTTCAGAAGAGTTTTGGTAGATTCGAATGTTGGTCATGTCCGAAAATGTGCAACGAAAATACCACACTATGCCCAACCGGATTGCCACTCTCAGATTTGGCACTTTGGAATTTTTCTTGTCCTTACTCGATCTCTACGCTAGTTCTAGAGAAACCAAGAAGCGCTCGACTTTGTCCAAGAAAAATTCCAACACCGGATGTTGTGCCATAGGACGCTTGGATGGGCAGCCGCAGGGCGCGTGCGAGTTGGGCTCCGTGAGCAGGGCGCTGTGAGCGGGGCGGCCGCAGGGTGCGGGGAGCGCGGGTGTGTGAGGGCGCGGGTCACACGGGAGCACTAGTGTGCGAGGGCGCTAAGCGCTAGCGCGCGAGGCACGACACCGCTGAGGGCTCGAGCGCTAGCGCGCGAGGGCATGACATCTGCGGGGCGCGAGGTCACTCTGAGGGCGCGAGGGCTCGACGCCGCGAGGACGCGAGGCCCCAAAGTCCCGAGAGCGCGAGGCCCCAAGGCCTCGAGACGTGAGGCCGCAAGGCCGCGACGCCCTGAGGGTGCAAGGGCTTGACGCCGCGAGGGCGTGAGGGCCGAGCGCACTGCGAGGGTGCAAGGCCCCGAGGCGCTAGGGCTCGACGCCACGAGGGCACGAGGCCCCGAGGCCTCGAGGCTCGACGGCTCGATGCTGCGAGGGCGCGAGGATGTGAGGACCCGAGGCGCGAGGGCTCGCCGCAGCGAGGGTGTGCGGCCTCGAGGGCACGAGGCCACGAGGTGGGAGGGCTCGACGCCACGAGGCGCGAGGTCTTGACTCCGCGAGGGCTCAAGGCGCGAGGGCTCAACGCCATAAGGGCGCGAGGGCTCGACACCGCGAGAGTGCGAGGGCGCGATGCCGCGAGGCCTCGAGGCGCGAGGGCTCGACGCCGCGAGGGCACAAGGCCCCGAGGCGCAAAGGGTGCAAGGCCCCGAGGCGCGAGGTCGCAAGGCCACGAGGCACGAGGGCTCGACGCTGCGAGGCCCCGAGACCCCAAGGCGCGAAGGGTGAAAGGCCCCAAGGCGTGAGGCCCCGAGGTACGAGGGCACGAGGCCACGAGGCGCGGGGCTCAACGCCACGAGGCGTGAGGGTGCGATGCCATGAGGACGTGAGGGCGCGAGGCTGCTGGGGTGCGGCCACCAAGGCACGCAGCCAGGGCGCGGCCGCCAGGGCACGAGGTGGTGACGCTGACGAGGTAGCCCGAGGGGGATGCCGAAGGGGTGTCGGCGAGGCCGGAGGCTGCACTGAGCCGGAGACGGAGTAGGTGAGGTGGGTCCCTTCGGCGGCTGCACGGAGTCGCTCCGAAGTGGGCCGGGCCCGAGGCCGGTGTCGATGCGCGCCAGAGGGATTGGAGCCACGCGCCTCGCTCTGAAGGGTGTCGCTCATCCCAGGCTTTATGGGATGGGCTTCGGCAGGGGTGCTTTGATATTGCGTCGAGAAACACTTTTCTGTTTTGGGTGTTCTTTGGGTGTATGAGTGAGTGCTTTTAAATAGCATGTGTGAGTTGTTCTGTTCTTCTGAACTTCTCTGAAGTTGCTCTTCTGAATTGCTCTGACGACTCACTGTAGCTTGTCTGAAAAGATTCAGAAGTATGAACTTCTCTCCAGTTCAGCAGAGCTCTGTCAGCCACGAGGCTGGGGCTCGGGCGGAGGCGAGATGCCTCATAGCGTCGAGCGTGGCAGGGCGCGTAGAACCTTGGAGCAATGAGGTGTCGAGGCTGAAGAATCTAAACACGCCATTATGAGTTAATAGAGTATTTGGGTTATTAATGACAAATCTAATTGTGAGACTAATATGTTTATTGATATACCTATTACTTAGTCTCAATTGGATATAAAGGTGAAAATCAAAGAGGTTTGCATTCGACATTATACTCCTACACTTGTTGCATTCCTCGGATCCAAAATATAGGTTGAACTCCAAAATGAGTTTCTAGCCAAAATTCTAGATCATAGTATCTTGTTTTTGACCTAAACAAGGTTCTTATGTAAAATATATTCTAAAATAAATTTGAATTTGATTCCAAAAGGAAAGCCCTAGAGTTGGCCATCTTAAACAATTTTGATATTCAAAAGATTTTCAAAAGGCCAACCTAGAAAAGGTTATTTGATTTTGAAGCTCATCCAAAATCCTAGTTTGACCTAAGTGGTCACTTTCTAGCACTTAAGTGAGTTTTGCCATTTGAGCCAAGATTATTCACATGAAAAGGTCCATAATGGTATTCATAACTCATACATGAAATTGGATGCTCTAAGTATCTTCATTTGCTCTTTTTGGCACTCTTGAAGAAGTTTCATCAAAAATGAGTTTTATTTGCAAAATCAAAAGAATAATTCATAAAAATTATATTTATTGATGTTTCTATCTTCTATCTCATGCATAATGATCCTAGATATATTTATTTGAGTACTAAAACTATGGATCATTTGCATATTTCTCCTTTCCAAGATCTATCCTTGAAGCTCCAGGAAAATCGGAACTATCGGCGTTATTCCAGGGGTACTACCGTCCTCCGGTGCTACCGGCCTTTGCATTGCGGTACGACCGATTTTTCTATCATGTTAGCCAATTCAATTCAATTCTAAACCTATTTTGGCTGCTTCTTTTGGTCAAATTGATCCTTGTTGTATTCGTTAGCTACCCTGAGTGCCTATTTGACTCCATATGCCATTTTGCTCGTATTATGATAATTTTATCATAAAATGGTGTTCTTTCTAAATGGTTGCTTCTCTTGATCATCTTGACTTCGGCATGAGACTCACCCTTGTCTTTACAAGTGGTATTCTTTCAAGCGATATCACCTTATCCTTTTAAGTGGTATCTAATTTATTTCCTTGCCGATCTTACCTCCGTTGACCAAGCTCATGTACTCCCCGTATACAAGTGGATTCTCTTTTTCTTCTTCTCTTTGGATGCTCTCATTGAAGATCTTTGCAAGAGAAGTTCAAGAACTTTGCAATTTCAAGTCTTGTCAACATTTGGTATCTACAAGTGATATTCAAAGTCTATTTTTCAAGTGTGATCCGCAAAGAGACAATTTTTGTGCTAAATTTCAAAGTAGGAGAATTTGGTCACAAGTGGAAATGGTCAAATGAAAGAGGTTGAAGTCATCATAAGTGTTGCATGGAACTATTTCTAAGAGATGACAAAGAGGGAGTTATCAATTGGATGGAGAAAGCCAAGCCTTTGTGTGTCACAGGAGAAGAAAAGAATATCAACAAGAGCCTTTGTGTAAGGGGGAGTTTTTCTTTGTGAAAAACATATTAAATATTTTGGGCTTACTTAAAAAATGGATAAACTATTATATGGGAAAACTTATTTGCAAAGACTCCCTTTGGCTTCGTTTTATTTTGGATTTTTGATGTTTAATGCCAAAAGGGAGAGAATGTTTGGGAGTTCATTTGGATGCTTTCACCTTATTTTATGCATAGTTAGCTTTGTGCCATGCATGCAAATAGTCAAATAGCTTAATTTCTTATCTTATGTTGATTTATATCCAAATGTTATTATTATTAAAGGATTTGTCATCAATCACCAAAAAGGGAGAGATTAAAGAATCTAGACCCGCCATTATGAGTTAATGGAGTATTTTGGTTATTAATGACAAATCTAATTGCGAGACTAATATGTTTATTGATATATCTATTGCTTAGTCTCAATTGGATATAAAGGTGAAAATCAAAGAGGTATGCATTCTACATTATACTCCTACACTTGTTGCATTCCTCGGATCCAAAATATAGGTTGAACTCCACAAAAAATCTAACTTGAATATGTGCATATGTTCTTTATACACGTTTGTGTATGCACACATTTAAGGGGAGTTCACTATATGTTTTGTGGTTTCATTAATATTGATCCATATTCCATTTCCACATACATTAAGGATCTTTACGATGAAACAAATCCTTTGAGTATATAAAACTTGTGTAGTTTACATATGTTCTCTTGAAACATATCATATGAGTATATAAGATTTGTGTAGTTCATATATACTCATATGACTTAAATATTCAATTATTCGCTTTTGTGATTATTGTCATCAATTACCAAAGAGGGAAAGATTGTGGTATCTTGTCCAACCATTATGAGTTAATGGTATGTTGTGGTAGTTAATGACAATCACATTGTGGAACTATCATTTTCCATGAGTTGGATGAATAGGTTGAGTTCCATAGTTGGAGACTTTAGAAGATCATCATGTGTTGATGATATTGAAGTCAAGAGCTTAGAGTAAAGGATGCATCATGTGTTGATGTGTATCAAGAGATGATCATGAGTTGATCATCAAGTCAAAAGAGGACACATCATGTGTTGATGGAAGTCAAGTGAAGGATGCATCATGAGTTGATGCATATTAAGTCAATGACCCGGACTTGAAGTGAAGATGTGCGTTATCAAGCTTCAAGTGGTTGCTCAAGGCAAAGATATGACTAGCTAGGGCTAAGGATGTGTTCCTAGTCTTTTACCGGTCTTGGTGTTTGGTTGGAAGACCGGATTGCTAGTATAGGTTGCTGTACTATTAAGAGGGGTCTTTGACTAGTAGCTTGAGTTAGTCATGTGTTGATAACTCATTGTGTTTGCTTTAGCTCTCGTTAGCATGTTGCTATTATTTGTGAATGTGTTTTGCAAATAGTTGAAGCTCATGCATAATCCTTGTAGCATGTGACTTTAGTTTGTGAATGTGTTTTGCAAATGGTTTAAGTCCATGTACCTTATTCCTTGTGGTATTGATTCTAAAAATTGGCAAATGTGTTTTTGCAACTTGGTAAAAATCTTGCCTTTGAACCCGTGTTTGCATCACCTTGTCAATTGTCAAATGTGTTTTGCAATTGAATTTATTTTGGATGCAAACTACTGATTTCTCAGGAAAATCGGTTGTACCGACGTGTTGTCTGTGATACAACCGCTCTGCGGTACGATCGGATCTTGGTGCGGTATGAACGCACATCGGTTGTTCCTATTTCTAGTTGACAGTTCGTTTAAAACAGTACCGGTGTTTTTGGGACGGTGCCTCCCCTTGACAATCGGTAGTACCGCGCTCCTTGAGCGGTACGACCGGCCTCAGCGGTTGTACCGTGTGTTGGTTGACAGTCGTATCACACCGATGTCCAACGGTTGGTTTTATAGTCATTGGAGGAGGTGCGGTAGTACCGCTCGGTACTTGGCGGTACGACCGCGCGTGCTGATTTTTCAGCAGTCCTTTGCCCAAAGGCTAGTTTTTGTGTGTGGGCTATAAATACCCACCATGACCGTGTGTGGGCAAGTTGCTGGTGCCATATTGACTTCCATTGAGAAAAGAGCAAGCTCTCTACTCTCATATGTGCATGTGTTGCACTTAGTGAGCTTTGAGAGGAAAACCCTAAGTGCATGTATTGCCTTAGATAGTGGATTGAGTATCCACTTGAGCTTAGACACTTGATTAGTTCAAGTGAGAGTTCTAGACTTGTTACTCTTAGTGTTTGCCGACACCTAGATGGCGTGGAGGCGTCGTGCATCGGTGATCTTCTCAAAGAAGCTTGTGAGAAAACCCAAGCGGTTTGTGAGTGGTGTGGTGCTCACCATCTCCGGAGTGGAGGAAAGAGCAATCCTAGTGGAGCGAGGTGTTGGTTCGGTTTGGAACCGGTCCAAGTTGTTGGACTTACCTCGGAGGTGTTGGCTCAAGTTGTGGAGCCGGTCCAACGTGGTTGGGCATACCTCAACGTGAATTAGGGCAGACCGGCAAGTCTCCGATCACCACAGTAAAACATCATCATGTCAATCGTGGTTTGCATTCTTGTGCTTTACTTATTGCAATTTATATTCCTAGAATTAAATTGCTTACATGCCTTTATATGATTGAAATAGTTATTCATAGTCTTGATTGTTGGCGCACTTAGTTGAGACTAGTTGATTTAGGTTTTAATTGTGCAAAACCGTTTTGATATTAGCTTCCGTTTTAGAAATTGGTTTTAACCAAAGAAGTTTTTAAACCCGCCTATTCACCCCCCCTCTAGTCGGCCTCCTCGATCTTACAGAGGCGCATGCCTTGGAGTGGCGACAGGATGCGTAGGGCATCGGAGCACGGTACGCCAGGGCGCCTGCGCGTCGAGGCGCATGGTACAGGCAAGGATATCCACGCAACACGAGCGTGTAGTGTGTGAGTATATAGCAGGTCTTGAACCACTTCCAGAGGGTTGGTGGCCAAGCACCTGGGGCAAGGGGCTCACGTACGCCCCTTGTGCAAACTTGTTTAAGTATAGAGCATTTTAGACGGGAGGTGGTAGTATTCCTCAACATTAGCCCATGTCCCTTGGGCGCTTGTAAGGGCACCTGAGGGGCAAATAAGAATGCTGAGGTCTTATATCTTATTGACGAATATACTTGATGTGGTATGTTGGCAACATTTTTTGACATGCACTTAGCAGGGCGTTTTTTCCAGGGCGGCAAAGACTTGGCCAAATTCCGGCTTGACGGGAATGCAGACGCTCGAGATTTAGCCAAATTCTGACTCGATGCAGTGCGAGGCACGAGGGCTGAGGAATACGCGCAAGGGCGCCTACGACTTAGCCAATTTTGGCTTGGTGGGCACGTGGTGCCCAAAGACTTAGGCTTTTTTTTGTGCTTCATATCACATGAGTGCTCCACGCGAGGGCGAGCACCAAATTGCCGCTTCTCGTTGGCCCTTCATGTGGGGTGGTTTTTGTTATTCCATTCCTGAAGGCGAAGTACTGGATGCTGAGTCACCCCACCGAGGCACAACCTTCAAGGCAAGGGGTGCATCCGAGTGAAGCTTGTGTAGGCAAAGTTGTGGACGCATGGCCTCCTCACTGAGGCACAGCCTTCAAGGCGGCGGCGCGTCGGCGCTAAGCCTATGTCTGCAAAGTTGAGGATGCGAGGCTGCCCTGCCGAGGCGGGCGATGCGTCGGAGCGAAGCCTGTGTAGGTGAAGTCGAGGATGCGGGGCCGCCCTGCAGAGGTATAGCCTTCGAGGCGTCAGCGCGTCGACACGAAGCCCGCGTAGGTGAAGTCGTGGACGCAGGGCCGCTTTGCCGAGGCATAGCCTTAGAGGCGGACTATGCGTTGGAGCAAAGGCCATGTACGCGAAGTCGTGGGGGCAGGGCTGCCCTGCCGATGCATAGCCTTCGAGACGGACGGTGTGTTGGAGAGAAGCACGTGTGGGCGAAGTCGTCCTCGTCTTGCTCCACGGCTTGATGAGAGTCGTCGAAGTAGAACTCCTCAGAATCGTCGCAGTTCGAGCTAGAAACATTGTAGGGACAGGTACATAACACGAGCGTCTCTGCATGAAAGAGAGAATGATCAACATTAGTTTCTTGTAGCAAGATAACATTCGTTTGACATGATAGATAACCAAAGTCGTTGCCGTGGGACAAGTAGAGTCCCATCACTTTAGATACTAAGATCGATATTCGAGCTAGATTGATGGTAGATGATTCGAGCTGCCTGGAAGGGTGCCCACAAGGCTAAGTTGTGAGGCACTGAATGCTCAACAAGGGTGGTAGCCCCCAGTGGACTTGGAGGCGCCCATGAGGCTAACTCATGTGCATCTTGGAGGTGTGCCCACGATAGTAAGTTATAGGCACACCAGAGGGGCGCCCACAAGACAAAGTCGTGGGGCACCGAATTGCCACTAGGGGTGGTAGCCCCCAAGTGCATCATCCCGTGTTCCTAGTCGTTCTCGTCTAATCCCCTCCCTCCTTGTCGTCTCTCCGCTACCAAAGTGTCCCGCCGTCATCACCCTTCTCCACCTCCAGCCACCGTCGCACCGCCACTCCCGTTGTCCTTCGGTCGTCCCGAGCCTCGCATTGTGTTCCTCTCGTCGTCGCCAACCCTATGCGCCTCTCCTTTTTCTTCGGGCGCCCTCGCTCCACCGTAGCCGCCGCAAGCCCGTGAGCTCCATCCGCCATTGTCGCCGCCGTCGCCACCCCTACCATGCCACCGCCACCCAAAGAACCCCCCGAGACCCCAGCATTATGTTTTTTTTACCTTGCCGCCACCTATCTCGCCGCCGTCCGCTGTCGCCACCAGCGCCATCGCCGCCAGCCATGCCTCCTCTATTCTTCCTCTCTCTATAGCTTTCTCTCTCTCTCTCTCTCTCTCTTACATGTAGGTCCCACATGTCAGCTTACTCTCTTTGTCTCTTTCTCTCTCTGCCAACCCGACCCCACTTGTCAATCTCTTTCAATTCTCTCATTCACTTATAGGTGAACCCCACTTGTTAGTATCCTTTTATTTTCTTTTTCTTTTTATTTTCAGTCATAAATACCTGCTGATGTCATGATGATGCAGTAATCTGGATTTCCTTTGAAATAAAATTGTAAAAATCAGAATAGTGTTTTCTCTATCTTTTTCCATTCTGACAAATCTTCCGAGATCCCGTTCTCCTTCCTCCAAACTCCGATTCAGTCCATTAAAATTCCTAAATTCATATAAAATCGAGTTCTTTCTTTTAGAGTTGGTTTTACTATTTTTGGATTTTATTTGAATTTCTTTTGAATTTATTTGTGCTTCGTCTATTGTTTTCTCTCTCGTTAGACGATCTGTAGGAGCAGGAGCATAAGCAAACTTTGAAGATACAAGTGTGGTAGCTGAGCAAAGCCAAAGCCAAGGCAAGTCGTAGTCTTTTGATCATATTGAACCTATGATTTTAAAATTATATTGTTTTATATCAATTGCATACTATCTTTATATCAACTGCTTTTGGGAGTAGTTAATCACATATTTGTCATTATGCCTCCATTGGACAATTGAATACCTTGAATCACTTGTCACCATAGAATGGTCATTATATTAGTTGGACAAATTAGTATCACCAACATGAGTATCGTAGAGATGCTTAGGCATGCTTAGTTACGATGGGCTCATGATCACATGTACAATAATATTAAATTTGACTTAATGAGATATGTAATTGTGATGGGTAGCCACTGTTGTTAAAATTTGTGTACCATGACAGGGTATGTCATTGGTCCTGGTTAAACAAAATGATCTCCGCTCAGGCGAGTGATCGTGAAGTAAAGGGAGTGCAGTTAGCACATTGTGGGATGTGGTAGACTCGCCTGGGTACTTGTAAAGGACTTAATCTTGTGCGTCATAGAACTTAGCCACAACTGTACAACCACATGTCTGATATGGAACATGCCTAACTTAGTAAGTTGTGGAGTTTTGACATTGAATACTCAGGTAGTAGGTTTAGTGATGGGTGGAGGTGTGGACTACTCTAAAAGTCACATTGATAGATGGTTCACCGCTTCCAGATCCAATGGTGTGCATCGGACCAGTGTTGAGGTTGGGGTCGATAGTATGCACATCGGGAGAGTCAATTGTTGAGATAAAAATTTTGAAAGGTTTTGTTGTGATCAGCTCCGTATAAGTTGATTGCATTTTGTAGGTAAAGTGTACAATCTGTGCAGAGTGTTAATCAATCTATTTGAATATCCGCGTCCGTGGTCATGGACATGCTCGGGGATTTCACACGAGAGGTAGAGTTTCTGTATAAAATGTGTTAGAGTGTGAATGGGAAGTTCACTTGATGAATATAATGTTCGTTTGGTGAATGGGCAATTAACTTGGTAGTTTGTGTCCTTTGGTGAATGGGAATTCACTTGGTGGTTTGGTTGGGAAGTGAATGGGCAGTTCACTGGTTGATTTATTTATTTATTGTCTTTTAAATTACGTATTTCAATCTATTTACTATATTTATCGTCAATACTACTTTCTACAAAAGAACCATATAGTTAATCCTTTGTCCAAGCCTTGCATGAATATTAATTGCATACAATTTCCCTACGACTTGTTGAATACTTTATGTGCTCACGACTTAAAACTTTGCTGCTCAGTTGAGGAGTATCAAGCTGCTCAAGAATTCTTCGAGAAGGAGTACTATGAAGACTTTGCGGATTAGGATGTGTTCTCCACTCAATTGCCTATGGGCATGTTGATTGGCCTTCCCATTTTTTTCTGTTCCGTTGCAAGAGTTTATTTGTTTCTTTAGCCTTGCGTGGCAAGTTAAGTAAACATTGACCATAATGTCCAGTTATTATTACTATTTGTTATTTTAAGATCTTTTTAGTTAAATCGATAAATGGATCGTATTTCGTCGATGTTTCCTATGTGAGCTAGCTACTAATCTGGTACTAGTTTAGAATACACAGAGGGTTTCAGATATGTAAATTCGGGTCCCGACAGAGGTGGTATCAGAGCAATATCGACTGTAGAACGCAACCTTACTTAGCATGTTCGTCTTAGCCAAAAGCTTCAAAACTTATTTTCTAAATCAAATCAACTTAATTTGACTTGAGTAGTTGTTCTTTTCTCATCTCAGTCTATTCTATCCTGATCCTTTTCTTTTCTTTTCCCATCTTGTTCTGGAGGTCTTGTCTTTTATCTTTGTTGAATTTTGATTTATAATTTTAAATTGCTTTCTCACCTCATAAATTTCTCAAGTCCGAAAGAGAGAAGTCGAATCACCGACAATAGTCAAGACTATCTTCGTCGCTTTGTTTTAGCTGTTCGTCCGAAGTCTCCACCAGCAGTTCGCAACTCGTGGGTGTTCTACAGCGATTCAGAGCAAGAGTTTGAAGAGTCTTCATTTTCTAGTCCAGAGTGGGAGCGATTAGATTAGAGTCTTTAGTAGCATTTCTATATCGTTGTTGCACAGGTTTTATTTGGGTTGTGTGTAAGTGAGAGCTGTAGTTTTGCTGTCAAGCATTTTGTTGCAGTCATACTAAGTCTTTAATTTGAAGAATTTATTTGTCTTGTTCTTTCATAGCGTTTCAGCAATGTCTTCTTTGTCTTTTGTCCTTGGGTATAATCTAATTTCCCTAATTAAGTTGTTTCTATCTTCTCTATCATGTTCTATCTCGTCTATTGTGTTATTCCCTCTTATCTATATTGCTTCTCTATCTTACCTATTAAACCTATGGAGAATCGTCGTAAATGGTAGACACTCGTAACACATTAAATCGTACTCGGTCGAATGATGCTAATGTCAATGCTAATGGACAGTCAGCACTACTTGGAGTTGTAGACCCAAACATGGGAGAATTTCTAGCAGCTCAGACTCAACTCATGAATGCAATAATGCAAAACATGAATAGTACAATGACTCAGCAGAATCCAACCACCGCTGCAATAGCCAATTTGTTGAATCAGAATAATCAAACAGCAGTTGTTTCACCATTGATTCATCAACATTCCAAGTTATCAGAGTATATGAGAACTCGTCTGCCTACATTTTCTCATTTGTTGAAACCTTTGGAAGCAGAAGATTGGCTGTGATCTGTTGAGAAGAAGATCGCCATTGCCCAATGTAATGATCATGAGAAAGTTCTTTATGCCCACATCAGTTGGAAGGTACAGCCGCAGAATAGTGGGAGAACTATACTGCAGCTCATGAGAATTCGCAAGCTATTACTTGGGAATAATTTTCAGCAACTTTTCGTCAAGCGCATGTTCCAGATGGTATAATAGAAATGAAGAAGAATGAATTTCGTGATCTACAGCAAGGAAACATGTCATTGAGTGGGTATCTCAAGAAGTTCACTCAACTTTCTCGCTATGCTTAAGAAGATATTGCTACAGATAATGCATGTCAGAAGCGATTCAAGCGTGGACTTAATCCTAGTCTGAAATCTCAATAGAGAAGGGTGACATCATGCTATATTTTGTGGAGTCCAAGGCTCAGTTAGCTGACATTCTCACCAAGTCTTTAGACCCAACTAGGTTTGCCACCTTGAGGAGTGAGTTAGGGGCAATTTACCCCTATGAGTTGGTTTGTGGGAGAGCTAGTTCTTTTCTGAGCTTTCCCTATTCATTTGATCTACAAAGCTTCTTGTACCAAAAAAATTAAAAATCTAAAAATGAATCCACTCCATTGCATTTCATGTATGCTCTTTCTTATGCTTCTTCCTCATTTTTGCATTTGTCATCTCTAGATAAGAGAAATGTGTGATTCCTTGGTGACTCTATTGTCAAAGGGGGAGAAGATATAGTAAAAATGTTAAAAGGGGGAGCTATTTGGAGAAAAAAGGAGAAAATATTTTTTTTGAAAAATAAGTGATCATAGTGTGGGGGAGCATCTCATTTGCATTCTTGTGCTTCTATTGGCATATCTGTAATTGGATTGCAACTTTGAAACCACACAATGATCAAAGGTCAAATAGAACAATTGTTCTTTCATATGGACCTTGAGTGAGATTTTTTACTTCTCTTTGGAAAGTGAAGCTTTCATGCATTTTATTGCCTCACCTATCTTGCTTTTGTACTAATCTGAAGCCAACTTGGTCATTTCCATTGCTCTCTCTTGCTTCTGGACCAAGTTGTGTATTTGCGCGAAAACATTGAGTATTTTCGAAAACAAACCTACAACTTACATTTTTGAAAAATTGCTAATGTGTTCATCAAGAGGGAGATTGTGGATATCATGGGGATATGCTCATGATCTTATGATGATGATACAATTGGAGATGGTAGTGATGATTTGTCGAAACACCCATTTTCGGCAAAGTCCAGATGCTGTCAGGTCATAAACGGTCAGACCGGCCTAGCCAGCGGTTTGATCGGCCACCATTGGCGGTCAAACCGGCCTTCAGCAGGCCAAAGGGCAGGCGGTCAGACCAGCCAAGAGGGACGGTCTGACTGGCCAAAAATTTCGGTGGAAGTTTGGATTGGGCCAAAAAATAGAGAGTCTAGGCAAGAGAGGGGATTCTTCTGCACTTAGTCTCATAATTTTTAGAGCTTCGAGCCAAAAAATCTATTTGTTTTAAATTTCCAGAGAGGTTTCGGATTTTTAGGGAGAAAATCTGGTTAAGTCCATGTGTTGGCAGTCAAACCGGCCTAGAGGCGATTAGACCGGGCATGGGTGGTGGTCTGACTGATTTTATCCTATTCGTTAGCCGGTAAGTCGGTGATGTCGGAAGGTTAGGTGAAATTCATGGTTTTTCAGTGCATATGTGTTGCATGATGCATATTTTGACTAATGTGGGTCATGTTGCGAAGAATTTATGTCTGGAATCGATTTCTTGGTCCATTGTTGTGTAGGAGGCTAGGAGGTCAACGACGGTCGACGGCGAGGATGATCGGGACTAGGCTTGGATAGTTGAGGTCCAAAATGATCAAGGATGATGGGTGAAGTCAGTGGACTCGGTCTTTGGAGAATGATTGAAAAGGGGTATTTTAGTACCTTCACCAAAATACCGTTTTGGTGACCTTTGGCTAAACCGTGGCGCAAGACGACGCAAGGAGAGGCGGTTTAGGTCAAGTGGAGATAAAGATCACGAAGAAACAGATTCGGGAAGCCCGGTTCGTCATTCGTTTTGAGATACGCGCGTGAGTGTGACCCATTTGTGTGTGGGCTTAACGGGTGCTCGTTAGGGTCCTCTCTCTCAACCTAGCCTCCACTATAAAAGGAGAATCTCCATATGTGTTCTCAAGTCCTTCCAAGAGAAAAAAAACTCTAATTTGCGATCTGGGAATTTTGGAGTAGTTAAGCCTAGGATTTGTGAGAGATGGATTGATTATGTGCTCAAGTGTTGAGCTTTTGTCCTCCATGGTGGAGTGGCTGTAAACCAACATCTATCTCAAATCAATCCAAGCAAGATTTCTTCAAGATGAGTCTCTTCTTTTTCTTGCCCTCTTTTTGGTGACTTTTTGGGATTTTAGTGATCCTTTGGTTTTTCTTTGATTTCTTGTTGTGATGTTGCTTGTTGTGACATGTGGGAATATATTTAGGATCATCTTTTACCCACGAGTAAGTTTTAGGATTAAAGTTTGATTTTCTTAGGTTCTTGTGCCCTTTTTTCCCTATCTATGAAATTCATAGAACTTTAGCCTTGATCTCCCCGATTGTCGATTGGAATATATTTCTGACCTTATTGATGAGCTATGGTTGAAAATTGAGGGGTTTTGGATCACCAGATCAAAAGTTGAATTGATTTGTTATTTTGATTTCGTGTTGGTTTCAATGTTCGTCATGCTAGAGGTCAGATCGCCTCTAGTGAGATGTCAGACCATCAGGCCATCGGTTAGACCACTCATCTTGATAGGTCTAACCGTCCAACTCATTTTGATTGTTGTTGTTGTGCCAGAATACGACTGGCCTCAATCGCGTTCTGGGTCAGCGAATGTGCCTGGTACGGACCTCAGTTGCACCTCAGTCGTGTTTCCATGGCGCGACTAGGCCTCCTACATCAGTTAATCGTTGGCCTAATCTGTGATTGGGTCTAGTCTACTGGTGAGCCAATGACTGCAGGAATACACCACAAGGTCAGCATACATAACTCAATTCTTAGGAGCCACAAAAACAAGCATGAATTCCCTAATTTGGAAGGCACAGGCGCGCCGCACATGCATTTTTTTTTCCTGGCTAGCCATTCAAAGTGGACCGTGGACAGCAGACCGCCTCGCGGCACGTGGATGGCCAAAACAACCCACCTGTCCACTGTGCTCTCAGGCGCCGGAGTCAACCATCCATATCCTTGCAGAATGCCGCTACACCGAACGGGTCTTGGCGCTCGCCCAATGGATCAACCGGCCAGCCCTTTTGCAACTTACAACACAACCTTACCCATCCATCCGCCATTGGTGGGAATCCATGTTATCGATGATGGATACAACGAAGAAAGCGACGGTGACCCTTCTTATGCTGGTCACTTGGGAGATTTGGAAAGAGGGGAATGGATGGATCTTCCGCTCGGTGTTCACAAGCCCAATGAGCTTTATTGCCAAGATCAAAGAGGGGGCTAGAACTTGGATCCTGGCCGATGCTAGAAAAACTAGGCAGCCTGTTACCCTTGGCTTGACCTCTCTTGTTTCTTTCTTTCCGCGTTTCCTTGAGCATTTGACGCCTGGCTCTGACTGTAATCGCTCTTCCCTAACTCCCTCTCTCTCTCTCTCTCACTTCCCGCTTTAGTATATGCACCGCAATTCTCTTGCAGTTTCTTTTTAAAAATAGCAGTATTTTTTATAACTAATAACACCTGGTTTTCCTTTATTTGCCCCCGGTTATGATATGTTTTGCCGGTATTGCGACAGGCACATCGTTGTGGTCCGGGGCTGGAAAAGGGCTTGGAATCTGGAATCTCCGCGCTCCGCTTCTAACTCCTCACTTATATCGTCCATTCGCAGAATCTGAATGCTTGCGCAAAGGCGAACGCGTACATGACGCCCAAAAGCGCGATGGTGTCGATGCTTTCGCTCTCCCCACGCCCAATGGCAGACCAAAGACTGGAAAGGAATACCACTCGCAGTACCGCCACTTTCACCTCGCACGAACAAAAGTCGCATGAGCAGAACACAAGGCTGCACCCTGTACCGGTGCTACTCTACTCTCCCTATCATCATATGGTGGTCACCGTTGCCATTTCCCAGGGAGGAGGAGAATTCAAGAAGGAAAAAGACGAAGCAAAGCAGAGAGCGAAAGCGAAAGCAACGGCAAAGCAGCGAAAGGCACACACGGGGCGCCCACTTCCCGCCCGCGTCGCGTTGGATTTGCACGAATCCTGCGTGCCCTTGTGCTCCCGGGGCCCCGCGCGCAGCCCCACGGCGGCAAGTTGCAGCGGGAACCTTGGCCCTCGGCGTGTGGCTGGAGCCAATGCAGCACTGGCATGTATGAGCATGAGCACGGGGCAGGCATACACACTTACGCAGGCCATGATGGCAGAGGCAAAGAAGCAAAGGCGAAGGCGATTAAAGAAAACCGGATGGTTAGCAGCAGAGGGGACACCAACCACCTCATGGGATTCAGATTCTGAGATGGCTCATGTGGCGCAGGCTGTAACGCTGATGAGTTTTGGTCTAGTTTTCAGGTCTGCATTCTACGCTTCGTCGTGACCGGACGAGACAGCCCATTAGCCGGCTCAGCTTATTATATTGGGGCTAATGCGATCCGGGCAATGAATCGGCCGGCCGGGCGAAACTGGACTTACCGGGAGCAGAGTGGTCAGGTCAGATCAGGTCAGGTCAGGCCGGGTGCTAGCTAACGATTGACGTGACAGAACTGGAAATTCCCTGCGAGAGCTGAGTCGACACCACATGAAGCAAACAACGGAGCAAGGGACAATGAAGCTCCTTCCGGGTTTGTGATATCCTCGATTTTTTTAAAAATAATATTAATTTTAAAAAATTACAAAACTAAATAGTCTTTTTTTTTTCAAAACTAAGCTACTCTCGCAATTTAAAATGATGAAACAAACAACGGAGCAAGGGACAATGACGCTCCTTTTCGGGTTTGTGACATCCTCAATTTTGTTTTTGAAATAATCTTAATTTTAAAAAATTACAAAACTAAATAGCCATTTTTTTTTGCAAAATTAGGCTACTGTTACCATTTAGAATGACGACAACAGTCTGTCGCTATTCCAAATGGCGACTATAACCTAGGCAGTGGCGACAAATCCCTATCGCCAATTTAACTGACGATAGAAATTCTAAATTTCTTAATATGTAAATTTTGGTAAACCATCATTCCAAATGGTGACAGTGATCCCTCAAATCTTTGTTGTCATTCTAAATGGCGACACAATCTACCCTTTAAAAGGCCCCAAAATTCTAATATAACTCACTTTTATTCAGAAAAGAGAGAGAGAGAGAGAGAGAGAGGAGGAAAGGAGAGGAGCAGAGACTAGGGGCGGAGAAGCTAGCGAAGCGCTGCCCGTATAGTCGGCCACCTTTCAGGTAATTTTTTTAACTGAATGGATTACATAGTTTTAGATATGCGGTTATGTAGTGTAGTATGTTGTACATAATCCTTTGCAGTTGGTAGTTTAGTTTTAGATATATGGTTAATTGTAGATATCTTGTTTATAGTGCAGTATGTCAAATATGTTGAATGCCACTAACTTCAAAATTTACTACGATCAGGAGACTATTCTTGAGGGTCCTGAATGGATTGATTTGCGTTATTTTCAATCGGCGATCGTGATCCTAATAAGACCAGAGCAGTGTACATGGGGTGCTGTGATGCGGTGGTTGTTCTACTCATTCAATTTGGACCATGCTGTGTATAATCTGATATTGAGTTGCCTTACCAATCGAGCACCACCGGGCACATATTGGGAGTTAATGCAGCTCAAGGGAACAAGGTCATAGCAGTCATATGTACACAAGGCGAGGAAGGAACGGTGGGATTTGATCCTTTTGGGCCAGGCATATGCCAAGCCCACTCTTGCATCAGCGGCTGAACAAGAAGGGGGTAGTGATGCCGAAGAAGAAGTCGAGGACTCCAGCCATAGCGCGGCGTACACAATGGCCGAAGGTCCAGGAGTTGCTGATCCTGTCGATGAACACCCTGTGGAAGGAGCTCCTTCAGTCAGGCAAGCTAGTGGGCTTGCTGACGAAGGTAAGGAGCTAGAAGCCTTAGTGCAAATGATGGATCTTGAAGACCAGGACCACATGGCATTGTCAGAAGATGAAGAATCCGATGACGTGGACCAATAGGCGGTTCCATCCGAGTGGAACACATACCAGTTTGACAAATTCGTCGTTAATGAAGGCTCCCGTGTGATGTGGGAATATGACCAGAGCGAGGTCAGGCAAGGAGCTATGTACAAATACAAGGAGGCCGTACAAGAGGTGATTAAAATTCTGGACCTTGTCGATGCGGCGTAGATTCATAGTTATCAAGTCTAACCCAAGATACTACGACGTGAAGTACGACATAGAGGAATGCCTTTAGCGAGTGCACGCATTTCAGCCTAAGCGATACACCTACTAGAAATGCTCTATAGTGATCCCTCACATATGTGTCGTCGCTGAGTTAGTGCAGTCCCATAGGAACCTGTCATTAGGCTTCATCGCGAACCTCATGTACTGTGAGATCATGGATAATCTAGATTTTGAGACACGATCCATCATTTGGGCGATTGAGGAAATGTTTCAGTACACAGTCAGCTATGCCAAGGCGTGGAGGGCAAAACAGAAAGCATTGAAATCAAGGTTCAGTACGTTTGAGGACTCCTACCACAACCTCTCTGGGCTACTCCGAGTCATACAAGACAGGAATCCCGGCACTCATATCGGCGTTCAAGATTTCATGCATCCGAAGTGAGGCAATAAGAGGGTATTGAAGCTGACATTCTTTGCCTTTGGTCCATGTATCAATACATTCCGGTACTGCCGTCCAATCTTGTGTGTGGGTGACACATTCCTGACTGAAAAGTACAAGGGCCAGATATTGAATGCAATGGCGACAGATGGGAACAATCAAGTTCTTCTCATGGCATTCGCTTTCGTTGAAAGCGAGAACACGGACAACTGGTTGTGGTTCCTGAGGAATTTAAGAATTTCTGTTGTACAGGGCCGTCCTAACGTATGCGTCATACATGATCGGCATGCGGGCCTGCTGAGTGCAATAGCTCAGCTACAATAAGGAGAGAACGAATCACTTCCATGAGCAGATCTACAGAGCAGGTGGTGCATGAGGCACTTGGGGTGCAAACTTCTACAAGCAGTTTCGCAACAAGGACTTAATGAACCTGTTCAAGTGGCTGTGCAACCAGAACCACCAGCGAAAGTTTGAAGCACTTTGGAAGATTGTGAATGAGCGAACCCAGACGCACAGAAGTGAGGCAACGAAAAAGGCTGCTACAGGCGCAGACCAGGCCCCCGAAGTATTGCTACAGCTACCCACAGATGGTCCTAGTGTGGCGAGGAAGATGAAGGCGCAGGTGAAATGCTTCTCGGACTGTATTGAGCACGAGCCTAAGGAGAAGTGGGCGCTGTTACATAATAGGGGTGGTGCTCGATATGGTATCATAACAACCAATCTACCCGAGGTGTACAACTGGGTCATGCGTGGCGCAAGGTGCCTCCCTTTGATTGATATTGTGGAGGCAATTCTCCGCGGTACCGCAAATTACTTTGTTGACAGAAGCAACAACGCGTCGCTCGCCATGGCAAATGACATAGTACTCTACTCTGCCATGATCACCAAATACATGGAGGAGAAGAACAAGAAGGGTGAGATGCATCGGACATTCAAGATGGGCACAAGGGAGCTTCGCTTTGAGATGCTATGCAGGGATAAATGACGTCGTGGGATGAACCGCGAGGGGATCACCCACAAGTGCACGCTACGCCACGCTAGTTGTGTATGCACTTGCGACAAGCCTCTTCTTCTTCATATGATCTGCTCCCATGTTATGGCCGCATGTTCGACAGTGGCGTAGCATCCCGGCCAGTACCTCTCTGACTATTTCTACAAGGAGGAGGTGATGCAAACCTGGAGTGCATAGATGTATGGTTACGACGTGGTTGGCAATTTTACTGGCCATCCAACCAGAGAGTAACCTATCTAGGCCACAGACATTGATAGGCTGAAGGGAAAGGTTGGTCGGCGACAGGTACGACACATCAAGAACGATATAGACAGTGCAGAAGCCAGACGTCGTATGAAGAAGTGCTCAATTTGCAGAGAGTCTGGGCATACCTTCAAGAAATGCCCTACGAGGAATTCATAGGACGAAGGAGACATCGATAGTCCAAACGTCGCCACGGGGACCTCATTCGACCGCCCCACTCGAGGCGGTCCACATGGCGGACGTTGATGTCGCGACTAGGGGAAAAGTTCGTCATGTTAAAATATGTGATGCTCAATGCTTTGTAATATCACTTTGATTCGTCGTAAAACTAGGTGATGACGTTGTAGTGAATGGTTTGTAATGTCAGTGTGATTTGTCCACAAAATATATGACGACGTGGCGCTAAATGTTATGCAATGTCATTGTAATTTGTCGATAAAAGATGTTATGACGTTGTGCTGAATTTTATATAATAGCAGTGTGATTAGTCGACAAAAGATGTTATGACGTTGTGCTGAATGTTTTGTAATACCATTGTGATTTGTCGATAAAATATGTGCTTGGAAATAGTCAGTAAAAAAACAACGCAGAGGTCTCGTCGTCATTGATTCAATCGACGACGCGACCTATTCCGATGTCAAAGGTTTCTTCGTCGTTATTTGGAATGACGATCTGCCTAATTTTATAATAAAAAAACGACTATATATTTTTGTATTTTTAAAAATTAATATTATTTTAAAAGATAAGTCTGACATCCTCTTTTTTTTGGCCATGCATTCCATCGGAATCGCCGGCGCGGCCGAGGAGATACCCAAACCACTGGCTGAGGTTGGTCGGTGCGGCTTGCTGAACGAAGAATCAGGTGAAAGATGCAGGTTAGGCTGTGAATTGTATAATCGCGTCAATCGAGCAAAGCCTTTTTCTCTTTCTCTGAAAGCCCTTGTTTTAGTACTGCAGTTCTATGAGCGCGTCCACTACAACTGCTTTGAGACCGTCCCGTGTAACAGTGTGTGCCACTGAAGTTTTTGAGTGGATCTGCACGTCCGGAGATGGCGAGGAGAGGCATGTTGCCGTTGAGCCGGTGTTTGTGTGTGCAAGTTGGGCAATGAATGAATCTCGCTGCTGCTGCCTGCAGTGTGCACCCACCGAATGGTGCTAAGCATACAGGGCCCGATATTTTGCTTTAGAACGAAAAGAGGACAGTGAGAACTGAGAAGGACGTGAGATTATTGGGGCATGTGATGCTTCTTGCTGGGTGAACCTCCAACTCATTCCCTACTACTGCGTGGCAGCCACTATCAGGCAAGGCACTCCTTGCAACCTTCATTTCATTCCAGCTGAGCTGATTGACAAATCAATCAAACTCTCCATCTGCAACCGGCCAACTGGAGCCAGAGGTGGCATCTTGAACCGCACAAATTCAGAGCAAGCAGAGGCAACATCTGTGCATGGGCAGAGCAAGAGCATGGAACATGAGGCGGAGTATTTTATGCTACTCCGATCGGCGACAGGTGAGAAAATTTAATAGCGAGTCGTATGGCAAGTGGCAAGTGGCAAGTACAGTACTTGCAACGAAGAAGACGAGACGAAATCGGGATTAATGAGGAACAGGGAGTCCATGGTGAGGCCGACCGATCCCCAGCCGCACCGGGGATACCTGCTCCGGGTTTTTATTGCTCCTACAGCGACGGCAGGGCAAGCGGCACATGAAGAAATCTTTCAGGTCAGCGAGAGCCTGAAACCTTACAAGCATCAAACAGACAAACACTGAGTGCTACCAAATACTAGGAGTACGTAACAACAATATAACCAAAAAAAGGGCATAGCAATCCTCAGACCCGGTGCTTCTGATCCAACCCGCCGGTGACACTGGAAAACAACACACAGGCTTCATCAAATGCTTATTTCTGTACCGTGGAAGTTCTTGGCCCTATACTCGTGGTTGAATTATGTACACTGGGATGACACGCCGGCGGTCCCGAGTTTCTCCATGGACAGAGCTGCAGGGAGATCGCAGTAGCAGTACGCTTAAGAGTTAAGGCTGTGTCACTCTCAGATGATTATACCCCATGTTCGCCATTTTGAGACACAAGAAGCAAAACTCTGCAACCAAACTGCTCTCAAGCAAAAGCACGCACGCCTGCGACTTGGCCCGCCCCTCCTCGTGCCCGGGGATGTGACGAATTATGAGAGACTGTTCTTTTCTCCTCCATATGCGGTTTTCGCTGCGCCAAGAACCGCCGTCACAACTGCACGCATTGCATCTGTAGAAGGACGGAATCGTCGAGGCCGTGGCCCGTGCCGGCCACGAACGAGGTTTTGGGCTCGAGCTTCACGTTGCCGTAGGGGTGGCTGCAGACACCGAGCGCCCCCGGTGGCAGCGGCGATATGAAGTGCTGGTGCCCGCCGAGCGGCGGCGGGGGTGGCGGCTTCGCGTCGACGAGAGCGCCGAACTGGTCTGCGGACGGCGGCGACGGGGAGGGGTGGCCGTGGTCATCGTCGGGCAGGTTGACGGTGGTGATGTCGTGGATGCTGGAGCGGCGCTTGTCCTTGCCGCCGGAGTTGAGCCGGATGAAGTACTTCTGCGCGTGGCTGGCCACCTGCGTCGGCGTCCGGCTCGTCACGAAGTTGCGCGAGATGTTCCTCCAGTCCCCCCTCCCGTACTTCTTTAGCCCCATCAAGAACAACCTACAGGTAAGAACACAAAGCAAATTTCGTCGATTGAAGCGACAAGAGCACAAGCGAATCCACCAATTCTAACACGACGATGATTCTGATCTAGTCGGCTTACTTGTGCTCGTCCTCCGTCCACGGGACGCCCTTCTTCCGCTCCTGGTCCGGGGCGCGCGCGCGTTTGAGGCAGCAGCCGCGCCTGAACCCGCCGCCGGCGCCGTCCCCGCCATCCCAGTCCAGGGTGAACCCGGACGAGCTGCTGTAGTGCGGGAACGGCACGAGCCCGGCCTCGATGAAGCCGACGTCGTTCTCGAGGTCCTTGTAGTGGTTCACCACGTCGGCTACCGTCTTGCTGGGCAGCATCTGCGCGACCATCTCCCACCTGTTGGGCGCATCCCGGTCGATCGTCGCGAGCGCCTCCTCGAACACCTTGTTCTCCTCCATCGTCCACGCGCCCGCTCCCCCTCCGCCACCGCGCCTGTCCTGCAAGAACCAGCACGGCTGCCCGGAGAAGTAGGGCGGCGGCGGCGGCAGCACTTTCATCCACGCCTCCGCCATCATCTCCGCTGCCGCCTACCCGAGCCGGTGGCTTAGGACGGCGACGAAGGCAAGCGAGAGGGAAGTAAAAGGGGGTGGAAGGAGGCGTGCGTATATAGGGGAGAAGTATTAAATTTTGGGCGGATGCCAAAGTGGCCGGAGTTTTATTCCGCCTCCACCATTGGAGGCCTTAAAGAAAAGGTGACCAAGGAGGTAAGTGGATGCTTGTGATTCGGGCCTGGTGGAGTTTGTGGCCTCTCAACCAAGCAGCAGAAGGGGAAAAAAGCTCCTCCTTTCTCACACCTCTGGCTTTGGAGTTAGGAACTTTGCTTGGAGTAATTGCTTGCCTTGCTTGGTTTGTGGTTGCCTGGTCACTCTCTTTCAATGGCCTAGTTGGTTCTCTGTGTGCTATGCTCGGGGTAGGGATGGTAATTGTGTCTAATTACCTGTGTACCATTGGTTCTAATAGAGGTGGATATGTTTCTTCTTTTTTTACCCATGGATATGAACATGGAAGCAAACCTCTGCACAATGGACAAATGAGTTCGGCGTAGGTGAGCTCCACCCGTGCTTGCAACGCATGTTTACCCGCCAATGGCAGACTGACATGTGGGCCCATAAAGAAAACCCTAGACACACACTCCTCAACTCCCTCCCCTCTCTACTCACTCGACCACCTTATTCACATCAGGTGCTGCCACCATTATCCACAAACCCCAAATGGCCAATCCCTCCCACACAACCGCGTCACTCTCGCATGTCGCTCTTGCTCCCTCTCCAATCCATAGGATGCCGCTGGTCGCCTCGCCTCCTCCCCTACTGGTCACCTCGCCCCCCCCCCCCGAGCCGACACCACCGCTGTTGTCGTGATTCAGCGAGACGTCGCCGCCGTTGCCGGGATCAAATGGACACGCTGCCACCGCCGTTGGGATCCAATGGACACAATGTCATTCAGCGGTTCAACCACTCACCGCCGCCGCCCCTATCAAGTCACAAGACTGACAACATGATCCATCACCACATCTCTCCTTTGGTTTCTTGCATTATATGATCCATCACCAAATACCCAAGAACTCTTGATATTTCTCTCAGATTTGTTTCTTATTGATAATTGATTGTTGAACTAGCCCTTCAAATTTAATTGTTGATCTGGTTGTTGTTGGAGAAGTGGACAATATTTTAATTCCATAATTCCAGATTTTAGTATGAGGCAAAGATCACAAATCACTAGAGATGCATAAAACGATATCAACAGTAGGCAACTCATTGCACTTCTAAAAATACACAAAATAGGACTATTACAGAATAGAGTGGTCTTACGACCAACTTACAGTCGGGTTCGATGAAGAACATGAAGTAGCGCAGTCTCGAAGCAGTGAAGGTCGTAGATGATGTAGTGCAGCTAGCGGTTGCACAGATGCGCTGCCCAAAAACCTTATTGCCGCCCCTTGCAGGTGAACTCTGCGACAAAGATTATTGTGCTGAAAAGTTGTTGATATACCAGTCTTTCAGTGTAAGTGCGTACGGGCTGAACTTGCACCTATAATAGCAAGATTCGTCTTCTCACAACTGATGAATGGACTATGTCTTGAATTCACAGTCTTTCGTGATTAGATTGCACTTGAAATCTCAACTGATACTAGGCTATTAGAGAACCAAGCCTAAACAGAATATTATTTGGTCATGCTCCCTTATCTGCTCATAAGTTTTCTAGAGAATGTCATATTCTCGTGAACTGCGACCTCACAGTTAAGCTCAAGTAGGTGTATTCATTTTAGGTATCTTGTAGGCTAATACCTTCCCTTATTGAACACTAGAATACATTAAGGCTTTAAGCTATCCTTCCATATAGTTAAGAGTACTTTGTCTATTAGGACACGGGTACATATTTTTATTAAAATGTACACTCTTGTTCAAACATCAACTTGTTTTTCCCATTATCTAAGTCACAGGATCTCCGATGAAGAAGGTACAGGTTACTGTTGAGTTGTAACTCCAATGGGCATCATTCCCATGTCCATAGACGCTACAGAAATCACCTTCCGTGTTAGTCCCTTTGTGAAAGGGTCTGCTAGATTTTTCTTAATGCATATATAATTCATAGTAATTACTCTAGAGTTCCTCAGTTTTCTGACAGATTTAAGCATATGCTTCACATGTCTGGGGGACTTCATGTTATCCTTAGTACTTGTAACCTTAATCAGTACTGTTTGGTTATCACAGTACATTAGGATTGCCGATATTGGTTTCTCAACTAGTGGCAAGTCCAACAGAAGCTCTCTAAGCCATTCAGCCTCAATAGTAGCTGTGTCTAGTTCTACAAGTTCTGCTTCCATGGTTGACTTCGTCAATATGGTCTGTTTACACGACCTCCATGAAACTGCAGCAGCTGCTAGGGTAAAGACATAACCACTTGTAGCTTTGATATTATCTGCATCAGAGATCTAATTTGAATCACTATATCTTTTTAATATAGATGAATACCTAGTATAGTGAATTCCATATGATGTTGTGCCTCTCAAGTAGCGCAACACTCTCTCAAGTGCCTCGCAGTGATCATCTCGTGGGTTGGAAGTAAACCGACCTAATTGCTCACAGCAAACGATATATTAGGTCTTGTGGCACCAGATAGTTACATAAGGGACCCAATAATTTATGAATATCTTAATTGATCTTTGCATAATCCCTGGTTCTTTCGAAGCTTAACATTAGCATCATAAGGAGTTGGGGAAATCTTGTAGTTCTCAAAACCGAACTGACTCGATATTTTCTCAGCATAATGAGATTGGTTTAAAGTGACCACATCCTCATTTTTTATCAATTTAATATTCAGAATAACATCTGCCTCTCCTAGGTCTTTCATATCAAAGCATCTTGATAAGAAAGATTTGATCTCGTCAATAACAGTAGTGTTAGTCCCAAAGCTAAGTATGGCATCAACATACGAACACAAAATCATTCCTTGACGCCCACCATAACGATAATACACACACACTTATCTGCCTCATTCACAACAAAGCCAGCAGAAGTTAAAGTTTTATCAAACTTCTCGTGTCATTGGTTTGATGCTTGCTTTAGGCCATACAAGGATTTGATTAATTTGCATACCTTATTTTTCTGTCCAGAAATTACAAAACCATCCGGTTGCTCCATATAAATTTCTTCCTCCAACTCTCAATTAAGGAAAGCCGTCTTTACATCCATTTGATGGATGTGTAGACTATGGAAAGAAGCTAATGCAATGAGCACTCAAATGGTGGTCAATCTGGCAACAGGAGAGTAAGTATCAAAATAATCCTCACCTTATTTCTGGGTATAACCCTTAGCCACAAGTCTTGCCTTATACTTAGTTATCAATAGTACCGTCAGACCTCATTTTTTTTAAAGATCCACTTGCATTCAACAGGTTTGCACTCGCTAGGACGATCAGTGATCTCCCAAGTCCCGTTAGCCATGATGGAATCTATCTCGCTATGGACTACCTCTTTCTAATACTCAGTATCAGGTAATGCATAAGCCTCTGAAAGTGTGTTTGGCACATCATCCATGAGATATACAATAAAGTCTTCACCAAAGGTTTTTTCAACCCTTTGTCGCTTGCTCCTGCATGGAGCCTCTTCGACTAAATTGTTATCTTCCTTAGGAATTTCATAGATTGGTGGTATATCACATATTGGTTTAGATATAGTGGTATGTTCAAAATTACTATTACTCATAGTTTGATTATCCTCAGTTCGAGAAGTACTGCCTGTAGTTCTCATAGGATAAATATCCTCAAAAAATGAAGCCTCTCTCTACTCCATTATTGTGTTAACAATAATATCAAGAGTTTCTGATTTTATTACTAAAAATCTATAGGCCGTGCTATTATGAGCATATCCCAGTAAGACATAATCGACTGTTTTAAGTCTAAGCTTTTTCTTTTTCTGCAATGGTATATTGACTTTTGCCAAACATCCACAAGTTCGCAGAAAATTAACATTAGGTATTCTCCCCTTCCATCCCTCATACGGAGTAATCTCACACCTTTTAGTGATTACTCTGTTTAGAACAAAAGTGGCTGTCAAAATAGCTTCCCCCCACTATATCTTAGGCATACCGACACTCTCCAACATGGCATTCACCAAGTCTGTTAGTGTCCGGTTTTTTCTCTCAGCCACCCCATTTGATTGGGGTGAGTATGGTGGTGTAACTTCATGGACTATTCCATGTTCAGAAAAGAATTGGGAGAATTCATGAGAGATATACTCTTCTCCAAGATCAGACCTTAGTCTTTTAATTTTCTTTTCTAGTTGGTTCTCAACCTCGGCCTTATAAATTTTAATATAACTTAAAGCTTCATCTTTTGTTTTTAGTAGATACACATAACAGTATCGCGATGCATCATCAATAAAAGTTAGAAAATATCTTTTGTCTCCTGTCGTCAACAATCCATGCATCTCACATAAGCCAGAATGGATAAGATCTAAAGGTACCAGGTTCTTTTCCTCCTGTAACCCCTTAAAGGGTTTTTGATGTTGTTTTGTTTGCACACAAGTTTGACACTTTGATCCTTTGACAATTTCACATTTTGGAATTAAATCTAATCTGGATATTCTAGCAATACTATCAAAACCAATATGACAGAAATGAGAATGTCATATATTGGCCTCACATTTATTCAAACCAGTTGTAACATTTAGATTATACTCTAAAGTACTCATGTGGAACAAGCCCCTGCTCTCATAGCATTTACCAACAAAGTTGTCAAACTTAGACATTATAATTTTATTTGACTCAAATACTATCTTATAACCATCCTTGCATAGGAGATAACCACTAACGAGGTTCTTGTTTATTGTTGGCGCATGCTGCACGTTCTTCAAGTGGACAATCTTTCCTGAAGTAAGTCTCGGATCCACCGTGCCAACACCAAGAACAGAAGCATACGACCCATTCCCCATTAGGACAGAGGAAGCTCCGGCTACCTAATAAGAAGAAAATAAGGAAATATCAGAACATACGTGAACATTAGCTCCAGTATCAACCCAGCAATCAGTGGATTGACATGTTGAAAAATACAACAGGTGAATTACCATACCCTCCTGTTGAGGCCTCGCTTATGATCACGTTGACAGTCTTTTTCTTTTGCTGTACACCATCCTTGCTCTTGCGGAAATGACAGTTTTTCGCCATATGACCGTTTTTCCCACACACAAAATAGGTGATGTTCCTCATATCCTTCTTCTCAATTTTCTTCTTAAAGCTAGTTGTCTTGTTTGGTTTAAAGCCTTTGTTATTCTTGTCATATCTCTTCTCTATGACATTTGCATTAATCTGATTGTTTTGATTGGAAGTGCTTGATGCATCTTTTGTTCTTGCCTTTTCTTCCACATCAAGGGCAGCAATGGGATCCTCAATAGATATCTCTTCCCTCTTGTGCTTTAAGCCAGTAGCAAAATCCCGCCACAAAGCAGAAAGTTTGGCAACAATGCCCGCATCCACAAACTTAGGAGGCAAAGTGCAACCCAAATGCGTAATTTCTTCGACCAATAGCTGAAGTTCACGAGCCTGTGTAACTATCGACTTTGCATCATCCATGTAGTAGTCGAAGATCTGCTCGCATTGTCGCACATATAGAGCCAATGACCAGCCACCGCCTCAGCCTCAGCATATTTGTGATCTAATGCATCCCACAACTCTATGGCGGACTTGAAATCTATGTACACATCATAGAGTTGATATGTCAGAATGGTCAGTATGCATTCAAGGGTTGTGTTGTTATCTGTGTCAAACAGCATGGTCTGTTCAATCGTAATTGGATACTGTGGATGGATCACCCACCACAGCCCCAAAGACATGAGCCAAAACTTGACTCTTGTTTGCCATCTATGAAAGTTCTGACCAGAAAACCTCTCAAGTTTCATAGCATTAGAAGCACCAACCATTGCTGAATCACAAGATAGTCCATAATAAGGTTTCTGGATTGTTGGAGAAGTGGACAATATTTTAATTCCAGATTTTCGTATGAGGCAAAGATCACAAATAACTAGAGATGCATAAAACGATATCAATAGCAAGCAACTCATTGCACTTCTAAAAATACACAAAAATAGGACTATTATAGAATAGAGTGGTTTTACGACCAACTTACAGTCAGATTCGATGAAGAACAGGAAGTAGCGCAGTATCAAAGCAGTGCAGGTGATAGATGATGCAGCGCAATGAGCGGTCGCGCAGATGCGCTGCCCAGAAACCTTATTGTCGCCCCGTACAGGTGAATTCTACAACAATGGTTTGGAGATATCCGCTCACCCTCCTTCCCGGTGTACGCCGAGGAGAAAGGACGACTTTAGTTTGATAGCACAACTCTTCAGCACAGAAGAACTGAAAGGAGGATGGAAGAATGGAAATGTTTTCGAATCTATCTGTGGTCTGGACGTCTCCAGCTCTTTTTGAGGTCGAGTCAATTACTCTCTAGGAACTGAATAATAAAGCTCATATTAAACCACCGGTAACTGCTAATGCAAAACCAATTAATGGTAATTAAGCAGCGTTTATCAGATCCTGATTACACACTGATCTACAGCTTCGACCACTAATCTACAACTTCAACCATTGTATTTAGATCAGACTGATCTATGGATCCGACCACATTATTTCGCTTCGACCACACTGGTCTAAGACTTTTCGACTACACTGGTCTAAGACTTCGACCACACTGGTCTATGACCTCTGGTCTAAGACTTCGACTGTACTGGTCTAAGATTTTTCATGTTTTGGAATTGTAGGAATGAATTGGCCTTTGCACAGCCCAATTTCAACAGTTGTATGTGTTGTTATGTGTACTTTTGACTTTGTGAGAAGTTGCCGATTGAATTGAGTGGTGGTGGGCACAGGGACATTGAGCACCCACAGGCGCTAGGTATGGACGAGATTCTTTACGCATGCTTGTAGGAGAGAAACAGGTTCTTTGCCTGTCGCCCTGGTGAGCATACCTGTGGGAGAGAAACAGATTGACAGTGATAGGCATGGACATGGGTGTGAGCACTACCTGGCCCGGCGTACATGGGTGTGAGCACTACCTGGCCCGGCGCACATGCAAACAGAGCAGCGTTCTCTTGTGTAGTTGTAGGCGGTGTTGCATTTGTTTATTGTCCTTTGCCTGCTGCCTTTCTCCCATGCCATGTCTGCTTTTGTTTTGTTTAATCCTGGTTCTAGAGTTCTTTGTTTCTTTTTGTCAAAGCTGGTTTCGCATCTTGTTTATGTTTACGTTGTTCCTGTTTTTGAGCTGAGAGTAAGGTGCAGTGAAGAAAATTATATAATGGTCGTGGTTAATATTAGGGAATTTTTTTTGCATGCGATTAAATTGTATAAATTCTAGATATGTTATCTATTGTGTCACTGGCATGTGGAGACCGGACAAATGATGACATATCTAGGATCGTGAAAATTTACAGTGATAAATAAGAAATTGCCCCTTAATATTAAGCAGATATGTCCAAAGGTCGAACATGTGATGCATAAATATGGCGAAGCTCCATTTTTTTTTGAATGCTCGGGTTTTAACCCCCTCCAGTCCGCTGTAAAGGAAAAAGCACCCAATCTCGCGAGGCACCACGAGAGCCAGCGCTCCAACGTGGTGGGTTGAGAGCCTATAGCTCTCCTTATTTTTGCCAACTAAGCCCCAGCTCAGTCCTCAAACACACACACCCACACACACCCCCACACACACAACCCGGGTGAGACACCCAAGTGCTGAGTCAGGGACTCGAATTTGGGTGGGCAGCTTAGGCACTTCCAAAGCTTGCCAAGTGAGCTAACTCACCTCCTCTGAAGCTCCATTTGGAACGGAGAGATTTCCTATACACAAAGAATGAAAAGCTTTTACTGATTGAATACTAGTAAAAATTGAACGAAGGTTAGAAACAAGACTAATGAAAGCCTTGTTTGTTTTTGCTGCAGAATCTGATTGTGACTGCGTAAAGTTCTTTTCGTTTTCACCGAGCGGTCCAAATGCACTGATAGTAGTACTCGCTTGATTGAATTTGGTGCATGGAGCATCGATAAAATAGATTCCCAGTTGCGGGAAGCAGAATCTCAGATTCACGGCCCAGCTCACATGGAGGAGCCGCTTTTACACCGCATTGTCCTTGCGCCAGCGCAATCTGCAACCGAACTGTGTAGGACAGACACGAACAGTAAACTTAGTACATTTGTTTTATAAAAGGTGTGTCTACACATACTGTTTTTTAGGTAATTTTGATTCTTGGTCACTGTAATTATTTTTGAAAGTCTTAATAACTCATATTTTCATCACATGATTCAAAATTTCACATGTATTTTAAGAGGTTGAGCAAAAACAAAGACAAAAAAAAAATTACAACTCCATTATACATAAATTATAGTAAATTATATATATGTAATTTTGGTTCTTAGTCACTGTAATTATTCTTGAAAGTCTTAATAACTCATATTTCCATCACATTATTCAAAATCTCACATGTACTTTGAGAGGTTGAGCAAAAACAAAGATAAAATATATATATATATCAACAAAATACGGCAATGTTGTGAACCCATTATATTCTTCACATGTACTTTAAGAGGTTGAGCAAAAACAAAGACAAAAAATAAAATTACATACCAACAAAATACGGCAATGTGGTGAACCCATTATGTTCCGAATAAAAAATCATAATAAATTCAGACCCAATTCATTAGATGGGAAAAAGTGCAAATCTCAAAGCATATCGAATGAATGAAAATTCAATTATCATGATTTTTTTTCTTACAACACATCAACAACACGAATCTTATAGCATATCTAACGAACAGAAAAGTGACAGTTTTTGCTTCAAAAAACTGTCACAAGTTATATAGCAATTCCCTATAAAAATAATAAAGTGATGGACATATTTGAAAAAAAAAATCGCATGCACATAATTGGTGCTACAACAATGTTATACCGATGCCAAATACATGAGTGCTCGGCGAGTACTGGCCGGCATTTATCGGCTACTTACCTCCTGACCACACCACATTAGCACGTAAATGATTTTCTTGGTGTCTCGTGAGAAGAAAATTCAAGCATGGATTACATTCTCGTTATCAAATAGGTTTGGAGTGTTGAATGGCGTTGTCGTGCTTGCTTTCTGCATAATTTATAAGGTTCGTTTTACATGACAATTGCACAAGTGGAAATATTTGAAATTTATCGCAGCACTTTTTAAATGGCGTGTTTTGATTATATGATTTTTTTCCACGTGTTTTTCCCAAGAAAGTTAGGATGTATTTAGTTGGGTGGACCAAGATAAATGAGATGGGATGATACAAAATAGATGTGATGATCAGAATAGATATGATGACCCTGAATGGTATGTACAACTTGTGTGTTTGGCTAGTATGATGAGATAATTCAAGATTTTGTTTGATTGTATGAATATGATGTACCGAATGGTTCAAGATGGTGTTTAGTTTGAAGGATAAAGTTGAATAAGTTGTATACATAGAGAAGTATTGGCACGATTAATAATTGAAATATTAGCACAATTATTAAATTTATCTTAATTACAAAAGGAGTATTTAACTAAATTAATTATTTTAACTATCCACTAATTGGCATGGCCCACTGGTCAGTGACGTAGACACAGAGGGAGGGGGGGTAAAAGAGGGAACACGCTTGTCCATATACCGTGTGGTTCACCCGTTTTTATGGAACCGTCCGGTACAACATATTTGGGAAATATTATCATAATTTGTATGACCTCATCCAGGACGAGTTGGTTCGGTTCACTCAACCAAACACAGGGATAGGAGCATATTCAGGACCATCTCATACATGTATGCTCTGATTCACCGAACCAAACACACCCATGTGAAGCCGTGTGTGCTTCACATAGAACAGTAGAGGTAGTACTCTATCTAGAGTTTGCGGCTAAAATAGCACATTTTTTAAAACGAAGTGGCAAAACTAGCTTCTCATGAACGAAATGATAAAAATGGCATCTCTATCGCGTGAAATTGTCGTGGCAGGGCACGTGCCGCTGGTTAGCGGTAGGTGGCTTGCCACGGTCTAGGAGCTCGCCACATGTACTTTTGCGAACTGGGATAGCGGCATGTGGCCTGCCGCGGTGGTTTCACGCGGTAGGAGTGCTATTTTTGTCATTTCGTTTGAGGGAGCTTCTTGTAAGGTTGAGGAGGCCGACTAGGGAGTGAATATATATATAGTCTTTCCTAGAAATCTCTAAGGCTAAAACCGATTTATAATGAGGAAGCGAAAGTCAATTCGGTTTTGCACAGTTAAAACCTAAAAATTCTAGTTTTCCTTAAGTGCACCATCACCCTAAGTCTAAGCCAATATTTGCAATCCTAGTTTGACATGCAATCAATTTAATTCTAGAAATGTAAATTGCACAAAGTAAATCACAAGAGAGCAAACCACAATGGCACAAGGATGTTTTATCGTGGTGTTCGGAGACTTGCCCGTCTCCCCGAATCTACGTTGAGGTAAGCCCAAACGAATTAGACTGGCTCCACGAATTAAGCCAATACCTCTGAGGTAAGCCAAACGAATTGGACATGCTTACAACTTGAACTAACTCCTCGATCCACTCGGGTCTTTTCACAAGCTTCTTGAGAAGATCACCGGACCACGATGCCTCCTCGCCGTCTAGGTGTCGGCAAACACCAAGAGTAATGAGTCAGGTGTCAAACATCTTGCTTGACTCTCATCAAGTGCAACACATCCATAATTGGATGCCCAACCCAATTCTAATTGCAACACATGCAACTAGAACCTCTCCCTTCGCTCACATGGTGCAACACATGCACAATTGAGAGTTGAAGCTCACACTAGCTCAAGAGAATAAAATGGGATGCCAAGAGTTGCCTCCCAACCGATCATAGTGGGTATTTATAGTCCACACACCAAAACTAGTCGTTGGAAGAGAAAAGGGATGAAAAACAACGAAACCCGGTCTGACCGCCAACCAACGGTCGATTAAACCGGACTACAATGCAATGGCTATAAAACTAGCCGTTACAGATAATTCCCAATCAGACCTCCCTCACTGACCGAACCCCCGGTCAGTCCGGACTGGCTAGACCGGACTTCTGGGAGGAGGAAAACTAAAAAACATGCCCTCTGAAAAAGGTTGACTAGCCTTATAAGGGCGGTCAGACCGGACTTCCGGTCAGTCCAGGGCGGTTAGTCCGGACCTGAATTTTTGCACAGGCGACACTCGAAAAAACAGTCATAACTTTTGACTCCAGCGCCAGAATTGAGTGATCTTGGGCTCTAGGAAGGCTTATTTAGAGGGCCGCAAAACCCATCTGTTTGATTGATCTCAAAACATATTTTGATCAGATCAAGAAGCACAACTTCAAAGAGGCAACACATGGCCTAAGTCCAAGCAAAGAGCAACAGGCAATCTTAGACCATGCCAAGGAATGATGCATGAAATTCAACAATTTGCAAAACACATTTGCAAACTTTAGTATCATGCCACAAGGAGTAAGTGCATGGAATTCAACCGTTTGCAAAACATATTTGCAAATTATAGTCTTATGCTACAAAGAGTAAATGCATGAGCTTCAACTATTTGCAAAAACACATTCACAAACAATAGCATCATGCCTAGAAGAGTTAGAGCAAGCGAGGTTGAGCTATCAACACATGATGAGATTCAAGCTACTAGACATGACCCATCTTAATAGTACGGCAACCTATAATAGCAATCCGGTCTTCCAACCAAACACCGAGAGCGGTAAAAAAACTAGGAACACATCCTTGGCCTATGCTAGTCATACCTTTACCTTGAGCAAACATCTTGGAGTGATCACTTGAGGACGAATATCTCCACTCTAAGTCTGGGATCAATACTAGTGAAATCACAAAATATAGAGTGAACTCCCCCTAAATGTGTGCATACAAATCTATGGAATGAAACTAAATGCACATATTCATGTTTGACTCTTGGTGGAGTTCGATCTATATTTTGGATCCAAAGAATACAACAATTGAAGGATATGACTATTTAGCTCATGCTCATGAAAAACATGCATTCACAAAAATCCATAAACCATTTTGGGAAAATTGCAAATTAGTTTTTCCATATAACAGTTTTACCCATTTTAAACAAAGACCAAAATGTTTTTCATTTTTGCTAAGAAACCCCCTTTTTAGTAAAACTCCCCCTTACACAAAGGTTGTACTTCTTTGATACGCAAAGGTTTTCTCCATCCAACCAATATCCCCCTCTTTGTCATATCTTTGAAATATATCCATCCAAAACTCATGATGACTTCAAACTCTCTCCTTTGACCATTATTTACAACTAAATTCTCCCTCTTTGACATTAAGCACCAGAAATATCTATACGTGAATCACATTTGGAAGATAGTCTTTAAACATCACTTGCGGATACCACGTGTTGATAAGAATTGAAATTGCAAAGTACTTGAACTTCTCTCGCAAAGATCCTCAAAAAAAAGCATCCAAAGAGAAGAGGGAAAGAGATAATCCACTCGTACACGGAGAGTACTTGAGCTTGGTCAAGAGATGTATGCTCGGCAAGAAATAAGATAGACGGGGCAATTGTCGAGATCAAGGTGTCCAAGTGTGGACTCTTTATTAGAAAAAGGTTATGAGTGTGGAGGCTTGTTCTAGTTCTCTTTCTATTTTTGTAGTAAAGTTGTGAACCATATTTATGACTTTAGGAATGGTGGTGAGGCTAATGTGTGATACTCACGTTTATGTCATATAAATTTTGATTGTATGTCTCAACTTTCCTGTTTGAATTTAATTCTAAACTTTTCCATAAGGTTTCAAATGCCAAATTTGTGTGCAAGTAAAGCAATCTTGAAAGCCTCGTAAGGCTATGAAGGAAACAAATTTGGCAAAATTGAAACTCATACATTCATACTTGTGTGCAATGAATGATATAATGACTAAAGAAGAGAAAAGATATTTCATGACTTTAATTGATGATGCCACTAGATATTTCTATGCATATTTACTAAAAGCTAAAGATGAGGTATTAAAGTACTTTAAAATGTATAGGGCTGAAGTTGAGAATCAACTAGATAGAAAATTTTAAAGAGGTAGGTCCGATCGTGGTGGAAAGTATTTTTCCAATGAGTTCGATCAATTCTATGCGGAACATGGAATTATCCATGAAAAAACACCTCCCTATTCGCCCAATCAAATGGGGTTGTCGAAAGAAAGAACCGTACCTTGACTAACTTGGTTAACGCCATGTTAGATATTGCGGGTATGCCTAAAGCATAGTGGGAGAGGTTGTCTTGACTGCATGGCATGTCCTAAATAGAGTCCCTAGTAATAATAGTGAGGTAACTCCGTACGAAGGTTGGAAAGGGAGAAAACCATCGCTCTCGTATTTACACACTTGGGGATGCTTGGCAAAAGTTAATGTACCAATAACTAAAAAGCGCAAACTTGGACCTAAAACAGTGGACCACTACTACAAAAAGGCCAATACTAGACGCCTCATCACAGACGGTTGACCAAAACCATCTGTATTACATGCAATCATAGATTATTTTGGTTTAGAGATCGTTTTTGTTACTAGCTACGCTAAAAACCGTCTGTGAAGAGATAATATCACAGATGGTTCATCATCAAAAGCGTCTGTAAAGTATCACAAACGGTTCTTAACAATAACCGTCTGTGATATTTCAACATATCACAGACGGTTTTCAACACAGACGGTGAAAACCGTCTGTGATATGTAGTGTCGACGATCGAGTCGCCGATCTTATGAAATGAAAAGGGAAAAATGGCAGAGAATTCTTGGGAGAGAATGAGACTACTCTTTATTGCTATGAACTGGCTATTACAATGGGTGCCTTTGACAAGGCGGTGGACTAATCCTTAATTACACTGAGCGTAATGCTTGTTTATGCTATCTAAATCCATCGTCTGTTGATCTTCCGACTTGGATTCGATTCCCCTTCTGCCGTTTGCGTTCTTCTTTAAGTAGTTGTTGAAGTGGTGGCAGTTACTCTTGGAAGTGGCGCTTGTTGGGAAGTGACGCGTCCGGTCGGAGGGAGGCAGTGGTTGACGAAGTATCAATCGCTCGACGGTTGTGTGCCTGTGAGACATACAACCGTAATGTGGTTGTTGTCAGTGTCTTTAAATTATGAAACGTCGCATGGTATGGACCCAATATAGCATGTGTTCCACTCATCACACGGTATGGAATATACCCGGAGTACGTCAGATCCAGATACCAGTTCAATGCTTCTACGAGCAGTCATCTAGTCGGGGACTGGGTACAGGCCCTCGTCCGACCAGGGTATCCTCGGAATAACCTCTGGGATCCTTACGACCACAGAGGTCGTGAGCCTTAGGGGTTGTGACCATGAAGACATATGGTCTTTTATTATGTATTAAAATAATACATCGAGAGTTTAATCCTCGTCATGTAGAATATCACAGACGGTTATTTTTAAGAACCGTCTGTGAAGTATCACAGACATTTTTTTTGTTGAAAACCGTCTGTGATAATAAACTCATCACAAACGGTGCGCCATTTTACTCGCTTACTGATCATCCGGTGTAGTGTAGCTCCTCAACAGAGTCTTCTTCTCCATCTCTGGCGCTACGGTGGTCGCAGGAGATCTCTAAGCCCGTGAGTCCATTGCCACTGCGTCTTGGTTTGAGTATCACCACCTCACAGAGCCCGCCAGTGTGGCCCATTTTAGCTATTGTCGCCACGCCGAAGTCATCACCGTGGACCTCTCACACCGCCACCGCCATCGACGCTAACTCTTCTCGTGAGTCGTCGACCCCACCAAGATCGATTTCCCACCTATATGTCCCCTAAAGTGTGCATGTGCTTGCTTTAGCTTTATTTCCACCGAAAAGACTCACACCGAGGAGCTATCATTGCCACCTCTGTTCACCGACGACCAGCTGCCTTGGACCTTCCCTGACTTCGACTAGCCACCTTGGACCTTCCCCGACTTTATTGACATTCGACTAGCCACTTTGGACCTTCCCCGACTTTATTGACACCTTCCTCGTGATCGAGGTGAGCTACTAGAGCATAAGCATCCTTTGATTTGAGTAGTTTCGGGCATTTACATCGAAATCGCTAATGAAGCCCATGGCGCTGCCACGGGACATCACCGTCGGCTCGCCTCAGGCGACCTTAAGGCCCCGAGCCACAACTATTAGCAATGCGATGGCACCTTGAGCCCAATTTGAGCTTTAAATCCTACTGTTTTTAATCATTTAGTTAATAAATTAATGAGTCTATGACATGTGGGACTGTCATAGATTTTATAAATAACATCATGAAATAAAAAATGAGTCACTGACAAGTAGGGCCCACATGTAAGTTAATAAAATCCAGAAAAATGTAAAAAATTAGAAAAGCCACCTTTAGTTTAGAGAAAAATACGCTTTCTCTGTTGGAAAGCGTAAACCTCAGAAAATACGCTTTCGAAGTCGCCCTTTTATTTATTTCCAGGGTTTTCAATATGAACTGTGTGATGGACCAAAGCTGGATGTACGCTAAGACCGTGTGAGTGAAGAGTACATTAATGACGTGTTTGCTTTTACAAAAACTACTGAGGAGGACATGTTGAATAAGGGGGCAGAATATATGTATTGTCCATACATTGGCTGCGAGAATCTGAAGATGTTTAAGAACCAAGTGCAGATCCAAGCACACTTGATTCGAAGGGGTTTCAAAAAGGAGTATACACGTTGGACCAATCACGGTGATGAGCAGATTATACAAGAAGGTAGTAATAACGACATCGCCGATGAAGTCAATGATATGCCGCCAGATGATGTCGATTGTGATTCCGATTTGGATAGGCTACACGATGATAATCTGGATTAGATGCTTCGCGATGCAGAAGTGAATTATAGTGAGAGAGAATTTGGTAAATTCGAGGGCTTGATGGAGGACTCGGAGAAGCCTTTGTTCTCGAGCTGCAAGCCGGAATACACAAGTTTATCATCTATGCTTGAACCACTGAAATTGAATGCAAGCAACGGTTGGTCAGACAAGAGTTTCACAGCGTTGTTAGGTCTCTTAGGGTGCGTTTGGTTGGTGGGATGAAGTTGAATGGGATGGGATGGTACAAGTAGGATGGGATTGTCCTGGATGAGATGATACAAGTATGGTGTTAGGTTGGTGGGATAGGATGATACAATATTTTGTTTGGTTGGTAGGATAGGATGGTCCTAGATGGTTCAAGATGATGTTTGGTTTGATTAATGAGGTTGTATTTGGATTGCACTAAACTTTGGGATGTTATGACATGTGGGGTCCGCATGATATTTTTTGCACTAAAATATGCCAAGAGTGGTCTTGTTTTGTTGATTAAATGATAAGGAACACAACAGTTCAATCGGATCGCAAATCGGATACTCGGTTTAGGAAATATGGTCATTTGAAGCTCGTAAATCAAGCCGTCACATCACCAAGAGCCTTGGAATTCGAGTGAACGGTGTGGTTCGGGATTTTTTCCCGAACGGGATGATACAGCATAAACATGGAATATTCCTATTTCTTGAACCGTCTCATCCCGAATGGTTTGGTTCCATTCAGCCAACTAAACACCTGAACGAGCTCATTTCCTGTACTGGACGGTTCAGGACCACTCCATTCAACGAACCAAACGCATCCTTAGCGGACAAGCTTCCGGATGGAAACGAGTTGCCCAAAACCACCTATAGAGCCAAGAATGTTCTTTGTCCATTGGGAATAGAAGTAGAAAAAATACATGCATTGGCACTCAGAGGAGCGTAAACAGGATGGAAAGCTAAGACACCCTACTGATTCCACCCAGTGGAGAAACATCGATACGAGGTTTGCAGACTTCGGTGCGAAACCAAGGAAGGTTTGGATTGAGTATAGATGGAAAGAATCCCTTCGGCAACATGAGCAGCCGACATAGCACTTAGCCCATGGCTCTCTGTATCTACAACCTTCCTCCTTGGTTGTGTATGAAGTGGAAGTATATTTTGCTGTCGATACTTATCCGAGGGCCGAAGCAACCTGGGAATGATATTGATGCGTACCTAGCACCATTGATGGAATATCTAAAAATACTGTGGATCGAGGGGGTACAAGTATGGGATACGTACAAACAAGAGAACTTCACTGTATGCTCCTTGTTGTTCTGCACCATAAATGATTATCCCGCCCCTGCTAACCTATCGAGCCAGAGTACAAAAGGGGCCAAAGCATGCACTCACTACTTAGATGATATTGAGAGTGTGTGGCTGAAGCACTCGCGTAAAACCGTGTACATACGTCACCGTAGGTTCCTCTAGAGAGCTCACCCCTACCGCGGGATGAAGAAACAATTCAACGTAGAGAAGGAGGACAGTTCAGTTAAGCGAAAAAGAGGTCTATGATATGGTTAAGGATTTAGATGTTGTGCTCGGAAAGGGACGTAAATCGAGGACCCGTGAGAAGAACATCTGGAAGAAGAGATCAATATTTTGGGACTTACCTTATTGGGAGCACCTAAAAGTTCGTCACTGCATCGATATTATGCACGTAGAGAAGAATATATGTAACAGCTTGATTGGTCTTTTACTGAACATTCGTGACAAAACAAAGAATGGTGTCAATGCATGGCTTAACTTGGTTAATATGGACATCAGACCTGAGTTAGCACCGATAAAGACCGATAAAGGACGAACATATCTTCCCCCTGCTTGTTACACTTTGTCTAAGGCCGAGAGAGCTGAACTGTGCCAGTGCTTGCATGGTGTGAAAGTTCCGTCCGGTTACTCTGCCAACATAAAGAAACTTGTTTCAATAGAAGATTTGAAGTTAATTAGCATGAAGTCTCATGATTATCATGTGCTGATGACACAGATGCTCCCTGTTGTAATTAGAAGTATTTTGCAGATCAAGATCCGAGAGACAATCATAAGGTTGTGTTATTTCTTTAACACAATTGCTCAGATGGTCATCAATCCCGAAGGACTAGATGCTCTGCAGGATGAGGTGGTGACAACTCTATGTCATCTTGAGATGTATTATCCTCCATTGTTTTTTGATATCATGGTCCATCTCATTGTTCACATTGTGAGGGAGATAAAGATGTGCGGGCTCGTGTTCCTACGTAGCATGTACCCGTTCAAGAAGTTCATGGGAATTCTCAAGTCCTATGTACGGAACCGATCTCGGCCGGAGGGCAGCATCATCGAAGGTTATGCAACCGAAGAGGTCATTGAGTTCAGCGTCGATTACATAGCTGAGGTCGAACCGATAGGTGTGCCTCGATCTCGCCATGAGGGGAGGCTCGAGGGTATCAGGACCATCGAAAGGAAATCAATCACTCCAGATATGGATGTATATGCTTAAGCCCATTTCACGGTCTTGCAACACATGACTAAAGTGTCCCCGTATATTGACCAGCACAAGGACGTGTTTCGGCAACAGAATCCGGAGCAACCAAATGTTTGGATCACAATATCACAATACAACACAATAGTCGGTTCAATCAATGGTTGAAGGAGTGACTCGCTAGGAGCTCGTCAAGTGATATGCTGACATGGTTGACAAAATGGCCAACATTTATAGTTGTGACATGGCAAGGATACGATGTAAATGGGTACACATACACACACACATGTGATTTCTGAAGCCGAATTAAGGAACTCACCGGTAGGTTTCCTCAAACCACACTTGCTTTCCTTGAAAAGCATCAAGGAGAATGCAAAATTCGTCAAGGATTACATGACTGATTCATTGCTGGCACACCGCGACAAGGAATTCGTACTTTTGCCCTACAACCAGGAGTAAATGCTGCACTAGTGGCTATACTTATTGATTTATACTTTATCAGCAACACAAATTTAGGTTTAAGGACCATGACGACATACCTGTGTAGCTTCCACTGGATTCTAATTGTAATTGTGCCAAAATAGAACAAGGTAATATACCTTGATTCCCTGCAGCGTTCCAAATACGACTTCATAATTATTCGACAATTAATTGATAGGTAAACACATTTTCTCCATAGATAACTCTATTGTAGTATTTCCTTTCTTTGCAATGGCTATGGCTAACTTTTTGGAATCACGTAGTTCATTCATCGTGTACCATGCTTCTGGAGGGAAATTCAAGGAAGGTACCTTGCGACACGATCTAAAATTCCTGGTATTCGCTAGTACACATTAATCCTATATAACACTCCGTAGTAATGCCTCTCGAACTAACCAATTCTATTTTTGCAATGCCACCAGCAGCCGTCGGTCTGCAACCTCTGTGGATACTATGTTTGCCACAACATGGAACTACTCGTCGGTTCCGCGATAGCCAATGATCCTTAGGTTTGTCAATCTTGCAATAATTATTTTATACTTATCAATTTATACGCACGAATTTAATCTTCCTAGCGACAGGTTTTGAGTATCGATACAACTGCGTTGGAACAGGGCCAGCTCATAAACATTCGAGGACAGTTTACATCATTCTTGAACCGTGAGGTCATAATCCAGATGGAAAGTTCCGCAATGTAGATTGAACTTGATTGAGATAAGATTTAACTTAATGGTACATCTGTGTAAATATACATGAATAGTTAATTTGAGTTAATTGATTTGTGAAATGGATGTGCTTGTTCTGAAATAAATGTGAATTGGATGTATGCATGTACTTGTTGTGTTTCAGCTTGTTTCAGAGGGCATGGCTAGCATTTCCTGAGGCTAGCCAATAAACAGACATAGATTTATCAATACAAAAGAATATCACAGATGGTTCGTTAGGACAAACCGTCTATGATACATCAGCTCTCACAGATGGTTTCGTCTACAAACCATTTGTCCTAGTAAACTATCACAGACGGTTTTGTCTACAAACCGTCTATGATAGCAATCTATCACAAACGGTTTCTTCAACAAACCGTCTGTGATAGTCAACTGTAACAGATGGTTCTGAGTTAATAACCGTTTGTGATAGTTTGCATCACAGATGGTTCAAAAACCGTCTGTGATGACCTCATGTCATTACTAACCCATAAACTCAAACGGCTCACGAATCCGTCTGTGATGACATTTTTAAACCGTCTGTGAAGACCTTTTCTGTTGTAGTGGACTGTGTATGTCTGGGATATGCTCATCATAGTACACCCTATCGGTTTCTAATAGTTAAATCTGGGATATTTGATATGCCACTCAATATGATAATCGAGTCTCAGGTTGCTACTTTATTTGAGAATTTATTTCATATGAATGATCCACATAGCTATTCTAGTCAAGCAGATGATTTAACTCCTGAACCTACATCACCTATTGAGTATATTAAGCACACACATGAACATGTACATAAGGAGGATGACAGTGTTGTAGCTCCGCAAAGAAGTAAGAGACAAAGGATTGCAAAATCTTTTGGTGATGACTTCACTGTGCACCTTGTGGATGATGTTCTTAAATCCATTTCAGTGGCATATGCATTTTCTGATGCAGGGTATTGGAAGAATGCGGTTCGTAGTGAAATGGATTCCATTATCGCTAACAGAACTTGGGAAGTCACCGATTGTTCATTTGGTTGTAAGCCAGTTAGATGCAAGTGGGGGTTCAAGAAGAAGCTTAGGCCTGATGGTACTATCGGAAAAATATAAGGCTCAATTTGTGACTAAAGGTTATACTAAAAAAAGGTGATGATTTCTTTGATACTTACATGTTACCAGATTAACCACTATTTGAGTACTACTATCTTTGACCGCCTCACATGTTCAACTTGTCCACCAAATGAATGTAAAGACAACTTTTCTTAATGAAGAGTTGGTTGAGGAAATTTATATGGAACAACCTATTGGATTTGTGGTACCGAAACAAGAGGGCAAGGTTTGTAAGTTATTGAAATCTGTCTACGATCTCAAACAAGCACCTAAGCAATGGCATAAGAAGTTCGATAGAATGATGACATTTGCGGTAAATGAAGCTGATAAATGTGTATACTACCGCTATGGTGGGGTAAAGGAGTAATTTTATGTTTGTATGTTGATGACATACTTATCTTTGGGACAAACATTGATGTGATCAATGAGGTTAAGTCATTTTTATCCCAAAGTTTTGACATGAAAGATTTGAGAGAGGCTGATGTTATTTTAAACATCAAGTTGATCAATGGTGAAAATGGGATTACCTTGTTGTAATCCCATTATGTGGAAAAGGTCTTGAGCCATTTTGGCTATATGGAAAGCAAGCCCTCTCCAACACCCTATGATCCTAGTCTAATACTTCAAAAGAACTGAAGACTAAGAAAGGATCAATTGAGGTACTCTCAGATTATTTGTTCACTTATGTACTTGGCTAGTGCTACCCGTCCTAACATCTCTTTTGTTGTAAGCAAATTGAGCTGGTTTACAACTAATCCGGGAGATGATCATTGGCGCGCACTTGAGTGGGTTATGCACTATTTGAAAGGTACAATGAGTTACAAAATTCACTACACTAGGTATCTTGGTGTACTTGAGGGATATAGTGATTTCAATAGGATTTCTGATGACGATAAGATAAAGGCTACAAGTGAATATGTACTCACTCTAGGCAGTGCTATCGTCTCATGGAGGTCTTGCAAACAGACCATATTGACAAGATCAACTATGGAGGCAAAACTCACAGCGTTAGACACAACCACTGTTGAGGTAGAGCGGTTGCGAGAACTCTATCCTTATATATTATGATAACCAAACATTATCATAAAGGTTACAAGTGCAGAGGATAATATGAAATCCTCAAGACATGTGAAAAGAAAGTTGAAGTCCAGAGTGACAGCTGTAGATTATATCCTATCGGTGTTTTAGAACCGATCTTACGTAATGATTGTTTGATTCAAGGGGTCTCTAAGACTCAAAGCACGCAGAAAGGATGACATAGAGATTTTTATACATGTTCAGGCCTTCTCTATAGAGAATAACAACCCTACTCCTGTGTGGATATATTGAGCATGCTGGTTACAAATCAAGAGAAAGACTCGAGTGCAATGTCTTGTACTCCTGATTGTGTTCCCCACTTTCTCCTGATGGTTCTGTCTTTTATAGAGAACTCAAAGTGGGCGGCCGTTTCTCCAGTCCAAAGGGCGCCTCAACGCTTCAAATGTTGAAGCAGTTACTAGAGACTATTACTGGAGTTGTATCATTCCCACGTCGCTAGGCAGTTATCACTAGGACAGAGAGTTAAACATGCAGTTATTCCATATAATAACAGCGTAATTAACTACCCATATCTTTAAATATGGTGTAGAAGATTCCCTGATCAACCAAGTCCACATGTTTGTAAGCCCCATCGACTAGGGACTGGTCGTAGAAGAGCTTACAACCAGGTGGTGGTCGTAGTAAAGCTTATGACCACAGACTGATCGTAGGAGCACTTACGATCAGGGGATAGTCGTAGAAAAGCTTACGACTAGGGAATGGTTGTAGAAGAACTTACGACCACGAGGTAGTCGTAGAAGGACTTACTACTATGTGGTGGTCGTAAAAGAACTTACGACCTCCAGCTTCTCCCTCACTTACCATTAAGGGGTATACTCAAGAACCATGTGATGATTTTATTATCCATAATAAGAATTACAAATAAATAATTAAATGAGGATTATTAAATCCTCGTCATATCCAAACAACTAAAAATCTAGCAGATCCCTTTACAAAGGGACTATCACGAAATGTGATTGAAAGTGCATCGAAGGAGATGGGAATGATACACACGAGAGTTACACACAGTGGTAACCCAAACCTGTGTGATCGAGGATCCTGTGAAATAGGCATTGGGAAAACAATCTATTTGCGTAACAAGAGAGTACATTTTTACTTTATATCTCAATCCGTTGGAGATGCAATACTCTAATTACTGTAAGGCGGGATGACTTTGTCTTAATGTGTTCTAAGGCGAGGCTTGACATCAAAATACCGTCCTACATGGTATTATTGTAAGAAAACACCTATATGAGCCCTGTCGGTGTTTTAGAACCGAAATTACGTAAAGATTGTTTGATTCGGGGGTTCCCCTAGGCTCAAATCACGCAGAGAGAGGCGACACGGGGATTTTTATACAGGTTCGGGCCTTCTCCCAGGGAGAATAATAACCCTACTCCTGTGTGTATGTGTTGAGTATGCTGGATTACAATATCAAGAGAAAGACTAGAATGATGCGCCTTGTGCTCTAGATTCCCCTCTCTTTGATCCTTCTGATGATTCTGCCTTTTATAGTACTCGGAGTGTGCTGCTATTCTTCCAGTCCAAAGGGCGCCTTAATGTTCTAGATTATGGAGCTGTTACTGGAGATTATTGTGAGAGTAGTAACGTTCCCACGTCGTGAGGCAGTTATCACCATGACAGGGAGTTGATTCATGCCATTATTCCAGAGAATAACAGCGTAATTTACTGTCCATATCTTTAAATATGGTGTGGAAGATTCCTTGGTCGATTAGGCCCATATGTCTGTAAGCCACATCGACTAGAGGCTAGTCGTAGAAGAGCTTATGACCAGAGGGTGGTCGTAGAATAGCTTACGACTATAAACTGATCATAGAAGAGCTTACGATCAAGACATAGTCATAGAAAGACTTACGACTATGGGGTAGTCGTAGAAGGACTTACGACTATGTGGTGGTCGTAGAAGAACTTACGACATTCAGCTTCTCCCTTATGAATATTAAGGGGTATACTCAATGATCATATGACGTCATTATTATCCATAATATGAATTACAGATAAATGATTAAATAAGGATTATTATATCCTCGTCAAGTCCAATTGTTGGTCACAGTCCATGAGATGTGGGTGGTCTCTAAGAAGCTCATGAAGAGACACAGGAGTATGACCTATATGCTCCATACGAGGAGTAGCCTATCGGCAACCAAGTATCAGCAAAGGCCTTAGGTGAAACTTGTCCATGCAAAACTACCAATTCAAGACTTGGCCCATTGTGCAGTTGTGGGTAAGTGCTTGAGGTTCTAGGTGGATGTTGAACCTTAACAGGTCTCCACAAAAAACTGGTATATTAACATCGTTTGGGAAACAAGCAAAATTTTTGTGTTGTGGTGCCTTTGGGATTTGGTGGAGGATTGTTGGAGTTTATGGACTTGGCCCAAATAATATTCTTCATAAAACTTAGAAAATCCTAGAGGCTCACTCATGCATGGTGAAATATGAGAATTTAGAACCACATTGCTACTCTAGGTAGAGGGACACCCATTTATAAGTGGGAACATGTCCTTGCCTAGTTGAATCAAGCAAAAGAAGACTGCCTAGTTGAATCAAGCAAAAGAAGACTACATGCGCTCGCTCGCTCGCCTCTATATCGCCCATACGACATGCGCGTGAATGGTGCAAACGATTTTAGGTCCGGTTGTGTGCGGAGCGGCAGCTTGTTTTGGCACCTCGTAATCCTGCATGATGACATGGCATATCTACATGCAACAAATTGGAAAGGAGAAGAAGAACGATTCAAACCGAACGTTTGAATCACACTAATCCCGTGGGCTATTATGGCACACATTAATTGTGTTTTAATGTGGTTTCCAATTCTGTTGCACGGTGATTTGCTTTCCTTACGAGCTCATCTTTGTCTATATAAGGAGACGTCCTCTCTATCGAAAGATATATGGGAGAGAATTAGGATTGCCTTCTTGTTCCTTTGCGCTATGCTGTCTGCTACTACATCCCTTCGTCGGCATGCACCAGCGTGGGGGAGAGCAATGTCTCCGAAGCCGTCATTCTTTTTGGTTCTATACAGGTTGGGGGTGAATAAGGTTTTTGAGAAGCGTCTTCACGCAACTGCTCACTATTGTCTTCCTCCTCGTCGCTCATCTACTCCCGACTCGACCACAACCTTCGCAGGAGCAGTTGTCTGTAAGTTGCGCTATTATGTTTGTCTACATGATGAATTCATCCTCGCCAGTAGTGCTTTATGTGCTTTCCTCAGTCATAAATTTGGCCATAGTACTCTTTATGTTTGCGCATATATATCTCATATATGCGCATTTGATAATGTGCTCTTCCTACTGTTGGTAGTTCATGTTTCGTCTGGTATATATGTTGCAAGCTATCAATTCTATGAATTCTGAATTAAATTAATCACTAAAGTGCTCTATTCCTCAACAAGATGTGATCTAGCTATAGATATCACGCAGTAGAGATGTCCAACAAGACTTCATTGTAAGAGTAGATGTTTTTAAAGCAAGTCCCCTGAAATATAGACAAACAGAAACATAAACGTCATTTTTCCCTCCTCGCAAAGGTTTCGATCATGTGGCGCATAATTTTGCACCGACCTTTGCATGCCGGGAATGTCTATCCACACCCCCATAGAAAACAAATTAACGTGCCTTTCATCGGTCACCTGCCATGGCAATTCTTAACAGAGTAGAGTATAGATACTGACTGAGCTAATGCAATGATAGACGAGGACAACAGCTAAAATCCACACCAAGCATAGATAGGTATAGGGGTGAAAACGGGACGGATAATTTCTGTCCGGTCTGATGCTGTAATCGGAAAAAATCAGTCCGATGTGCTACTTTTTTAGTCCCGATCCGCATTCAATATTATCCGTACCCGGGAAATCGCTAGGATATGGGAAGATCAATATCCGACCCGCATCCGTATTTTATAGGATATCCGATAAACATCAATATCTTTTAATATCCTCTATGATTTTCTAGTCATTAACTAATACATAATATGAATTTACATTTGATTATGTTTATGTTGTTAAGTAGGATAAATATTTCTCTAATATGTAGTATAATTTGACACTTTCGTTGGTGAAGTTATATCTTTTATTTATATGTACACTATCTGTCAAATTATCCGTGGTCGATTTAAATCTGATCCGCATCTGTCCCGTGCCTGTATCTCAAAAAACAATACGTGTATCCGTATCCGACCCCGAATATGAGTTAAGATACGAAAAAAGCAAGATCCGTCTGCATCCGACCTGTTTTCACCCATAGGCACGAGACGATCGAAACGAACTTCAATATTAGTATCACGAAGAAAATACCTGCGTTACTGTGTCAGTAGTACATCGCACTGCATAATACTAGTATAGCACACAGTGGCGGAACTAGTAATTTTCCAATGGATGTGCACACTCAATACTCATAATTCTAAAGTTTGTGCAATGATTTTATAATATCATAAATCCAACACATAGGTTCTAAATTTGTCAAAAGCACAATGCAAATAGTTCAAATTTCCATTCACAATTAAGCTCACATTCACATAACAATATAACATAAGTACGGAATTGGACCAGCCTAGGACTATGGCTATATGGCATACCATTCACAATTAAAAATTTAAAATCACTGAGAATCTGATAGACTGAGACGACATACCAATTCATTCATCCATTCACTCCTTCTCAGCTCTCGTTGTTGTTCTGCTTCTCCTCCAACTCCAAGGCTCCAAATCGGCAAATCCAATCCAAGTTGATCAACTAGTCAAGCAACTAGAGTTGTTCAAATGCCGGGTCGGGCCGGGCTTAGGGCTAGGCTTGAAAAGCCCGTTCGAAATTTGGCAGGCCCGAGCCTAGCCTGGCCCGGCCCAAAAAGGTGAATTTTCTATTAAAATACATTATTTTAATCTTTTTTAATAAAAAAAGTATTTATTTAATTCATTTTCAGGATATTTCTATTATTTTAATTGTTTTTTTCAGGATTTCGGGTCAGGCTTCCTTTGGGCCGGAATTGCGGTCCCAAGCCCGGCCCGGACATGATCGGGTTTTGCTCGCCGACGCCGAGCCGCCGTGAACAGTTCTACAAGCAACCTAACGCCCAGCTCCATCCGCCGGTTACTCGCTCCGCTGCACCACCTCCCGCCATCTCGCCACACCGCTGAAGCGCCGAGACGCCGACCGCTGGCGCTGGCGCTTGATCCCGCGCCAGCCGAGCCGCCTGTGAGCCCGCTCGGCGTCGCGCTCGCTTCCACGCCTCCGCTTCGGTGCTTCGACCGTGCAGCGTCACCAAGCCAAGCCATCTCGGCATCCCGTCGCGGTCGCCTGCTTCCCTGGACCCTGGTTGTCGCAGGCTCGCAACGTTGGGGATTGGGGAATTCGGGTTCTGGGGAGGAGAGATTAGGGTTAGGGAGGCGGAGGACTGAGGAGAGCTGAGAGGATTGGAGTGGTGACTACGGACTGCCTGAGTTAGATGTGGCCTGTGGGCTGGACTTTCGGCATTTCGGCTACTAGGCTGGACATTCATCAATGGCGGACCGGTTGGGGCTGGGCTAAGGCACTAAACTCTGATTCTCTGAACTGATCCCTGAAAGTTTTTTAAAATTTTAGGGATGCTGATACATACCAGATATCCCACCTAGTTCCGCCCTGATAGCACAGATTGACGATGTGAAGGTGAAGCATTTTATTGGGTGGGTTTTTCTACTCGGTTTTGGCCTTGGCCATTGCCAGTGCCTGCCCCGGCGGTACCAATCGACGAGGGAATTGGATCCCTCGCTGTCGCAGCCCACGTCGCGACCCCGACCGACGTGACCATCTACCACCCACCCTCCTCGCTCGCGCGCACGCTCGGCGGTGACTGATGTGGTGCGGGCCTCAGCTATTTCGTCCTCGGCGGATGCGGTGTCGAGTGGAGATTGAGCGCTAATGCGCACCCACTCGCGCCCGGGGATAATTAAAACCGGCGACCTGCGACTTGGCGAGGAATTCGTGTACAAGCACCCGTCTTTTCAATGGCCGTGATAAGTATATTTGCTGTGGTTGCTTAACTGGATGATTGGATTGGATCCGGTGCGGCCAATTTCAGCAGCATTGTTTGTTTACGGTTGAGGTTTTTTTTGGGTTATTGCGTCCAATTAGCTCGTAGACACCATCACCTTTCGTTTGTTCGAGGGAGGAGACATCTTTATCTTGTTTCGGAAAATGGATAGGCAAGACTTCATCGTATCTGTTGAAGAAACCACAAGAAAATATCTCTTGCTTGCTGTAGCAATATCCGGAGGTACTTTAATAGTTTGGTACGGGTATTATATGTACCTCAACTCAACTACACGTTGTCTTTTGTGCTTATCGAAAAAGAAACCGATGGTTGCTTCATAGTTGCAATCTCTGTCGTTAATGCGTAAGAGAATAACTGAGAAAGAAATATCAAATGTTGCACTAAAAGAGGAACAAACAGATGTGCTGTGTTTTTTTTTCTTCTATGTTTGTTAACATGCCATCTCTGTTATCTATTTTGTTCTTTAAGATACTAGCAAACAAGCTTGGTATTAAATCAAGGTAAATATGACTATGACAGAAGATGTCAAAATATAAGAATGTACTCAAATCTAACCATACATAAACTACTCCATAATTTAGATTTCCCATTTACTCCCTCGTTACATACATGGCGGAAATGTGAATCTGCACACGCATGCATCTGCGCATGCTATCTATGCCGTTGGCTACTCCTCGACATTCGTGCTTGCGCATGTATTTGTGTGTAAGGGACATTTAATATTAGAGTATTTTGCTGTATTTGCAGTTTTTTTAAGGATGGATAGCCCACCAGATGGACAGTTGAGGTGCCCCTCTCACCCGATTCAAAAATTGAAATTTGAATGGCGTTGCACAAGTACAATACACCTTACCATATACTTTGTATTTCACATGCAAACAAAATAACATAAACTGCCATATACACATATTTGTACCAAACAATACTGAAACTTTTGCATACAAAAAAAATTTATGCACAAAAAATTATACACACAGAGAGAGAGAGAGAGCGTGCGCGAGAGGGGAGGGAGGGATGGATGTTGCCGGCGTTGAGGAAGATACGGGCATGCCGAGATGCATGGGGTGAGGACGTGATGCACCCGACGGCGGCAGGGTGCATGGTGACGGTGTCGACAACGAGGTGCACGGCAGTGTTGGCAAGTGAGGTACACACAGCGGCAATGGCGACGAGGTGCACACGACGGCGAGCGAGCTGGCCGGTGGTGGGAGAGAAGAGGGAGTGAGAGCACATAGCCGATCTGAGGAAGACTACCGGAGAGAGGGACCTTGAGCACATCACCAGATCTTGTCGGATCCAAGATCGACGCCGCCGAATCTACGGGATCCAGTCACTGGTAACGAAGACGATAGCCGGATCTCGTCATATCCGAGATCGGCGACGAAGACGACAACCGGATCTGCATGGCCCCCGGCGTCTCCCTCGCCTCTGGCCTTCTCGCCGCTCGATCTGAGCTCATTGGTGCTCGCTAACCTCCACGTCATCATCTCCTCGATCAACGGCACACGACGCCACCTGACGAGGATTCAATAACCCTCAATTAATAGAATTATTTATTTGTAATACTTATTATGGATAATGGTATCGTTAAACAACTATCAAAGATACCCCTTGTCATAATGACAAAGGAAGATTACGACCACTTCATGGTCGTAAGGTCTACTACGACCACATTATGGTCGTAAGGTTTGCTACAATTAGGTCAACTACGACCACCCCTATAGTCGGTAAAATTCACAAACATGTGAATCCAATCGATTAGGGACTCTGTACACTGCGCTCATTCATGCGTGGTAGTTATATACGTGTTGTTTATCTTTGACATAATCGCACATAGTTCTCTGTCTCTGGTGTAACTGCATGGTGAATGTGCAGGAGAGTGTCTCTCTGACAGTAACTGCCACCAACATGCGCAATCAGCCAACCGTCAAGACGCCTCCTGACACATAACAACTATCAGCTCTTCAGAAGTTATATAAAGGGCAATGGCAGTAGACAGAGGGAGGAAGACAATAGATTGTTTAAACTACAGAAGTAGTGTTGTTATTCTCTCCGGGGAAGACATGAACCTGTCTAAAAAACCCTATGTCTCTTCTTGCATAATCTCGATCATAGTGTCCCCAACATTTATTTCATAAGATCGATATTAAAACATCGATACCACCGCCGCCTCGTTCGGCGGGCACACCACTGCCTCGCTCACTAGGCACGCTGCTGCTGCCTCGCTCTCTCGACGGGGTGCATCCTCATCGCCTCCCTTTGAAGCCATCCGGCCATGCGCCGCCGCATTACCAATCACCCAAGACGCGCCGCCAAGACACGCCACGCACTCGCCACGCCGCCGCGTGCCACCAGTTGCCCACTGACTCCGGCCTCTCACGCTCGCGTGTACAGAGCCTATCGCTCCATTGCCACCGCGCACAAAGCGCGAGACCATTTGCGCTTGAAGCGCCCACCACACCATCGCTGACGGCATGAAGCCGTGCGGCCAAGTGCACCGCGCCTGCACACACCTGTGCACCGCCGAGCCTCACGCCGACCTCGCGCCAATAGCCACACGCCCGACCGCCGCCAGCGTCTGCGATCACATAGCGCCCGTAGCCACACCACGACCTCCTCCGCCAGATCGCGCCCCATCAAGCCGCCACAGCCAGAGAGTCAGAAGCGCCTCCGCGATGGCGCCGCAGCCCACCCACCGCACCGAGTGCAGCCGTGGCCCCCTACAACCACCACTGGCCCCGCCGGCCGAGCCATGCTCTAAAGTCATCGTCGCCCTCCTGCACGGGCACACCGCGCTGCCGTGGCCCCACACGCTACCGTTGGCCCCACCTCCGCACAGGCCACCCTTGCGTCGCCTCCACACGGCGTGCACTGCCCGCCGCCGCCTTGCCCACTCGCCACGGCCGCCTCAACGCCACCTCGTTCCCGCATGGAACCGACGCCACCCGGGAGAACAGGGTTAGGGAAAACCTAACCATGCCCCCCTTCCCTTTTAAATGGGCCACGTGGGCTGGATGGGCCGAATGGGACTGGCCCAAGGAAAAATCGGCGGAAAGAAAAGCAACGAAAAAATTCAGGAAAAATGGAAATTTTGAGATTTTGGGAAAAGACCCTTGGGTTTTCTGAAAAATATGCAAAAAAATTCTCAGAATTGAAATTTAGCGGTTTAGCCCTAAAAAATTATAGAATTCAACAAAAATTCATATTCTAGCAGAAAAGAGCCTCGGGAATTCAATTTTTGAATTGTTTTGAGCATTTGAAGCATGTTTAACTTTGTTATTATTATTTATATGCAATTTTTATATTATATTTACTGTTTTGATTAGCTGTGACAGTTTATATTGCTTTTAATCACTGAAAATAGTAGTAAATCATGAAAAATGCATAGAAAAATACATAATCACGAACCGGGAGTTTGAAGAGCATTACGAGAATTTTGCAACCTTTTGATGCAATTTACCAGTAGTAATCTTATGAACTCTTTGCATGAATATGAAGATGGTTGGCCTCACGAACTAGGAGTTCGAAAAACTGACCCAGCATGGCTAGCATGGCCTGAATTTGTACAAAATTTGTACCAGTCTTCAATTCTGTGGTAAGGTAACCACGGATGAGTAGAAGATTGAGAAGACTCTCTCTACCTTTCACCCGAATGCGGTGAAATCCGCACACAACTATCGTCAAGACGACTACAAGAAGTATGCCGAATTGATTGACATCATGCAAGCTGCATAAGCTCAAGATGATGTTCTAAGGAAGAACTACATCCCACAGCCGCCTAGTAGCGATATTGGCCATGAAGCCAATGCTAGCAGCTACAATGTAAGGAAGCCCCTCACAAAAGAGAGGGGCAAGAAGGGTAAGGTTGTGGGTCGCACGCTATTGATGCTTTCTAGTCTAAGAAGAAGGGTAAATAATAGCATGAGGCACACCTCGCCATTGCAGGCATAGAGGATCCACAACCATTAGTTACATTTATGGATGTGGACAGCCAAAGAGTGACTTCCATCACCCTCCTTTGGACATCGCAATGCCGCAAATTGTAGTTGCCCAAGATGAGAAGATCGCCATGGAGCAGATTCAGGTAGAAGTTTCTATATAATTCACTGATTCGATCTAGTATATGCATTGCACTTAGATCTGTTTACAGTCACTTGCAGTTTGTGATTGTAGCAGAACATTGAATTATTTTTGAATAATGGTTGTAAGTTGTAGGAGAGCAAAGCATTAAAATTCTTATGACGAGTCCTGCAAGGCTTATTTTTCTTGTATTTATAATAGCAAGTTATTATTTGGTATTTGAAGTATCAGAATGCATGCGGCGCCCCTTGAAGGAAGTGTGCTTAGTAGATAGCGGCACAACGAATAGAATCTTGAGAGAGACGAAATTCTTTCAGTCGATCAGCAAGAATACTGGTATTCTTACGACCATCATGGGCAGCGATGCTTTGTATAATAGGCTCAAGGATGGCCATAATTATACTCCTGATGTGCACAACTTTGGTCATTAAAGAAGCCTTGTTGTACCCAGAATCGACTAGAACTCTCAAGGATATTCGCGCTAACAGTTTCTATGTAGAGACTGAAGAAGAGTATGGTGAGGAATACCTGCTCGTTACAAAGCGTGAAGAAAGCAGAAAAGGGTATTAGAACTACTTTCTTCATAAGAAACTGGGCTATACACTAATATTAAAGCACTCGCAGCCTATACTGTTTTGAAACCCGTATTTAGAAGCTCTGAACTTTTCTATCTCTAGCATGATAGATTAGGCCACCCAAGTCTTAGAATGATGAGAAATATAATTAACAATTCACAGGGTCATAATATCGATATAAAGAATTTTTCGAATTAGGAAGATTTTGTGTGCTCTGCATGTGCCACCGAGAAATTAATTACTAGACCTTCTGCTCTGAAAGCGAAGGATGAAGTTCCTGCATTCCTGGATCGTATCCAGGGAGATATTTGCGGTCTTATATAGCTCCTGTTAGGACCATTTAGGTATTTTATGGTGCTCATCGATGCTTCCTTGAAATGGTCGCATGTATATTTATTATCTATGAGAAACCACGCTTTTGAAAAGCTAATCTCGCAAATAATTAAAATTAAAAATAATTTCCCAGATCATCATATGAAGTCCATCAGAATGGACAACGCTAAAGAATTTACTTCAAAGGCATTGATGATTATTGCATGGAAATGATAATTAAAGTTGAGCATTCTATACCATATGTCCACACCCAAATGGACCAGCAGAATTGTAATTTATCAACTACATGTTGGGGACACATAGTCCTACACGCAGTAACTTTCATCAATTTTAGACCACCGGTATATAACATCCATTCCTCTATGCAACTAGTGAAAGGGTCAACACCAAAAATTTCTCATCTTCGTAGATTTGGTTGCAAGGTTTATGTACCTATACCACCACTGTAGCGAATTGCAATGGGCCCTCTCCGTAAGTATGGGATATACGTTGGTTATGAAATAACATCTATAATCAGGTATTTGGACCCCGTGACTGGAGACTTGCATGCTTATTTATATTCAGTTATTTAAATTCATGTTTTAAATTTGTTACAGATTTATGCACGGGCTCAATCCGGGAATGGATTGAGGGCCAATGTTTTACTAGAAATCGCCCAAGTCAATTAAGGACCGGTCTTCGAGTCGCATCTTGCTAAAACCCATCGTACTTCTACATATCCTGAGTGGGCACGACTTGGCTAACTAATTTGCAATATTCCACTATAGTTGTGCCATCCGGTTGCGTGGGTGTCTTTATGACCTACTTTTATGTATTCCCACATGGCGCAAGAAGGGGGCTTAAATCCAGCGGATGGTTCAATCTAAAGAAAGCGAAACCTTAGCGAGGTGGGACTACGGTGGGATGGCGTATTGTAAAGGCTTCGACATGTGATCTAGACTGCTTACCATAGCCATAGGTAGTGAGCGGTGGTATCGACGAATGCCAAACAAACTAGAGAATTTGTGCGCTGTGGGTAAAGTTATACAACCTCTGCAGTGTGTAAAACTATTCGAATAGCCGTATCCACGGTCATAGACATGCTGAGCAAAGCCACTCAAAGTTAGACTTTGATTTTGTTTTCAAAAGACTTTATCAAATGGTTTATCCAAATGAAAAATTGGGCAGGTAGCCATGTGATAGGAGGGTATCCTTCACCACTCTTGTGTGAATGTTATCTGACTATAAAACTTGATAATTTAGAAAAAAAGAGTTTTAGTTATAGAGTAAATTGATTTGGAACTTAGTACAGATATTTAAAAAGAAAACATTGCTTTATGCAAAATCAACCCTATAAGTCTTCCTTTGATATATCCCTACATGCATTATAATCTGTTATTGGGTGTAACTTGCGAGCACGGAAGTTGTGCTCACCCTTGCTTAATGCAAATAAATTTCAGAGGAGAAGGACTTCGCTACCGGTGTGGATTTCGACGACTAGGTCGCTACCCCAGTCGATTGCCTATGGCAGATCAGCTGGACTCTACTACTTCTTCTTCGTCTTCTGCTGTGTTTGTTTATTGTTGGCTTGTAAGCATTTTATGTAATCAACTCTGATATTTATTAATAAAGTTGTGCGATTTATGGATGTTATCATATTTGTTTACTGTGTGAACTAGCTATTGATCATGGGACTAGTTCAGAAATACATAGAAGATTTAGGGGTGTTACTCCCGGGTCCGACATGACGCCTGGTGAAAAAGGATAAGAATGACTTGACACAACAAATCACTGAAGTTCCCTAGAACCAGAAGGGGGGCTAGTTGAGACCTGGTATCAGTATGGAACCTATAGAAAAGGCATACCGGATTTGAACATTCCCACGAAGGGAGATATCAGTATGGATGTGTGCACACACATCGAAGCTGAAAAACTAAAGTGACTTGCCCCCGTAATTGGAAGTAGAGGTGGGCAAGTAGAAGCATTAGAAGAATCGCCATATGAAGAAATAGCTATAAACTTTGTGACCACAGCAGAATCTATGAATAAGATAGCAGCCAATGTCGATATTTATTTTGCAAAGAAAATTGCCACAATCATCGATCTTGATCCAGAGCTTGCATCGCTCACTGAATGTAAGAAAAGATTAGATTGAGAAGATTGGAAGAGGCAATAGAAACTGAATTATTATCTCTGAATAAAAGAGATGTGTTTGGGCTTGTAAGCTGCACGCCTCCCCATATGCACCCCGTAGGGCATAAATTGGTATTTGTTCGAAAGAGAAATGAAAATAATGAAATTGTAAGCAAGGCTCGTTGCACAAGGTTTCACTCAACGTCCAGAAGTTGATTATGAAGAAACCTATTCCCCGGTCATGGACGGAACTACCTTTAGATATTTAATCTCAATGGCAGTAAACTTGAATTTAGAAATGAAATTGATGGATGTGATAACTGCATACCTTTATGGAAATTTGGATTCAGACATTTACATGAAGGTACCTGAATGTATCTCTGTCCCGAACGAAGACAAAACAAATAGAAATATGTACGATGTGAAACTCAGAAAGTCACTATACAGACTTAAACAATCAGGCAGGATGTGGTATAATCACTTGAAGTGACTTTCTATGCAAGGCTACACGAACAATAAGAATTGTCCTTGTGTATTTATACGACGATCTCAGGATAGATTTTGTATAATCTTAGTGCATGTAGATGATCTAAACATCATTGGAACCCTGGAAGATATTAAGAAAGCAAACTCTTACCTAGAGTCAGAGTTCGAAATGAAAGATTTAGGTAAAACCAAATATTACCTAGCTTGCAGCTTGAGCATGCTCCTGAAGGGATATTAGTGTATCAGTCAACCTACACTCAAAAGATGTTAGAAATGTTCGGCTTTGAAAAGGCATACCATTCGAAAGTGCTAATGGTCGAGAGATCTTTGTAGCAAGACAAGGATTCGTACAGACCTAGAGAAGAGAGGGAGGAAGTCCTGGGACCGGAATTCCCATACTTAAGTGCAATAAGAGCACTCATGTATTTAGCAAACTGTACTAGACTGGGCATTGCATTTGATGTAAACCTATTAGCAAGGTATAGTGCAGAACCTACCAAAAGGCATTGGTAGGGAATAAAAGACATCTTCCAATACCTTCAAGGAAGCAAAGAACTTGGTCTGTTCTACAGAAAGAACCAAGAAATGAATATGACTAGCTATGCAGATGTCGGGTACCTATCGGACCCGTATACAGCCAAGTCGTAAATAGGCTATATATTCATATGCGGTGAAACTGCAATTTTATGAAAATCGTCTAAGCAATGTCTTGTATCGACTTCGATGAACCACTCAGAAATAATAGCATTGTACGAGGCCTCACGAGAATGTGCTTTGCTTCGGCGGATGATTCACCACATCCAGCTGTTGTGTGGATTGAATACTGCACAAACCCCCACTATTATCTATGAAGATAATGCAGCTTGTGTTGCACAAGTGCAGATGGGTTATGTGAAGGGTCATCTCATAAAGCATATTAACCCCAAGTTCTTCTATGCTCATGAATTGCAAAAGATAAACGAAATTAAAGTACTGCTTACTAAGTCATGTGAAAATCTTGCAGATTTATTCACTAAGTCACTTCCAGCATCTAGTTTTGAAACATGTATACGTAGAATTGGAATGATGAGACTTAGAGAAGAACAGAATTCAGGGGGGAGTTTTCACGAACTCATTATTGAAACTCGATCACGAAGATGGAATACCCAAAGAGTAAATCCTAGAGATTAAATGAAATTAGGTGAATTGTACTATTTTTTATTGATGAGTTTTCCTAAAGTTTCTTGGTTAAGGTTTTTAATGAGTCAATTCGTGCAGCGTAACAGAACGTGTATCATGTACTCTTTTTCTAAATTTTTCTCACTGGGTTTTTATGAAGTTTTGACGAGATATGAACATGTGAGGATGAGTGCCCAATGGAGAGTGTTGAGAAACTATGAGTTTGGCCTATACAGGTCGGCCCATAGATAGGCGTCCTATCCAAAACCCTAACAGGGTCTCTAGATTATAAATAGAGGGTGCTAGTCATTGTAAAAGGCTGATCGCATGAAGAAGGAATAAATAAGAAAAATACCTCCTACATCTTTGTCTCTCTCTCTCTGTGTTCAATCTACTATTTGTACTTGCATTGCTTGATATAATTCTACGTTTGTCTACGAGATGATCGTTTGGACTGAACTCGCCAGCGACGATTCCTGAACAAGGAGCCCGTTGGCTCACTTGTACATGAGATGTGGGTGTCTTGATTCTTGAAGGAGAGGCTGTGCTGCGAGCGCTTCCTTCTCTTGGCATTGTGTCATGCAATACCACCATCGCTGGAAGTACCCAGAATGGAGACTCGGAGGGAGCGCTGGAGTATTTCTGCATGATGAGAGGTGTTGGGATGGCAGCGGATGTGGTCATATTTGTTAGTGCTATTGCTTCTTGCTCAGACTTGGCAGCTCTTGCACAAGGTCAGCAAGTTCATGCACATGCTATCAAGGCTGGAGTTGACAAGGTTGTGCCGGTGATGACTTCTCTCGTGCATATGTACCCTCGATGCGGGTGCTTAGGTGACTCGGAAAGAGTTTTCTTTGGTTATTGTGGATCAGATCTTTTCCTTTTTCAGTGCAATGATCTCAGCTTATGCGTTCCATGGGCAAGGACAGAAAGCAGTTGTGCTGTTCAAACAGATGCTGAATGGAGGGGGAGAACCTAATGAGATTACTTTCTTGACCTTGCTATATACGTGCAGCCATAGTGGTCTGTGAGACGAAGGCATGGAGTACTTTGAGCTTATGACTAAGGAATATATATGGACTGCAATCAAGCGTGAAACACTACACTTGTGTTGGGGATCTTCTTAGGCGATCAGGTTGTCTAGATGAAGCGGAGGCCCTTATCTTGTCAATGCCTATGCGTCCTGATGGGGTCATATGGAAGACATTACTGTCTGCTTGCAAGATCCAGAAGAATTTTGACATGGCCGAGCGGATAGCAGAACGAGTTATTGAGTTGGACCCTCGTGATTCTGCCTCTTATGTTCTGCTATCAGATATTTGAGCAACCAGCAGGAGATGGAGGGATGTCAGTGAGGTAAGAAAAACCATGAGGGAGAAGAACGTGAGGAAGGAGCCTGGTGTCAGCTGGGTGGAGCTTAAGGGTCAGGTGCACCAATTTTGCACAGGAGATAAATCCCATTCAAGACAAAGAGAGATCGACGAGTGCTTCGAAGAAATGATGGCCAAGATTAGGCAATGTGGGTATGCACCGGACATGAGCATGGTGTTCCATGACATGGAGGACGAGGAGAAAGAGGTTAGTCTGGCTCACCACAGCGAGAAGTTGGCCATAGCATTTGCTTTTTGAGCTTACCTGAAGGAGTTCCTATCCGAGTAATGAAGAATCTACGTGTGTGCGCGATGATTGCCATTGTCGTGATTGGAGCATCCTCGACTAGTTGATGTGTGGGTACCGGAGTCTTACATGTAATAGATATATTCCAGTTGGTTTAAGTGTTGGGCCTGGCCCATGTATCCGGTTGGTAGCAGTGTAGGAGTTGGCTTATAAGCCTCTCGCTGTGCACTTTCATATATTATCGAAAAACAATATTGATGAGGACATCTCTACTACTACCATCTCTTCCACTCCAAGTGTGTATAAGGATGTTCATGAAGCATCAAAAGGTCCAATGACTCGAGCAAAAGCTAAACTACTACAACAACAGGTGACTTTGTTTCTTAATGTTTTTCCTTGTATTGATGAGAACATTATACTACCTTATGCCAATTTCTTGTGTATACTTAGATATGAGGAGGGAATCGAGGCCAACACACCGGAAGAGCACAAGGATACACTACAAGAAGGAGTTTGGACAGTGCCATCAATCCTTTGGACTTAGCACATACAGTCACATGAGAGCAAGACATGGGCATGCAAAAGGACTTAGCAAATACATCTCACGTGAGAACAAGACATGGGCATGCAAGCCAATAGGCTGATCGAAACAGCCCTTAATTCGGGCATGCATTACTATGTAAGGTCTGAACCACATAATAAGTTGTTGAGTCTGAGAGACTGAATAGTAGGGTCTTTAGTCGGTTTGATGGTTTGTAATCTGTTGGTTTGTTTGACCGAACAGAACACGGCCGGCCCTAGGACTTTCTTGCGTGAGACATCAAGGGAGGCGCTTAAATACCACCGCTTCCTCTTGTAATAGGGGATGAGATTTTGAGATTAAATAAAAACCGTGTGTTTTTCTTCTTGATTGCCGATGGCATCAATGGGGAAAATTGAGAGTTCTTGCTAATTGAGATCGTTCAACCTTTCCGCTGAGAATTGGGAGCGCGATAGGGCTTCGCTTGGTGGTCGTGGAGTCCAGCGCATGTGTTCTCGCGAATTAAAGAGTGTTCATTCTTACATTGGCAACGGAGGATCACTACGATTCGAGAGGCTACACGTGAGTATCTTGATCCTACGTCGAGAAGATCGGGCGACCCCGTATCAAACATAATGCTGAACCTCAACTTTCCCCTTTCTGTTTCTTCAACCCCTCTTCTGTTCTTCTCCATTGCGATCAAATCCGTCTCATCTCTCTGATCGATACTCGCCGGCGAAGAGATTGCGACAGTATGGTATCAGAGCTGGTTAGATCCGTCGGTTTGTTCCTGGACCCTCACGGCCTCGACCGGTAAAATCCCGAAGAAAGGTTAGCGATTGTCTAGGCAATTGCTGTAATCCCCAACCTGAGGTTCGGTCGGCCTAGAGAGGGAACACCACGGCTCTAGCGAAGCAAGGAATCCAAGTCTATCAAGTGGTGACGGCGATGGAGGGAATGGAGGCGAGGTTGGTGGAGTTGTGGCAAACAGAGATGAAGATGATTAGAGAAGAGATGAATTCCCACATGACAGCGATTGACCAACGATTGGACCAGCAAGGATCTGGGTTGGGTGAAATGCAGTTGAAAGTAACCATGTCAATGGATTCAATTGGCAAAGTTCAACAAGAACAAGTAATGGTGGCGAAAACCCTCAAGGCATCAGCACCACCTTGGTTGATGATTCACCCAGAGAAGAAATCAGAATAGTTGGAATGAGACCAGGAGATTTGGTAAATCCAAAGGCGGCGCTACCGAACATTTCTTCAGCTCTGATCCCACCACAGGTACAGTTCCCTCCCCCTACTCCAGTAGTTGCAGAGATACAAGAGGCTAGCAGAGGAACTTGGATGTCGAAAATGGAGTTTCCAAAGTTTGATGGCACGGATGTCCGAATTTGGGTGGATAAGTGTCAGACTTTCTTTGCTATTTACAAAATCCCAGAAGGTTTCAAGGTAGCCGCAACAATAATGTACATGGCCAATAGAGCAGCTCACTGGTACCATGCTTACAAGGTTGCCCATGGTTGGCATGATTGGGAACAATTCAAGGAGGCTGTGGTGACAGAATTTGAAGGGAACATCCAAAGGGACAAGATGAGGGAATTACTGATGTTGAAACAAACCAACACGGTGGATGAGTACAGAAGGAAGTTTGATGAAATAGTATATCAACTCAGGTTATATGATCACAACATTGGAGGACTGATATTGGTGACTAGATTTGTGCTGGGGCTGAGGGAGGAGTTGAGGGCAGCGGTGGAGTTGCAAATGCCAACCTCTGTAGCGATGATCGCCACTCTTGCAAGTCTGCAGGAAGGAGTGTTGGAGAGAACAATGAGAGGAATGCACATGAGTCAAAGTGTTGGATATCATGCAAGCTCGGTCACAGGTGTTAAGTGACCCCATAGGGACAGATTAAGGCAATTCAAGCTCAAGAAATCCTATCAGATGAGGTACTGGATGCAGTGGTGGCTGATGAGGAAGAAGAAGAGGTAGATATGCACTTATCATTGAATGCTATCTCAGGGTCAGACCATCCAAGGACAATTAGAATAAGAGCATTGGTGGGAGATCAAATTATGCTAATGCTAATTGATTCTGGAAGCTCACACAGTTTTGTCACTTCAGAGTTGGTGAAAAGGGTTAGAGGCAAACCTATGACAGTCAATACTATGGCTGTGAAGGTGGCCAATGGAGAAGTGTTATACAGTGATAAGGTAATGCTTGGAATGAATTGGTGGGTACAGGGTCACACCTTCCAACATGACATGAAGGTTATGAATCTAGGAGGATATGATGCCATTCTTGGAGCAGATTGGTTGGAGGGATGTGGAATGATGAAATGTCACTGGAAGGAGAAATGGGTGGAATTCGAACAAAAGGGCAAAACCATTGGATTGCAAGGTATTTTAGAACCAGGGAACTTAGGGGAGTTGCAGGAAATTTCAGTTGAAAAGGTAGAGAAATGGCATAAAGGCAATGAGATTTGGGCCACTGTATTGTTAGAGAAATCACAGAAGCAAAATCATGAGGTGATTCTAGAGGAAGTTCAAACAATTCTGCTCAAGTATGAAGAGGTATTTCAAGACCCTAAGAATCTACCACCTCATAGGGTGTATGATCACACCATCACCCTATTTCCCTATGCAGCCCCAGTGAACTCTAGGCTGTATAGATACTCTCTATTGCAAAAGGACGAAACTGAATGTCAAGTGGTAGAGATGATTCAAACTGGAATAGTTACTCCTAGTCTTAGCCCATTTGCTTCTCCTGTTTTGCTTGTGAAGAAAAAAAAGATGGTACATGGAGATTTTGTGTGGACTATAGGAAGTTGAGTACAGTCACTATGAAAAGCAAATTCCCTATGCCAATTGTAGATGAGTTGCTGGATGAACTAGCTGGCACTAGTTTTTTTTCTCCAAATTGGATTTAAAGTTTGGATTTCATCATATTCGAATGAAGGAACAGGATGAGCACAAGACAGCCTTTAAAACTCATCATGGTCAATTCCAATTTAGAGTTATGTCGTTTGGATTAACCAATGCTCCAGCCACATTTCAATGTTTGATGAATTCTATTTTTTCACCTTATATGAGAAAGTTTATTCTGGTTTTTATGGATGACATTCTAATCTACAGCAAGGACATGACAGATCACTTGAATCACTTGAGTATTGTCCTAGAAATATTGAGGCAGCACATGTTGGTTGCAAAAAAAAAGCAAATGCAGTTTTGCTCAAAGGAAGCTAGAGTACCTTGGGCACATTATCTCTGATAAAGGAGTTGCTACTGATAATGCAAAAACTAAGGTGATGATGCAGTGGCTTGTCCCTGTTAATGTCACTAAATTAAGGGGTTTCTTAGGGCTTACCGGGTACTACAGGAAGTTTGTTAGGCATTATGGAGCATTAGCCAAGCCTTTGATTGTTCTGTTACAGAAAAAAAGGATTTAAGTGGAGTGAGAAAGCACAAAAGGCATTTGACCGGTTGAAGGAAGCAATGAGTCAAACTCCAGTGCTGCATTACCAGATTTTCACCAATCATTTACTATTGAGACTGATGCGTGTGATAATGGAATAGGAGCAGTCCTTAGTCAAAATGGACATCTAGTAGCCTTTTATAGCAAGGCTTTGGGAGTGAATAACCAAAAGCTATCCATATATGAGGAGTTCTTGGCAGTCATGATGGCAATGGATAAGTGGAGACAATACTTACAGAGAGGACCATTTGCCATCAAAACTGATCATAAAAGCTTGTGTAACCTAGAAGATCAAGTTCTACATTCTAAATTACAGAAAAAGGCTATGACCAAGTTGATTGGGTTACAATATAAGTTTCAGTATAAAAAGGGTGAACATAACAAGGTGGCAGATGCATTGTCTTGAATGGGACACCTTAATCTCATTCAATCAGTATCAGTGACACAACCATTGTGGATTCAAGAAGTCATTAATTCTTATTAAGTAGTCACTCATGCTCAAGAACTCTTGATACAATTAGTCGTGGATGGTTCGAATGAGCAAGGCTACTCGTTAAAGGAAGGACTTATTAGACATCATGGTCAAATCTGGGTATGTGCAAATGCAAGACTTCAAGCAAAACTGGTTCAAGTATTCCACACCTCACCAATTGGAGGGCATTCGGGCATTCAAGCCACTTATCAAATGCTGAAGAAATTGTTTAGTTGGTTTGGACTCAAGCAAGATGTTGATAATTTTGTGAAGCAGTGTGTGATCTGCTAGCAAGCTAAGCATGAGAATTGTAAGCTCCCAGGGTTGTTGTGCCCGTTACCTGTACTTGAGGGAGCTTGGCAAGATTTGACCTTGGACTTCATTGAAGGGTTACCAAGATCTGAAGGTTATAATACTATGCTGGTTGTGGTGGATAGATTTACAAAGTATGCACATTTTCTCTCACTCAAGCACCCTTTCACAGCTGTACAAGTGGCAAAGCTATTTCTCAACAACATAGTCAAGCTACATGGCATTCCCCGGACAATTACTTCTGACCGCGATAGGATCTTTACAAGTTCAATGTGGAAGGAACTCTTCGAGCTTATTGACACTAAACTACAGATGAGTACATCATATCATCCGCAAACCGACAGTCAAAGTGAGAGAGTCAACCAATGTCTTGAAATGTACTTGAGGTGCGTTGTACAGGAGACTCCAACTAAATGACATCAGTGGCTACCCTTAGCAGAGTACTGGTACAACACAAGCTACCACTCAACTTTGGGGTGCACTCCCTTGAAGGCCTTGTATGGAATGGAACCTTATTATGATCTTCTACTAATCTGTCAATTACAAGCAATACAGTGGTGCAAGATATTCTATCAGAAAGGGAAAATTACTCTGTCTTTTTGAAACAACAGTTAGCAAGGGCACAACTACGAATGAAACAGTATGCTGACAAAAACCGGTCCCTAGTTCCAAGTTGGTGAGGAGGTTTTTCTGAAACTGCAGCCGCATGCTCAATCCTCAGTGGTTAATCGTCCTTACCCGAAGTTGTCGTATAAGTATTATGGGCCCTATACAATACTGGAAAGGGTGGGAACAACAGCCTACAAATTGGAATTACCCGAAGGAGCGCTCGTGCATCCGGTGTTCCATGTGTCGCAATTAAAGCCCTATGTTCCAGATCATACACCGGTATTCTCTTCTATTCCACAGCCAGTGGATTTTACACTGAGGGATGTTCAGCTGGAGGCAATTGTTGACAGGAGGCTGGTTAAGAAGGGCAATGTGGCGCATGTTCAAGTGCTGATAAAGTGGACGCATCTACCAGTGGCAATGGCCACCTAGGAAGACTACGACGTGCTGCACACAAGGTTTCCAACGGCTTCAGCTTGGGGACAAACTGATGCTGGAGAGGGCGGTAGTGTCGTGATTGGAGCATCCTCGACTAGTTGATGCGTGGGTACCGGAGTCTTACATGTAATAGATATATTCCAGTTGGTTTAAGTGTTGGGTCTGGCCCATGTATCCGGTTGGTAGCAGTGTAGGAGTTGGCTTATAAACCTCTCGCTGTGCGCTTTCATCTATTATCGGAAAAACAACAGAATACTGAACCTCAACTTTCCCCTTTCTTTCTGTTTCTTCAACCCCTCTTCTGTTCTTCTCCATAGCGATCGAATCCGTCTTATCTCTCTGATCGATACTCGCCGGCGAAGAGATTGCGACAGCCATGTAGCTATAAAGTTGATAATATATCCAAGGTAAACTGCTGGTCGGGAGATTGTGGTCAGAGATGTAAGCCGTTTTCACCATTTCAGAGATGGCAAATGCTCTTGCGGAGATTATTGGTGATGGGAGCAGTCTACCGTGGGAATACATTTTGCATCTGTTGAAGGGAACGAGACCCGCACACTTGGTTTATGAACATTTTGAAACCACCAGGTTCGGTTGATGCCCCTCACTGTGGCATGGGATGGTGGATTTTACTGCTTTGATTTTGATTGGTTTGTACCTATTTATACTGTAGTTTGTACATGATAATTAATTCTCCTCTGGAATTCATAAAAGTTGTTGAGTCGTTGCTTCTTTTAAAACTTGTCAAACAGTCGATGTGGAAAAGAACATCCAATACTGACAATGAAGATGTGCCATTTCTTTTGCAGCATGTTGCTATTGTTCTCTGTTCCAGACAGTGTTTTGTTGCTTAAATTTCTGCAACAAGCCTAGCGGGCTCGACCAACAATCCGGCCCAATGGGGGGGCCTTCAATCACAGCCCGGTCGGCTCGATTCTTCAGTCCGCAGATTACTGCCAGATTTTTATGTCAGTCACGTCACTGCGCTCGGGCAGCTCGCCCCAGTCCCCACCAGCGAGGCAGCGCCTCATCACCAAACCCAACGGCAGGAGCGAAGCCACGAGCCCCCACCAAACCAGACCAGACCACTGCTCCGCCGCGCCATGGCTTCCCCGTCTCCCTCCTCCCCTCCCCACCCGCACCAACACCAGCAACCGCTTCCTCCGCAACCTCACCCGCAGTACCAAGCCCCGCCACCTCCGATGCCGCCGCCGCCCAAGGTCATCGATCTGGAGGTCACCGTCGTCTCGGGCAAGCACCTGAAGAACGTCAACTGGCGCCGCGGCGCCCTCCGCGCCTACGCCGTCGCTTACCTCGATCCCTCCTGCCGCGCCGCCACCCGCCCCGACGACGCCGGCGGCTGCAAGCCCGCCTGGAACGAGCGCATCATCCTCCCGCTCCCGCCCCACCTCTCCCCGCACGACGCCTCGCTCCTCCTTTCCCTTGATGTCTTCCACTCCAAGCCATCCGACTCGCCCAAGCCACTCGTCGGCTCCGCTCGCTCGCCGCTCCGTGACCTCCTCTTTCCCGCTAACCCTAACCCTAGCCCCGACTCCCCCGCCTCCCCTCTCATCAGCCTCCCGCTCCTCCGCCCCTCCGGCCGCCCCCAGGGCAAGCTCCGCGTCCGCCTTGCCCTTCGCGAGCGCACGCCGCCTCCCCCCGAGCCGCGGTACCCGCCTCCTTCCTCCTCCCCCTACTATTTCCCACCCCCTCCGCCTCCCACCTACTCGGCCCCGCCGCAGTACAGCTCCGAGCAGTACTACCGTCCCAGTGGGTACTACTCTGCGCCACGGCCTCCGCCTCAGTACGAGTACACCGCTGGGCCCTCTGCACCTGTGGAGTACAGCAGGCAGTATGAGCAGAGAGGGAGGAATGGGAGTGGGGGTGGGGGTGGGAGTGGAAGGTATGGAGTAGGCACCGGCCTTGCGGTGGGTGCGGTGGCTGGGGCCCTCGGGGGGTTTGCGATTGATGAAGGTGTGAAGTACAAGGAGGAGAAGACGGCAGAGAGGGTGGAAGAGAAGGTGGTGCCTGCCGGAAGGGATGATTACAGCGAGTATCATAGCGAGTATTGAATGGGAGTTCGCATGGTTGAAGATGCACTGTGAGTTGGTTCTTATCCATCCCTGCCAGTGTGGGAATAAAGTTGCAGTGTGACTTTGTGATTTGCTCTGTATATGTATATATTTGCTTCAGTGTTGTGAATTATCATGGTGCTCGTGTTTACGTCTTGTGCTTTATGACATATTTGGTGTGTATCAAGAAGGTTTCGTGATTAGCTTTGAGGCTGTACTTGTAACACGGTGTCTTGCTGTTTAGTTTATCTTTTCCCTGAGTTGTGACTGCTCCATTTTCCGTATATCTGTTGTTTGGCATTGCGGTAAACTCCTCTTAAGTCTTTGGATATTACTTTGTGGAACAGCATTGAGAATTTGATACAATTGTTTGTCATTACAGTCCTATCCAGGGAAGATAAAACCGGCCGGTTACCGGTGGTAACCGGGAACGGAAAAACAGGCCGGTTTTTCCTGGTTTTGCAAATTCAAATTCCAATTTTCGAATTTCGGCTGGTTTTTAAGAAATTTAAAGCGAAATTCGTCCGGATTTTTTCCGGGAAATCCGGTAACTAGCCGGTTACCAGCCGGTTTTTTCCCCCAGCCCGTGACCGGGATTTGGTCCGGTACCGGCTTTTGCACTAATGGTTGGCTATGACTCCCCTGTGAGCTAAGTATTTGGCGCTTTAAGAGCCAGGATATTGTTAGAGTTGGCACATTTCAATTTAGCTTGCAGATTTGTAATATAGTTGGTACTTGGTAATGCACTGAAGGAGAGTGAAAGTGGTCCAAAGAAAGCTAGATCTAAGTCACAATGATTTGCTTCAGATTAAAATTTACCATGTCAAGAGTAAAAAAGTAGGCATTGTTTTTTGTTTCTTACACTTCCGAAGATTATAACACGACACCTCACCCCCTGCAAAGACACCCATTCATATTATATAGTAACCCTCTTATGTTCTTTACAATTATATTACCCTTACCCCTAGTGCTTCAAAACCATTGATTTTACTGGACCCCAAATGCCAAGTAATGTTGCACTTATTAAACTACATTGGCATTTGTTAGAGCTTCCGCAAGTAATGTATATTTGTTCTTTATGTAGTTGTTGGATGGGCCTTTTTGGTTTGCACGTTGTAAGCTTTACAACTTGTTCCTGCCTGTGTTTTTCAAGTCATCCTCTCACATTTTTGCTCATAGAGCCAATATATGCTGTGTGTATAGAATTTATTGATAGATTCCCAAAAAAATGTCTTCAATGATATATCGGACATCGCTAGTGTCTTTTAAAACCACAAGAAATATAAACCTGTTTTCGTGTTTCTGTGGTATTAACTTGGACTTAATGAACATGAAAATTCCTAGTTATGCAGCTCCTCAAGTTAGGTCGCACCAAAACTTCTGTTTGGCGGTGTACTACTAATGTCCCTGCATGACTTACAGCCTTGGATGTATATCTCAAGGGTGCAGAGCTGCATACTAGTTTCCGACTTTTTTTGTGATACAACATGGGAAAACTTTTTATTGAGATGTTTTACAATTCTGGAATCCTCTCAGCTCATAAAGGCTGTGCCTTTTTTCCTTCTCACTTATAGTGTGTGAAACTAAATATTACACAGTAGGCTACTCGTTATGTGCATGTTCATTTTGCTGTAGCCGTATCTCTGAGAAAGGCCATGCACTGTGCCACAGCCCATATTTGTATCTAACTGGTGCAGCATGATAGTGCATTTGCAACCAAATTCCAAGAGATAAAAAGTATGTCCTGTTCATGGAGCACATTATTTTTCAGTTTAATAGTCAACAATGGCTGAGCTTGTTACAAAATGCATGGCAGAATTGGCAATAGCTTAGACGCTTAACAAGTTAAATGACCAGAGTGATGACTCGTGCTGCTGGATGATAATGTTGAAGGTGATACTGTATGCAATGGCATGATAAGATTGATAATTGTAATGGATTTGCACAGCTAGTGGAACAATTGCAAATCGGAATATCTGGGAACTAACACATGGGTGAAGGATCACTAGAATCTATGGAGTTAGTAGTCAATACTCAATAATGATTATTTATACATGTTCTTGACGTGTGCTTGGACATAATTGACAGCAGCAGACTACATGAGGATGCTGTTGGCCTGTCGCTGATCCTTTGTACTTATAATTAGAGTTGATGCTGCAGGTATTCTCTGGTCTTGTAGGTAGTTCCTGATACCTCATGGTTTACTTTATGGATCTGTCCAGAGCTTCTTGCAGTGGCAAAAATAAAATAATGAAGCTTTGAAGTGTGAGGAGATAATCTGAACCACTAGTCCCATATTGCTAATTGCACTATGAACAGTTGAGTAGCTTGCAATATCTATATTATGATGCTTTGTTCTACTTGTGATTAGCTCTGGAACGGCTGAAAGAGTTAGACCAGTGAAATCTTGGTAGTAACTCAGGCATTCATAGAACTTCATAGAACATTTTAGTTAGCTTTTGATATGGAGGAGACAGAACTATATTTATTGTATTCGCACTGAAGCTCATTTCTCTGTATTTCATAAATATTTGAAAGTCGTAATTGTGGAGATGATTTACTCTTAGTTTCATAAGATCACATTGACTTGGTTAGTTGGTTTGCTGCAGTACATATTTAGTCTGCAATGAAATTGTGGCAGAAGGGAGCTACACGACTTATATTTATGAGTTTGTGACCACCCGTAGGTCTTAGTACTACAGATTCATTTTCTCTGCAGATGATGTTTAGCTAAGCATATAACGCTAGATGTGGTATAATCATGACTAGCTGTAGATCTGAAGGTCTAGTTTCTCAGCCTTCCGTCTAAGCCCAATATGCAGCTTGCTGTTTGATCTTTTTGTCTGGACTGTATTGTCTCCTGGAATAGGCTATAGATCTTTTCTGGACCTACGTTCCTTCACACAGATAGTACCCATGTGTAAAAAGGATTAAGGAGCGACCATAGCACTCATCTTTTTTTGTAGGAATCATTGTAAGCTTCTAGGCCCTAATTTGTGCTTATGTGGTTTTAGTGATTAATGACCTCTAAATCATTAAGACTAACTTTGGTTTAAGTGTTGTAAAGATTAGTTAGGTCTTAATGATGAATATTAGTTGTTCTTGGGCTTTCATGGATCCTCATGTATGCAAATGATAACGAAGCATGTTCTTTATGAAGATTAAGGACCTTGTGGCTAGGAATGATCTAAGGAGTCGAGTGTGGACCATTGTAGTTGATGGATTTTTGCTTTTGCTTTGGCAGTACTATTAAGGGGGTTCAAAGCTAATAGCATGAGCTTGGTTATATTGATAACTAGTTGTTGTGCACACTACTAGTTCAGTTCTAGTCAGAGAGTGCCAAAGATCGAGTTTTGGTCGCGAGGATTTCAAAGTTTGGATTTAAAAAATCAACTAAGTCAGAAAACTCAATGGAGGCTGGTTATCTAGGTCAAGCGTACCATCTGTCTAGAGAGGGTGTTTTCTATGTTTCTAGAAATTTACACAGAGGTGGATAATCTAGGTTAACTCGTACCATTGGGGCGTACCATTAGTTCAAAGGGGGTGTTTTTGGTGCCTTTGGAATTTTACACAGATGAGTATTATCCAGGTTGAGGTGTACCGTTGAGGCATATCATCCATCTAGAGATGTTTTTGGACAAGTTGAGAGGCAAATGATTTGGCCCGAGACGTACCATTGAGGCGTGTCATTAGTCCAGAAGGGTTCAATTTGAGTGAAACAGCGTGGCGGATGATTCGGGTTGAAGGCGCGTCATTGACTCTTACCATTGTTCCAGAGAGGCTCCACGGGATGGATACACCGAGACGGATGATCCAGGTCACTCGGATTATCCGGGTCGAGGTGTATAATCCGGGTCGGCATAACGGCTAGTTTTTTAACCGCTGGAGTTGAGAAAAATTGAACTGATGTGGATGATCCGGGTGTGCAAACACTTTTCAGAAAATATGTCAAGCGGCTAGTTTTTGAATAGAGAGGCTATATAAGTAGACCATTGTCGTTCAAGTTAGCTCTCTTGTGACTCCAAAACAATGTCTTGTGTATTGGGGAGTTCAATGGCACTCAAGAGCTTCAAGTTGAGATTTTGATAGTGTCAGAGAGTATATTAGGTTTTAGTGTGCATCACTTCTAGTTGATTAACCTTGTTGGGTTCAATGAACATCTTTGGATTTATTACTCTTGGATTTCAGTGATTCCTAGACGGCTTGGAGGCGTACTCTTGGTGACCTTTCAAGGAGCTTGTGGAAGGCATCGGGAGCTTTTCTAGGTTTGGAGTCCACTTATCTGGAGTGGAGAATGACTACCATGAGTTGATTGCTTGGATCCTTGCACGGGTTCAAGTTGGAGTTATACTCTTGCGAGAGTACTCTAACGAGGATTAAGGGAGATCACTGAATCTCCGAGATCTCAGTAAAAAATTCGGTTGTCTCATTTTTACATTTATGCATTTAAATTCATGTTCTTTCAATTCCTATATTACTAGACATGTATGGTTGAAACTTAGGTTGCAAAACTTTCCTAGCATGTTTAGGAGTTGATTGAGTACACTAGCAAATCATATGCACTTAGGTTCATAGTAGTGCTCTAAATTTGTTAAATTTGATCAATTAAAAAAAGACACCTAATTCACCGCTCTCTTCGGGATCATCCGATCCATTTCAATCATATATTTGTCACTTGTTTGGACCACCAGCTTATAGATTTTTTATTGCTCGAAGAAAGGCTTTGTGCTGTGTGGCTGTTGCTGTTGTGATTTGGTTATTGAATACAGATTTCAGTTTTCTTGGACAAACTTATTGTGTATACACAATGGATTGTCTTATTAAATTGTCGAGGTAACTCTTGAGCTCCCTTTTTTTTAGGAAGCGACTAGGGAATGCTATAACGTTGAAATAGTATAGCAACAAGTTTTGTGAGAACGTTTTAAAAGTTTCATGTTTCAGCAAGTTTTGCATGTTTCTAGAAGATTCCAAGAAAAAATTCAAACCAAGTTTCAACGAGTTTCAGATTTTGGAACACAAGTTTCAGTCGGAGAGTTTCGAGAAGTTTCAAAACAAAAGTTGAAGAAGTTGCCCGACAACATCCGTCGCCGATGCACTCTATTCTCCGGCTCTAGCTCCAACTACCGTCGCCCGCTGCCGAATCCATCTTCAAGCTTCGTGCCGAGCATTCATATCACTCTCTCTCTCTTCCCCATCTCCATCCCGAGTTCTGCACCACGCTGCTGCTGAATTTGGTCATCTCGAGTCGCATCGTCGTTGGATTGGTCGTCCCGGGCCGGGCCGTCACTACCCGTCGACAGATCTGGAGCTATATTTTTTACTTTTCTCTGGAAATTGAAGCTTTCTTATCTTCTTTTGCCTGATCTCACTTGCCTATGCTAATATGAAGCCAACTTGGTTATTTCCATTGCGTTCTCTTGCTTTTGGACCAAGTTGTACATTTGCGAAAAAACATGAGTATTTTCATTTTCAAACCTCAAACTTATATTTTTGAGAAATTGCCAATGTGTTTATCAAGGGGGAGATTGTGAATATCTTGGGGATATGCTCACGATCTTAGGACGATGATACAATTGGCAATGGCGTTGAAAGTTTGTTGAAATACTCGTTTTCGGCGAAATTCATATTCTGTCAGGCAGTAGGCGGTCAGACCAGCCTGTGTGGTGCTCAGACCGGCCACCTTTGGCGGTCAGATCGGCCAAGGTTTTGGTCTAGTGGCTGGCGGTCAGACCGGCCAATGGGCGACGGTCTGACCGGCCATAAAGGGTCTTTCGTGTTTAGAGTTGAGCCAAAAATAGAGGGTGTAGGTAAGAGAGAATTCTTCTACATTTGGTCTCATAATTTTTTGAGCTTCAAGTCAAAAGTTCTATTCGTTTGAAATTTCAGAGAGGTTTCGGATTTCTAGGAAGGAAATTTGGCTAAGTCCTTTTGCTGGGCGGTCAGACCGGCCAGGTGATGATCAGACTGGCCAGGGGTGGCGGTCTAACCGGTTTTGACTTGTTCGCTTGCCATCTTGGCGGCGATGACTGTAAGTTAGGTCAAGTTCATGGGTTTCAGTGCATGTGTGTTGCATGATGTATGTTTTGACTAACGTGGGTCAAATTGCGAAGAACTTGTTCCCGGAATCGATTTCTTAGTCTATTGTTGTGCAAGAAGCTTGGAGGTCAACGACGGTCAACGGCGACGTTGATCGGGACTAGGCGTGGAGAGCTAAGATTCAGAATGATAGAAGATGTCGGGTGAAGCCAGGAGACTCAAGCATGGCGCAAAATGGATAAGGATGACCGAACGGAGAGTTCGGTGTGACAAGTTGTATCAAGTGGCGCGGGGGTCGGTGCAAGTGCCATGGTGGTTTTGGTGGGAGCCGGATGGAAGAGACTTGTCGACATGAAGAGAGCCACTGATCAATCTACATGTGGCGAAGCATGAGATTGCTTCATGAAGATTGGACTCGGTCTTTGTAGAAGGATCGAGAAGGAGTATTTTGGTAACTTCACTAAAATATTGCCTTGATGGCTTTTGGCTAAATCGTGGCGCAAGACGACGCAAGGAGAAGTGGTTTAGGTTAAAAAAAAAGATGAAGACGACGATTTGAAATACGTACGTAAGTGAAACTCATTTGTGTGTGGGCTTAACGAGTGCCCATTAGGGATGTCCTTTTAGAAGCTAGCCTCTACTATAAATAGAGGAGGGTGCTGGTTGTACACCTCCCAACCCTTGTATTGAAGAAACCCTAGTTTGTGTTTAGAGAGAGGAAAGTGGAGATGTTACGGTTCTAGAGAGTTGGATTGATTGCGTGCTCAAGTGTTGAGCTTTTGTTCTCCTGGATGGAGTGGCTGTAAACCAACATCAATCTCAAATCAATTCAAGCAAGATTCCTCAAGATGAGTCTCTGTTTGTTTTTGCTCTCTCTTTTGTGATTTTGAGGCTTTCTTTGATCTTTTGGTTTTCCTTTGGTTTCTGGTCTGGATCTTACTTGTTGTGATATGTGGGAATGCATCTAGGATCATCTTGATCATCTTCTACCTACAAGCAAATTTTTGGATTATATTTTGATTTTGACTTTGTTTTGAAGCAACCTTCACTCAAACCGAAAAAGGTCGGAACTTTGGCAATGATCTTCACGATCGTTGATTGGAATATGTTTCTGACATCCTAGAAAAGGTATGTTTCAAGTTTCATGAAGTTTGGAGCTGTGGATCAAAAGTTAGACCTATTTGTGATTTTGAGTTCGGACTGACTTTACTGTTCATTGGGCTAGAGGTCAGACCGCCCTTTAGAGAGTTCTGACCGCCCCATAGAGAGGTCTGACCGCTAGGCTGAGAGGTCTGACCGGCCAGCTCTTTATGAATTGAGTTTTTGGAGTTTTTGGTTGTTTTGCTTCGAGTTTTTGATTGGATTCAATACAAGTCTTCCGCTATACTTGTACATTGATATTCATAGCTCTCATAGCTATTAAAGTCAAAATCGTGTTGAATCCGATCAAGATGAAAAATAGACAGTGCTCCTATTCACAACCCCCCTCCATCTGATTGTCTTTTCGGTCCAACAATACTACATACTTGATTGTTCCTTTCGTTGGTGTATATCGTCATGGGGAATCAATTCTTTTGGGATGTGGTCTACTATCAAATGAGAATACAGAGACTTGTATAGTTGTTCAAATCCTGGTTAGCTTGTACGTCAAATGAACCACCAAAAGCTATAATTACTGATCAATGCAAAGCAATGCAGTCATGCAGATAAGGAGATGTCAAACCAATGCAAAGTAGTACTCCGTCCTATCCCAGCTCAAAGAATAGGACGCCCCCCTTCAAAGAGAAAAGAAGCTAAAGTAGACCAAGTGGTACGAAAAACGAGAGGAAAGAAGCCTGGAGAATCAATAAGATCAAATGGGTCTCAAAAACGAAGAGGAAAAAAGGTGAAGGAGTAAAGATTTTATGTAAACATTCTTGTTATCTAATTCAAGCTTTCTTTAATCTGTGACATTAACATATCCATTTTCTGATCGTTTCTGTTGAACATGAGTTAATCAACACGCCAGGAGATGATGGGCACTTCAGTACAAATTTGCAAAGTTCACACCAAACAGAAGTTCGTACAAATCAACCATTATCGCCATTCCCTGTCAGCTCTTTTAGAATAATGTTAGAGAAAAAACATCTCCTCCGGCCTCTGAATCAAGAATACACACAGCTTATATTATTAAAGAGTTTAAAGTATCAAAAGAGCTATAACTGTTAATAGTGGCTTAAAGCCTTACAACCAAAAGATGGCTGAAAAGTAAACTCAGTTATTGCAAATCATGTGACTAAACCGCCACCCATGAAGATTGAAGATTTGCTTCGCCACAATCTCTAACCTTTGGTTTCTGGCCAACATGTACTCCTTCTGGGCCGATTTCTACAGATTTGCTCAAGCACTTAGCTAGTACCCACTCAATAAGATAACCTACAAAGGGTTAGTGACAATCTATTTGTCAAAAACAGCATCATTCCGATATAACCAAATAGACCAACATAAAGTACTAACTCCCACCAGGAGTTGTGACTTTAAATTTTTTTAATGCCGGCTAACCAATTCCCGAACATATTTACTATGCTCGTAGGGGGAAATAAATTAAAAGCACATTGAACAACCCACCATGCAAGACGTGCAAATGGGCAGTCAATAAAAAGATGTTGAATTGTTTTCTCTTTAATACAGAAACAATACTTTTTGTTTCTCCTCCAATTTCTTTTAAACAAGTTATCTTTAGTTAATATTACCCCTCTTTTGATATACCATAGATATATTTTCACTTTTGATGGAATTTTAATTAGCCAAAAAAGATTCCTAATAGATGCTTGATAATTGCCAATTAGTGCCGCATATAAAGACTGTACCGAAAATATTCCAGACTTATTCAAATTCCACCTAAAAACATCCTTTCGAGAGCTTAATTGTAAGTCAGAAATTCTCAAAATTAGTGCATTCTAAGCATGTAACTTATTCCCAATAATAGATCTTCGAAAAGAAATATTTAAAGGAGTCGATCTTAGAATATTTACCATAGTATCATTCTTTCTCCTCACCACATTATAAAGGAGTGGATATTGTCTTTTCAGTGAACAATCTCCTGACCAAATATCTTCTCAAAACCTAGTTTGCATTCCATTTTTAACCTGGAATGAATCGAAGCGTAAAAATTGATCTTTAATTTTCATAGGACCCAACCAAAAATAGGAAGTTACAGGCTTGTTAACCACCTGCGAAAGACTATTCTCACCCAAATATTTCCTTGTTAGCAAGGATTGCTAAACTCCTTCTTCGTTAAGCAACTTGAACAACCATTTTCCTAGTAAGCTTTTATTTTTTGTGTCTAAGTTCTGAACGCCTAGACCGCCATACTCTTTGGGTGAACACACTAAACTCTATTTAGTAAGCCTATATTTTCGTTTATGATTATCACTCTACCAGTAAAATCTAGATCGATAAAAGTATATATTTTTAGAACCTCTCTAGAAACCTCAAAAAAAGAAAAACATAAACGCCGGCAGACTACTTAGCACCGAGTTAATAAGTACTAATCATCCACCAACAGACATATTTTTTTTTCCTTTCCAACTGCTAAGTTTTTTTCTTAACTCTATCCTCAGCCTCTTTCCAATCACGATTCCTTGATTTTCTAAAGTGAATGGAAATTCCTAATTACCTTCCCTGTCAACTCTTATGTTAATCTTTTGCAGGTTCTACATTTGTATTATTTATGCCTTCTGAATCTTGTCAGATGGTACTATATTTCAATTACAGTTGATCGAGTACATTTATTTTGATAGGGAAAAGAAGATGCGATGGAGCTAGTTTCTCATGACATGGACAATTGACATTTTTATGTTAGCATGTAAGGTATCTTTCTTTTAGTTAAAAATATTACAAGGACTAATGCAATCAATCGTGTTCTCTTCCACTGTTTTTGTTATAGGCTCTCACAAGAAAGAAGCATAGAAGAATTCAAGTTGAAGGAAAATTACAGTCTTGTTTTGATCAATTTACTGAACAACCTCAGGCTTTAATTTTTTGTACCGTACATGGTTTGTCTTAATTTAGCTGAAGGATTCATATCATCATAGCCAGGGGCGATTCCAGCAGGGGGCTTCATCAGGCTTCAGTCTACCCTCCGCTGGCGTAGGAACACCCCCCTCTGGCCCCAAGCAACCCCAAGTCCCCAACCTCCAGCCATGGTTGAAACCTCAACGCATTGGTTTTCATATTTGCAGAAGGATAAGAAAGGAGACATCAACGTGCCTACGGCTACGGGCTACATGGGCCTTTGCTGAAGTCAAGCCCACAAGGCCCACCTACTTACATCCATGATCCACCCCACATCCCCCACTCGCAGCTCATGTTCCCATTCGTCGTTCCCAAATTTCCTCAATCCCTAATTTCAATCGAGAGATCGGAGGACTGAGGACTGAGGAGAGAACTCACCTGACTCCTGAGTCCTGAGGGCCAAGGCGCCGCTGAGGCAGGAGGAGCAAGGCGTCACCGAGGCCGGAGGAGCCGCCAGCGCCTGCACTAGGGAGCCTGCGGTTCTCGCCACGGCAGGCGGGCGCCCACTGCCCTGAGTTGCCCATGGCCGAATCTTGTAGGGGGAGTGCCGGAGCGGGGAGCCTAGAGGCGAGGAGCCGGTCGGGGGAGCGGGTAGCCCGAAGGCTGGAGGAGCTAGGGAGAGGATCAGAGGAGGCCAGCATGAAACTGAGGTCCTGAGGAGGCAGAGGAGCGAGGAGCTCAACTGAGGACTAGGCGAGTGGGCGAGGGTGACTAGAAATCTAGATTGAAATGGGATTTGGGATTTGGGAGCTTCTTGTTCTTTGAGGACCAGTGTAATAGCCTCAACCTAATATCTGATAATGAAGCAATTTGTTCATGTCATTCTTGCTCAGATTAACAAATTGGGTAACATGTTACAAACTATTTTCCGAAATTTTAATTATAAATTCCAACTTGATAAAAATTTCAAAAAGAAATACCATCCAATGTTGGTATTATGACTGGAAATATTTTAATTGAAAATCGATAAATTATTATGGCCAAAAATATATTTTTTTGAAATTTTAGAAATTATTTTGATTTTCGTAAAAATAATTGTCTTTAAATAAACCTTAGTTGGTTTAAATAAATTATTTATGTATTTATAAAGAAGAAACAGTGATTTCAAAATTTATTTGGGGAATATATTATCCCAAAGAGTAGTTCTCGCAAAATTTCGTGATTTTACAAATTTATTTGCTATATTTAAGGGCCCGGTCAAACCTTTTCAAAATTTAAACAAACTGGTCAAACTTCCTACCTAATCCTCGGACCAGCATCAGAGCGACTCGGCCCGTCAAAGTCGAGTCCAACCCGATCGAACCGGCTCGGCCACCTTCCTTCCTCAGCGTCCGAAAGCTCCAAATTTATCTCACCATCCTTCGCGCGGACGGGCCAGATGAAGTGGGCCGTTCGGACCGGCCGTACCTCGCCTCGATCTGGGCCGTTGATTCGCGCTTTAACGGCGATGGAATCCTTGATCCGAAGCGCACCCGCGAGTTTGAGATCTTGGACCGTTGAGGCCCAATCGCACGGCTCCGGTTGAGTGGGCCGATCGGACCGCGACAGTTCCCCATGGGATCGCAACCGTTGAGGCTCCATCCGACGGCTCGCGTGAGTTGTAACCTTCGGACCGCTACAGGAATCGCGATCGGGACCGTTCGCTGAAGATCGTGTGGCCCACGTTCACCCATACCAGTTCAATGTATTTTGCCTCCGCATCACCGCCGCTCATCTCGGAATGGACGGTGGCTGTGCGTGGAACTTCCCCGCGTGTGCGCATGGCGCGATTTCTTCTGGGCCCGCATGTCGTCCGGTTTTGCTCTTTGGGTGCGGTCTTGATGCATGGCTGCGTTGCCCACAGGCCCGCGTCGATGGGTAAGTTTTGCTCCTCAAGGCGTTGCATCTGTCGTATATACTCTGGGCCCACATGTAAGTGGCAGAATTTTATTTTCTCTCTGGTTTTCCACCGTAGACACTATTGCAGCCGAAATGGTGGTAGAGCACAGTGTTTTGGAGGATATTTATCCCTTAATATCTATCCTTTAGTGCCACCTCTTGGATTCTAGACAATTCTCGGTTGATCTACACCTTTTGTACACTATATAAACTTTAGTCATGGGACTTCTGCCATTGTTGACCACTGAGGAGCATCATCTTTATCTTCCTTCAGTGAAGCTCCTTGTTCTTCTTCCTTTGGTTCAACTTCAAGAAGGCCTAACTCTCATGTTAATATGATATGGTCATTTCTTGTAGGTTGAACTTGTGTTTCTTCTCTCTATCACCTTGAACCAGTGAAGCTTCATCTTGAGAAATCTCACTTGGTGAGTTGAGTTCCATCTTTTTCCTTAGCAAAGATATATCTAATAATCTTTAGAGATAAATCCATCATCTTCTTTTGGTCAGCACAAGGAAAAAGGCTACTGGATCTTTTCTTGTTTGACCAAGAGCTTGGCTCTGTCTTTTCCAAACCCTAGCTGGTGAGTTAGTTTTCCCTTCTGTTAGCTTAAGTTCTTTTAGGACATCCCTCACTCACATGCACTACTCACTTACTCATGTGATGATCTCTGTTCCTTTAAGCTGAAAAGTTATTTTTATAACTTTTCGGTCTTTCATATCGTTTTCAAGAACTTTAGATTTCTCATACCAGTATATTAGTTTGTTAATTTGTTTAGGTCCTAAGAGAAACCCTAACTGTTAACCATGCTCTTCCTTCAAAAGTCATGGTCACTATTTCTTTAGTATTTCAAATTTTTCCTCTCTGTTAGTTTTGTCGGCTAAAACCGACAAATAGTGTAGTTTCTATTTCTTTCTTCAAACCGGCCAATTAGTGGTAGCTTTGTTGAGCTGTGCTATTTGTTACTTTTCAGATATCTCTAAATCCAATTTAGAGTCATTGTTTTATGTACTTTTCCAAAAATTAGCCGAAAGATAGAGTAGCGCATTTTGCTATTTTGAATTTTGGTCAAACCGGCATCAGCCCACGTTGCCGTTTCCTTCCATGAACAGAGTAGGTAAGAATTAGCCATAATAAGGTGGTGACATTAAATACCTTCAACCAGCTGTTACTTCACTGTAAAATTTATGTGTTGTGTAGCTGTCCACGCTAACTAAAATGGATTTAGGACTTGTGCTGTTTGGATGTTGTCCAGACCATCAAAATGCACAGCGAGCTTATCAATTTTCACTTTTTGGTCACTTTGTGCAATTAAAGGATGAATCAAATTATAGTCTCAGGCTTGAATGCTTTTAGTCTAAAACAAGTTAACTACTTACTACATGTTTTAGCCAGTTAATAATTATTTTCTTTTATGTCCTCTTCCAGTAGCTGAAATCTGACACTATATATTAATCTAAACTTTAACTAGTGGAAAATAGTACTACTAAGACTAGTTGAAGTTTACTATTCTTAATTAAATTAAGGTACTTTAAGCATATTGCTACCCATGCATTACCATTTTGATCATACATTCTTTTATGCATTTTGTTCTCTGTTTTCCTGTGTTCATTGGAATTCTTTTATTCTCTTTTAGATACTGGTTCTTCTGAGTTTGTTGAATCTTTTGTTGAACCTCAAGAACCTGAGCAAGAGGTTATATACTACTATCAAGGCAAGCTTCCTCTCTGCACCATATTGAGCCTAATCTTTTGAACTGTAGGTTTATAAATACAGTGATGACTGTTGCATGCAAATTTTGCTAAAAATTATTTATGCCCTGTTTCTAGTTAGTTATACCCTGAACTTGTAGCTTATCTTTAATTTAACCATACACTCACCCTAAGGTAGTTTGTGATGTTATAATATTTAGTTTTGACTTTTGCTTAGCCATGCAGTCCATAGAACGGTAGTGTTTGACAAGATTATCTTGTCAAACCTGGGAACAACAAATACTTTGTTTTATCTTTGATCCTTGTTCAGTTTATTTGATTTGGAAATGCTTCTAAATCCTGTTAACATTAATTCAAATCTGGACAAGTGGATGCTAGTGATGGTGCCTTGTGCACGAGAATTGGGAAATGTGGATGTCTTGTCTGGGTTGATTAAGGACTGAACTCTGACCATTTAATTCAAGTCCCAACGTACTTCCACACGCAGTGTATGGGCGCTGTTTGGTTAAGTAAATGGTTAATATTATTGAGTTGGATACAGGAGAGTAAGGACATGTGTATTGATTTCATATGGCATAGATGCTTAAATCTTCTGCCGTGTCGTATGCCATGTGGAACTTATATCGATATCGATGTTCTTAGAAGGGTAAGGCGTGGGTGTGTTACATCGCATGTACGTTCCTTCGTGGCCCCGATCATGTGTAAAATGTGTGGCTAACACGAGTTTGCATTTAATTGATCGGTCGGCATTCCGGTACAACATGTGCGCCTTGTTGAATGTATGCTATCATCCGTTTAAACGGGATTAATCTCACATGGGTCATCCAACTCAATAGTATTAACTTGTTGAAAAATACCAAATCTTAGTTTACGTTACCAAGACACCAAAGGCGGTGTGTTATTATTCCCGAGGCTTACGGCTAACTAAGTCATGTGGGTAAAGATGTACACCCTTGCAAGGATTTAAAACTATTCGAATAGCCGTGTCCAAGGTTACGGACGAAAACTTGAATTAATGTCACCTGTATAGATTTTATTCTAAGTTTGGTTTGGGAATTATTTCAGCATGATGGTTGTCATGCACATTTAATTGTGAGCTGTCATTTACTTTTGTTACTATTTATGCTTACAATTACACTTATTCACTGTTTTAGTCCAAATCAATTTATTAAACTTGCTTTATCAAAACATAGCAATTGTAGGTTAAGATGTATCGCTTTATGCAAAATGGAACCATTTAAGCCTTCTGTTGATAACCTTATGCATATAAAATTCTATTCCTTTGTATAGGTTCTAACAAACACTTTCTTTTATTAGTTTGTGTAAGTTTTGCTGAGTACCTTTCGTACTCAGGGTTTTATGACCCCTTGTTGCAGGTAAGGATGGATACCTTTATGAGATGCCCGTTAGCGCCGATCTGGGTGACGCTAACGAGTGATGCTAGTTCTACTCTCCACGCAATAGCCTGCGGGATGATGGGGCCATTGGTGGTTTTGTTTTTATTCTTTTGCTTCCGCTGTTGCTCTTTTTGTTAATGACCCAAGGTCATCTGTTCATATTTCGGTTACTGTAGCAACCTGGTACTGTAGCAACCGAAATTGGAGATGTAATATGATGTATGATTATCTGAATGTATGACTTGTATGTGATTGATGCAATGTTGATTAAGGATATATGCGCAATAGTCACTAATCCTGGGAACTATTGCATGGCATATATCCGGAACCTAAATGTTGGATTGTTACTTATTATGATTATGCTTCTAGTATGATTTTTATTATGACATTACATTTGCTCCTTAATTAAGAATTATGCTACCAAAGTAATTTATAATTTGGCACATTCCAATATTTGAGGGTCTCACAACTGGCCGAGGCACCGAGCTGAGTGCTGAAGACTGAAGTTGAACCGCTGATTTTAATCCAATCTGTTGAGTGTTGACTGTTGTGGCTCTCTTGAATTGCTATTTGCTGGTACGTGTGAACAGTGAACTCGTTACTCAATTTATCAATTAGCAATTTATTTGTGTGCTAGAATATAGTGTGGTATATACTTAATTAGTGATTTATCAATTAGCAATGTAGTGTGCTACACCGAGCGAAACATATTTAGATCCATTGATGATGATAGAATCATAAGATCCTGCTAAAGCATGAAATCTCGCAGAATGCATTTGTCTCGTGAAAGTCGTGATTTAAGCTAGCGCCTTAGTGGTATGATTGTTTTATTTTGAATATTCATGATTATTTAAGTACAGTGTGCTATTGTATCACTATTTTTTCTACTTTTGATGTACAGATTGTTACCCACTGAAACTATATTTATATGTTTCGAAGATGCACTTTCTATTAGCGAGGTACTTTCATTGTATTTCTCTTCTTCTTCTTTTTTTTTGCTTTGTTTTTCTTTTATTTATGTATGAATTTGATTGCATAAGAATATAAGACTATGTTTATTTCAAATTAGTTTAGTCATTTGAGACTTTAAGCCTAGCCTCCAATTTCATCGTGGCTTCACCACTAATCGTAGCTTCATAAATGTAACTTAAATAGCCAGACTAATCTATACTACAAGTCTGATTTCTTTGAAAGTTCTACACAGCACCACAATAGATGCCTTGGTAACAATGCACACAAAAGGTTATTAATTAAGACAAGCAAATCATGCGCAAATCACACATGAGGATTTACTGCATAAGCATATCACGCTCGAATTTTTTTAGTACGGTACATCTATGTAACGAACCTAGTAGCATTAGTACACAACTAAATTCAGAGTTCCTCCCCTCAATCAATTTAACAAACTAGAGAAGAGCACAAGAGGTGGGGGAACTAACTAAATCAATCCCTGTCTTGGGGCACCGGCTGCTCCTCCGGTCAGTCCTCTTGGCTCCCGTCCTCTCCTCCATGGTCCGCTACAACTCCGCTTAGGCGCTCTCTAAAGAGGATGGGCACTGGGGAGTAGTAGCGAGAACGAATCTTGGGAGGATTTCCTGCGCTTGAGGAAGACAGCACAGCAAGCAGCAAGGAAAGCTTCTTTAAGGAATTTTTTATTATTATTTAATTTTTTTATTAATATTTTAAATTTATCATCTCATCAACTTTATTTTCAATTCTGACACATTTGATCACACCAACACCCGTGGCGTGGCCAAAGCGTTCTGTCACGCCACCGACCTCAGCGTGGCCAAAGCTGTCACGCAAATCCTTGTCCGCGCACAGCGCCAATATGGAGGGCATATGTGGTAGTTGTCATGCACACACTCTTGGCGTGATAAGCCTATATTATCACGCCACGAGACTTGGCGTGACAGGGGGTGACTTAAGTGCGATCGCCGCTCTAATTCTTCATTTTTTCCCCACGTTCTCTTCCTCCCGAGCTTCATCTCTCCTTCCCCAAATCCATCGTCGTCGCCGCGGCTTCCTCAGGCCCTGTCCTCCCCAACCGCCGGACCCCTCCACATCGACCTCCCGACGGCGTCCTCTGCCCTGTGCGCACCGCCTTCCTCCTTCACCGCCCGCCTCCAATCCCGGCGGCCCCGCTGCTGCCTGCACCGGCCTCCTCCACGTCGGCCTCCCAGCGATGGCCTCCTTCCTGTGCGCACCAGCCTCCTCCTACGTTGGCCTCCTTCCCGCTTGCATCTTCGGACCGGTGGAGGTAATAATCGATGACCATCTCCCTCCAGTGCGAATTTTTTGATTTGCTACTGACAAATGTGTCATTTTGTATCGATGTGTGATTGTAGAATATGAAACTGCAAATTATTGATCCAGAAATAATTTGTGCTGGCAATGCGTAGGGTGATTTGTGCTTGCAGAGATATGAGAAAATTTAGGTTGTGACGTGATTCCTGTTTTGAGGGCGATTTATGCTCGCAGAGAATTAGTTTTGTACGGTAGGACAAATTCAATGCTAGGATTATTCCACTCAATTAGGTTTTAGGATCATAATGTGCAATTGAACAAATTTAAGAAGAGGATTTAGCAGCAAGTTGTACCGCAATTAGTAGGAATGTAGAATGTCTTCCATTGAACATTTGGATGATTTCAGGTCATAAGTAGGGAAAAAAACCCTCTAATGGTAGTATGTTCATAATATTTGAAAAGGATAAATAACTAAGGTCATGTTTCACCATTAGTCACTTGCAGAGACACTGTTAAATTATGAAGTTTATTAGTTATCATTGCTAACTAAAGTGTTGAAACACATTTGGAGAGTCTTGCTATGCCTTGTTTGGTTGAGATATTAGGAGCAAGGACGTATCACGTTGTAACCCCATTTGACAAGAATAGTCCACCTATTCAGTTGTTACATTGAGGTAATTTTGCTAGAAGGATACAATGGGATTAAATAACTACATCAAATTATCAATAGGCCAATTTGTAAGCACTTCGGCTATTGTTAAGAGGATTGATGAACTAGTTCTTAATATGAGAGCATACATGCAATAGCATGAGCATTGATAAAAAAATAATTTTATTAAAGTCAAATGGACAAGGAAACGCCCAATTCTATTAGAAATGGAAGTACATAATGTAATACTATATGTGAAGCATGATTGAAGAACATACATGCAACAAGTTTTTTTTTGTTGCCAAATTTAGTAAATGAGATAGAATCCAGAGGGACATTCTCGCAAGAAGTTGCTAGGGTGAGGGAATAAGGTTTGGCAGAATGTTGACCACGTTCGGTGTAATGTAGTGTAGCTAGGTGTAATGAAAGAAAATAGCCCGTCAGCATTCTAAAAGAAAGCAAGTGTAATTAAAGAAATCAAATAAAGGCTGACGATGTAGAAGAATGTGACTTATCTCCTTTCTGCATATCAAATTTCCCGAACGAGTGGTTCGTGGCACTCCGAGCGTGTAGCTCTGGCGTACCCAAGAGCGAAGTTCTGGGTGTACTCAAGAATGAGCCCTGAGCAGTCCCAAACACGTGGTTTGGGCGGTCTCGAGAACGGGATCTCGAGCATACCTAGGCATGTGGATCCAGGGTAATGTAGGTTACACTTAGAGGCAAGCTCTGAGCGGTTCCAAACACGTGGTTTGGGCGGTCTCGAGAACGAGATCTCGAGCGTGACCGAGCATGAGAGTCTCAGGTAGTGTAGGATTTGGATCTTTTTACCTCTCATTGTTTCTTAGTGTTATTTGTTCACTATGTATGGCCTAACACACCTTAATGAAGGGTTAATCTCTGTCAAACAAATATGATAGTTACAGATCTCAATTGCCCCTCCATTGAAAATTGACATGAACCAGACTACTATGGAGTATGTCTTTCACATTCGTTGTGAAACAACCTGAAAACTTCATTTAACAAGACGTATTGTTCCATGATTATTGTAAACCATCATGTTCATTACTGTAACTATAATAAAGTACTGTCACAGTACAAAACATGGAAGAAACCAACTGTAATTAACCATACGTTAGCAGCTTTTGTTATGTACAAAGTTGATTGTGATATTTCGTACTTATGTTATTTCGTACATATGGCATGCAGTACTAACTTTACAATATCTTGTTAGATGTAGATGGACAAAGTTGTACGTGTATTTACTGGTAGGCCAGTCAGCCAAATGGGTAGTTATGTCAGTTTTGGTGATATAGAAGCGACTGTTCTTTTGTTCTGCAACTCATCGGACTTTTGAACTCTTTTGACTATGATTAAGTCGACCTTTAGATGGGATGAGCCCGGGGTCGTTGTCGGAATACAGGGGCGATATGATGCTGGTGTGGGTTCTAAGGTGCTCGCTTGTTTGGTGCCAATCTTGTCTATCGATGGTTAGGACATATACAAGGATATTGTGCTCACATCTCAGATCTGGTTGTTGGAGGTGGTGGTAGAGAGGACAATCGTTGTTGAGGATTTGCCTAATAATTTGGATGTGGTGAACGGCAACACAGAGGAGCTAGACCCCCACTCTCCATCTTTCGCGAGGCCCCCCCCAATGGAGGAACAACATTCCAAAGAGTTCGTTAGCGTCAGTGTGTTGTCTCATGTATCTTCGCCGCAACATGTTACTAACCCCGTGACTGATTTCAATGGCGTTGTAATGAACAACGAGCTTGAGGAGGAGTTGTTCCGCGATGGAACACCCCATGAAGTGCAGTCTGACGAAGGATGGAGCTCGACCGAAAACGAGGCTCCCGTACTGCTTTTCTCCTCCGAGGAAGGCCCAGTTCTTTGTAGTGTAATGTCGGTGCATGCATTCAATGATGTCAGAATGGCTGATAAGGCGATTTGTGCTAATGGGTTGGCGAATAGGAATGGCATTGCAGACCCAGAGAATGGCATAATATGGAAGAACATGTTGTTTCCAAGCATGGATGATATGAAGGTTTGGCCGCAAGAATACTCAGTGCGGCACCATCGTCCGTTCGTAATGCAACACTTCGATGTGAATAAGAGGTATACCGTGTGGTGCGAAAGGGTGTGCGGATGGAAGGTATGGGGACGCAAAACAAGGGACAAGTAATGGAAAATAGCGAATGTGAAGCAGCCTCACTCTTGTGGGACCATACAAGTGTCTGGGGAGCACCTTCAGGCACCGCTAATTTCATTGCAAGGCGTATTACCACGGTTGTGGCTGTCGATCCTGATGTGGCCATCGCCACCCTCATCGAGGTTATCTTCGGGTTCATTAAGTACCGTGTGAAGTACGAGAAAGCGTGGAAGGTAAAGTAGAGAGCGATACAGTTATTGTGGGGTGATTGGAAGGAGGCTTACGGCTTGCTTCCTCGAATCCTAACCGCTATACAGGACAAGAATCCGGGCATAGAATTTTATCCTTGGCACGGCACCAACATGTACTCTCTCGGGGACTTCAACGACGCTGGCACACCAACATGTGCTCAGAGTGTCACAAGCACGGACACACCAGGGCAAAGCACGTAAGTAGGGATTCCCAGCCGCGCAGGGTAAGGCGGCAGCGCTCACGTGTCCCCCCTACTTGAGGTATCTAATGCTGCTGTTCTGCGAAAATGGTTGTTGTTTACGTATGCAGTACTTTCATTTGCATTTTCACATATTGTTTTGTACGTCATGTGTATAATGAAAATCTTTTCCTGTAATTCAGGATGTCGCAGCACCCACAATACGCATTGCTCCTCTCGAAGTACGATGATGACTACCGCGTGCACCGCATAGCTGACGAGGGTGTGGTGAGACTTGCTGATATATTATTTGGTCATGCTTCCAACTTGTTGACCATGTGCTTGTTTCACTCATTCATTTGCATATCTCTCCTGCAGGTACTCTAGCCGCTTCACCCTCGCACCCACGCCCCTCTACATTGGGATGAGCGGTATGTCGGCATGATTCTCGGTCTCCCCATAGACAGCCTTCCAGTGACTAGGGACATGAACAGCGTGGATTGGCGAGACCGGGTGGGAGAGTGACTTGGAGTTCGACCAGAGGGCCCGCCTGCCGACTCGTGGGGCAACCGGCCATCCGTGGCGCTTGCGTCCTGGTTGCGCGCGCACTTCAACGTGTGTCCGCTGAACATAGATGTGGAGACAGTGCGGCGCTTCGCACGGGCATGGATTTGTCATCTTCTCGGCTCCTTCCTGTTCCCAGATGGTACCGGCAATGCCGTCTCCTAGATTTACTTGCAGATTTTGGCAGATTTAGCGACGGCGGGGACCTACAATTGGGGTTTTGCCACACTAGCGTGTCTCTACCAGCATTTGTGCGACGCGTGCTGATCAAGGAGTGCGGACGGTAACTTGGGTGGATGCGCATACCTCCTGCAGGTATGGATGTGGGAGCGTTTGCCCGTGGGTCGGCCCACACATGCTCCCGTGCAGGTAACCATTTATTCCATTCGTCATAGATGTCACCTTCCACCAAAAAATGCAATTGAAATCTATCTCCTTGCAGGCATGGCCCCTTGACGACCCTGTGTTCGGACCGACGATAGTTTACCTTTAGAGCTCCATCATTGCACTTACTAGGCGTCCGAGGTCGCGGTACATCATGTATACATACGAGCTCGATGTCATCACGCAAGACCAGGTACAAACCTCATAAGTTACTTTGCTTGTTACTATCTTCGAATTATGATTTCATCGCAACTGTCTTATACATCTGGTGCAGGTCCCGTGGTTGCCATACACTCGCGACGAGGTCGTCGAAATAGAGCTAAACCTGATGTGCGAGTGGGACATCGCCTTGTGGATGACGCTCTCACCGCTGATCTTCTTCCATGCGGTGGAGTACCACTTGCCCCATCGGGTGATGCATCAATTTGGGAAGCTTCAGACACCGCCGCCAATGGTGTTCTCGACGGATCTGAATCTTCATAGGTAAGGGTACCTACCGTTGCCCCTTTGCAGCTTCCGCAACGATTTTAATGCTAACAATTACATTCTGGATGTGGCAAAATGAACTGGAGGCGGAGGTACTGCCACACTGACTAGGGCGCCTATCACCATGTCTACTTGTTGGAGTGGGAAAACTGGGTGAATCGGTCCAAGGACGCATCGGCGGTCTATTAGAAGGCTCAGTTCGTTCGCTACCTCCGGCGGCTCCACGTCGTCGTGCGCCTCCGGCTTAGACCAACCATGACCGACGCGGACAGAGGGGAGGGGCACTCATCTGAGGAGGATATCGTGGACGATTACGATGAGTTCACACGGACAGGCACGCAGCCGGAGAGAACCCCCATCAACTCCTATTATGTGAGTACATTTAATCCCGCTACTATTATACGAACTCAGGGTGAGCAAACTAATTTACTCTGTCGAACCATTTCGCAGGGAACACAGCTCGCACGCATAAGCAACAAGGCCGGTGAGGCCCTCAAGCTACCCGAGGGTTCAGAGGGGAGCTTCCAGCGCTTGAAGGATTTTGCTAAGGTAACCTTCACTATTTTGAATTAACACACACACTTCAATTTCTTTATGTTTGTGTTGTTCTTCATTTTTGTACTGCTAGGGTTGAGTCCTTGCTTAAAACGTTTCTGACGTGCATCATCGGTGGCAACATCCTCTTTAGCATAGTGTGAGAGTTGAGTGAACTTGTTGAGGTATTCACTCACTGATTGGTTCCCTTGTTTCAGCTCATGAAACTCATTTTTCTTCATTTCTACCTTTCCGTCGGGAATATAAGAGTGGCGGAAGGCTTCTGAAAATTCAGTCCAAGTAATATTCTGATGGTTTGCATGGGCGGCGTAGTAGTTCTCCCACCATAGTACGGTAGTGCCTTCCAGCTGGTGTGCTGCATAAAGGACTTTCTCATGGTCGCCACACCGGGTAATGGCGAGCTTCTTCTCAGTAGAGCGCAGCTAGTCGTCCGCATCCAAAGGCTCGGAGGAGCTGGAGAAGGTAGGTGGATGGGTCCTCATAAATTCTGCCAGCTTTGACTGAGGGAAAACTGCTAGTGACAGTGGTAGCATGGCGGCTGCTTGGTTGTTTTGGTTTAGCATTGCTAGAAAAGTGGCAGCGGTTTGGTTCATTTGAGTCATCATTTGATTCATATTCTGCATCATTGCATTCATCAGCTGTGTTTGGGCTGCCATGAATTGACTCAAACCCTGATCTGCTGTGGCTACCGGAGGAGGTAGTGGTGGTGGTGGTGCTACCGGGTCAGCTGAGCTTGCGGTGTCGTGGTGCTGGGCCATGCACAAATCTTCTCAGGTTTAATAGACGAGAGGAAGAAAGCATGATAGGAAAGAGGGAAAAGCACAAAGACGAGTAAGAAAAAGGGGAAAGACGGGACAACCTAATTGGGGAAAGTCGGTTTAACCCAACGAACAATAGTCGAAAAGCTACAAGAGGTAACAAAACTCAAGCCAAAGACCCTATCTATCGGACTAAATGATACAGAAACTGAAAAGGGTAACTTAGAAATAGCACTACTAATCTATCTTATATGGATGGGTGACTTCAAGCAAAGCTCGATTCTATAGAGATTTATCGAGATAAGAGGGTCACTTTACATTCAAAAAACAAAGTTCAGAAAAGATAAGAAGTCAGACTCTGAGAATGAAATGATGAGAGATTAGCATAAGATGAGGAGGAATAGAGTAAGATGAGAGGAGAATACTATTTAAGTTAATTGTTGGTTTGATTTATAAAATAAAATTTTAAAGTCTTGACTAAACGACCATGCTAACTATGGTTACGTCCTACAATCGATATGGCTCTGATACCACCGCTGTCGGGACCCCGAGTATGCAACCTCAGGACCCTCTGTGTATTCTGAACTAGTCACATGATCAGTAGCTAGCTCACACAGTTGTAACATTGATGTAATCATATCCACAAAACCAAACTATAGATGAAGCAGACAAATTAATATTATTTAGCAAAAGGACCCTATGGTCAAGTCTTACAACGCTTGCCTCGCAGGGCTTAACAACAAAAGGAAGCTTGCAGCGGAAACCAAACATTCGGTGGAGGTCACCCAATATGCCCACAGGCAATCGAGTGGAGGACGCGACCTAATTCGCATAGTCTTCTAAGTAGTCTTCTTCGTAGAACTCGGTGCTTCCTAGTTCTTCTTCGGCGACTAATCAACCAGAGGGCGTAAAGCCGTGAGTACTTCTTCGGCGACTAATACACGGAAATCTCTTGAATTATTTAGAACTTAATAAAAAATATTTTTAGCTTAACTATTGCTTTTATTTTTTGCAATTAATTATTTTTAACTTAGGGACAAAGGGAAAACCTCTTTTAAAAACCAACAAAACCAAGAAAAGGCTTTAAAACAACACTTTTGATTTTTAAATCCAATTAAGATCCAGAAAACTCAATTAAACCAACTTGAATTAATTGAAGTTTAATTAATTCAAATTAAATTGCTTTTAAAATTCTAAATTACAATTTAAGCTTTTAGAATTCAATAAAACCAAATGGTTAATTTTTAAAGTTTTGAAAATTTTCAAAAAGCCCAGAAAATAGGGATGTTACAGATGAATGGATGGTTGTGTTTGAATTAACTGATTGAGTGGATTATTGTGTTGGAATTAACCCCTTTGCTGATGATTGTATTTGAATGAAATGCTTGCAAATGGTTCAGTTCAAGTTTGATTTTTAATGTTTGCAGCTACTGTCACACTAGGGAACCTGGCATGACACTATGGTCATTTCACGCCAGGGGAACTAGCGTGACAGGACTTGGCACCTGACGAGGATTGCAACTCCACTAGAACGACAAAAAAACTAGCGTGGCAATAAGGTTAGGTCACGCTAGGGTACCTAATGTGATATAAAGGTTATGCCATGCCAGTGATACTGGCGTAACAAAGCGGTCCTGTCATGCTGGGAGTCATAGCATGACAGGACTTGGCACTAGAGCGCATCCACGTTTTTTGCAACCCCTTTGGAACGGCAAATACTTGGGCGTGGCAGCACGGTTATGCCACGCCAAGGATACTGGCGTGGCAAAGGGGTCCTATCACACCGGGACTAATGGCGTGACAGGACTTAGCACAGGAGCGCAACAACGTTTTTGCAACCCCTCTGGAACAGACCAAACGCTAGTGTGGCAGCATGGTAGAGCCACACCAGTACTACTGGCGTGACAAAGAAGACCTGTCACGCCAGGAGTCCTGCCGTGATAGTACCGTGGCATTAATTTACCACTGAGTTAAAAGGGATTTTTATTCAATTAGCCCCTTTGATTTATGCATAATGTACTTGAAAAAAATCGGCCACTTTGATTTCTCCACTTTGAAACATGTTAGGGTTTAGGGTTTTAGGGTTTAGGTTTTGGGTTTTGGGTTTTTAGGGTTTTGGGTTTTTAGGGTCTAGGGTTTAGGGTTTTAGAGTGACAGGACAAGTCCAAAAAATGCCTATCCCTCCCTCTCTAGCCCCTATCTCTCCGATTAACTAACAACTCTCTTTGCTAACTGCAACTATGACGTCACTCTCTACAAAGTAAGACGTGATAACACTCTACCTCCCCAGCTTTTTAGATAGACATGACAACACTCTACATCATCAGCTTTTCAGACTGAAAAGATAAGACTATGCAAAGAAGGACGTGACCACTCCCTGCAAAGTAAGACGTGACAACATTATGCCTCACCAGCTTTTTAGATTGACTTGACAACATTGATCTCCTCAGCTTTTCAGACCGAAGAGACATGACTTTGCAAAGCAGGACGTGACCACTCTCTGCAAAGTAAGACGTGACAATACTCTGCCTCGCCAGCTTTTCAGATCGACATGACAAAACTCTACCTCATCAGCTTTTCAGACCGAAAAGACAGAACTCTGCAAAGCAAGACGTGACCAGTCTCTGCAAAGTGAAACGTAATAGCACTCTGTCTCGACAGCAACTTTTCAGAAAGACAATACAACACTCTGCCTCGTAGTCTACTCACATTAAATTAACCATACCATGCCAGCCCTGTGGCTTATAAAAGGAGGTGGAAGAGATCTGGGAGAGAACACTACACAACCAAACCCAACACAATACCAGAGCTTGCTTCACCACGTCGGAATGGACAAGATGTAGAAGAAGCAATGAGACAAGATGAAGAAGCAATGGGACGAGAACTGCGAACTCGCAAGGGCTGCTGCGGCCCGCGACGAACAAGCGGAGCGTGCTAGGAGGTCACTCCCCGCAATGACGCCCCTCGTAACAGCAACCCCATCATGAACGTTCCAACCGAGCGTTCGCTGCAACACCCACACGAGGGGAAGACGCTGCCCCTCTGTTGGTGTGGTGACACATGCAAGTTCTTCAAGTCCAAGCAGCGGCTAAGCCTAGGCATGCATTACTAGGGTTGCGCGAACTACTCATGTGACTACCCCGACCGCCGTTGGGACACGAGCAGCCATTGGCAGCCGGTAAGGACCATTTACAATATGTTCCTCCACCATTTCACTTTCAAAGTACACACTAACAACCTCTCCTGTCTACCCGTAGTCCCCGGATCCGCTATGTGGCTACCGCAAGTGGATCGACTTAGAGATCTACCCACACGACTAGTGGACTCTCGACTACGAGGAGTGGGATGACAAAAAGGCCCACGAGATCCTGGAGGAGGAGCGCCACAATAAAGAGCAAAACGAGCGTATCCGTTTTGAGACGAAAACTCATCTCGAGGCGTGCAGGTGCAGGGAGCGCGAGGCTCGCGAGAGTGAGCGCGACAAAAAGAGGGAAATGGCGGCCAAGGCCAAGGAGGCCGGCGAGGAGTTCAACGCCGAGCTCGAAGGAAGGGCAAATGGCCCCAGTTCACGCAGTAGGTCGGGCCATTCTGGCCCCGATGGTAGAACTTATTTCCATCCCAAAAAGGTGCATATGTATCGTAGGACTACTTTGGTTTGTTGCATCGTGCAAGATGTTGTTTCTTATCCACGTAACCAAACCCTATACGCCATGTAATTCCCAGCTTTTTATAATATCTATTTAATTCGCAACTGCAAATCTTGTCGTCTTTTCATATGCCATTCTTCGCGTAGCAAGGTATCCAATAACATAAAAAAAAAACTATGTGTTCTGGGAGTAGGCACGAAATGGTCTATGACCCCAAAGTGACGACGAGCACCACCTATCATTCCAGTAGGATGTCTATGCATCTTTCATTAGCGGTACTGTTTACCATATGTCTATCCTTCGGCCTCATGGTGTACCACGCAATCCACATATTAATCATTTTTTTCATGATGCAATATGTATCACTTCTACCAAATGCGTTTCTATGCCATGCCCTATATTTTCTTCCTACATATATGACATGTCCTATGTTGTCGATGTTCTAATATTTGTCTTTTTTGGGTACCTGCCTTTTGGGACACGGTGTTTATGATGGATACATACGCTGAAATGTCAGGTTATCGATCCACAAAAAGATTATCGGTCCATATATGTATTTACTCTCAGTTAAAATGATGGTGTTATATTTGGTTCACAGACAGATTCTCTATTTTTTAAGTTATGGATTGTTAAATGTTACATGTACATGCTGTTATGTATCATCGTAGCTTAAATTGTTTTTGATCTTTCAAAAGGAAGTCTCTTTGTTACCATCTTATCACCAAATCCTAAGGTTCGAAATCCATAAACCAAGTCCGAACTAAATTCAACCATGAGCTCGATTCATAATTTAGAAAACCAACAGCAATCACGCATGCAAAAGCGAATCACGTTAGTCCCTGTCATGCCACATATCAAGGCGTAACAAGGCAGGATTGTCACGCCATAGGATCTGGCGTAACTAGTGCCATGCAAGTCTCTACGCTGGCACGGCCGGTGGGTGAGGGTTTGCGTGGTATGTTTTGCCACACCGAGATATTAACTTTGATGCATATATATTTTTAAAAAAAGATTAAATTAAAAAAAATCTTCGTCAAGCAGGATGGGCTGGGTAATCGAGGAAAGAAAAATAGAAGGCTGCTTGGGCCCATTGCGTTCGGTCGAGGACCCGGGATCACGTGAGTAGCGGTTTTCGTAGTGACTTCGTAATAATTTTTTCGTGTGTATAGCGGGGTTGTTTCCTTTCTCTTATTTTGGAGGCAACTTTTCCCTTAGAAAAGTGTTACACTTTGTTGTCACTTGTCAGTCCTAAATTAATCCTTTCCCTGTTTTCCTGACATAGACAACTCAACATTTTTCATTCAATCGGTCTCAATTTTCCCTTAGAAAAGTGTTACACTTTGTTGTCAGTCCTTAATTAATCCTTTCCCTGTTTTCCTGACATAGACAACTCAACAGTTTTCATTCAATCGATCTCAATTTACCCCTTTTCTTATTTGACGGAGGCCCCTATATCGTCATGATTATTATTTTATGGTGCGCATAATTCACGTATTGTTTATGCTACGGTGGCCTGCATTGCATCCACCCGTCACAGACCGAATTCGGCCTGGCGCGGCCATCCCCGACTTAAATATTGCGCAGGCGACAAGCTGGTCCAACTAATATGGGCCGGTCTGCTTGCATGGTGACGCCGACTCCTATGGCCCGGTCTATCCACGGAACGCTGCTATTTTACACAATCTAGTAGCTGCCTCTGGCGTCCGACAGGTGCTCCAGGCTCCTGATAGGTACCACCACTCCTCTCCTGCCGTTTCTCTGTCACAATAATGCCGCACGTGACCTTTTCGTGCCTGAAGAGATTAAACATGTCAGGGGCGTTTCATATGCCCGAATCGGGCATATCTTATCCCCCTTTTCACCTTTTCCTCGCCACTCCATTGCAGAGCTAGAGCTACGGGGAACCGAAGCGTCCAGTGAACCTGTCTACCAGGCGCACACCAATCTTCACGCTCTAGTAAGCTTCTAGCCTACTACTATATACTTAGTAGACCTGCGGCGCGCTTGCGCGTCATGCCTGCGAGTCGAGGTCTGGTAGGACCCGTGAGAACGAGAAAAGGTGTCGAAGCCATGTCCGTGAGAAAACTGCGCGCGAAGGGCGCCGCGCGAAGGGAAAATCTAGCGAGGATCGAACGTGGCTGAAAAGAATCAAGCGACGATCGGACGACTAAAAAAAACAGTGACATGAACGGTCTCTCTATGTGTCTGAAACTGCTTCCCATTTATACCGGAGGATATTTATACCGGAGGATACTGCTGGTTGCTGCACCACACGCTGCTGGTGAGTTGACCCAACCTGCCACGCCATGCCCGAAAAGGCGCCTCGCGCGCCGCCGACTCTGCGTGCCACACGCACCATCCATCGGTCGCCTTTTATTTTATTCCGGTTACGAAACGAAATACTCGTGCTGCTTCCGCCGGGGGTGGGGGCGCGGAGATGCCGATCGATCGGGCGAGATAGAAGGCCAGTGCCGCTGCACCAGCACACGCCGCTGGGGCGCTGACACGTCGTCGCCGTTATAATTCCCCAAGTGGAACGGCGTTTGTATGGCTCCGGTGCCGGCCACGACGCTTCGTTTGCGACTCTCTGTCCTGCACAAACCGGTGCCCATACGCGATTCATGTCAAGTGCCCACTAGGCGCTAGCTAGCTAGCCCTCCTACAGTACAATTCATCGGTCATGCCTGATGCATCTATGTCCTTGATCCTGGTGGGTTTATTTTGCTAGTCGTAATCACGACACAAGTGGTTGGTTCGGTTGCTCACGTTCACATCACGACGAACGGCATTGCTATAGTGCCATGTACTAGCACTAGACTGCTCAAAGGGAGTGTCGACTGTCGAGTGTGTATTGTTAATTGCGATTGCAACCAGGTGCTCCTCGTTTTCGGTATGGAAATTACGAGCCTCGACGAAGACGACGTCCCTGTCACTGTCGAGGCAGCAAGTTGGTATCGCCGCGACCTCCACTAGCCTCCGGGCGTGCGATGAGGTCAATACAAAAACGTCAGGAAATCGGTAGGGGAGGCGAGGAGGTCCCGAGAAACACGTGACGCGTGCAGCGAAACGCGCCCGCGCGCGCGCACGCACTAGCCGCGGCTGGTGCTCCTCCGGACAAAGTGCTTTGCCTTTACCGGCCGTCCGGCCCGCGCGCGCACTACGTACCACCAGGCCAGACCAGGAGCGCGCAGTGCGCGCAGGCAGATCGATCAGAATCAGATAAGCCTTACGCGGTCGCCCCCAGGAGGCATCGCGCACGGCGCACCCGACAAAAGCCGCGCAGGCGGAGCCGGGCTCTGCCCCTGCCCGCCAAAGGCAGCGCACTTTATGAATAGTGATGCGCCACCACGTGCCACCGGTGGCGGTTGGGATAACGTGCTATGTGGTGTTTTCCTTTTCCATGCTCTAGACATACCCAGTAAGATCAATTCCTCGATCGACGTCACCACACTTCGTCCTACTACCGTTTGTGCATCGAATCGAACTCCTCTGTTACGAAATGTGTAGCATGTGAACAGCTGTAGATGAAGCACTCGTCGCGCTTGATGGGGTCTTTTTCCTCTCTCTTTTTTTCTACGCTCGTCAACAAGCAGCATGTTATGCTAACCCTTTTGTTACGAAAAAAAGTTGCAGGTTGATCCGATTGTCATTGTCATGTCCCAAATAGTATGTGAACTAAATGCTCATCGCACTCGCTGTTGTGCTCCACGATTAACCGGGCGCAGCGCGTTACATCTGACCTGGGCAGTTAGCTAACAGAAGAAAGGGAGAAAAGGAGGCAAGGCTTTTGGTTAGTTAGGCCATGCCAGTTCTGCTTCCTGCATATGCCATCTCTCTCACGCTCGCACGGTGGCTCGTGACATACGTTTGGATTATTTCTGATCTGCGTGCAGCGTGCCTCCTCAGCGCAACAGAGTGAGCCCCTGATCGAGTGACCGATAAAGCGACGATGCATGAATGGCCGCGCAAAAGGGTTTGGCGCATGGTCCATTCGACAAAGGGCGCGTGGTCTCGTACCCGCGGATCATCATTAGCCAGTACATCCTTGGGCCGGGTTCTGCCGTGGTCTTCTTAGAATACGAAATGCAAAATCTCGATCCACCGCAGGAAATCGACAACGCATCGCCAAGCCCCACGAGGCTAAGATGCTCGTAACTGAAGGACCCAAGGCCTCAAAGGACATGGCGGCTTAGGGGATGGTTGCCTAGCTTACGTACGAGTTGAAGCTAGGAGGGTAGCCTTTGGAAAATTCTGCCCCGGCGAGCCGAACTAGTCTAGCTAGTGGACGTACGTGATAGCAAGGCTCGATCTGGTGCAGACTCCAAGCAAGGTAATGACACGTAGTGGCATTCGTGTGAGTACTTGGGTACTAAAATATTTTTACTATTGTTTCACTGTGTCAAGAAAAAGAACATTGATAAATGATTCTTATATATGTGTGTGTATGTAATCTGATAAGGATTTCCACTAGTGAAGCGTTATTCTTAGTCTCACGACAACACCATCCCAAAAAAAAAAGATGGTGCATAAAAAACATGAACATCTTACCCAAAAAAAAATCATTTTATGGGTGAGCTTCTGCGAGTTCTACCTGAAATGCCGGGCATGTTGGCCCTACTATATGGCACCTGTTAATTGTAGATAAATCACTTCTTCTTGTTTTGTGTCTGTCCATGTCTATGGTGGGGTCGATCTTTTTATCGTGGAAAACATGATTACATATTCTATATTTGGAATAAGTGCATGGTCAATTGGACACTCGCCCTAGACCTAGATTTGTTCAATGGATTTGGTCGTCCGTTCGGACCGTTCCTACTCAACTGTTGCCTGATAGAAAATAAACAAAAAAAAAAATCGTTCTGATCTGTCGTGATGCTCGGCTGCGAATGCTTATCCGATTAGGAACAACGGTGGCTGCTGATGCCACGTTGGATGGAATTTTCCGATGAACAGTGAGGAAAAACACCGTGATTAGTACAGAAAAACGCAACATTGTTGGCTTTTCTAGCACGAATGTACGTGAGCCTGGATTTGCATATAGACTCTCTGTATATTCCGAACTAATTATATGATTAGTAGCTAGCTCACACAGTATAATTATCGGCGAATATAACATCCATGTATATAAGTAAAAGAGTACTTAATATTACAGAGACAAACGTAAATAGTCCTTAGGGCCAAGTTTTACATAACAGATCGATGAGCCGATGAGTTTAGAGAGTAAATAGCAGAGAAAGATAAATAAACTAAAACGGACTCTATGAGTTGCTATAGGCAATCGATTGGGGCTACAATCTAGTTATCGTCGTCATCTTTATTTCCATAGCCGGACACATAGAAGTATCCATACACTAGGTATTCAGTCTCGTACGTAGTCTGAATATATATATTTGAACAACAATGATACTCAGCAAACCCTCACAACAAATGCAAGTATATTAGCACTTATTACATATAATAGTATCATTAACAACCATCAAAGTTACCTCTTGTCATTAGTCAGTGCTAATTATTGGGGCTTAGTGTTGGTGGGGAGAAAGGGCGCAGTGTGGGCTCAACCGGGACATGCATTGCATCTCAATCAGTGTTCGGCCGAGCTAGGGAGGCAGTTGAAACCGCAAAATTAAGGCTGACCAGCAACCCAGACCCCAGACAACCCAAAGGCTGTCACACAGGCGGCCGGCGGGAGCCATGCATGAACGACCCAACTTGCTCCACCGTCCCACGACTGCCACGGCCACCGGCTGAGCTGCACCTGCATGCATGAACTGTTGGCGTTTGACATTCGGCAGGGTCGCTTAGCTGCCGCGAGACAGCGAGGACGCGCCGGCCGGGTGCAGCCCACCTTGCGTTTCTTTATTTCCATGCCCGTTTCCGCCTAGCTACAGGCTACAACCCCCCTTCGCACGCTCGTGCCGCGCGCGCGCGCCCCCTAACGCGCGCAGCACCCGGCCGCTTGCCATTATATTATGCGCGCGGCATGGCGCGCTTAATTAGTAGCTACCGCCCGAGCGCCGTCGGGATCCGCGGCTGCGATTATCTTAAGCCTAACCGGCCACTCCGATGCTTCCGTGGGGGCTAATCACGCGACCGGAGGATGCTAAACACGAGCTGGTTTGCTATTAAGAAACCAAGTTTTCACCGATGTGGCAGGCAGGGCGGCACTCGGGTTCAGTGGCTGACGGATCGAATGATCCAGCTCCAGCTCACCAGCCCCAGCAGCAAGGAGAAACATGGACCAGTTTACACATTCCTAGCTAGACACATGCACGAGTGTGTGGCTAATTCCTTGTTCGAGTGGAAGGAACGAGGGAATGCATGCATGCGTCGATCGAAATGTACAGCAACAGAGCGGCAGCAGCAGGATCGATTTCAGTTTTTTTTTTGTATAAAATGGCATCAGCGTACCTTTCATATATCAGTGAAAAATGTAAAAAAAAAACATTTACAAGAGGGATGTTAAGCAGATAAGCCCTAAAAGAACACAAAACAGGAGGGGAAAAAACAAACAAACACTAGCAAACTATAGAAAGAAAAGATAACTAGCATGTGTCAAAACTTTACAAAGCTTGCGCACCTACTTCGATCCATAGTTTGAATTCTTTTCGCACCTTGAAACTCAAGGATCTTCTATCTATTCCTGTTCTCTTGAAAATTCTAGCATTGCGTTTTTTCAGACCAGCCACCGTATAAGCATAACTAAAGTATTCTGGCCTTCTTTTCTTTTTCTATGGAACTGAGAATCGGACTGAAGCCACCAACCTTTCAGTCTAATAAGCGTGAAATGCACTTGTGAAGGGGAGATGTGTAACCAATTCATGATTTCTACAGATATTCCCGGGAATGGATCGATTTCAGTTTCTTTACTGCCCCAGCTCCCAAGCGAAGAAATTCTTTGCAAGGACGGCCGGCAACAGCTAGCTGGACACGGTCGAGCTAGGCGGCAGGTTCATGAACCGCGCATGTATCCGCGAGGAGTTAAAGGACGGCCGGGCCAATTAAGCGCGCGCGCCCAGGCTATAGGCTAGCACGTCTCGGCCGGCGGCGTCGCGACCGCTTGACATCGCATTATTGCGAGAGTAAAAAAAAAACAAAGCGTACATACGTTGCGGCTCGTTTTAATTGGCCACGCTGTACGCCATGCGGCTATTGCAATCGATGGTCCTGGCGCGCGCTGTGCTGTGCCGAGGCAGGCACGAATGGCGGCCTGGGCTGAAGAAATTAAACAGAGGGAAAGCAAGCGAGCCTCGGCCGGACGCTCTATCGATCATGTTGTCCGTGCGATACACACCTGTCGAGTGCCGAGCACTGGCGGGCCTACAGAGTAAGCTGTGTTGGAATTACGGGCTTTGCTCATACAATATTTTAATTAAATCTTAGAAAAATCTCAAAGGTCTACTCATACATGATGAAAGATGAAAAGTTCAGTACCATATTGTTAGTCTAGGTGGGAGAAAACCAACATATAAAGTGGAGTTGGTCTTACCTAATTGAAGCAAGTAAAATGAGAACACGCGCGCGCGCTCGCTCGCCACGCCACACCATCGCCCCCGCGCGCGCGACGTGCACAGTGTGGCAATTTCGTGTCCAGCTGGCTGTGGAGCTGCAACTTCTTTTTGGACCTCATAACCATGCACACTGATCAAAAACTGAAAACTGAATACAATGTTTCAATTGGCTTTTATGGAACGCCTTAACCGTGGTTTCTAATAAGCATTATATCGGCAGTTTCTTCTGCTGACTCTGGCTCTATAAAAATGAGACATCTCCTCTCAGATCAAACACAACCAGAATAGAGAGAGTCTCGCATAATAGACAGACTCAATTTTGTGCTATTGTCCGATTCCTTGTTGCTGTACTATCTGGTTACTCCATCCCTTCCTCGGCGTGCACCGACGTGGGGAGAGTAGTGTCTCCGAAGCCGTCGTTCCTCGCGATCCTGCACGGGTTGGGGCGAATCGGGTTTTTGGGAAGCATTTGCGCGACTGCTCACTGCTTCCTTCTTTGCGCGTCGTTTTCTTCGGATCAGACTATTCATATTACTATTCATAGTCTCAAATATGCCTAATATATATGTTGCTGTCGATTTAATTATTGTTTTAGGAATTATAACAATCACAAAAATACGCATATATCTAACAATCCAAAAACCTGATAGGCACTTTGTGATGCATGGTTTTGCCGAGGCAATGAAACCGGGGAAATTCACCTGTGTGAATTTCAAAAGATGGCAGACAAGGGTCACATTGTGGCTCTCGGCTATGAATGTATTTTGGGTCGTGATACTAGGCCCTGCAGGACTTCATACTGTTGCACAACAAACAAAGTACGACACTGCTACGACAATATTTGTCGGGTGTATTCTAAGCGTGTTGTTTGACTAGCTTTGTGATGTGTATATGCACATGAAGAACACTGCGGATCTGTGGCATGCACTTGAACATAATTTCGATGCCTCAGATGCTGGACATGAATTATATATCATGGAGCAATATTATAATTACAAAATAGTTTATAATCGTTTTGTAGTCGAGCAAGCTTATGAACTACAATTCGTTGTGAGGGAACTCGTCCACCTTGGTTGTCAATTGCCTGACAAATTTGTGGCTGGAGGCATTATTGCCAAATTACCTCTAACCTGGAGGAATTTTGTCACATCTCTGAAACGCGAGAGGCAAAATATTTTCGTTGAGGATCTGATTGCTAGTCTTGATGTTGAAGAGAAGGCTTGGGCAAAGGATGTAGCACTAATGGTGCAAGAAGGAAAGTCTAGAGCGAACATCATGCAACATATTGATAGAGAGAAAGGCAAGGTTGTTTCGACCACCAGCTTCAAAAGGACCAACAACAGTAAGAAGAAAGTGAACATGAAGGATAATACTTGCTTTGTTTGTGGCGAGACTGGTCATTGGTCCAAAAAATACCGCAAACGGATAGGCAAGAAAAATCATTCTGTGTAGAAGAAGTCTGCTAATGTGATTATTTGCGAGGCCGAAGCATCCGGGTATGGTAATTTACCTTATGTCTTTTCGGCATATTAATCTATTGATTGATGGATTGATATAGGGGCTAATATTCATATATGCACTTATGCATCTATGTTTTCTTCTTACCAGGTCACACGGGGTTCTTTCGTCCTAATGGGAAATGGGTCACATGCTTCTGTTCTTGGTGTTGGCACGTTAGATCTGAAGTTCACTTCGGAAAAGATCATGAGCTTGAAGAACGTGCAGCATGCCCCTACAATAAATAAGAATCTCGTCAGCGGTTCCCTTCTATGTCGAGATGGGTTCAAATTGGTCTTTGAGTCAAATGAAGTAGTCGAGTCGAAATTTGGACTCTTTATTGAAAAAGGCTATTAATGCGAAGGCTTGTTCCATTTTTCCCTTTCAGATTTTTGTAATAAGGTTGTGAACCATATTTATGACTCTATAAAATAGTGGTGAGGCTAATACATGTCACTCACGTTTATGTCATATAGATTTTGGTTGTATATCTCGGCTTTCCAGTTTAAATGTAATTCCAAACTTTTCTATAGTAAAAGGTTCCAAATGCCAAATTTGTGTGCAAGCAAAGCAACCTCGAAAGCCTCATAAGGCTGTAGAGGAAAGAAATTTGGCAAAATTAGAACTCATACATTCAGACTTGTGTGAGATGAATGGTATATTGACAAAGGGATGGAAACGATATTTCATGACTTTAATTGATGATGCCACTAGATACTGCTATGTGTATTTGTTGAAAACAAAGGATGATGCATTAGACTACTTTAAAACTTATAAAGATGAGGTTGAGAATCAATTAGACAGAAAATATTAAAAGAATTAGGTCCGATCGTGGTGGAGAATATTTTTTTCTAATGAGTTCAATAAATTTTGTGCGGAACATGGCATTATCCATGAAAGGACACCCCTCTATTCGCCTGAATCCAATGGGGTTGCCAAAAGAAAGAACCGCACTTTGACTGACTTGCACTACTACAGGAAGCCTCATCATAGACGGTTCGGAACCGTCATCACAGACGGTTTCCGAACCGTCTATATTTGTTGGTCTGTGATAACAAGCAGTTATCACAGACGGTTCAAAACCGCTCGTGATCGCACTATCACGACGGTTTTTGTTGAAACCGTCCGTGAAGGCTATTATCACGCATATTTTCATCAAAAACCGCTCGTGATCGAGAATATCACCGACGGTTTAATTTACAAACCGTCTGTGATGACATTTTCCTGAGCGGTTCTTGTTGCGAACCGCTCGTGATGAGTTTTCCTGAGCGGTTCTTGTTTAGAACCGTCTGTGATTAGCCTTTTCTGTGGCAAAAAAAACCGGAAACGGCTGCTAAAACTTCGGAGGCCGTTTAGAGGCCCTAAACGACTTTTTTTTTGGGGTTTTCACTTTTTTAAGACTTCGCAAAGAGAATCTGACCTTGACTTATGGATTTTCGGATTGAGCTTTTCGTTAGCTTTCCAACGAGCCAAAGAACGTCGCAATCGGAGTTCGTATGCAAAAGTTATGATGATTTTACCGAACGGTGCGCGATCTACCATCTATATTTTTGCCCAAACCAAATAACTCAGCATGAACTACACACATCACAGTAGCATCACCCACATCACAGTGGCATCAACTCAGTAATCCACATCACAAAGCAAAGGGGGGGAGTAGAGAGAGTGAGGTCGTGGGAGGCCGGGGCGACGAAGTGGAGGAGGCCGAAGGCGACGAGGTCGTGGGAGGCCAGTGACGACGAGGTCGTGGGAGGCCAGTGACGACGAGGTCGCGGCGAGGTGGAGGAGGCCGCCGGCGACAAGCTCGGTGGAGGTCGGGGCGCAAGGTGTGAGGAGGAGAAACGGCAGAGGAGGAGATGAAGGTATGAGCTGTGAGGAGGAGAGACCGCAGAGGAGGAGATGGAGGTTATATAAAGCGAGTTTCGGCAGCCCGCTCATTATGTTTAAATTTTCGTTTCCCGCCCAACAATCAGAGACGGTTCTTGTTAATAACCGTCTGTGATAGCACGTATCACAGATGGTTTTTTAATAGAACCGTCAGGATCATTCCTGACGGTTCTATTAAAGAACCGCGTGACACTGAACCTCCAGAGCGGCGGTCTGCGGCGGAGGCGGCGCGAAGCGGCGAGGGATAGCGAGATATCACAAGCGGTTCTTAATTAGAACCGCTGTGATAACTAATTATCACTGAGCGGTTCTTATTCGTAACCGTCGTAGAATATCCTGACGGTTCTTATTGAGAACCGTCTATGATTGGCTGGATTATCACAGACGGTTTGTGAATAGAACCGCTCGTGATAATTCCTGAATGATTCTATTAATGAACCGTGTGATAGATGACTATCACAAACGGTTCTACAAAATACCGTCTGTGATAGTCGGCCCGCGCCACCCGCAGGTCCGGACTGACCCAACACAGACAGTTCCAAAGGAACCGTCTGTGATGGGGCGTCTACTATAGCCTGTTTTGTAGTAGTGTTGGTGAATGTTATGTTAGATACTACGAGTATGTCTAAGGCATGGTGGGGGGAGGCTATGTTGACTACGTGTTATGTCCTGAATAGAGCTCTCACTAAAAATAGTGAGGTAACTCCGTACGAAGGTTGGAAAGGGAAAAAACCATCACTCTCGTATTTGCGTACTTGGGGATGCTTGGCGAAAGACAATGTTCCAATAACTAAAAAGCGCAAACTTGGACTTAAAACAGTGGATTGTGTCTGTCTAGGATATACTCATCACAGTACATGCTATAGGTTTCTAGTAGTTCAATCCGGGATATCTGACATGCCAATCAATATGACAATGGAATCCTGATATGCTATTTTCTTTGAAAATATATTTCCTATAAAGAATTCACGTAGCTCTTCTAGTCAAACAAATGGTTTAACTCCTGAACCTACCACTCCAATTGAGTATATTGAACACACACATGAACATGTTCATGAGGAGGATGACAGTGTTATAGCTCCTCGAAGGAGCAAGAGATAAAAGATTGCAAAATCTTTTGGTGATGACTTCGTTGTATACCCTGTGGATTGTGTTCCTAAATCTATTTTAGAGGCATATGCATCTCCTGATGCAGAGTACTAGAAGGATGCGATTCATAGTAAAATAGATTCCATTATCGCTAACGGAACTTGGGAAGTCATTGATCGTCTATTTGGTTGTAAGCCAGTTGGATACAAATAGGTGTTCAAGAAAAAGCTTAGGCCTGATGGTACAATTGAAAAGTGCAAGGCTCGGCTTGTGACAAAATGTTATACTAAAAAAGAAGGTGATGATTTCTTTGATATATACTCACCTGTTGCTAGATTAACCACTATTTGAGTACTATTTTTTTTGGCTGCTTCACATGGTCTTATTGTCCATCAAATAGACGTAAAGACAACTTTCATCAATGGAGAGCTAGATGAAGAAACTTACATGGATAAGCTTGATAGATTTGTAGTACTTGGACAAGAGGGCAAGGTCTGTAAGTTATTGAAATCTTTATACGGCCTCAAACAGGCACCTAAGCAATGGCATGGGAAGTTCGATAGAACTTTGACATCTGTTGGGTTTGCGGTAAATGAAGCCGATAAATGTGTATACTACCACTATGGTGGGGGTAAAGGAGTAATATTATGTTTGTATGTTGATGACATACTTATCTTTGGGACAAACATTGATGTGATTAACGATGTTAAATTATTTCTATCCCAAAGTTTTGACATGAAAGATCTGGGAGAGGCTGATGTTATTTTAAATATCAAGTTGATTAAGGATGAGGATGGGATTACCCTGTTGCAATCACATTATGTGGAAAAGGTCTTGAGCTGTTTTGGCTATATGGAAAGCAAGTCCTCTCCAGCACCCTATGATTCTAGTCTAATACTTCGAAAGAATCGAAGACTAGAAAAGGATCAATTGAGGTACTCTCAGATTATTGATTCACTCATGTACTTGGCTAGTGCTACTCGTCCTAGCATCTCTTTTGTTGTAAGCAAATTGAGCCGGCTTACCGCTAATCCGGGAGATGATCATTGGCGCACACTTGAGCGGATTATACGCTATTTGAAAGGTACAATGAGTTACGGAATTCACTATACTGGATATCCCAGTGTACTTGAGGATATAGTGATTCTAATTAGATTTCTGATGCTGATGAGATAAATGCTACGAGTAGATATGTATTCACTCTAGGCGGCGCTGCTGTCTCATGGAGGTCTTGTAAACAGACCATTATGACAAGGTCAACTATGGAGGTAGAACTTACAGTATTAGACACAACCACTGTTGAGGTAGAATGGCTGCGAGAACTCTTGATGGATTTACCGGTGGTTGAAAAACCAATTCCAGCTATCCTTATATACTGTGATAACTAAACAGTTATCATAAATGTGACAAGTGCAAAGGATAATATGAAATCCTCAAGACATGTGAAAAGACGGTTGAAGTCTGTCAGAAAATTGAGAAACTCCAGAGTGATAACTGTGGATTATATCCAAATAGTTAAAAATCTGGCAAATCCCTTTACAAAGGGACTATCATGGAATGTGATTGAAATAGCATTGAAGGAGATGGGAATGAGACCTACGTGAGTTACACACAGTGGTAACCTAAACCTATGTGATCGGAGATCCTGTGAAATAGGCCTTGGGAAAAACAAACTGTTTGGATAACAGTAGAGTACATTCTTACTTTATATCTCACTCCGTTGGAGATGCAATACTCTAATTACTGTAAGGCAGGATGACTTTATCTTAATGTGTTTTGAGGCTTAACAACGAAATACCGTCCTATAGGGTATTCGTGTAAGAACACACCTATATGAGCTCGACTGTTAGTCGCAGTCTATGAGATGTGGGTGATCTTTAAGAAGCTCATGAAGAGACATAGGAGTATGACCTATATGCTTCACCCAAGGAGTAGCCAATCGGTGGCCAAATATCAGCAAAGACCTTAGGTGAAACTTGTCCGCACAAAACTGACAATTGAAGGCTTAGTCCATTGTGTAGTTGTGGGCGAGTTTAGCTTGAGGTTCTAGGTGGATGCTCAACATTAACCGGTCTCCACCGAAAAAATGGTATATCAACAACACTTTGGAATAATGAGCAAATTCGTGGTACTTTTGGGATCTGGTGCGGGATTGTTGGAATTTTGGGCTTGACCCAGACAATATTTCAATTAAATCCTAAGAAAATCCCAAAGGGTCACTCATGCATGGTGGAAGGTAGAAAGTTTAGTACCATATTGCTAGTCTAGGTGGGAGGAGACCAACATATAAGGTGGAGTTGGTCTTACCTAGTTGAAGTAAGCAAAAGGAGAATACACGTGCTCACCTCGCCACTCCATGCCATCGCCCACCCGCGTGCGACGTGCGCATGAATGGTCCAACGATTTCTTGTCCGGCTGGTTGTGGAGCTGCAGCTTCTTTTTGCACCTCATAACCATGCACACTGACCAAAAATTGAAAACCGAATACACTGTTTCAATTGGCTTTTATGGCACGTTTTAACCGCGGTTCAAATAGTGTTATGTCATTTATGACGACAATTTCTAATCAGCATTATAGCAACAGTTTCTTCTGCTGACTTTGGCTCTATAAAAAGGAGACATTTTAGATTAGATCAGACACAACTAGAATAGAGAGAGGCTCTTAGAATAAACAGACTCAGTTTTATGCTGTTGCCCAGTTCCTTGTTGCTGTGCTACCCGGCTACTCCATCCCTTCCTCGGCATGCACCGACATGGGGAGAGCAGTGTCTCCGAAGCCGTCGTCCCTCGCGATCCTGCACGGGTTGGAGCGAATCAGGTTTTTGGGCAGCGTTTGCGCGATTGCTCACTGCTTCCTTCTCTGCGCGTCGTCTTCTTCGGATCAGGTTCTACCGTGACCTTCGTCAGAGCGATCCTCCGTAATTCGTAGTAATAACATTTTATATAGTTAGACCTTGTTTCCTAGATATTTGTTATATGATGATGTTGATGTCTACTATTGGTAGTAGCATATTTGTTCTAGATTTTACCTTGTTAATGTATATATATGAGATAGTTATATTTGAGTTAATGATCATATTACTGTTTATAGTCCCAGATATATTTAATATATATACTACTATTGATTTAATTATTATTTTAAGAATTATAACCATCACAAAAGTGTATATATATCTAACAAGCTGTGGGGATACCGACAGGTCCATCGAACCTCGCGCGGCCGTGCGCTCGCATGAAATGTCAAGTTGCAATGCGTGCTATCTACAACTAATTAATGCTTATGTCTGGTAGCAAAGCATTTTTTTTTTGGGTTAGATTGATAGAATGCAACAGGGGTTTAGTAGGTTCCAAAGTAAAATAAAGAAAAAAAATATACTTTTCAACCTGAACTCTCTGGTCACATTTCATTTTTAACACTCAACTATGAAATTGTTCGAACTGAAACTTCAAACTAACGAAATCATCTACTTTATCCTCCTTAGGGTTTTTTCTATGGGGGGAGGGGGGTCCAACAAGTCCGATTTTGCTGATTTTCGGGTTTTTTCGGCAACTTTCGGCCGAAATTTTCAAATCAGAATTTAAATTTCAAAAAACTTCGACCGAAAGAGTCTGGGATTTGAAATCAGAAATCAAAAATCATTCAGAAATCAGAAAGCATGAGGTTGCTAACTAGCAAATAATAGCAATAACAAACAATCCATCAATTGTTAACTGCACCTAACAGGAAGAAAGCAAACCAATAGAGAAATCCCGCCACCTAGCCGACTAGGGGCCTGGCTCCGGCCGCGATTGGGAGGGGGCAAGCGACGCGAATCCCCGGTAGTGGAGCCGAGGACCGAGGAGAGCTCAGGAGCTTAGGGAGGAAGCGGCGCCCGGCGGACGAGCTCGGGATGGGTCGCAGCCGAAGGAGGAGCTCGGGATGGGTCACCACCACCCCGGGACGTCGCCGTCCACCTCCATGTACCACCGGATTGGGGTAATCGGAGGAGAGATCGAAGGGGAGAATTGAGGGAGGAAGAGACAGAAAAGAGGACTAGAGGAGCCGCCGCCTGTGGTCTGCCACAGAGATCGATTCCTAGGACAAATACTACAGGATGCCAAATGGGCCGTTTTGGGCTGGTCCAGATTCAAATAGGGCCGATTTTTTAACATTGATTTGGACTCTTACCGGGCCCCTCCAATACAGCCGATTGTTTCCCCGAAAATCGGCGATTTTCGGACGATTTTTTGAACCCTGATCCTCCTAGACCCAAACCGTGGTGATTTTGTCTGACATGGCATTGATTTTGATTGACATGACATCCACGTCCGAGGAATGAGGGGAGAGAAAAGAGGTGGAAGAAGGACCTAAGTATGACATGTGGGCAACTGCAAATTTCTGTTTTTTCTTTCTTTTTTTTTTGCCAATTAAGCTTTGCTGACTCAACGATACATGCACATGTAGATATCATGTCAATCCGAAACCAACTTAGGAGTCAAAACCACAGCTACATGGGCCACATCAGACAAAAATCGTTGTGGATTGGCTCGAGGGGGTGTCTTGAACAATTTTGAGAGTACAGAATTGTAAAGTGAACGGTTTCAAAGTTAAGGGTTAAAAACGAACTGAGATCAGAGTTCGAGATTAAAAAGCGAACTTTTTTTTTAAAATCAAATGCAAAGAACCGAGGGCATCATTGAACAATTACAGATCAGTAGAGAAAAGAAATTAAACCCACAAGGCCACAAGTCCACAGCGGCAAGAGCAACGTATTCTGTCACAGAAACGTAGACCACGTAACGCGTGATGGGAGAACGAATTGAGCGCTAGTTCGTTCATAAGGTGGACGTGGACGCCATGAAATAGATGCGCTCGCCTCTAGCGCCTATACACGTAGCTAGAGGTTATAGCTAATGCATTCAAAATGATCAGGTAGCTTCGAGAGATTGAGGTTATTAACACGACAACTAATACTTTTGACGTTACACGTTCATTTTAATAAGGAAAACCGTTACATGTTCATTGAATCCATTCGAAAACATATTCAATGTACTCTATGATATCTCGTCAGTAAGTGATATACCAGTCTTTTGTACTGATTTGACTTCAGTTACCGGATTGATTAGCTGAAGACTTTATGCGTTCAAATCCTCGACCCCTGTAATTTTGTTTCGCGGGGTCGAGTTCTTTCCTTTTTTATGTGCATAATCTGCAGAAATCAGATCAAAAAGTGATCATGTTGGAGGAAAGTCTAAGATTGGAATTTGTGACAAAGCAATTCCTCAATTTTCGTTGGTAGATGCTTAGTTATATGATCTGCAATGATTGAAATTGTGTTTTAAGGGTTTTTCGGCTGTAAGGCTACTAGCCGTTATTTTATCTTAGGTGCAACGATTGTTACTTTGAATGCTTAAATAAATTAGGTTATGTGTATCTTTGATACAGAGATCGAAAAAGATTTCTCTCTTCTATTATCTAAAAAAACTGCATGAAAATCAACCTGCTGGGAGTGAAGGAAAAATCAGTTGATCAAAATATCTTTGAAGGATCAACATCAATGCAGTGACACTTGATTCTTTTTTATTTCGAAAGGAGGGGACACTTGTTCTACAACCCTCCAATCAAGTTTACACAACAAAGAGAGTTAAAAAAAAGTTTACACAACAAAAGAGAGAATCCTAATCATCATCAAGTATTTAAAAATGGGACATTTAATATCTTTTTTGGCCGAACTGTGCACAAGCGAAGCGCACATCTCTAGCTGCTCCTTTATGTGATAGCTCTGCATCTGACATCTCTAGCTTCTCCTTTATCTTATAGCTCTGCATCTGACAACCACAAACCCTGCCCAGAGAATATCCAAAAGAGTACCGCTGGTAAAGAAGGTACTCACCCAGGTGGCCAGGTGCATGCATCCAGCCTCTCTTCGTTTCCTATATAAACCGCCCCAGATTGCCCGGTGTCCAGCACAAGGCAGCAGCAGTACTGCCCAAACAACCTCTTTGGCCAACACACCACACCAGCACACTAGCTATCTACTACTACTGCTCCATTAGCAACAGTGGTAGCAAGCGGCCGGTGGTGCAGAGCACCAGCGCAAACACCGATCGATCGATCGAGCGCATGGCTCAGATGCTCTCCGCCGTGGCCATGGTGGACGCCGCCCCGGTCGCGTCCGCCATTGTGCCGAAGAAGGCCATCTGCGTGGACGCGCCGGCGTCGGGCATCACGGTCGTGTCCAGGCAGGCCGTGCGCCCGGACGGCGCGTCGGCGATCGGGGACCTCACGCTGTCCGTCTCCGACCTGCCCATGCTGTCGTGCCACTACATCCAGAAGGGACTCTTCTTCCCTGCCCCCGACGTTCCCATGGCTTCGCTTGTCTCGCTGCTAGTGTCGTCGCTCTCCCGCACGCTCACCTTCGTCCCGGCCCTCGCCGGCCGCCTCGTCACCCTCCCCGACGATCGCATCGTCATCCGCTGCAACGATGCCGGCGTCGATTTCTTCCACGCCGTGGCGCCATCCCTGTCGCTGGATGACTTCCTCGTGCCCGACTCCGATGTCCCGTTCAAGCTGACAAAGGACCTGTTCCCCATGGACCGCACCGTGAGCTACGACGGCCACCGCCGCCCGCTCACGTCGTTCCAGCTCACCGTGCTCGGCGATGGCGCCGTCTTCATCGGCATCGTCGCCAACCACGCAGTCGTGGACGGCACCTCCTTTTGGCACTTCTTTAACACCTGGGCCGGCCTCTGCCGTGGCGCGTCACCCAAGCTGCCGGACTTCCGCCGCAACTTCTTTGGCCACTCCACCGCCGTCCTCCGCTTTCCCGGCGGAGTGGGCCCGGAAGTAACCTTCGACGCGGATGCCCCACTCCGCGAGCGCATCTTTCACTTCAGCGGGGATGCAATTCGCGAGCTGAAAGCATTAGCCAACCGTCGGCCGAGCGCCGGTCAAGATGCCGAGGTTTACGGCAAGCTGGCGCATGACCCGAAGAATCCCGAAGTGCGCAGCGAGATCTCGTCGTTCCAGTCGCTGTGCGCGCAGATATGGCTCGCGGTGACGTGCGCGCGGAAGCGGCTGGTGGCCGACGCGACAACGACGTTCCGCATGGCGGTGAACTGCCGGCACCGGCTGCGCCCGGCGATCTCCCCAGCCTACTTCGGCAACGCCATCCAGAGCGTGCCAACCACGGCGACGGTGGCCGAGCTAGCGTCCAACGACCTGCAGTGGGCGGCGGCCAAGCTGAACGCGAACCTGGCGGCTTACGGGGACGGCGCGATACGTCGTGCCGCAGCGGCGTGGCAGGCCGAGCCCAGGTGCTTCCCGCTGGGCAACCCCGACGGCGCTGTGATCACGATGGGGAGCTCGAACCGGTTCCCGATGTACGAGGGCAACGACTTCGGGTGGGGCCGCCCCCTCGCGGTGCGAAGCGGACGCGCCAACAAGTTCGACGGCAAGATGTCGGCGTTCCCGGGCCGCGCCGGGGACGGCAGCGTGGACATCGAGGTGTGCCTCGCCCCAGACACCATGGCGGCGCTGCTCCGCGACGGCGAGTTCATGCAGTACGTGTCGTGCCCGTCGCATCTGTTGTGATGTACCGGTGCGTGCGGGCTCGCGACCGTGCGCGCGCGCGAGAGTGGGGCCACCGTGACGTGTCGACGCGCTGCGCGTCGTCTGTTCGGTTCGGTCGTTCCTGCCTTTTCTGGGCCTAGTTGCCTAGTTGGTGTGCAAGCAGCAAGATAATGTATCCGTTTCAGGGTGTGGTGTAGACCGTGTGGTTGATAGTACTAGTAAACTAAATGGATAGACTAGTTTGGCAGCAACCTATGCTAGGGGAGATGGATGAACTGTGGAACGAGTAACCGGAAATAAGGCTGTGAACTTCTTTGATTGCATAGTATTCCTGCGTTTCTAGCATGCGGTCTGTGAACCAACAATACCTTTCCAATCGTGCAGCTATCCGGTCAAAAATAGACGCGCTGTTTGGCTTATCACAGTATACAAGGTCCATGGACATCGACCGTTAAATTTTCTCAGGACATGGTACATAAAGGTTATTGATATGTAATATTCTGGAGGTATTTCGGCTGACTCCCTAAAAAATATTTCTAATAACTAGTAGTAGGCAGTAAGAAAAGATACCTGGAGCAGAGATATAATTTAGAGTGTTTTTTTTGGTTGATTCGTATAATGCTTTTGTATTCTTCTTCAACGTCCTCGTTGGCAGTTCTTTATGCATACTTCGTTGCAGTATAGCACGTGGCATGTGGTCGCCATGTGTCATCGAAATACATTAAGCTGTTTTTTAATGGAAAAACGCATTAAGATCTTGACAGATTGCTCGTAGTCACATTAAATTGCTAACTAGGAGTAGAATTTCCAACCATCCAATTTTCCTTGTGATTCGTGCTCCAGCTTCATCGCGGCGATGACGGTAGCTATCCAGTGACAGTTCCAACGAGCTAGAATCTGGGATTCATCGGATTTAGGGTTTTGATTCACCAGAGCCTCGGCTATAGAGCAGTGGTAGAACCACTCCTGGGGCAAGTCGGGCGGCTGCCCTAGGTCTCCAGGGCGGAACCACCGCCCCCCTCCTTCTATCGTTCCGATCTGGGTCTCATGCCTCGGTGATCGCCGGTGACTACTGGACATTACATATCAGCATCAGGTGAGTTAATGGCCGATGCTTCCGCTGCCGGCGCCCCGATGAACTAGAGGAAGGAGGCGGGCGGCGGGCTGGCGCCTCCCTCCTCTCTCGGTCTTGGCCTTGCGCTCGAGCACGGGGCGCCGTGGCGCGCAGCGAGCACTCGCTCGAATCCTCGGCTTCCTCGACTCCCAGATCCTCTCTGCCGACACGGGCCCGACGCCACCTTCGTCGCGCCCATCCGCCTGACCTTCAACCAACTTGCCGCCTCGCCCCCATGCCCCGACCAACCCGGCCGGTACAAACCTTACCGCGCACCCTCCGTGTCAAGGTCCGGATCATGCAATCTGGCGTTTTGCGACTATGATATTTTCACGAAACACGAGCATTTGGGGATTTACTGTGGCTATTGTTCGGTTTGTGCAAACATTGTAGCTCAATTGCTGGCGTTCACTAAATGTGGTAGTGATAGAGCTTTGGGAATCTGTGAGATTTAGGGGAATTTCCAAGTACATTGTGGTGGAATACAATCACTACAGTGATGTGGTAGTTTCCGACCTAAACAAACTCACAAGCATCTCAACTGTAATAACTCTGCGCCATGTGTATTAGGTATTTCTCTGGAGCATGCCTTTTTGTTTCCAAATATCCTAATACATTCTAAAATGTAGGTGAGCGAGGGGGTTGCGGCGTGGCGAGAGGCTAACACCTGCAAAGACGGGCGCAGCGCAGCACCGAGGCTGTGTAGCCTTGGCAGGCAGGCGTTCTTGTGCGAGGCTAAGGTTCTTGTGCTGTGAGAGGACAAAGGCATCAAGAGCAGCCTTGGTGCGTGGCGGTGTGATAGCGCGGCGGTGAGTACTCGACGCGGCATGGGGAGCCACCGAGCAGCACAGTAGATCAATCTTCACCCTGGGTCTCCCAAATTCCTAGTTCCGCCACTGCTATAGAGGGGGGTGGGGGCAGGAGGTGGACTGGCGATGGGTTGGCGGTGGCGTTGCCGGGCGTGGGCTTGAAGGAGGGCGGTGGACGAAACAGCGACAAGACAAGAAGGGCGAGTTAGGGAGGAGGAGGAGGTCGATGGAGGCAGCTCCGATGGCGGTGGCGCCGCCGGATCTAGTTGGGGTGGTGGCATGAGGCAAGGGCGCACGGGAGGCCACGGTGGCGCCAAGAAGAAGAGGCGTGGGAGGATGGGGCGACCGTGCATGGTGGAAGAGCGTGGTAGTTGGGCGGTGGCAGCGGTAGGGTTTGAGAGGAGATACTTTATATAGTTGAGGGGGAGGATGAGATCCTTTCACTACTACAAAAAGGCTAATACTGGACGCCTCATCACAGACGGTTGACCGAAACCGTCGGTATTAAATTCCATCACAGACGGTTTTGGTTTAGAGGCGTCGTACTCTTGGTCGCGCTAAAAACCGCTCGTGAAGAGGCAATATCACGCAGCGGTTCATGTTGAAGACCGTGAAGTATCACGAGCGGTTCTTATTCGTAACCGCTCGTGATATTAATCGATATCACGAGCGGTTTTAAAACACAACCGTCTGTGAAGTATCACGCACGGTTCTTCCAACAAGAACCGCTCGTGATATTAATTAGTATCACGAGCGGTTCTTAAAAATAACCGCTCGTGATAATATCTCTCGGCGTGAGTTTCTTCATCGCCGGCGCGTCGTTAAATCGCCAATCCGCTTCGGCTCCCCGATGCGTCTCTTCATCGCATCGATCCGCTTCGGCTCCCCGATGCGTCTCTTCGTCTCACGCTCCGAATTTATTCCTTGTTTTATAAAAAGGATCATCCGCCATCCAAGATGATCATCCCCACATAATTATAAAAAACAAAAATGGCGCCTCTTCCTTGTCGCCGCAAGATCGATGGCCTTCCCGCCGCCTTTGTCAGAGCACCTCTCTCGGTGTACGTTGAACCGTGCTGCGGAAGAACACTGTTTGATCAACAGTGTCTTCACTCCTCCGCGCGCAAAAAATTTGCGGGAGCGGTGGCGCCACCTTCCGCCGTCTTGACATCCTCCTCCGCCGTGTCTTCCGGGTGATCTCCCACTTTCGGCGAGTTTACCGCGTCATCGACATAGTCCTCCAAAACGACGTTGCACGTCTCCAGGAGGCTTGCCGTCACTTGGACTGTGAAATCGAGGCGGCAGGCGACCGAGTCGACCAGGCCGAGACCCCTCAAGCAAGGGAAGAGAGCCTATGGGCTCAATTCTTCTTGGTTCAACAGTCTGAGGGTCTTCGAGACACTTTCGAGCGCGCGTCAACGGGTGGACGCATTTCAGGCTTCGTTCGCTGATGATCAGGAACCGTCCGATGCCGACACCGTCGCCTATGAAGTATTGCAGATGGAGATAGCAGCCTACCTTCGCCACTAGAAAAACCTTGTTTAATTATAGGTTTCTGCTTTTTTAATATAAACATGTAATTTCTTCATGTCATGTAATTGTATATATATACTTGAGAAAAAACCATTTCACGCATTCCATTATGGAACCGTGCGTGATATAGGATATATCACAGACGGTTCCATAATGGAACCGTCTGTGATATGTCCCATATCACGAGCGGCTCTATTATGGAACCGCTCGATAAGTCTCTTTATAAGTAGGAGCTAGCCCACTTGCCGCTAGGGTTTGCGCTCTAACTCGCCACTCCCAGCCGCCTTACTCTCGTCCGTTCCTTCCCGTCGCCGCCGACGCCACCATTCTTCCGTCGCCGACGGTTGTAGGCATCTGGTGACACCGCAAAAGTCACCATTCTCGCTAGGGTTTGCGCCGCCTCTAACTCCGTTCCTCCCCACCTCGGCGCCGCCGCTCGACCTCGTCGCCGACGCCGCCTGACCCCGTGCGCCTGCTAGGGCCTCGCCGGCTTTGCTTTCCCATCTTCCTCTATTCTCCTCTAGATCTGTTAGCTTAATGTCTTTTGTTGAGTTTGATTTTTATGCATGAACCTTAAGTTGTGTCCTCGATGTTTGTGTGATTTATGCAAGGTAAAGGAAATGGATGAGGGTTGTCTTTGGTGGTGGGGTCGCCACCGTGGTTGCTTGCTGCACTAAGGTCCCTCTCTGTCTCTACCCCTTGCTCTGTGATGAAAATGGCTAGCTAGTGCTCTGCGATGGATCCGAGGGCTACTACTTGTGTGGTGGGTTTGGACACCCTTGGTCTTGTTCTCTTGTCGATGAACCGCTCAATGATGTTAATAGTCTTATGCTGAAATTGAATTGATAATTAGTTCATATTAATAGTCCTCTTGCTCGTGATGTAATGATGTAAATAGTCTTATCTTTGAAATTGAATTGATAATTAGTTCAGATTAATAGTCCTCTTCTTTGTGTGATGTAATGATGTCAATAGTCTTATGCTGAAATTGAATTGATATTTAGTTCATATTAATAGCCCCTTGCTCGTGATGTAATGATGTAAATAGTCCTATGCTGAAATTGAATTGATAATTAGTTCATATTAATAGTCCTCTTGTCGTGTGATGTAATGATGTCAATAGTCTTATGCTGAAATTGAATTGATAATTAGTTCATATTAATAGTCCCTTGCTCGTGATATAATGGTGTCAATAGTCTTATGCTGAAATTGAATTGATAATTAGTTCATATTAATAGTCCCTTGTTCATGCTTGGCCAAGTTCTCCTACCTCTTGCACTGTGCAGTCGTCCTACCATTCCATTCATAATCTCTTCTCTATAAAGTCTCCAGCGGTGGTGCTTGTGCCATTAAAACGGCATCATATATATATATATATATATATATATATATATATATATATATTAAGTAGTCCTCGGCCACTTTAGGAATTAGTCCCATGACATGAGAAGAATGAGATAGTATCCATGGGCAATCTCATTGAGCCCTTGTAAGTTTAAAAAGTATGGATGCAAAGAGCGGTCGGACATCAATTACGGATTGGGCGTCGCTATGTTGAAAGTAGCGTTGATCTTAACTTCTCCGGTGGGAAGTGGCATCATGTATTAGCAACCAACAATTCTTGAGCATGTAATTGTCTTTAAAGCCAACAAGAACACCAAGCAACAAGTTGAGAATTCTTTTGAAATATGAGAATGGTTGCTTAGTGTTCTTGTTGGGTTTAAAGACGATTACATACTCAAGAATGGATAGTTGCTAATACATGATGCCACTTCCCACGAGTACTCACAAGATCAACGACACTTTTTCAACATAGCGACGCCCAATCTGTAATTGGATGTCCTAACGCCTCCTTGCATCCATACTTTTTATACTTGCAAGGGCTCAATGAGGTTGCCCGTGGCTACCGCCTCATCCTTCTCATGTCATGTGGACGATCCCCAAAGTGGTCGAGAGATACTAACAATATATATGTAATATATATATGATGCCGATTTAATGGTACAAGCACCCAACGCTGGGCCTTTATAGAAAAAGTCATCACAGACGGTTCCAGCCACAAACCGTCTGTGATATGTGCTTATCACAGACGGTTTGTGGTTGAAACTGTCTGTGATATGTGCTTATCACAGACGGTTCAAAACCGTCTGTGATGACCTCATGTCATCACTGACCCATAAACTCAGACGGCTCACGAAACCGTCTGTGATGACGTTTTTGAACCGTCTGTGAAAGTCTTTTCTGTAGTAGTGTTTGGATTTGGATCAAGGGTAATTACTAGTAGTAGGCAGTAAGAAAAAGATACGTGGAGCAGAGATATAATTTAGGGTACCTTTTTGGTCCGTATAATGCTTTTGTATTCTTCTTCAACGTCCTCATTGGCATTTCTTTCTTCTTTATGCATACTTCATTGCAGTATAGCACGTGTCATGTGGTCGCCATGTGTCATCGAAGTACATTAAGCTGTTTTTTTAAGGAAAAAATGTGCATTAAGCTGTTGACAGATTGCTCGTAGTCACAGGAGTCAAGGTTTTGCCGCTAGTCTCCAAACGTGCCCACTTTGCATGGCCCATGAATCCATGATCATTTTGGGCCGTGGGCTCTCCGTGCATTCAATAGGTGTCCATTGGCATTCGTGATTGCAGTATGCTGCTCAGGACTACCGACTTTGAAGTTCGGAGAACGAACAAAAAGGCTCGTCATTATGGACTGAAATGCAAACACAAGTTACACAACGCGATATATTCGTGTAAACCAGCGGCTGTACACCAACAGCATGACGGCCAGCTGGTCAAGGCGTCAAGCACAGAGGACTGCTTTTGAGGTGGATGACTTGGGCCTTTTCCTTTCCTCCCAAAAGAAATACTACTACTTCTACTAGTACTACTAGTAATAGTACTCAGTAGTACTACAAGGATCATGTGTAGGGTCTGCTTGACTGTAATAATGCCACTTTTACAACGTGCTATGACGCTGAGTTTAGTAAATTTTGTATCTTGTTGCAGCTAGAAACTAGACAGTAGAGAAGAGGGCTGCCATCGACAACGAGGTGCGACCCTTGGCTCGCTCCAGGCGGCTGTGTCCTGCGGAAGAAGTCGGAAGAGAAGTGAGGCGACTGTTGGTTTGCCCTAGCACCCTCAGGTGTTTGGAAGAGCGCAAGGGGATCATTAACGAGCCTTCTGCTCTTGTTGTGTTCGCTTGCTTATACTCTTGCGCTACGCGGGGCGTCGGTGTGCACCAGAGTGTAGAGCCATACGTGGAGACTTGTTTATACATCGACGCTCGCACGAGGCGTCGGTGTGCATCGGGGCGTAGAGCCATGCGCGGTGTCTTTTTTATACGCTCGCGCTCGCGCGAGGCATCAGTGTGCACCGGGGCATAGAGCCATGTGCGGTGTCTTGTTTATACACTCGCGTTCGCTCGGGGTGTCGGTGTGGACCGGGGCGTAGAGCCATTCGCGATGTCTTTGCCATGGTGTTTGTCCCCGGTGTGTTACTTTTATTGATGCAAGCAAGGTGCCAAGATGCATACATGGGGTTGTGTACATGCCTCGCCCATTTTTGCGGCTTTGAGGTAGTTCGCCGGTCGTAGCCGAATGTTACAAGGGTATAGAAGGTGCTTAAGCGGGTCTGAGCCCCTCGTGCTTTTACAGGTAGAACTTGCGAAGGCTCTTCGTGTTCTAAGTGTGGTCCACTGTTTCTCCGTCCATCGTAGCGATATGGTACGCGCCCGCCGTTGTAATGCAGGTTATGGTATAACCCCCCCCCCCCCAACTTGGACTTCAGCTTACCTACGACGTTGGTGTTCACTGCACGCTTGAGTACCATATCGCCTGGGGCCAGGAGGCGTAGCCTAACTTTCTTGTTGTATGGCGTGATGACTCTTTTGGGGTACCTTGTCATTGTCGCGATGGTTTGCATTCGGTGCTCCTTGAGGAGATCGAGTGATGCCTCGCGCTCCGCGGGTGCTTGCTCTGCCTGGGCACAGAAGGAGCGTGTTGTGAACACGCCCGGGGTCATGGCTTCGTCTCCGAAGAGGATCTTGAAGGGTGAGAATCATGTCGCCCTTGTGGGCGAAGTGTGGATTGCCCAGAGGGCCTTGATGAGTTCCTCGAGCCAGAGGCCCTTAGGCATGCCCACCAGACGCTTCGCGAGTCTTGCTAGGAGGTTGATGTTGGCCCTTTCAACGGCTTCATTGGATTTGGGGTATTTGACTGATGCGAAGAATATTTTGGTTCCTATGCCTTCGCAGAAAATTTTGAATTGAGCCGAGTCGAACTGTGAGCCATTGTCGGTAACAATGTCCCGGGCCACCCTGCAGTGGCAGATGATGGTCTTCCAGATGAATTTATGGGCTGCTCCCGCTGTGATTTTTGCGATGGGTTCAGCTTCGGAGAGTGTTTGTAGTGGTGTTGGTGGATCTTTGGCGTTCGTCCTATCCACTAGCAACCCTATCATTTTTGCACAAGGTCCTGGGCATTGCGCAATATCGTGGGCCAATACAGGCCCAGACGAAGGGCCTTCGCGATGAGGCATGGCGGCTCCTGGTGTGCCCCGCAGTCCTTGGTGGACTTCGTGGAGGAGCGACGAGGATTGTTGACTAGTCAATAATCCGGGTATACCCAATATTCATAAATAACTTAGATCCTTTACTGGGCCCAAGTCAATTTGCTGGGCCTAAGATCAATCAAGCAGTCCGGAAGTGGGCCCAAGAGTCTTTTCTTAGACCACCCTCGATTCTCTTCTGGACGTCCTATTGGATCTCTCCTGAGAGGTTTCTTCATACCACTCCAGGACCTTTCCCCCCACAGAAGAGGTTCTCAAAGGTAGTTGCCCACGTGTGGTTAATAACAACCCACGTGGAGAGAATGTATTTGGCTGTTACATCCGGAGACACAACGATCGCCATGGAGAGACGCAACGTTGGCTTGAAGAGACGTGACTATTGGCATGAAGGGACACCACTGCAACCAACTGCCGACACTTGTAGACTATAAAAACCCGGCCTATGTGCCTTTGTAATTATCTTGATCCATGTACCGATCCTAATTGACATTCATTGATAGTCATTCTCCCTCTAACCACAGCATACCCTTTGCAATATACATCACCATTTGAGTCCTTAGGCGAATAGACAGTAATCTCCATTTTCTTTTCGTTCTGTGACGAGAGTCCCAGACGTTGAGAGTTGGCGCCGACCGTGGGGATCGCCGTCACTATCTTCGCCGACTCAGTTTTGGTAATGCATCCAGTGCCTTGCACATGAATCGAAGCTTACCAACGTGGAGAGAAGAAAGTATCCTCGACGTCTCTGACTACGATGAGCACATGGAAGAAGGTTTCGTTCTCATCTCTGGCAATACCAATGGTTCCCTCTAGACCGTTACCGAAGAACCGTCGCCCGCCGAGTCCGCACCTGTTGGCTCTACGCCGGCCATGCCTTCGTCCACAAGTGTTACCGTGGACGAATACTATCCCGAGCCTTCCTCCCTTAGAGCAGGAGATTCAAAAAAATCCTGGAGCCCAACGCGTTATGATGATCTCACTGGCAGTCTCCACGTTCAGGGCCTGGAGAGAACATCTGGGGAGAATCTTCTCTCCACCTCACAATACACCTTATTTTCTTCTTCAAAGGATGACGACATGTTCACCCTTCATGCATTAGAGTCTCATCAGTCGCCGCCTTTGGTGACAATCAATCCAATGCCGGCAACGAACCTGAGACATCAGGACATCGCTAGGAACGGGAAGAGCGGGAATGCCTCCAACAAGAGGAGCAGGCCCGACAAGCCGAGACACGTGCCGCCACACAAGCGCACATCTTGCAGGTGCGCAACCACTACTACCAAGATGCCCGTGGTTCCTCAGCGAGGGCGACACAACAGGCGATGCGTACGCCACCGCCGCGGGCAACGATGGTAAGAGATCTAAATGTCTTGCCAACCCCCCATACAGGAGGATTCCCCTGCAGAGCGCATTCGCTATCTAGCGAGCACCATTGCACACCCTCTGGAAGGATTAACTTCGGAGCAGGGAGTGCAAGTAATGTGTGCTATCGCACATGAGCTGCAGGATGCTGCAGAGAATATCTTCACTCGATCGCATACTGTGCTTTCCCAGACAGACTCTTATTTAGAAGGGTCCTCACTTGGACGACGAAGGAAAGGCCAAAGTGACAGTGCTCTTGGCCGTCACGTCCAAGGCCAAGGTGAGTACAACACACGTTTTTTAGGACGTGGTAGACGTCCCAGATCTCCTGCTGATCGTAACAATTATCGCAATGTACGACAATGTGTTGGTCCTTATGCAGGTTGCAAAGCCTTTTCTTTCGGACTAAGAGATGTTACCTGGCTGGAGAAGTTCAAACTAGGAAGTATAGAAAATTTTGATGGGACACAGAACCCATCAGAGTTTTTCCAAGTCTACACTACTGCCATTCAGGTTGCTGGGAGTGATGATAAGGTAATGTCTAATTATTTGCCCACAGTTCTAAAGGGTTTCGCCAGGACCTGGTTGTTCAACCAGCCTGAGGAGTCCATAGCACTTCAAAATAACTTCAAAAGTTGTTATGCAAAACCAGAGAAGGAGGATGATTTGCATCGGCTCCGCCAAACCCCCGACAAAAATTTACGTCAGTTTGTAAAGTGTTTCATAGAAGTCCGTAATACTATTTTTGATGACTCTGTAATTCGAGCTTTTAAATAAACAGTAAGGTATTGAAGGTTCATAGAAGACCTCAACATCAACCCGCCTAGGAACGTGTTAGAACTCTGCGACATGGCTGATTAGTACTCTGATGCCAACGAGGCAGTGTAGTGGAACCGTATGGTGGACAAAGGGACCACCCCTCCTCAGCCAGGCCTCATGGACATCAAAGAGAAGAAATCCAAGAGGTCCGAAGGATCTATGAGCAGCAAGGGGAAACCCAAAAAGAAGGAGAAGGAGAGGTCCAAACAATCTACCAAGGAGGTCGCTGCCATTGACCAGCGACCACCCTATGACAAAAGCAAATGTTCTTGGAACAAAAGGAGGCAAGGAGATCGTTTGAACGACCGTACTACCTCACATGCTACAAAAGCATCTATGAGCAATGAGCGTTGGTGCCCATTGCACAAGGTTCCTGGCCATGACCTCTACAACTGTCGTACTTGGCAGAAGCAGATGGAGGAGTATTACGACGGGAAAGGTCCAATGCCTATCCCGTCAGAAGACAGCGGACCACCAGTGGTCCAAATAAATGACAAAGATACGAAGATACCATTTCAGAAGACGGATCACCACGCCAATGTCATCTATGGGGGTTCAGCTGCTTACACCTCCAAGCGACAATACAAGGCGGCATGAAGAGACGTGAATAATGTTGAGGTTCCACCTGGCCGTCCAGAATTCTCCAAGTGGTCAGAGACCTCCCTGACCTTCACCAAGGAGAACGTCCCTAAAGGTATGTCTACCTCTTGTAAGTTACCTTTAATAGTTTCCCTTACTATAAGTAATTGCAGAGTAGGGAGAATATTGATAGATAGCGGAAGTTCTTTGGATATGTTATTTATTAACACTTTAGATGGGATGCAAATTCCTCGTTCTAAGATTAAACCAATGACAAGCCCCTTCTATGGGATAGTGCCAGGTATGTTTGTTACACCTATAGGACAAACAGTATTACCAGAAACATTCGGTACTGCTGCCAACTTTCGAACTAAATTAATTACTTTCGAAGTAGTTGATTTCGAGTCTGCCTATAATGCAATTTTGGGTAGACCATGTCTAACAAAGTTCATGGCAGCTACACACTATGCCTACCAGAAGATCAAAATCCTTGGGCCAAAAGGCGTGATTGTGGTGCAAGGTGACTGTCACAACTCGGCCTAGGGCACACCCGGGAGGTCCCTTAGGACCTCCTGGGAGGTCCAAAAAGGAGCCCCCAGGACGTCCCGAGAGGTCCATCAGGACCTTCTGGGAGGTCTGTAAAGGACTTCCTAGGACATCGGACCTCCCGGGAGGTCCAAAAAGGAGCCCCCAGGACGTCCCGAGAGGTCCATCAGGACCTTCTGGGAGGTCTGTAAAGGACTTCCTAGGACATCCCGAGAGAACATCCCGGTAGGACCTCCAGACCTCCCGAGAGGTCGATAGACCACCCGGAGGTCTGGGGTCCCGACCCGAGGAGGTCGTTGGACCTCAGATCTCCTCAAGCACCACGCGCTACTCGAGGGAGGTCCGAGAGGGCCCAACCCGAGGAGGTCGTGGGGCTTGAGGACGAGCCTTAAGTCCATCATGATCCAAACTGTCCCTGTGGATCATCGACCAGCCTCTCAAAGAAGCAAGTGACAAAAAACATCCACACAACTTTATTAACAACAAAAAGAGGTTTGATTACAAGGGTTGCTTACAAGCTCCAGCAACCGAGAGCACACAAACGCAGCAGAAACACAAAAGACATGGTCCACTCACTACACCACAGGTGATTGGCTGGAGGGCGCGGCCTAATTGAGTTGGTCATCTTTATCATCAAAGGAATCTTCATCTGCTCAAATCATGAATCAAGCAAGAGTGAGCACAACAACCGTGCTCGCAAGTTACACCCGTCAATTAACAGAATGACATGCATAGGGATATATCAAGGGAAAGCATGTTAGGGTTGATTTGCATAAAGCCAATTTTATTTCAAATACAAGTATTAGGTTTCAAGGCAGGTTACAATAGTTAAAATTCATTTTTGTGAAATCTATTTTCAGTTGGATAGCATTCATCATAAAGATAGTGAAGGATACCCTCCTGCACATGGCTTCCCGCCCAAACCCCATTTGGTTAAACCACCAAAACCAGTTTCATAAGTCTTTTGAAAACCAAAGCCAAGAGCTAACTTTGAGTGACATTGCCAGCATGTCCATGACCGCGGACACGGCTATTCGAATAGATTTACACTCTACAGAGGTTGTACACTTTACCCACATGACATGAATTATCTAGTTTGCTTGGCATCCGTCGATACCACCTCACACTTCCTTTGGTGAGAGGTCTAGAGCACATGACAAGGCCTTTACAATTCATTGCTCCACCGTAGTCCACCCACATTAAGGTTTCGCAGATCCCCCCTTTGGATACAAACCCGCTGGGTTAATGGGGTGCCCCCTCTTATGCCAGGTGGGACTACAACAGTCGTAACATGACAACCCACCGCCTCCGCCGGATCAACCATGAAGGAGCTTTGCAAATTAGTTAGCCAGGTCCCACACCCCATACTGGAGACATGTGGTTGCACAATTTTGACATAGCCCATTATAGGCTTAGCAAGTGGTGTCTCAAAGATCAGTCCTTAACCGACTTGGGCGACAAACCTCAACCCTGGGGCATCGGATCACACGACCCCCGTGCATAGACATGCACCAACCAAACAACCAGCTTCGCCCAAGTCAAATCCATTTTTCCTTTACTTTGCTTTTCAAACCTCCATGGCACACCAATGCTATGGCCATTTGTCAAACCTCCATGACACACCAATGTCATGGCCGAAATCTCCATGGCACACCAATGCCACGGCCCAAGTTATTTGATTAAGTGATATTTTGGTCAAAACTCCCAAATCAAGATTTTGGTCTAAGCACGACTAAGCATTTCATTTTTCAAAGCTACGGGTCCTCACTATTGCAAGAACCAGGTTTCATCTAGGGTGACAATGAAGTTGATTTCAACATGGACAGAGGTCATACCAAGCAGTAGGTATAACTATGAATTGAAAGATAGGCATTGAAATAACTTAGTAACGTAAGCATGCATACATCTTTGAAAACGATATAAGTAATTTGAAATATTGGGTGCAACATGATCAAGAGTGTAACTTGCCTTGCTCAAAGTCTTGAGCTGCTTCCTCTCCCTCACAAAACTCGGGCTCCCCACGGTCTTGACAATCTACACGTGAAAACCAAATGACTCAAATAAAGCTCAAACAAGATTCCAAAGGACTCCAAATAAACTCAGATACAAAACCAACAGAGAGGATAGGAGGTCGGGAGGAGGTCCAATGAGCTTGGTGGAGGAGGTACAGAGAGTCAAGAGAGGAGGTCCAAAGAGTGCTCGGTGGAGACAGAGAGGAGAAATAGAGAAGAAAGTGAGAAAGGAGGACTTCCCAGGCTATATATAGTGGAAGCCAATGCACATGACCCAGGATAGAGTCATCAGGAGTTGGTAAAGAGGACAATGGGAGTAGGCAAGGAATGTGACAATGGTATGACAGGAGTATCAAGAAAGGTGGGAGCATTTAATGTGATACAACATGCATTAAATGTCATGGAGACTTCCTTGCCCAAGGACTCGGTCCAAAGGTAAAGAAATCGGGTGTGATCGCCTTGTAGGCAGCCAAGACCCGCAGAGGAGGTCCTGCAAAGACATTGAGGAGGTCTTGCCGTGAACAAGGGGAGATCCTCACCCACCGGGGAGGTCCTGACGGTTGGATCTCCCGAAAAGGAGGTCCAACGGTCAAGATCAATTACGAACGGGGAGGTCTGCAAAGGTAAAAGGAGATCCTCACCCGCAAAGGAGGTCTAGAGCAGTAGGATCAAATCCAGGAGAGGTCTGAACGGTTAGGATTTCCAAAGAGAGGTCCTAACGATCGGATCTGCCAAAAGGAGAGGTCTGAGCGGCCAAGATCTCCAGAGGGGGAGGTCTTGACGGCCAGATCTTCAAGGGAGGAGGTCTGGACGGTTAAGATCTCCAAGGGGGAAGGTCTTAGCGGTCCAGATGTACAAGGAGGAGGTCTGGACGGTTAAGATCTCCAAGGGGGAGGTCTTAACGATCCAGATTTACAAGGAGGAGGTCTGGACGGTTAAGATCTCCAAGGGAGAGGTCTTAACGGTCCAGATTTACAAGGGGGAGGTCTGGACGGTTAAGATCTCCAAGGGAGAGGTCTTAACGGTCCAGATTTACAAGGAGGAGGTCTGGACGGTTAAGATCTCCAAGGAGGAGGTCTTAACGGTCCAAATTTACAAGGAGGAGGTCTGGACGGTCAAGATCTCCAAGGGGGAGGTCTTAACAGTCCAGATTTACAAGGGGGAGGTCTGGACGGTCAAGATCTCCAAGGGGGAGGTCTTAACGGTCCAGATTTACAAGGGGGAGGTCTAGACGGTTAAGATCTCCAAGGGGGAGGTCTTAACGGTCCAGATTTACAAGGGGGAGGTCGGGACTGCTGGATTTCGATCGGACCGCCCAGAATGATCTAAGGCTCAGAGAGGGTGGGACGTTCGGATCATCCGAATGTCTCACCAGGATCAAACCGTCCAATACAAATCGGACGACTCACAATCAATAGAGAATGCAATTAGGCAAGGAGGAGGTCCTGGAGAACCCGGGGAGGTCCGGTAGGACGCGGAGAGGTCCAACAAAGGTAAGGGGAGGTCCTGGAGGACATGGGGAGGTCCTGAAGGACGTGGAAAGGTCCAACAAAGGTAAGGGGAGGTCCTAGAGGACATGGGGAGGTCCTGAAGGACACGGAGAGGTCCAACAAAGGTAAGGGGGGGGGGGTCCTGAGAAGCGGTAGTACCGTATGGTGCGGGTGGTACTACCGGGCTGGTACTGAAGGGAACCTCTAGAGAAGGTTTCAAGGATACAAGCGGCGAGGGAGAGTCCAAGTAAACCTGAAACGCTTCAACAGGATTCCAAAGGAGCTCAGATGCACATAAGGGTGGCGCAGGCTTGGAGAGGTTGTAAGCTAGAGAAGACCCGAGAGGGAGAATCGGACCCAGGGAGGTCCAAGCATTTGGGAGGTCTAGACCCAAGGAGGTCTGGACCAAGGGAGGACAACACAAAGGAGGTCCAAACCTTTGGATCCAAACGAAAGGGAGGTCTGAGCCGTTAGATCCCAGACGAAGGGAGGTCTAGACCAGAGGTGGGTAAAAGATGGACAGAGAAGGGAAGACCATCAAAACTCCAACAACTCAACAAACCAACAAGGAACTTTAGTTGTAGTTTGAGTTAGTCAACTTAAATCCATTATGAAATTTCAGGTTAAGCTTTGAATTCTCATTAAAACAAAATAGTTCTTTTTATTTTGAATTTTTTTCAAAAAGACTCTGAAAATCAGGGTGTCACAGTGACCAGGGCGTTGCACTTTCGTGTGATCGTAAGTCGCTAGAACTTGTCGATCAACTACCTCTAAAAGATCTTACTTTAGAGGATAAAGCAGGGAAGGCCGCGAAAATCAAGGCTACTTCTCAGCCCAATGAACAAGTAAAGATAGTACCACTCAACCCCGATGACCAATCCAAGACAGTCCGGATTGGCGCGGGATTAAGTGAGATAGGAAGACGAGTTCCTCACCTTCCTCCGAGCCAACTTGGATGTTTTTGCGTAGAAGCCATCTGACATGCTCGAGATCCCAAGGGAGGTGATTGAGTACAGGCTAGCTATTCGGCCTGAGAAAAAAAAGTCAAACAAAGGCTGAGGTGTTTCGCCCTGGATCGTCAAGAGGCCATCAGATCAGAGCTCGATAAGCTCCTTGAAGCTAGCTTCATTCATGAGGTAGATCACCCCGAGTGGCTTGTGAATCCAATCCTGGTCAAGAAATCCAACGGTAAGTGACGCATGTGCGTTGATTTTACCAGTCTAAATACTGCTTGCCCAAAGGATGACTTCTCTTTGCCTCGCATTGATCAGTTAGTTCATTCTACTGCGGGTTGCGAACTGATGAGTTTTTTTATGCTTACTCTAGATACCATCAAATCAACATGGCGAAAGAAGATGAAGAAAAGATCAGCACGTTTGGTGTTTATTGCTATGTTAAGATGCTGTTAAGGTTAAAAAAATGCTGGAGCCACGTACCAGCATTTAATGCAGAAGACCTTCAACAGTCAGCTGGGGCATAATCTAGAAGTTTACGTAGATGGCCTCGTTGTAAAAAGTCGTACTAGACATGACCATCCGAAGGATCTCGCAAAGACCTTCAAAAATGTGAACAAGCATGGAATAAAACTTAATCCCGAAAAGTGTACGTTCGGTGTTAATTCTGGCAATTTTCTTGGTTTCCTTGTTTGTTCTCGTGGAATTGAAGTTAATCAAGAGAAAATTCGTGCCATTGAACAACTTAGACCACCTTCCACTGTGAAGGAGGTCCAAACCTTAATTGGTCGGATGGCGGCTCTTAGTCGTTTCATTTCTCGATCGGGAGAATGTGGTTTACCTTTCTTCAAGGTGACCCGCAAGAGTAACAGAAAGTTCCATTGGTCTGAAGAAGCTGACAAAGCCTTTGAAGGCTTAAAAGCTTATCTTTCGAATCCTCCAGTATTGGTTTTGGCCTTAGAAGGTAAACCCTCGTTGGTTTACTTGGCAACAACACCAAATGTGGTCAGTGCATTACTTGTTGCAGAAAGAGAAGGGTCTCAACGACCTATTTACTATGCAAGTGAGGTTTTATATGGACCAAAGAAAAGATACACTGAGATTCAAAAACTAATTTACGCTCTTCTGATGAGTTCTAGGAAACTAAGATATTATTTTTAGTCTTATAAGATTACAGTGCCTTCATCTTTTCCTATTAGAAATATTCTTCATAACCAAGAAGTAACGGGTCACATAGCCAAATGGAGTAGAACTTGGAGAATTTGATTTCATTTTACTACCCGAACAAAAAAAAGGCAAGTTTTGGCCAATTTGGTGGTTGAATGGATGGACATTGAGAATCAACCTCAAGTTAGTCTGGTAATAGACGACCATTGGACACTGTATTTTGATGGCATCCGTGAACTTAAAGGATTAGGGGTTGGGATTTTGTTGATAACACCACAAGGCGATCAACTTCAGTATGTCATACACTTTCTGTTTCCTGCCACTAACAATATGACAGAGTATGAAGGACTTCTAGCCAGGCTTCAAGCAGCTAAATCCCTCAGAGTTCGTCGGCTTTTAGCGAAGGGAGATTCGCAATTAGTTGTAAACCAGGTAGCAAAGAAATATCAATGTTCTGACGAGACAATAGCTCGATACCTAGGTGAAATGAGGAAGTTGGAAAAACACTTTGAAAATTTCAAAGTCCAACATATACCGCGTAAGGACAACTCCATAGCGGACCAGTTATCGAAATTGGGTTCCTCACGAATACCTGTTCCAACAAGTATCTTTCTCAAATACCTTACAAAACCTTCGATAGAAATAGGTTCGACCACCTTAGAGGTCAGAGTTATCGAGCAAGATGCGGAGTGGATAAAACCATTAACCACTTATCTTGCATCAGGGACATTGCCCGATGATCTTCAACATAAGGATGGGTTAATTCGAAGAGCGCGCATGTACAAACTGGTCGAAGGATCATTGTATAGGAAGGGAGCACATGGTGTTCTCATGCCTTGCATATCCCAGGACTCTAGGATAAAATTATTAAAAGAGATCCATAGAGGCTGTGCGGAGCACATGCATCCTATAGAACACTAGTTGGCAAAGCTTTTAGGTAAGGTTATTATTGGCCCACTGCTCTACAAGATGTCATGCACCTTCTTAAGATCTGTGAGCAATGTCAATTCCATGCTAGACAAGTGCACCATCTTATCAATTACAGACCATTACTTTGTCATGATCTTTTTCGACTTAGAGTATTGATATAGATGGACCACTACCGCAAGCACCCAATGGGTATAAGTTCTTGTTTATGGCCATTGATACATTCACTAAGTAGATAGAAGTTGAGCCAGTCGTTCGTATAACGACTGCGGCAGCAAAGAAATTCTTCATACGGAATATTGTCATGAGATTTGGAGTACCCAGTCATCTTATCGCAGACAACGGGAGTCAATTTGTTAGTAACATATTCCAAGATTACTGTGATGAAATTGGCACCAAGATCTGCTTTGTTTCAGTGGCACATACACAGAGCAATGGAGTAGTAGAAATGGCCAATGGTCAGATTATACAAGGTATGAAAAAGAGAGTCTTTAATCGCCTTAACGCGTGCTCAAAAACTTGGATGGAGGAGCTCTTCTCTGTCCTATGGGCATTGTGCACTACTACCAGTAGGGCAACTGCAGAAACACCATTCGCACTAGTCTACGGTGCAGAATCAGTGCTACCTAATGAGATTCAGTTAGGTTCAACGCGTACAAACCTCCAAGATCAAGTAAATCAAGGAGAATTGCGCGAAGATGATGTCAATCTGCTGGAAGAAAGACGTGATCCAGCACTATTGAAATCGGCTGCTTATCTGCAAGGGTTGAGACGCTACTACAATCAGAGAGTTTGTCCAATAACACTTCACGTGGGCAATCTGGTCTTGAAGCGAATCAAGAACCAGGCCAATTTGAACAAGTTGTCCTCTAAATGGGAGTGTCCATATACTGTAGTCTCTGTCATTAGGCCAGGTTCAGTTAGATTAGCCATGGAGGATGGTCGTGTTCTATCTAACACATGGAACATTGAACATCTTTGAAGTCTATGTATAAGTATCTTTTTTCAGTATCTTTTAATATACAATTAGACTATATTTTACTGTCAAACATCTTTTTGCCATCTTTTCAATTTTTTTGTATCATTTCGCATGCATGATCACTACCTTTTTTGCTATCAAGTGCCTACGGTTGATCAAATCCGCTAATGGGTCATAGTGTTTTTACTTGAAAAATGGCCATCGGTATACATTTGGGGAATGACAACTGTTTGGGACCTCTTCTATAAGCCAATTTTCATTGCATAAGAGCCCGATAGATTGAGTTCATCTTCCTGAATACACACTGGTCCAGATCATTGACTTTGTAAAGATATACTGGCTATAAAGTATTTATTCACCCGAAACACTTCTCCCATTGCTGGACAAAGTGTTCCAAGTGGGTGGCTACATATAACAAGATTAACTTACAAAAAAATTACTTGCAAAAGAAATTTAATTACAATTATCATACACCAAATGTTTTCATCATTCCATACATAGAAAATGTATTATGATATTATCATTGTTAAACATTTGAGCCAGGAGCACTTGCTGCGGCAGGAGCACTTGAAGGAGTGGCAGGAGCACTAGATTCAATACTTTTGATGATCTATGCCACCACCGGTGTGATTTTGACCTAAGCTACAATACCTGCTTCTTTTATTTTGAACTTGGGCACAGGAACAAACTTTTGGAGATCAACAGAGTCTCCATAAAAGAGATCAATCTTCAACAAGACTCGGTTTAAAGCTTGACCTATTGCTCTCATTAAAGATTGATACACAATATTCTTCATAGTAGGTATGTGTTTCTGAATGTATGTAATTTGAGTATAAATATCCTTCTTGAGGTCATCCAAGGTCATGTTGGTTGCGAAAGAAGTTACTAGAGCTTTTAGCTGCTCTACGATCTCTCGTAGTGAAGCCAAGATCCAAGAAAGATTCTTTCTCATAACTATAGTGATCTCTTTACCGGCCTTCATCAAGGTCTCTATCTTCTTCTCAAGTTCATGCACGGTGGTGCGATATCGTGCTTCCACTTCTGGCAAGTCTTGAATCTGAAGATCTTTGTTAGAAGAGGTCTTCTAAAGATCCTCTTTTGCCTTTTCTAGGTCTAAGAAAGAACGAAAAAAGAGAGCAGAATTTACGCATTGCAAATAATAACAAGGTTAAATGATTTGAGAAAAGGAAAGAAGATATTTTACCTTCTTTCTCCTTAATAAGCATCCTTTTCTGCTCAAAGAGATTGTGGTTTTCCTCAGACTGTTTGCTCAGGATCTCCTGTAATTTTTTATTTCTTTGAGTCGACGAGCAGATCTCTTCGCCTTTTTCTGCTATGACCACTGCATTCCTTTCAAATCCCTTCTCCGCCTCAGATAGTTTCAATCTGAGAGCGTGAAGCACAGATTCAACATTTTCTTTTCCGGCTTCTGCCAGCAAGCACTCCCTATAGTTTAAAAGCATAAGTTAGTTTAGGAATCATATGATTGAGTAAAAACTTTGCACACTTCTCTTTCTCTTCTGCGAAAGTTTTGATCTCCCCTAGCATGTCAATATTAACCTTCCAGCACTTTTTGACGGATGTCATTAAGTCCTGGAGGTTCTTCTTTTCGGTTCTGGGAGGAGAACTTTCAAGGGGAATCTCCTCCTTAGAGTGATCCAATGCAACCAAACAGAAAACTCCTCTAGTAGGATCAACCCCGGCATCTTGCGACTCCTAAGAAATTCTATGAGTGACAGCTATACTGGTATATTTAAAAATAAAATTACCAAACTAAAAAATTTACCAAGATATGGTCATCTTTATCTGGAGTTTCGATGGTCTCACGATCCACTCCTGTTGTATTGGACCCACGGACTGCTTCCTCCGTTTGATCTTCTTCAGAGGTCCTTTCCACTTGGACCTCCATGTCTAGTGACGTCTCCTTGGATGTCTCAGTAGCTGTTGCCAGAACATCTTGGACCACCTCCTCAGTGGTCCGAGAAGGTATCTCTATTTGTGGAATATCTTCTGCTGGGGATTCCTCTGCTGTCAGTACAGTTGGTGGCGAAGTTTGTTCTTGTGCTATCAACTGTCCCCTTTTCAGATCTGGTGACAAGGAGAGGCTAAAATAAAAGAAGATTGGTCATTACAAGCCAAAAATTATAAGGTTATTATCGAAGAACTTACTCGATCTTAAATCCACTCTCATTTAAGAACACCATGAAGTCCTCGTTCACAGTGAAAGTAGGTTGTCCTGCTTGCTTTGATGAAGAGGGAACCAAGGCCAGGGAGGTCCGTGACCTTGGAACCCACTTCTCCTCTTCAGACTCCTCTGATGATCCTTCACCCTGGATCACTCCAGCCACAAAAGTTGATATAGAAGACATTGGCTGGGGGTTAGAGGCATATCGAGAATTTGGAGTCTTGACTTTGGTTTTTAGTACCTCATGAGTAGAAGGCCTCGAAGGAGTTGAGATTGGAGTCGAAATCGAAGCAGGAGGTTTTGGCGGAACTAAGACTGAAGCCGGTGCAGGTATCGTCTTCTTTGGTGCAACAGGAGGCTTGGAACATGTCATTGCACTCTTTGCCAGAGGAGGGGCAGAGCTCGCACCGACATCTGAGATATGACGTTTTTTTCGATGTCGTCTGTTTTGAAATACACAAATTAGACATGAGTAAATCTACTTCTTATGTCTAGTTGTTTACGAATAGTTACCACCGTACGATCTCTCCTAAGTGATAGGGTAGCCCCAATCAAGCTTGGGGGCTGCGCTTCTAAATCAATCGGTTCCTTTTCTAGGATCCGATCCTTCAACAGGACAGAGGCCCTAGCAAGGACCTCATCATCCAGAAGAGCTGCAATATGATGAAAGATTACTTTATTTTAACTATGAAATTCAGTTCAAATAAAAAGATAAGCAGATTATTACCATCTTCTGGGATGTCATAATCACAAGATAATATTTCTATCTTTTGAAGGGGGAAAATCTCGTTCTTGAGGAAGTTATAGACGATCTTTCGTCCAGTCAGACCTCTCCCCACCAAATCGTTGATTAATAGGACCACACTGCTCTCATCATTGGTGAACTTGATCTCCTTGTCAGCAACCTGGTTTCCTACTGACCACTCCGGTGGTGCATTACAACTAAAAGTGATCCTACTTTCTCTCGGAACAGTAGAATAAAACCATTCCCTATTCCATGTTAAGCTAGCATCCTTGGTAGCCAAAAGGGGGAAAACCCTCTTGTTGGCATCTTGGAGCTTGAAGTAAAAAGAGCCCAAGGCACCAGCAGCCTTCTTGTTGCGAATAATTTGGTAGTAAAACCTAAATAGATGCAAACTAGGGGCTATTCCCAAAAACGCCTCAAACATGTGGGCAAAAACACTAAGTACCAGGATCGAATTCAGTAAAAGGTGAACTAGCTCTATTCCATAATGATTAAGGACTCCTATTAAGAAATCGCTCTCAGGTAACCGAAAGCCTACCCGAAGATAAGGCACGAAGACAACCGTGAAGCTGACTAGAGGGCATGGTTCAATCTCCCTCTCCGGCGCACGCCATTCGATGATTGCCTTCTCCGGCAAATGCCCATCTTGTTCCAACCCCTTGAGCTCCTCAGCAAACAGCTAGGGGTGAAAATGGATCGGATAGTTTCCGACCGATCCGGACGGAAACGGATTCGGATTATCTCGGATCGGATTTTTCTCGGATAATTTTCGGGTCGGAAACGAATTCGGATTTTTTTGTCGGAAACGGAAACGAATACGGTAGCCATGCTATACGGCGGATACAGATTATCTAGATAAGATGATGTCCGAATATCCGGATTTCAGCCCATAAGAAAAAAAGGAGATTTTAATTGATTTCCGAATGTTAGAAAATGTAACAAATTAAATAGCCTTGTAGAAAATAACAAATAGAGTTAAAAAATTCTAGAAAAAATCACAGAAATTCCTTATATTATTTTGAACTTAATAAAATTAATTCCAACTTAAATTTAGTTTTTACTTTTAAGCATAAATTATTATTTTTTTGGAAAATAGGAAAAACCTTATTAAAATCCGTAAAATTCAAGAAATTAATTAGAATATCCTTTTTCACTTTAAATTCAATAAAATCCCAGAAAACTCAATAAATTTTATTTTTGACATTAAAAACTAGGAAATTAAATAATTTACTTTATTTTGTTATTTTTTCTTTTGAACCAAGAAAACTATTTTAAATCTCATAAAATCCAATAAAATAATAAATTTATTAATTTTATTTTTGGTAACATACTTTGGGATGTTATAGTCATTTGTGTATAGATTAACTATCCAGCCTGATCAATGTTAGTGTGAACTAAGTTTTATATATGTATGTGATGAACTAAGTGTGAATGCGTGATGACTTTTGACTTTGCAAGTTATGACTTTTGAGCTAAATATGGTAAACTAAGTGTTAGGTTTGTGATGAACTAGTTAATACAACTTGCTAGTGCCAATATTATATGTGGTTACTAAAAATATGAACAGTTCATGAATGTTTGCACCAAATAAACTAGTTATATGTTTTTATTAATTTACGGCATACAATTTAAGGGGTTTTCATGTTCCGAAAAATATCCGCGACCGTATTCGTTTCGATTCGTATTCGCTCCGTATTCATATTCGATACTATTCGTATCCGGGGTATTCGTATTCGTATCCGAATCCGGAAAAAATATGGCAGAGCCATTATCCGTCCGTATCCGATCCGTTTTCACCCCCTACAGACAGCGTCGATGACTTCCATCCCGCCATTGCCTTGGTTTGATGGCGGCCTTAAGGAAGGATGGAGGATTCTTCTTTTTGAGGGCTTGAGAAAGACGAAGGGCTCTCGGGGAATGGAGAAAGTGAAAACGACTGGAGTAAAACATGCCTAAGAAGGGGTAAAAACCCATATATACCCTTAGTGCACTTATAACCCACTACTTCAAGGACGTGACAATTGCACTTCGACTAGTGGTGATATGAAAACTCACACTCGGTCAAGTTGTTCCATGCGTCAGAGATGCGCAAACTAAAATGGTAGAAAGCGTTTTCTCTTTTCCCAAAGTTATATTTATACCGTAATTGTTATGAGTAAAAAAGTACAAAACCTTTAAGAAATAGAAATTACCTCGACATACGCTTCGAGAAGTGCTTACCTAAACATAAGAATCTTCTTCTACTAATTTCTTGAAGATTTCAATCTGTAGACTAAATTGACTTTTCGACCATCTTGAAGTCATGATCCATGGATTTTATTTTTTCCACGGTGGTTGAAAGGTGGTCGAAAAGTCAATTTGATCCGTGGAGTGTATCTTTTCCATGATCTTACTCATAGTACTCTAAGGAAAGATTATTTCTTCTAAAGAAGTCTATTCGAACTTGAGAGGTTTGGAGAAAGCGAAAGTGTGAAAGATAGAAAGTTTCTAAAGGCATTTTCTTATTTTTGCCCTTCTGATGATTATTTATAGACCAACAATTTGCGGCAAAATAAAGACGGAAGTCCAAATGATAAGATTTTGTCAGAATCTGTTCCTAATAAATCGTTGGAAGCTAAAGCATGACCGTCTCTTCGAGAATTGTTTTCATAAAGGAAGACGGTTGACGCTCCCCTTCTTATCTTCTTAGAAAAAGTAGTTATGTTTTTTATAACTTAAGTGAAATTACCTTCTTGACTAAGTCTATTTCTAGTCAAATAGAATATCAGTCGGAAAGACTTTACTTCCAACCACGATTTTACAACCTCCCTCTCAAGTAAGTCATTTTTCACTTGAAGTTGAGGAGCTAGCTAACGAAGATTATTGATTAGTCAATAATCCGAGTATAACCTTTATTCATAAATAACCCAGATCCTCTATTGGGCCCTAGTCAGTTCGCTGGGCTCAAGATCAATCAAGCAGTCCGAAAGTGGGCCCGAGAGTCTTTTCTTAGACCACCCTCGATTCTCTTCTGGACGTCCTATTGGATCTCCCCTGAGAGGTTTCTTCAGACCACTCCAGGACCTCTTCCCCACAAAAGAGGTCCTCAAAGGCCCATGTGTGGTTAACAACAACCCACGTGGAGAGAATGTATTTGGCTGTTACATCCAGAGACAACGATCACCATGAAGAGACGCGATGATTGGCCATGAAGAGACGTGACTATTGGCATGAAGGGACACCACTGCAACTAACTGCTGACGCTTGTAGACTATAAAAATCTGGCCTATGCGCCTTTGTAATGATTTTGATCCATGTATCGATCTTGATTGACATTCATTGATAGTCATTCTCCCTATAACCAGAGCATACCCTTTGCAATATGCACCACCATTTAAGTCCTTAGGTGAATAGACAACAATCTCCATTTTCTTTGTTTATTTTTTATTTATCTGTTCTGTGACGAGAGTCACATACGTCGACAAGGAGGTTTTGGCCTTCTCTTCGTCATATGCACTGAAGCAGCGGAGTGCACTCCCCTCCTTTGTAGAGGAGCCCATCGACGGTGAAGTAACTCCCTCTGCGTTGTTGAATGTGCTTTGCTTCGGTTGGGTCTTCGGATTATTCTTCGTCGGTGAGGTAGTTGAAGATCAGTTCACGCCAATCAATGTCCTCGATGACGAGTACTTCGAGCCCCACCCCTGGTCTTCCTAGCCTAGCCCCCTGTGTTTTGGGCAAAGCCCCTTGCGCTCCTTCCAGGGTCATATGTGTCTTTAGGACCTCGTAGAAGACATTTGCCGGAGGAGGCTATGTGGAGCTTGCCATCTTGGCCAGTTTGTCGGCGACCTCGTTCTTGGCACGCGGGATGGCTTGGACTGTGATGCCCAAGAAGTGTTTTGCTAAGGCTCGGACTACGACCATGTTTGTGGCCATCTCGTAGTTGCGTGCATGTAATGACTTGTCGATGTGTTCCGCCATGAGGTGGGAATCACTCTCGACAATAATTCACTGAGCCCCTAGTGCTTTGGCCCTGCGGAGGCCCAGGAGTAGGGCTTCGTACTCGGCCATGTTGTTCGTTGTAGGGAACTCGAGGTGGGCTACATGTGGTATTTGTTGCCCCTTGGATGACACCAGAATGGCCGTCGCACCCACTCCGGTGGCGCACCACGAGCCGTTGGTGTACATGGTCCAGGTCACCTTGGCCTGGGTATTGGGGGCGTCTTCCAGATGCGGGGTCCATTTGGTGACAAAGTTAGACAACGCCTAAGATTTGATGGCCATGCGGGCGACGAAGGCGAGGTGGAAGGGGGCCAGCTCCGCAGCCCACTTGCCGATTCAGCCCGTGGCATCATTGTTGTGTAGTAGTAAGCTGAGGGGGTAGGAGGATGGAACAGTGACCTCATGTGCCATGAAGTAGTGGTGCAGCTTGCGGGATGCCATGAGGAGGGCGTACACCGGCTTCTCCAACTTCGTGTACCAGGTCTTGGCCCCTTGAAGGGCTTCCGACACATAGCAGACAATGTGTTGTACGTTGTTGTCTTCCTGGACGAGGATTGTGCTGACTGTGGCAGCCAAGGTTGCAAGGTACAACAGTAGTTTCTCATCGTGTTTTGGGCTGACCAGACTCTGTAGTTGGGTGAAGTATTGCTTGAGGTCTTCAAAGGCCCTTTGGCAGTCTTCGGTCTAGCGGAAAGGCTCCACTCCTCAGAGCGTTTTAAATAATTGAAGCGCTTGCTTTGCAGAGCGGGAGAAGAAGTGGTTGAGCACGGCCAAGCGCCCTGCTAGCCTTTGCACATCGTGGGCGTTGGGGGGTTCATTTCTTGTATTGCATGTATCTTCTTAGGGTTCGCTTTGTTGCCTCTTTCGGAGACGAGGAACCCCAGGAGTTTGCATGCCTGACACCGAAGGCGCACTTCTCCGGGTTGAGCTTCACCCCTTCTGTCCGGAAGTTACTGAAGGTTTCACGTAGGTCCGCTGGGTGGGAGCTCACCTTGAGGCTCTTGACCACTATGTCGTCAACGTATGTTTCGACGTTCTGGCCGAGTTGGTTGGCTAGGACCTTCACGATAAGACCGGTGAAGGTTGTCTAGCGGTTCTGAGGCCAAAGGGCATGCGAGTAAAGCGGTATGTGTCGGTCGGGGTGACGAAGGCTGTTTTTCCCTCGTCTTCCTTGGCCATGAATACTTGGTGGTAGCTAGAATAGGCATACAAGAAGCTCATCAGCTCGCAGTCGGAGGTTGCATCCACACGCTAGGCGATGCGAGGGAGTGGGAAGTCGTCCTTAAGGATGCTTTGTTGAGGTTGGTTATGTCGACGCACATGCGTCATTTGCCGGTGGCCTTGCGTACCAAAACGGGGTTGGCTAGCCACTTTGGGTGTTTGACTTCGCGTATGACCTCGGCCTTTAGTAGCTTTGCCACTTCGATTTTTGCCACCTCCAGCCTGCCTGCCGACATGCAGTAGAGCTTCTGTTTTTTGGGCTTCTCGTTCTTGATCCACGAGCAGCTTTACCAGTTTCGAGTAGCAATCCATTCAAATGTATGTACTTAGAAGTTACTTACTCCAACTTGACATGTTCTTTTTTTAACACTACTAGCCGAGTGTGCATGCGTTGCAACGGTTTTCGAATAAACATAATATAAGTTATTAACTTACAAAATCAATATTCATAAGGTAATTATCCTACAAATGAAAGTTTCATACATAATTTGTATCTAATCAATAAGCCACATGTAATCTTCATAAGCCACAAGCACCGATAATTTAATTATTTAGAGAAGATCATCCAAGTAACTTATACATGTATAAACATATCCACAAAAGGTTGGAAGAGGAAGTAATAAATGGCAGACTCACAGTTAGCACCAAGTCATTATTTTGTAATAGTAAAGATACCGACTTAAGCATGGCTAAACGTGATGTACTAACCATGCTAAAGTTTTCTCCTCAACCATTCAAAGCCGCTTAGACATTCAGTATCCCCCTCAAAAATAGTCCGGCCCATACCCAAGGAATACATGTCGGAGTAGTAGAAAGATGGAGCAGTACTAACCCGGTAACATTTCTCGTTTCACTTCCAAACAATCATGCAAACATGAATTCATTCCTGTTGAGGAACTGTCGTTGGCGAGTCCAATCCGAGCGATTACCTCGTAGACAAACTCAGAATGTAAGAATAATGCAAGAACAGAAAAACAGAATAGTAGATTGAACACAGAGATATAGGTGCTTCTTGCTTCTCTTTATTCCTTCATCAATCGATCAATCGTTTACAATGAATAGCACCCCTTATTTATAGGCTAGAGACCCTGCTAGGGTTTACGATGAGGAGTCCACCTGGGCCAGGACTCTCTGGCCTGAGCCTGGTTTCTTAACACTCCCCCTTAGACACTCATCCGACATGTTCTTGTCTCGTCAAAACTCCATAAAAATCCAGTGGGAAAAATTTGGAGAAAGAGTACATGACACGCGTTCCGCTGCATTGCACGAATTGCCTCGTTAAAAACCTTGGCCGAAAAATTTCAGGAAAACTCGTCAAGGGAAAAAGAGTACAATCCACCATATTTCATTCGATCTCCAGGACTTATTCTTTGGGTACTCGATCTTCATGATCAAGTTTTAATAATGAGTTTATGAATATTCTCCCTCTCAATTCTGCACTTCTCTAAGTCTCATCATTCCAATTCCACGTATGCACCTTTCAAAGCTAGATGCTGGAAGTTACTTAGTGAATAAATCTGCAAGATTTTCACATGACTTAGTATGCAATACTTTAATTTCGTCCATATTTTGCAATTCATGAGCAAAGAAGAACTTGGGGCTGATATGTGTAGTGAGAGAATTCTTCACATAACTCATCTGCATTTGTGCAATACAAGCTGCATTATCTTCATAGATAATAATGGGGTTTTGCGCGATATTCAATCCACACGACTGCTGGATGTGGTCAATCATCCAAAAAAGTCAAGCACATTCTCGTGAGGCCTCGTATAGTGCTATTTCTTCCGAGTGGTTCGTCGAAGTCGATACAAGACTCTGCTTAGACGATTTATATGAAATTGTAGTTCCACCACATAGGAGTTCATAGCCTGTTTGCGATTTGGCTATATGCGGGTTCTACAGGTACCCGTCATCTGCATAGCCATTCATATTCAGGTCTTAGTTCTTTCTGTAGAACTGACCAAGTTCTTTGCTTCCTTGGAGGTATCAGAAGATGTCATTCTTTCCCTGCTAATGCCTTTGGTAGGTTCTGCACTATACCTTGCTAATAGGTTTACGGCAAATGAAATGTCCGTTCTAGCACAATTTGCTAAATACATGAGTGCTCCTATTGCACTTAAGTATGGGAATTCTGGTCCCAGGACTTCCTCCCCCTCTTCTCTAGATCTGAACGGGTCTTTGTCTTGCTGCAAAGATCTCCTGACCATTGGCACTTTCGAAGGGTATGCCTTTTCAAATTCGAACCTTTCTAACACTTTCTGAGTGTAGGTTGACTGATGTACTAATATTCCTTCAAGGGCATGGTCAAGCTGTAAGCCTAAGTAATGTTTGGTTCTACCCAAATCTTTCATTTTGAACTCCGACTCCAGGTAGGAGATTGCTTTCTTAATCCCTTCTAGGGTTCTAATGATATTCAGATCATCTTCATACACTGAGATTATACAAAATCCATTCTGGGATCGTCGTATAAATACACGGGGATAATTCTCATTGTTCGTGTAGCCTTTCTTGCATAGAAAGTTGCTTAAGTGATTATACCACATCCTGCCTGATTGCTTAAGTTCGTACAGTGACTTTCTGAGTTTTACACTATACAAATTTCTATTTGCTCTATCTTAGTTCGGAACAGGGATACATTCAGGTATCTTCATATAAATGTTCGAATCCAATATTCCATAAAAGTATGCTGTTACCACATCCATCAATTTCACTTTTAACTTCAAGTTTACTGCCATTGAGATTAAATATCTAAAGGGTGGTTCCGTCCATGACCGGGGAATAGGTTTCTTCATAAACAACTCCTAGATGTTGAGTGAAACCTTGTGCAACAAGCCTTTCTTTACTTCATTATTTTCATTTCTCTTTCGAACAAATACCCATTTATGCCCTATGGGGTGCACATGGGGAGGCGAATGGCTTACAGGTCCAAACACCTTTATTTTATTCAGAGATAATAATTCTACTTCTATTGCTTTCTTTTAGTCTTCTCAATCTGATTTTTTCTTTCATTCAGCGAGCGATACAGACTCTTGATCAAGATCGATGATTGTGGCAATTTTCTTTGCAAAATCAATGTCGACATTGGCTGTTGTCTTATTCATAGATTCTCCCGAGGTCACAAAGTTTATAGCTATTACTTCAAGGAGCGATTCTTCTAATGCTTCTACTTGTTCACCGCTGCTTTTAATTACGGGGGCAAGTCCCTTTAGTTTTCCAGCTTCGATGTGTGCTCACACATCCATGCTGGTATCTCCCTAGGGATGTTCAATTCTGGTATACCTTTTCTGAAGGTGCCATACTAGTGTTAGGTCTCAACTGGCTCCCCTTTTGGTTCTGGGGTACTTTGGTGATCAGCTGTGTCAAGTCCTTCTTATCCTTTTTCAGCAGGTGTCCCCGGTTACTTCGGATTCAAGGGACTAGAGTTCTCGTCTTTTCAGAGGCCTTAGGACGGGATTAGGGATACCTTCATCGGTATTTCAACCCTCTCTGGTGCATTGCGTGTAGGCACATGCGACTTGGTCACGCTCTTCAAGTCACTAAAGTGGTCAGGCAGTTGATTCGCTAATGCTTGCAAATCAATTATCTTCTAGACCGCAATTGTCTTCTAGACTTCAATTATCTTTTGAACTTCTCTATTTGCTTCACTAGTGCGCGGGTCATGTGCATGAATTTCAATTATCTTCTGGACTTCTCTATTTCCCGATATTTTCATTAAGGGGTTGATTTCCTCCCCCTAATGATGGGAAACTAGCCTCATCTAATATACTTTCAGCGGATTGGGCAGTATGCAAATCTCTCATCATAGGGTCCAAATACCTGATTATGGATGTTGTCTCATAATCAGCGTGTATCCCAGGCTTTCAGAGCAGGCCCATTGCAGTTCGTTGTGGTGGTATAGGTATATAAACCTTACAACCAAATCTTCAAAGATGAGAAAATTTCTGTGCTGACCCTTGAGCTAGTTGCATAGGTGAATGAATGTTATATGCCGGTGGTCTAAAATTGATGAGAGTTGTCATGAGGCGAGATCAAGTGTCCCCAATATGCAGTTGGTAAATTACAATTCTTCAAAGGTGGTCGGGCAATAAATTTAATCCTTGTAATTAATGCCTTTGCTAGTCCATTCTAAGTGTGGACATGCGGTACGGAATGCTCAACTTTAATTCCCATTGCCATACAATAATCATCAAATGTCTTTGAAGTAAATTCTCCGGCGTTGTCCATTCTGGTGGACTTCACATGATGATCAGGGAAATTATTTCTAATTTTAATTATCTGCGAGATTTAGCTTTGCAAAAGCGTAGTTTCTCATAGACAATAAACATACATGCGACCATTTCAAGGAAGCATCAATGAGCGCCATAAAATACCTAAATGGCCCTTACAGGGGCTGTATAGGACCGCAAAAAGTCTCCCTGGATATGGTCCAGGAATGTAGGGACTTCATCCTTCGCTTTCATAGCAAAATATTTAGTAATTAAATTCTCGGTGGTACATGCGGGGCACACAAAATCTTCCCGATTCGGGAAATTATTTACATTGACATTATGTCCATGTGAATTGTTAATTATATTTCTCATCATCTTAAGACCTAGGTGGCATTATCTATCATGCTAGAGATAAAAAAGGTTCAGAGCTTCTAAATACAGTTTTCAGGGCAGTATAGGCTGCAGATGCCTTAATATTAGTGTAGTATAGCCCAGTTTCAAATGAAGAAAGTCGTTCTGATACCATTTTTCTACTTTCTTCACGCTTTATAATCAGAAGGTATTTCTTACCATACTCTTCTTCAGTCTCTACGTGGAAACTGTTTGCACGAATATCCTTGAGAGTTCTAGTCGATTCTGGGTACAACAAGGCTTCTTCAATGACCAAAGTTGTGCCTATTGGGAGTATAATTGTGGCCCTTCCTGAGCCTATTATACATGCATCACTGCCCGCGATTGTCATAAGACTACCAACATTCTTGCTGATTGACTGAAAGATTTTCATCTCTCTCAAGGTGGTATTCTTTGTGCCGCTATCCTGTTAAGCACACTTCCTCCATAGGGCGCCACACGTGTTCTAATATAATGTACTTTATTAATATGTAGCAGAAAGTAAGCAACACATAAATAAAATACTTCAGATATCATAACATAACTTGCTATTATAAATACGGGAATATAAGCCTTCCAGGACTCATCATAAGAATTTAATGCTTTGCTCTCCTAGAGCTTACAATCATTATTCAAAAATAATTAAATGTTCTGCTTCAATTACGAACTATAAGTTACTATAAAAGATCCAAGTACAATGCGTGCACTAGATCAAATCAGTGAAGTTTTTCAGAAACTTCTGCCTCAATCTGCTCCATGGAGATCTTCTCCTTTTGGGCAACTACGGTTGCGGCCGCTGCTATGTCCAAAGGAGGGATGATACGAGCTGCTACTAGGCTATCCACATCCATGAGTGCAACTAACGGATGTGGATCCTTCGTTTCTACAATGGCGAGGTGTGCCTCATGCTGTCCTATGCCCTTCTTCTTTAGACTGGAAAACATTAATAATGTGCGACCCACGACCTTACCCTTCTTGCTCCTCTCCTTCGTGAGAGGCTTTATCACCTTGTAGCTGCTAGCATTGGCTTCATGTCCAACATTAATACTAGGTGACTGCGAGATGTTGTTCTTCCTTAGAACATTATCTTGAGCTTTCGCAACTTGCATGGTGTCAATTAATGTGGCACACTCCATGTACCTGTCTTGACGATAGTTGCGTGCGGATTGCACAGTATTTGGGTGAAAGGTAGAGAGAGTCTTCTCAATCTTCTGCTTATCCGTGATTATATTACCACAGAGTTGAAGACTTGTACAAATTCTGGCCATGCTGGATCAGTTCTTTGAACTACCGGTTCGTGATGCCAGTCATTTCCATATTCATGCAAATAGTTCATAAGATTACTGCTAGTAATTTACATAAAATGGTTGTAAAATTCTCATAATACTCTTCGAACTCCCGGTTCGTGTTCCCGTATTTTTCTATGTATTTTTCATGATTTACTGCTATTTTCAGTGATTAAAAGTAATTTAAACAATCACAAATTATCAAAAATAGCAAATACAATAAATAAATTGCATATAAATAATGATAACAAAGTTAAACATGCTTCAAATACAAAAATTGATTCAAAAATTGAATTCACGATGCCCTTTTTTGTTGGAAAGTGAATTTTTGGCGAATTCGACAATTTTTTAGGGTTTAAAACACGAAATCTCAGTTCTGAGAGAAAAAATCGTGTAATTTTCCAATTGTTAGGGGGTTTTCCACAAAATTTTCTTAGTCGCGAAAAAATCTCGTAATTTGCGGAATTGCGAGGGTCCTTTTTGCAAAATTTGAGATTTTTCGTTTTTATTATCCCGATTTTTCTTAGGCCGATGCGACAGACCCTTTATCCCCCGGCCCAAACTCCAGCCCAAATGGCCCTACCCCGATTTCTTTCAAGCGGTGGCGGCCCCAAGGGACCCGAGGCGGCTTGGGCGCTCCAAGCGCAGGTCGTAGGTGGCTACTCCAGCGGAGCCACGAGGCGGCCGGCGACGCCTTCAGGAGGCATGTGGCCAGCGGTGTGGCAGCGTCGTCTTTGCGCCAACGCAGCGTATGGCGCTTCATGGCGGTGCGTGGGCGTGGCATACTGAGCGGCGGCAAGATCGCGAGGTGGCGCCTTGCGAGGCAAACGGCGATCGAGGTAGCCCGCAGCGCGACGAGCTCTCGGGTGGCGGCAGAATAACGCGCTTAGGCGGCTTCATGCCGGCGATGAGGCGGCGCGTTGCGTGTAGGAGCCGGGCGCGGCGGTCGCGGTGTCGACGACGGCGCCTCTGCGGAAGGTCCGAGCGGCGGCGCCATGCGAACCCTAGTGGGGCGGCGCGTTGTGCCTGTGCGGGGCCGACGGTGTGCATGCCCATGCAGGAGGCGGCCGGTGGCGGTTCCAGGCTGGCGGCGCTTTGCACCACCCCCCCTTTTTTGTTTGCTTCAGATGGCGTGGAGCGACAGCGGACGCTGCAGCGTCTTGGCAAGGTCTTGTTGGTGGGGAGGTGCCGTGTGATCGCGTGACAGACTGGTCGGTGAGGACGCTTGCCGCTTACGGCCGATTTTTTCGACATCTTGTGCATAGTATGCAATGTACTGTTCATGTGATGCAATTATCGTTCATGCCATTATCGATCGGCTTGGCTGGCGACTTAAAGTCGGCTCGCGGTAGTTTAGAACGAATTTGCAATTTTTAATCTATGGTACAATCGACATCCAATCTTTCGTGCAATCTACCGATCGACATTGTGTCGGCGACTTCAAGTCGGCTCGTGGTAGATTAGAATGGATTTGCACCGTAGAAAGCCAATTTTTTTCAATACTGTGCATAGTATGCAATGTACTGTTCATGTGATGCAATTATCGTTCATGCCATTACCGATCGGCTTGGCCGGCGACTTCAAGTCGGCTCGTGGTAGTTTAGAACGAATTTACAATTTTTAATCTACGGTACAATCGACATCCAATCTTTCGTGCAATCTACCGATCGACATTGTGTCAGCGACTTCAAGTCGGCTCGCGGTAGATTAGAACAGATTTGCACCGTAGAAAACCAATCTAGAAAGCAAATTTGCAGAATTGAAAGTGATCTAGAAAATACGATTCAATCTACGAGTGTCGTTCTTCGACAGTTACCTTTCGATCCGAGTAGAGTCGATCGTGCTGATAACGTGTTGAGGAACCGTCGCTGGCGAGTTTAGTCTAAGCGATTACCTTGTAGACAAACTCAGAATCGTAAGAACAATGCAAGAACAGAAGAACAGAATAGTAGATTGAACACAGAGATATAGGGGGCTTCTTGCTTCTCTTTATTTCTTCATCAATCGATAAATCGTTTACAATGAATAGCACTCCCTATTTATAGGCTAGAGACTCTGCTAGGATTTAGGATGAGGAGTCCACCTAGGCCAGGACTCTTTGGCCTGGGCCCGGTTTCTTAACAATTCCAACGGTCCAGGGTGCAGTCAAACTCTAGGGATGGATAGTAGAACGAACAAAACTGTTGCCCCCGGTATCCAATGCGGCCCGTCACACCATGAAACCTGTACTAGGATAACTCAGCTAGAACAATCAGCATCCGAAGCAGGAAAAACGAAATAAAAAGGGATAATCGATCATTTGCTACACATTGTGCATTGCTTGTGGTTTCATCATTTGGGGTTACCTTCTCGGTAATAAATTATTTGCCACACGGTTCGTGAGTCAATCGATAATTTACCCTTTTGGAGAGAAAAATGCTAATTTTGCCCTTGTCTTCTTCTCTTCTCACCTCATCTCATTCTTCTTCCTTGCTCTTGGCTCTTGGAACCAGCGCACGTCGTCGGCGTGTCAACGCACGTCATCGCACGCGCAACATCACGTTGAGCACCAACTCAAAGAGCTTGGGTCGGAGGGTGATTCTCTTATTGTCGAGACCCATCGCCGTGTCGGCGTCGAGATCGTCGTTCTCTCATACGGCCGGGCGGCGAGGCGGCGGCGAGGACGCCAAGAGCTCGATGGTAAGGAACCGGCGGAGGCCACGCCAGTGGGCGCTATGGGAGGCCCACAAGACCATGGTGTGCCCGTACCCGAGGATCTCCACAATGAGTAGCTGCGGTCGGCCCGCCAGTGCGGCGTCATGTGCCATGAAGCACTCCTCGGCCGCGGCGTGCGTCGACATGAGGAGCGCTTAGAGCACGGTCCCAGCCGCATCGACAGAAGCGTCATCACAGCCCATCGCCCCATTAATATTCTGTTGCGTGCCATGACCAACCATGGCAACCAAATCCGGTAAGGAGGCAGCCATGGCTGGTGGAGGGAGAAGGAAGGGGGAGGAAGAAGAAGAGTGTGCGAAGAGTGGGGGAGGTGTCGGGTCAACCATTGCCGGAGCATGGAAGAAGTGAAAGAGGAAAAAGACAAGGAAAATTTTATTCAAAAGCACAAATAAAAACACAAATGATCGAATGCCCCGTAAAAGATGTAACATTTGAGCTATTAGGTTGTAGTTAGTCCCAAATAAACGAACGCCGGCACCCAGCCGCACTAAGGCTGTTCCCAATAGGCAGTATCTTCGTACAGTTTCTTTAGTGTATGAGGAGTGTTAGGATACTATCTTCCCAATGTATGATTTCTTATGGTGTAGTATCTTATACTGTTTCGTTTAATTACATGTATGATCTTTACTAGTATTTGAGCATTGTGGTCTATTTGTGGTATATACTAACGCAATACATGCATGATCTTCTCAATGCACGGGATCGATCACAATAAATTTTATGCGTTGGATTTCGAACCGAACTGATATCCAGATTAGATACTAGAGTACCCTCTCTCTTTATTAACTATGATACCATATCATTATTTTACTTATATAGTAGACTTAAGATACCAGTCAGGATAAAGCACTAGGAGCGACATAAGCCAGCAGCACGGCCTGCCTGCCTGCCCATCGATCAGAGATGCACAATGATTGGTGGCCGCGACCGCGGCTGCAATCGTCCGTGCCACACACGTCGCGTCCCATGTCGTCATGCCTCGAACAGCGCGCACGCCGGCCCGCCCCGCCCCCACACTGTCCCTTGCGGCGAGCACCGTCGCGTCCTGGCCGCGTCGCCCGTCAATTCCATGCCCCCCCCCGCGTCGCGTCGCCTTGTGCTATCTTTAACCGGGAAAGAAGGGCCCCCCTAAGCCCGGCCGGCCTCAAAAGAACTGCTCGGTCGTCTCTGGCGGTCCAATGTTCTCTTGTTGGATCAACCACTTCCTTTTCTTTCTCTTCCTTTCGTTTTCACCCTTCAGCCTCGGTTGGGCTTAGATCCTTTGCAAGATCTGCTTGCTCGCTTCCACGCGTAATATTCTCCGGCCACCACCGCCAGCGCTAGGCAACAAGAATACACTGCGCCCCACATACACATGTCGCGCTCTCGTCTCGTGTTTCCTCTCCATCAAAGCTGCAAGCTTTGGCGCTTCCCGGTCATATTGAAGCATTAGAAGAGGCGATGCGTACTCTACTCATCGGTTTGCGTGATCTGATCGATAGTAGTATCATCTTGGTGGTCAATTAGACCGACCTTTTCTCTCCCTACCTTCTCTCCCTTTGCTTCTTTATCTTTTCTGCGCTGTGCTTTTCATGCTCTTGTCACATATTGGTAGCGCTTGCCGTATAGCACTAGCGCTTGCCGTATAAAACGTCTCGTGCCTAGGCTACCCTGGTGATACACACACTACCTTGGGCTAGGCATCCGGCGATGAGGAGGAAGGGCAGCGAGTGTACAAGAATCAACCCTGAGACCAGCAGTGGCAAGCCTATGATCTCCCTGCAGGCGTCCAGGTCCGGCCGGAGAGCGCCGTCGAACCGGGACCGTCCGAGGCAAGTGCGCGACACCTGCGGCTCTCGCCTGCCGAGGAGCGCGCGGCGGACGGCCGCAAGGTTCTACCGGCGCGCGAGGGCAAGCGTCGTGAGGGCGTTTCGGTCGGCATCGACCAAGAAAGGTTCAGTTGCTAGTGCCGCGTCACGTTCACCGGACTGTACGCCGGCGAGAAATAGCAGTAGGCGGCACTCCGCACCGGTGGTCGCCGATGACTCGCACAAGAGCGAAGCGGTGGAGGAGTGCATCAGGTTCATGAACTCCTCGTCCAGGAAGTACCGGTAGATTTTCGTGATTCCACACTCAGTGCGCGGATGCTAGTGTCTTCACTTGTAATTTCCCTTTTTGGACTTTCATCTATGTGCGCATTTGATCCAATTAACCTTGTAGTGGAAAATCACACGGCCGGTTACTTCTTTCATATATTGTGTGTTCTGAAATCTCTTCATACTACTTTCAGTTTTTGTGCTTGTGTATAATTGTCAGTTGCTAGTAGCCCAGTTATCAAGATAAGTTAATTTATGTGATGTTTTCCAAGTTTCGATTTTTGTGCTATTAATTTCGTATCTCTGGATGACTTCATCCAACAGAACTAGTAGTAATACAATACTAGAAAAAGGTCATAAAAATGCATCCTTGGTGAAAAGTACATTTAGCGAAACAGCTCCACGAAATCAGAAGATAGCATGTAATTCAGGCAATTGTTTGACGATTGTAATTGTCTCATTAGGCAAACCTCTACATACTATTGTCGACTGTACAAAGGCCAGTCGAAAAAATACAGAGACAGAGATGTTACCTCTAATCGGCACGCCTCCGATGTAGTGGACAGTCCCTCATCTACAAGTTTGAGAAAAAGAGCTGTCGCAGGAAGCAATGCTCCAGTGCTCCAGGGATAAATCTTCTGACGATCCACCACCGCAGTCAGGCGAATCAAAACCCTGAAAAGTAGGGTAGTCTTCGTCTTAATTCAGTTTCCCAGTAGTTTCTTAAAGAGAAATACTAAAGAAAGCCATAGCGTTTGTTAGCAATAGAAGGAGATAACTCGCTACCGTTTGATCATATGAGTTAAAGGCTCCACATGGGCCTTTTGTTCCTCTCGCGCAAAGTCAATTCCCCTCGATATCTCAATCCTCGACGCGAATACCTGATAGATCACCAGTGGCTTGCAGCAACCAGTGCAATCGCACTCCAATCACAGGGCCTCGCATCTCCCCAGCCTTCTTCTCCTGCTCTTTCCCCACTTCGCGCAATTGCACTCTAAATTCCAAAGCCAGACGCCCCAAGCTCCCGATTCTCGAACCATAAGCTTCTCGTGTGATGCAACGAGTGCTTCGTGCTGCAGCTGCGGCCGCGGCCACCAAGCTCGCATCGGCGGGCGCGGCACCTGCTCGTGGGCGTGGTCTGCGGTGCATTAGGTGGATGGAGGGGAGCGAACCCGGGTAGCGAGCAGGATTGACGAGCAGGTGTGGCTACGGCTGGAACAAGTGGGTGTAGCTATTGCAAACCAGCAGGCATCACGGTGGGTGAGCACTGACAGCGAGCGGGCAGCTCGTGTGCAGAGCATGGAGACGATGGAGTACACGAGCACGATGCGGCGACACATGTTATGCAGGAAGGCAAATGCCCATAGGGGTTGTGGGAGATCGCAGCTGCGTGCAGCCAGCCGACACCCTCACCGTTGGCAACCTCCCCGGTGGACTCGTAGCAGTTCCTCTGACTTTTTCTATTTTTTTATTCCTTTTGAAACTTAATTGATACTTATCTGGTATTCAGTGAAACTCGATTGAAACTTGAACACCGCTCGAAAAACGAAGTTTTTACATGAAATTTGCCCGAAACTTCATGAAACTTGTCCAAATCTCTCTTAAAACTAGGTGAAACTCGCCTGAAACTTTTTGAAACTTGGTGAAACACCATGTAAACTCGCCTGAAACTCTTCTAAAACTTGCCTGAAACTTTTTGAAGCTTGTGACACCCTGCAAACTCACCTGAAACTAAACCTTCAATACGAAACTTGCTTCCCTATAGGCGCACGAGGAACTCACAAGGTGGATGGGAAGGCTCCAAGGGTGCTCTGGAAGAGTTTAGGGAGGTCATCAGGGCACTCGCCGTAGGAGGTTGGCAAGGTCGCAGGGGCCCTATGTGCAAAGGAAAGTGGGTGAGCTCGTCGGACCACACATGAGATGAGGCCAACGAGGTTGCCGGGGCCTGCGTGTCGACCGGACGCCCGTGTGCAAGGAACGCCTGGCTGGAATGATGGTCTGGTCGACGTCGATCTCAGATAATCGGATGACTGCTACTTATCCTGTTAGATGGGGGTTCTAACGGTATACCGTGTGGTAGCTGCATCCTTTCTTAAATCTAAGTTGATTTATGTGATTATTGGATTTGCATGGATATTGTTATGTTGTCTAATTTGATGCGATCCAATACTTAAAAAAATGTTACTTATATTTAAGAAAAAAAAATCCACCACACTATAAACGGACAACTAACATCCCCATATAACAAAACAAGATACTCCATGAGATTAGAAACAAGACGATCAATTTTAAAGACTACAAAATATCACATAAACAAGAAAAAAATTCTTATTAAAACATGACAAATAGTAAGGACTCTATGTAGCATTGGACTGATTTTAAACAAAATCAGACGATTTTTTGACCCTCTATAACTCCTCCCTCCTTCCTCAACACCCACATGAACCCTGTCTGTTGAATTCCCTACCTCTGCCAAAGCCGTCGGGCGACCTCGTCCCACACCGTCGCAGCCACCTTCAGCCGCGATGACAACTCAAAAATCGTAATCCACATAGGAAGAAAAAGGAGGTGGCATTTGGTGGTACTCGCGTGTTCGCTGGAGTCGGATAGTTGGAGGCATGTTGGGCATGAATCTTGGAGCGCATTTATCAGTAGGAAAATCAATTGAAATCCAAAAGAAATTATTTGTGTTACGTAAGAAATATATGATTAATAAACATCAGATGTTTATTGGTAAGCAAAGAGTTGCACATCAGATGTTTAATTGGTAAGCGAAGAATTGCACACAGGACAACAGGAACTGTGTAGGAAACAAACTGTAATCAGGGTTGTAGTTATAATTTCGATATTACGTAGGAGGTCACATTTTGTGTGAGACAGGGAGAGGGAATGAGTGAGAGAGAGCTATATGTTAATTTGAGAGAATGATATTGTGAAATTTTGTATGTCAATTTTCATTGCGAAATGACATCTCTATATACTAAATAGTGAATGTATGAATGGGAGGACTATCTGACGAAGAAACTGCAGTGAGTTGAATTGAGAGAATGGATTTGATTCATTTGTCTATCTAACTTCAGGATTGATTTTAGTCTAAAACTATTGTGATTGCGAACTTTGCACTCATGATGCATAAATCAACTTGTTTGAGACGAATTAGCCATATTTAGGCTTGACTTGGAAAAAAGTTTTGTCATGTGTCCGTCACCGTGGCATGTGGCAGATACAGACCGTGAGTCTGTGACGGCGTCGACCACGTGTGTCGTTCTACGGTGTCGACGTAGGCAGCTGAGGAAGCTTTGGCCTGAATCCCTCCTCTATTTTCGTCAGTGGCTGTAATGTGTATGAAACAAACTCACAATGCGCCAAGTTTTTTCTCTGTCCGCATAAGCTTGCGGGTGCATTTTGGACTTCGTAAATCATAACAAGCATAAGGATTTGTTCCTCAAAGAAAAGAAAAGAAAACTGGCCTAAGGATTTGATGCTGATTGATGAAAAATAAGATATAGGACACCCGTAACTTTCTGGTTGTCTTTTTTTTTCCCAATGTGAACTCCTGTCAATTCAAAGAGAAAACTTCCCTAAAAAAATTTCAAAGAGAAAACTACATAAGGCAAATCAAACTACCAAATTGCGCTCACACAGAATAATACTCAAGGTCAGCAGTTTTTTATTTTGTCGAGAATAAAGCATATTCAATGATTAAATAGGACGAAGATACCGTTCTCGATTTGTATACAAACCTTGCCCCAAGTCGATCCAAATTCTTCGCGGCGCGCGCGCTCGCTGGTTAGTGCCACCGTCGCGTCCACCATACTATCAGGGCATCGGTCCGCGCTCGCCGGCGATATGACGGAACCCTATCTCGCGCGGCAGGGCGGCACCCTCCTGTGAGGCCATGAACCCATGGCCGTGGTCGCGATGTGAATGAGGCTGCGGAGAAGAGAACAAGGTCTCTCGATGAATCCCGTCCGCGAGCGCAGCTGGGCCAGTTGGTTCGTCTCAAAGGCGTTAGGCTACATCCTTCTGAGCCGAAGAAGCCCATAGCTTCCGAGACGTGTCCACCAGCACAGTTGGTCTGGCCCTTTCAGAAGGACAAGATGAACTTTGACCCAGTATTGCAATATTGCAAATGTTTAGCTAGCTTAACATCACCTATTCTGATGATCTTCCGCTAAAAAAAAGCTACTCTGATGACCTTCGTCTCAAAAACACACGCACAATTTTTTTTGATGACCTCCTTATCAAATAATCTATTCTGAATGCTCAAGTAGTAGTACTCACAGTGATTTATTAACAATTCGCATATATACTGCTGTGATCACCTATTCTGTTTTGACTATTTTTAAAAAATAACACGAAACTTAGCATGTTTCATTTCCAAAACTCTCTAGGAAGCTAATAATTCAGGCACTATAGAGTGGGAGTTGACCATAAGTACGATTATGTTGCATGCGTTTGAAACCAATCATCCAAACATTCTGGAGTAGCACTCTACACGACAGGCACATTGAATGTTTGTTATACACGAGTAGCTTAAAACCTGCAAGATATGGGGATTGTACAGTGCGTGCACTGTGTGCTCATTCATGAAAAAAAAAACTAACACCATTAGCCAGTGTGTTGGAAGTCAACAAACAAGAAGGCATGGATCAGATGGCCGAAAAGTTAGCTACACTCTACTAATACCATTAGCCAGTGTGTTGGAAGTCAACAAACAAGAATGCATGGATCAGATGGCCGAAAAGTTAGCTGCACTCTGAAACTCCATGTCCAACAACAAGCCTCCAACGCAGCTGATCAGCCAACAATTTCCTAGAGGGAAGCAGGTAGACCTGGGCATGGGCCAGGACTTTTGCGGGCCGACCCACGGCATGGCCGGGCTGGCACGGTGGAAGCACGGCACGGCCCGAGCATTGTTAGGGCGGACCAAAGACAAAGACGACACCTAGGGCCGTCTTTGGGCACAGCTCCTCGGCACGACGGGTGGCCCGCAAGACGCAAGACGCCGCCGTGGACCGTGCTTGGCCAAGACGCACATTCGTGCTTTCGGAGGGCCCAAAGCCGCACGCAGCACATTCGTGCTTTCGGGTCGGCCGCGGCACGCGGCGAGGCACGGCAATGACCTGCCTTACGCCTCGCCCGGCGATCACGGCACCAGAGCACCGACCACCACGTGCCCCTCTGTCGCCCCGCTCGGCCGCAGTTCAGAGCACAAACGCAAAACGGCATCACAATCACAAAATCAGAAAAGCACACAAAATTCTTTTGCTCATCACTCATCAGTCACTCATCACCAGTTCCCCACCCGTCGAGGAGGGCGGCGGGCGCTGGCTCGGCGGATCTCGCTCGAACGCTTGACGAGCCTGAGCTCAGCCCGCACGGCGCACATGGCGCCGCTGCCAGAGGCATGCACACACACCACCATGTACAAGAACACACAGACCAGGCCCTCACAAGACCCCATGGAGTGGAGAGGAGGCACGGAGAGGGAGGGAGGCGGCTGGAGGGGGGAGGGGAGAGGAGGCGGCCGGACTAGAGAGGAGGCGACCGGAGGGGTGGGGGAGGGGAGGCGTGGGGAGTGGGTGGGAGGCGGCCGGAGGAGGGGAGAGGGAGGCGACCTGAGGGTTGTGGCCTTGGCCCTTGGGGGAGAGGGGAGGCGGCCGGAGAGGGGAGGGAGGCGGCCGGAGGAGGAGGGGGAGAGGGGAGGCCGGAGGCGCCGCGTGGGGGAGTGGAGAGGGAAGCGGCCGGAGGGAGAGGGGGAGAGGGGAGGTCGGAGGTGTGGGAGTGGAGAGGGGTTGGGGACTCGGCGGAAAAAGAAAGGCAGAGCCTCACAGGGACAGGGAGATGGAGATGCCCGCTCGTGTCGCATGTGGATGTGGACCATCAGAGTATCAGATAGACCATGTGGTAAACTGGTAATGGCATCGCGTGTGGATGCGGCCTGCGCCTTGCGCCCTGCGGCAGTAGAGCTGAGACGTCGAAGTAGAGCTGACTGAGACATCGAGTGGAGTGCTGCACTGGCACTGCTGCGTGCCTGCGACCGATGGACAGTGGAGTCGCGCATTCTTTGCGACCGATGGACGGTGGAGTCTTGCGGCGAGGAGCCGAGGCGAGACGTATAGTCTCATCACAAGAGACGTTGGTAGGTTGGCTAGACTCACGCTCAGCGTTTTTGTAGTAGGAGCTGAGACGTCGAGTCTCATCACAAGAGACGTTGTGGTCTTTAGTACAAAAGAGACGTTGTGTGTGAGTATGAGTAACGTTCGCATTTCTTCCTCCCTATAAATTCCCTCATCCCTCCTCATTTGTTCACAGCACAATACAATCTGTTTGCTTTCTATTTGCTATCTCTTTGCTATCTAAATTGTAGTCGTCCAGTATGTTTGGAAAGAAGAAAACAGCAGGGCGGAGCAGCAGAGCACGCCCTCGCACTCCTAGTCCTCCTCCCCTAGAAGAAGTGCACGAGCAAGAGATCGATCCTCGCCAACTCTCCCCGGGCATGGAAGACTATGGTATGGATGATCAACATATGGATAGAACGGAGGGCTTTGAGGATGCCCACGTCTTCACCCCAAACGTCTTCACCCCAAACATCTCCACCCCGGACAACGAGGCCGGTGCAACGGTGCATGCAACGGGTGGAAGCTCCAGCGGCCGACGTGCATGGTGTTGGAAGCATATGGAGTATAACATAGAAACAGATGACGGTCGTCAGGTACCTTATGCCACATGTAAATATTGTCATGCTAAATTGTCTGCACGCTCAGGTGGAGGTACAGGTCATCTCAAGCGACACGCGCAGGCGTGTTTGAAGAAGATAGCGGTTGGACGGACGCAAGGAAGGAACGTCCAAACCCAGCTTAACTTTGGCCCCGATGGTTCGGTAAGTACATGGATGTACAACCCTCAGGTAGCTAGAGACGAAATTGTAGATATATAGTTACTGAGAATCTTCCGATTAGGACGAGCAAAAGCTCTAGTTTCGAAAGAATGATCCAACGTGGTTTTTGCCCGCAATACCAACACGTAAGTAGGAGAACAACTGTGCGAGACATAGTAGAACTCTACCAACGAATCGTCAAGTTTGAAAGAAAACTTCTGAAAGTTACATTTTCTTTTGCTTTAACCTCGATATATGGACTTCATCCCACCAAAGGGCAAGCTATCTTAGTGTTGTTGCGCATTACTTAGATGATGATTATAACTTGAACAAGCGAGTCATAGGGTTCAGTCTGTCGATGAGGCACACACCGGAGAGGCCATCGCTGCAACGCCATTAGAAGTCATTCGGGATTTTAAAATAGAGAACAAAATTATTGCCATCACTCTTGACAATGCCTCAGCTAACACGACGGCCACCTCACACCGCATCTGCAGTCCTACACTGGTGGTTTCGTCCTCCACCGAGATGCATGTGTCACATCTTGAACCTCATCGTGCGAGCGAGCTTGCGGTAATGAAACCTAGTCTAGACAATATACGCGATGCTATCCAGTTCATTACAGTTTCAGGCCCAAGATATGCCCAGTTCAGGGAGTACTACAAGGCCAACAATAAGAGACCAAGGAAATTCAACCTGGACATGAAGGTGCGGTGGAACTCCACGTATACTATTTTGGAGCGGTGCAAAGAGTACAAGTACATTATTACTCTATTCGTCAATACTAATTCTGGTAAACAATTGGTTACTGAAACAGATTGGCTAGTTGCTGGTCGTTTTCGTGAATTTTTTAAAGTATTTTACGATGCAACCACAATTTTATCTGGTGTTTACTATCCTACTTCTTGCTTAGTCATCGAGTGGCTTTGGACTATCGCTAACGCTTTTAAGGAAAACAGAGATGATGCCCTTCTGAGACCTATTATTGAACCAATGCAGAGAAAATTTTTAAAATATTTTCAAGCTATCCCACACCTCTTTTGTTTTGGTACTATTATGGACCCTCGGAGAAAATTAGCAGATCTGAAGGGGGCTTACGAGGGAATTGGGGATGCATTTGATCTTGATTTTTCTGAGGCTTACACTCACATTCATGATGAGCTTTTTCGAGTTTTCGATTTGTATTATGAAAAGTTTGGCAGCAGAAGTCAATCGAGAACAACTGTCTCAACAACGCAACAAGGACAGCGCAATGTGAGCGCTTCCAACGTCTGGAAGAAGCTGAAAGGGCCGGCATCCAGTTCATCTTCTCGTGCGCCAAACCGGTCTCAATGGAATCCAAGAGTAGAGATCAACCACTACCTCGACACACCTTTTGCGGACACCGAGCTTGACTTCGCGGATGGAAATGATGTCAACCTCCTCTTGTGGTGGAAGAACCACCAGCATATTTATCTCGTGCTGTCACATTTTGCACGAGATGTACTTGTGGTTCCTGTCGATCGTCTCATCGGAAGCCACTTTCAAGACGCGGTGGGGAGGATTATCGAGCCAAGGAGGTCGTCTCTCACACTGAGATGGTTGAGGCACTCACATGCCTCAAAGATCGGGAGACATGATGAGCGGACGCAACATCACTCGAGGATCCGGAGATCGCGGAGGCGATAGCCGACCTAGAGAATCTCGACGTCAACTAGTCTATCTCGTTTTTCCGTGTATTTAGTTCTTTGCACTCTTTTCCTTACCAGGGGTACCCCACGCTGGGGGTAAGGTTTTTAACGAGGCAAAAACTACGTATTTATCTTGTATGAAACAATGAATAAATTTTAGTTATTCCCCTGAATATTTTTGTATTGCTGTGTTATGAATAATTTTTATTTTCTATCATAATTTTTATTTTTTCTACTTTTTTTCCTCCCCTATTTTTTTCCCCATTCCCTCCCTTTCCCAAACCCCTATTTTTTCCCTCTTTTTCCCCCATTCCCTCGATGAATTACAGTCAGAGCGTCAAAACCGATGGGCGATGGCGGCTTCACGGCGCCTTCTTCTCCAAACTCCGTCTTGATTCTTCTTCACCCGCCGCCCTTCCCTTCCCTTCCTTCGTCTTCCCCAAATCCCCGCCAGCAATGACCGCCCCACCTCCCTCTCCACGCGGCATGGCGGTGGGCCGTGGCACCTCTCCTTCCCGTCCTCTCCGCCGCCGCCCCTTGAGCTCCCTCGCGTCATGCGGAACTGCGGACCCGGCGGTCGGTGCTCCGACTCCCTCCCTCGGCTTCGCCCCTCCCCCGTCCGCACCCCTCCACCGGCCCGGCTCGTCCGCTCGTGGTGCAAGCGCAACCGTGCAAGGAGATCGTGGGCTCGTGGTGGCCCTCGGGTGCGGGGTGCCCGTGGAGGTTGACGGCGACGGCGGCGGTCCTCCATGACGACGGTGACGGCGCCCAGGTGAGGGAGGTCGCGCAAGGAGGCCGTGGGCTCGTGGGCGTGGCGGCGTTCAAAGTCGCCCTCGGGTGCCCGTGCTGCATCAGTGCATGGAGGTTGACGGCGACAGCGGCTGTCCTCCACGACGACGGCGACGGCGCCCAGGTGAGGTCTCTTGTCCTCAGTCCTCTCCTCCATCGCCGGCTCGCCCCTCGGTGGCTCGGACACTGAGCATCCCTCGTTTCCACAGGCGACTGGCGACGGCGACGGGACCGTGCTTGGGCCGGCACGGCACGACGGCGACACGGTGGGCTCTGGGCTGTGTTTGGGCTCGCCGGAGACAATTCGGACCGGACCGGCACGGCACAGCGTGCTGACCGGGCCGGAACGGCACAGCACGGGGCGGCCCTGTAGCCCATTGTGCTCGTGCCGTGCCGGCACGGCACGGCCCTGTGCCCAGGTCTAGAAGCAGGTAGCAGTTGATTATCACATGCATGCAGTGAGCAAGTCAGAATTCTGTTGTTAAAAAGGCCAGGGACAACAAGCACTCCCGGTACAAGCTCACGGTTAAAAATTACTAGCTGGATAAGTAGCACGACATTTGAATCCGACGCATGTACGTTCTGTGTAAAATCATGTGTTCCTACTGCATCTTCTCACTTAACGCCTTGAATGCATGAATCACAATTCACAAGTAACAACCTTATTACAACAGTTAAAATTTCAGAGTACAGAGGAGATTCAAAGCTAGCATGAAGTAGCAGTAGATCGTTAGAACTGTATTGACAAAACCAAGTGCTACTTACTAACGAAGAGACGTGATGGTAATTACTAGAGGTACCTCCCATGATGAAAAGATCAAAGGAATTACCAGAGGTAACTCCAAATAAATAGAGGTACCTCCCATGATGAAAAGATCAAAGGAATTACCAGAGGTAACTCCAAATAAATACTCCCTCTAGTCACAAAAAAATATCGTTTTGGACATTAACATAGTCCCCAAAACGCAACTTTGGTCACTAATTTCTATTATAATAGATTTATAAAACATAATAAAATTATAATTTCATGAAAGTTATTTTGAGACAAATATATATATATATATATATATATATATATATATATATATATATATATATATATATATACAATTTTCATATGTTCAATCCAAATATTAGAAAATATATCAATATCCAAAATATAGAAAGTTTGAGCATACGTGCCTAAAACAACATTCTTTTGTGACCGAAGGGAGTACAAGAAGCTGGAAATATAATGCATAAATGTAAGTTGTTGAGTGTAGTGATTTATATTGTAATCAACTAGAACTTGGAGAGGTGTGCTACAAGTATTCATATATGAATCCTAATAGGAATAGGATTCCGACTTCTCTTTAGAGGAGAAATAGGGGTCACTGTATAAAGCCATGATGGGTGGTCATGTAGAACACAAGCCACAAACCAACTCATATAAAGCATGAGGCGCATGAAAGGATTAGAGGCTAGGTTATTCTTTAACACTAGATTCTTGTATAAAATAAGGATCCGAGCGTCTTTAAAGGTTCAAGAGGATTGTGAGAGAGCCACAACCCCTTATACTCTTTTGATGTTGTGCTTAAAGGAATTTGAGGCCGGCTTCGCCAAAACTTTATGCTCGTCGTGATTGTTTTGGCACCGTTATTTCTGTTCTCTACGAGATTCATCTAATATCATGCATGCTCGTGTCGTATCTCGCAATTCTGATCTGATCTAGGGGCTGCAGCGCATAAGGAGGGGGTATCAGAGTATAACAAGTGGTATCAGAGCCAATGTCGGATTAATCAGATTTATGAGAAGGTCGACAAAGCGCCAGGTGACACAAAAACAAGATCGATGTCTATGATGTGAAATCAAGTGGATACATTTGATGGCGGAGGGAGTTTCAGTGTGTGGTGAAGAAATGGATGCTCTTGGGAGAGACAAACCGGAAAAGACGTCCGATGAAGACTGGAAGGTAATGGAGTGAAAGGTTGTCAGTACAATCCATCTATGTCTCTCCGATGAGGTAAAGTACTCGATAATTAAGAAGAATTCACCGAAGAAATTATGGAGTAACCTAGAAGAGTTTTATATGGAAAAATTGTCGGCAAACTAGTGGGTGTTGAAGCGGCAACTGTACAGATTGCACATGTAGGAAGGCATACGGTTCGTTGACCATCTCAATATTTTCAACAAGCTTATTACACAGCTGATTGGTGTGGATGGGAAAATTAAGGAGAACAACAAGGTCGTCATATTGGTATTATCTCTACTACCATCGATCATGGGAGCAATCGGTGAAGGATCTCTATGCCTGGAGCATGGAACTATTCACTTGGCAGATTGCAAGGTGTCAACGATCAAGTCATTGATCTTACAAAATGAAATAAGAAAAAATAGCTAAGAGTTCTTAGAGAAGAATAGGGTTGTTCTTTATTGCAATGAACTGGCTATTACAGGGGTGCCTTTGGCCAGGCGACATAATAGTCCTAAGTACACTGATTATATTACTTATTGTGCTTCAGTTTGCCTCAATTATTTTCAGGCTGAATACCCTTGTCCTTGTGTTGTTCGTCATCCACCCTTAAATAACTAGTGAAGAGTCGCTAGTTACTCCAAGAGTAGAGACCTTTTGGAAGTGATGCGTCTGGTCGGGGAGGCAGTTGTTGTAAGTAAACCACCAACTGTTCGCCGATTAGTGTTAACAGGAGATGAAACTGTATAGTAGTTATTATCAGCGACTTAGGGCTAAAAAGCGTCGTGTGGTTTGGAGCACATAAAACATATGTTCCATTCATCACACGGAAGGGATATACCTGGAATCAGATCCAAGTACCTGCTCAAAGATTCTACGAGTAGTTTAACTGGTCGGGCAAATAGGCACGAGGCCCCTTCGACCAGGGTACTCACAACGCAACCTCTACGATTCTTCCGACCACGGGGGTTACGACCATAAAGGCTATATGGTCTTCAATTAAATGTTCAAAGCAGTATTTAGGAATTTAATCCTCGTCAACTAGCCCCCAAACTTTTAAGTGAATTTGTAGTGTGAACTCTCTCTGATGAAATCCATACCGGGGAACCCTTCGTTCAATGGCGAGAATAACGAAGCGGTTGGCATTCACTTTAAAGTTGAGTAGTTGTCTGGAAAATCGAAGGGATTTGTGTTTGTTGAACTTCAGGCAACCCCTTTTCGCAATTAAAGAGGTGCACCTATAAAATCCCCATAGTGTGTCACCTTAAGGGCTTTACGCTCTCAGAATTTTCTTCAACTTCCTTTCATCTTCTCACAAAAAATTTACAATGTCAGATTCAATCTCCAACTGGCTGGTCTCCGAGTTGAGCGAGAAGAAACTCAAGGCTATGGAGAAGAGCGAGATGCTTCCCAATCAAACTTTGATCCCTTGGAGATTGGCAGTTGGAGAGCACTTTTCCAGTGGCAACGAGGGAGAAATCCTCATTTTTTTCTCGCATATATCGAGTGCTGGTTTAGGCTACTAGCACATCCATTCCTCTCCAAAGTTCTTGAGTATTATAGAGTTGAACTGGTAAACCTTGCTCTCAATTTGATCGCCAATCTCAACATCTTCATCTATCTTTGCGAAGCATACATGGGAATCCCGCCAGATTTGAAGGTCTTCAGGTACTTCTACAAGATGTCGAAGTCGGGGAAGTCGACAGCGTTACCCGAGAAGTGTGCTTTGTGCCTCCACGACGGGAAGGCTGAGGAATACATTCGTATGTATTCGAAGTCTTCATGAAAAAAATTGGTTCTACATGACGGTCACCAAGGGAGATAGCCTCTGCTTTGCCAGTAAGGTGACGGTCGAGAATCCAAGGTGGTGATCCTCCGCAAAGAGGGAGGGAAAGGTGGGGAGATGGATCGAGGCCATCCAACACCTTAGCATCATAGGTCTAACTTCTTGGCATGTGGTGAAAGATTTCTCCATGCGCCAAATAAGTCATCTGAAACTTCGAGAACGTACCATGCTTTGGTACATTGGTCGGGACGATACGACCAAGGATTCTTCGGAATGTAAGTCCTGAAAAATCCTGACCAGTTTAGTTTATTTCAGTTGATTATTTTATAACCTTAAAGTCTCTCTTCTTTTTTTAATAGTCCTTTCCCCTAAAGATACTAGCAAGCCGATCAAGATGATCTGCGCAGGGGAGCCTAGCGACAAAGCTGACATTCCCCGAATTTTGTCTATTATCTCTCCAGAAGAGAGAATAGAAAGACTCATGGTAAAAAATAAAAACCTCTTTTCATCATTTATGTATTTTCCGATCGGTATTGTCAGGACACAAAAATGCAATTTTGGACCCTCTTTGTATAATGCACTAGTCCAGGATCACGCTAGTGCACAAAGTGTTAACATAGATGAATATCGATTCACACAATACGAATAGTAGAATAGACGATTAACTTGAATAACAAATAGCAGTTTTGACCTTTTGGTCGAGTTTACACTTATTAAGCCACGTAGGGTTGACAATAAATAAATAAGCAACATCGGAACAAAAGCAACTCCAGCGGAAACCCATCGACTCGTTACAGGCAACCGACTGGGATCAAGACCTAACGATCTGCAACCTCGTAGAACTCCTCCTCAAAGGCAGGTGACGATTCCTCCACTTCAGCTGAATGATTTCAACAAGAATGAGTATTTTGAGTACTTAACAAGTTATACCACAGAATGTAATTTATAGATGATGGCATATTCCAAATAAAATGGCTTCTGTGACTATGTTGCAATAAAGCAGTATTTTGCAATTGAATACAAATAATAGATTGAAAGCGTATTTCAAAACAAATAAACAATAATAATTTTACAGTTTTTTCACAAAGGACACAAAGCCTAATCAAATTCTTTCACACAACTATATGAGTTTTAACCACACAGCTGTCCATTCTCAATTGTTTTTATGAAAATCTATCCCTCGTGTGAAATCCCCGAGCATGTCCATAACCGAGGTCGCGGCTATTCAAATAGATTGATTAACACTCTGCAGAGGTAGTATACTTTACCCACACGATATAACTAGTGTAGCTAGCACTAATAATAACAAAACTTTTCCGAAACTTCATCTCAACAACTGACACTCCCGATGTGTTTTACCGTCGTACCAACCCAAACACAGTGCTTTGGCACGATACACACCGTTGGACCTGAAGATGGCGAACTGCTCATAAATGTGACCTACATAGTAGTCCACACCTCCACCCATCACTGAGCTCCTAACCTACTACCTGAGTAGTCAATGTCGAGATTCCATAACTTACTAAGTTAGGCTTATCCCATACTAGGCATGTGGTTGTACAGTTGTGACTCAGTTCAATGGCGTATAAAGTTAAGTCCTTAATTGACTAAAGCGAGACTACCAATTTCTAACTAAGCCACGAAAATTCAGATTTTCCAACCACAAAGCCACCATATCACATAGTTCCACCACTCGCCTAAGTCTAAATCTCTTCCCATCCTATTGGTTAAGTGCAACACACGCCATCAATGAGTAATAGTGCACAGTACACAATTTTACACAAAGTTCTATAATCGCTTAGTCAAGTTTATATTTGCAACTCAATTGAATGAATGGCTCGTTGCATGGCTATGCAGACTACTCGTATCTAACCAACCCACGTTGGTGCTATGATAAAACCAAATAATATTTAACCAAGCTAGGGTGGCAAAAGATCATGACATTATAATAGACAAGGTCGATATAAACAATTTGGATGAACAACTAATCCAAAAGCATTTTAATAAATACTTAAAGTAAATGCAATAATTGAATCAATGTAATTTTAGAAAACTGGGTTCAGCATGGTCAAAGGTACAACTTGGATTGGTACAGGTCTTGGACTTGATCAACCCCTCCTTCCTCGAAATCCCCCGAAGTATCAATGTCTACTCGCAAACGAAGCAAATAAATAAAATAAATACAAAACAGAGAGAAAACAAACTCTAAAAATTAAATAAAAATCTCAAGAAATTAAAGCTGGAATTTAGATGAATTTAGAAATTTGAATGAGCTCAATTGGAGTTGTATGAGGAAGAACGGGCTTTTGGAAGATCTAAACCCTAAAGAAATAACAAATCTGAATTTCTGGATTTTCCCAATTACTTTTCTACTGGAAATCCCAATTTATGATGTCGGCATGACGTCAGTGGCATTTTTCAAAATTAAAGGAAAATCAGGAAAATCAGAGCAGAGGCTGATAAGTGGACCTAGGGTCTATAGACCCGATCCACGAACTTTGATCTACGGTCTACGGCTCACAAGTTCACAGAACAGTGCTCGTGACAGGTGGGACCCACATTCCATAGGCTTGGCTCACGGTGGAATGGATCTACCAAAGTTTGGATCTAGTTTAGGGTTTGGGTTTGACACGCACGCACACACGTGGCGCTGACGAGGATGCCACGAGGGCGACACGTAGGCACAGGTGCTAGTGTGGCGGGTGACGTGGCGTGCCACGGTGGCTCAACGACGGCGAGGTTCGAGGACCAAGTGGTTCCAACGAATGGTGGATCCTCGACAGCGGTGAAGGTGCGCATATGGGCAAGCGCGACTCCGAGAACAAGGTGACACGGTCAATTCTCGCCGGAGATGACCACATCGACGGCGGCAACGAGTTGAGCAGTGGAGCGGCGTGGCTTAAGGTAGTGACGGTGATTCGGGGCTCCTCTGTAGATGAACGTTGGCGCAGCATGTAGAACGTGGCTCGACGATGTCGACGGTGTACTCGATGGGGGCAGGAACTCACCGACAGCAGCATAATTCGGCAGAGAAAGCTTCGGCGGCGCTAGGGTTTCCACTCCGATTCAGGCGAAGAGACGGTGGCCTAGGGTTCTGGGCTTCAGGGAAAAGGCGACGGAGGCTGGGGCGAAGACTTTGATGCGGGTGCGGGCTTTTGTGAATACCTTGAGGATATGCTCATAATCCTATGTGATGATACAATTGGCAATTTGGTTGAAGGTTTGTTGGATTTCATGTTTGTCAGAAAGTTTCAAAGAAGCTCGTCGGGATAATCGGTAATCTGCGTGTTAATCATGGGTAATACCGCTTATGAACGACCGTTTGTTGTTAAGCGGTATGGAAAAACCGAATCTAATGCAAAATGGTCTTGGATTTCTTTGTGGAGTCAGATGACCGCATCTTGCTTGGCGGTAATACCGCGCTTCGGTATGACCGTTGTTTTGCGGTATGCAAATTCCAGAGGAGTGGTTTTGGAGAGTTTTGGATTTATGCGAGTTGCGATACGACCGCGAGCTTGATTGAGAGGTATGACCATGAAGGCGGTGATATCTGATGGTTACTTGGCGGTAGTACCGCTTTTGGAATGATTTGAGTGAATGTTATTTCAATTTGAGAATTGTTTTTGGGTTATGTCATTTCCATGTTTGTTAATGCATATGTGTTGCATATTGCATGTTTTGAGCTAACGTGGGTCAAGTTGTGAAGAACTTGTTCCGGAGATCGATTTCTTGGTCTATTCTTTGTCGGTGTGGCTTGGAGGTCAACGACGGTCAGCGGCGAGGAGGATCGGGACTAAGCTTGGAGAGCCGAGGTCGGAACGATCATGGATGCGGGTGGTCGGTGACTCAAGCATGGCGCAGAATGGGCGAGGTTGATCGAGCAGGCGATTCGATCTGTTGGTTGGATCAAGCGGCGGGAGTCGGTGCAAGTGCCTTGGAGGTTCCGGGATTCGGACGGAGAGACTTGCCGACATGATGAGAGCCGTTGATCAACCTACACGTGGCGGAAGCAAAGCGATTGCTTCGACGAGTTGGACTCGGTCCATGGAGAAGGATCGAGAAGGGTATTTTGGTAATTTCACCAAATCTGCCTTGGTGACCTAATGCCAACCCGGCGCAAGGCGGTCCAAGAAGTGGATTAGGTCAAGAAAAGTGAAAACGGCGCTTTGAGATGCGTGCGTGTGTGTCCGTTTGTTATTGGGCCTAACGGGAGCCCATTAGGGTTAAGTCTTCTAGAAGCTCTAGGCCTCATATAAATAGAGAGGGTGCTGCTCATAGCAGCCTAGGCACTTTATTTGAAAACCCTAGTTTGGTTTTTAGGGTTTAGGGAAGAAAAGAGGGCTTAGGCTCTAGAGAGATGGATTGATGTGTATGCTCTTGGATGGAGCTCGTCCTCCTTGAGGGAGTGGTCAGAACCAAAAACATCATGAATCGATCTATGGATGTTCTACCAAAGATGAGCTCCCTCTTGTGTTCTTCCTTCTCTTTTGATGATTTTGGGTGCTTCCTTGATCCTATGGTTTTTGGTTGTTCTTGTGCACTCTTACTCCTTGCTCGTGACATGTGGGAGCGTATCTAAGGTCACCTAAATCATCAATCTCCCATGAGCAAGAGTTGGATCAAGTTTTTCGTTTTGCTCGGTTCTTTGCCCTTCTTAGGTAAAACTGAAAAAGATCGAAACTTTGACGTAGATCCGGACGATCGCCACTTGGAATAGGTTCCTAATACCCTTAGGAAGGTGTGTTCCAAATTTGGTGGAGTTTGGCCTTACGGTTTAAAAGTTACGTCGATTTTCGATTTCGTTTTCGGTCGTTTACGTTCATCGTCGGGATAAAAGGTAGTACCGCACTTTTGCTCGAGGTAGTACCATGATCTTGATAGTACCGCCTTACAACATGGTAGTACCTTTGTCCCTGATTTTTCGAGATTTCTTCAGGAGTTTGTTCTTTGTGCTTTGAGGGTTTAGGAGTGGATTCATTACAAGTCTTCCATCGTGCTTAAGCATTCATCTTCATAGCCCTAATAGCTATTGGAGTGATTTATGAGTTGAATCCATTATCTTTGCAAAAATTTGGTGCTCCTATTCACCCCCTCTAGTCGCTTATTCGGTCCTACAATTGGTATCGAGCGAGGTTAGCTCTTCTCATAGATCTTAACCGCTACGAGGAGCCATGGCGATCGACAAGTATTCACTCAAACCTCATATTTTCGATGGAGTTGATTTTGCTTCTTCGAAGGCTCGCATGCAAGCCTACATCGAGGCTCAAGGGCACGCATAATTTGGCTTAAGGTCAAAAATGCTTATGTCGTGCCGGCCGATGAAGATGTAATCAATCCTGATGTAGAGGCTAATCGCAAGGCTTGGAACTTCTTGATTCAAGGGCTTAGTCGATCTGAGTTTGAGCGTGTGTCTCATTTGAAGTCTGCTCATGAGATCTGGAAGACCCTCTGTGATTACCACGAGGGCTCTACCGCTATCAAGGAAGTGAGACAGAACCAACTCAAAAAGGAATACTCAAAGATCGAACAAAAGCCTGGTGAATCTTTGGATGAGTTATTGGGAAGGTTTTCCAAGATTCTTCATAATTTACGTCTTTGTTGGTCTCACATTTATTGAGTCTGAGAATGCACGCCAGTTCTTGGGTGCTCTTGATGTGAGAGTCTGGGGGATGAAGATCACGTCCATCAATGACAACACTGTCATGAGTGAGCTTACCATGGATAAGCTTTACTCGAGGTTGAAGTCGCATGAGATTGATTTCATCTCGCGACTCCCAAAACAGAGTCGATGGCTTTAGTGGTTGACCCATCTCGGGGTAGCTCTTGATTCTTTGGACTTTGGCTCATCTGGTCTTTCTTTGTCCGCTTTGCATTCTTTGAGCGATGAGCAGCTAGAGAAAATACCTGAGGATGATTTAGCCCTCCTAACCACCAAATTCTCGAGAGTCTTCAACAAAGTGAGGAACAGAAGGAGAGGTGGCCCTGTTACTTGCTTTGAGTGTGGTGAGCCAAACCACATTCGCTCCAGTTGCCCCAAGCTGAAGGGCAAGATGGAGAAGGACTTTCGGAGGCGTCCTCAAGCTAAGGATGCGAAGCCCAAGAAGCCGAACTATCGCAAGTTCGTCAGCAAGGTCCTTACCGCTCTTGAGTCTGTTGACATGAGCGATGTGGACTCGGGGACGGAGGACGACGACGACTCTCATGGCAAGAAGAAGGATCAAGACTTCACCGGCATGTGCTTCATGGCCAAGGACAGCCACGACGTCGACTCCTCCAACGACGACGACCTTTTCAGTGATCCCGATGAGGTATGTCCCTCACCTGCTCAGATGAAACGTGCTTTGGTCATTTCGAACGAAAATTAGATAAGCAAGCTAGAATGCTTAAAGAATCAGGACATCATGATTGATAACTTGAAACTAGAAGTTGCTACACTCAAATCGATTAAATCTGAAGATGTTTGTGATGCTTGTTCTGGAATGTATGATGAATTGGTAACTCTAAGACTTGCTCATTCCTCTGTTACAAATCAATTAAAAGATGCTCTTGATGAACTAGAAACTCTCAAGTCTAGTCACCTTGCATGAATGCCATTGCTTTAGATGTGACTCTTGTTGATGCTATCCCTTTGCCTTGTTCAAATTGTGCTTTGCTTGAACTAAAATTGGATAGTGCTACAAAAGAATTGAGTAAATTTGATGCTAGTCACACTGCTCTCATTGTGAGAAAAATAAGATTAAGATGAAGGAGATGTCTCAAATGATTACTCAGACTCTAAAAGCGCTTCATGTGAAAACGTGTTAAACTCACACTTGAGAATGATGCTTTAAACAAGACACTAGAAGAAAAGGCTAAAATTGAACAAACCATGTCCATGACTGCTTCCAAGAAAGTTGTTGATTCTTGTACTCTTTGTATTGAACTTGGGCATAATGTAGATAGGATACAAGAAACGTTTAGAGTTAAGTTCAAAGAGCAGTTGGATAAGATTAGGGATAACTATTGTGTGTCTTGTGAGGCTTTGAAAGCCGAGGTAGCTCACTATAAGGAAAAGTCTGATAGGGCTAGCAAGTCAAATAAGTGTGTTTCTTGTGTTGAACTAGCCAATCAAAATGACTATCTCAGAGGATCTCTTGAGAGATTTGTTGGTGGGAGGAAGAAACTCAACATGATTCTAGACAAATCTAAGGTGAGTGTGAATAATAGTGGCCTAGGTTTTGATTCCCTAGAGCATTCCAAGAATCATCCACCTAAGATTGTTAGAGCTGTTGAGAGTGGCCTGCTTGAGGTAGAACCCTCTAAACCATCCAAGATAATCTTCAAATCTGCTGGTTTTGCCCAAACCACTTCTAGCAAGATAGGTGCTTCTACTTCATCAGGTCAGACCCCTCAAAAGGTCAAGTACCATTCCACCTTCTACAAGAAGAATGGCCACATTGTTGAGTTCTGCTTCCGTAGAGCCAAGATTGAGAGGAAGGAGAGGATGAGTGCCTTGAGGACCATTAGAGGAGTTTCTTCACCTGCTATAGTCTCTAGAGCCAGACAGCCTGTTTTTCCTGCTAGACATAGGCCTAGGTTCGTAGATGACTTCTTCGACTCTTTTGGTGGCTCTAGGCGCTGCTACGGTTTAGGATTTCGTGAGGAGAGACCGCGAGTAGCATCTAGACAGGGGAGTACCGATCTTTTGGTAGATCGTTTGGAGAGGTCTAGGTGGTTCACGTGTGCATTCTTATGATTTTGTTCCTAACCGTTTCTTTGTTGCTTCTCTTGTTTTGCCTAAGCATCATGTGACTCGATCTTTGGATTCCCAAGTCTTTTATCACTAACTTGATCTTGAGGCACATATGTTTCTGTTAGTGCTCATTAGGTTCTGGCGTGCGAGGAAGGAGGACATATGGATTGTTGACTCGGGTGTTCTCGACATATGACCGGGATTCTAGATGGTTCTCCTCCCTCACACGCATCCGCAATGAATTGGTCACATTTGGGGATCGTCTACGGCATGCGGATGACTGACCAAGCACAATCTTGCGTCAACAACAAATTCATGCTCAAGGGCGTTGCTTTGGTAAGTAAGTGAAATATAATCGCTTTCGCTTTCACCGCTTGATGAAGGTCTAGAGGTGAGATTTAAGAGTGGTGAGTCTGGGTTTTAGAATCCTCTGGTGAGCTTGTCTTTAAGATTTCGTGTTTGAGAGGATCTTTTGTCTTGATTTTCGTGTCTCTTACGCTTCTAGCCCTAGGTGTCTTGTAACCGACTCCCATGATTTAGTGTTGTGGCATCGTAGGCTTGGTCACATAGGCCCGACCACTTGACTAGAGTCGATGTGAGGATTTGATTAGAGGTTTACCTAGGTCAAGGTCATTAGAGACCTTGTGTGCACACCTGTAGACATGGTAAGATGGTTTACGCTTCTCATCCTCCTCTTACCTTAGTGATGACCGATGGACGGTCGGCTCTTGCACTTAGACACTTGTTGGTCCTTCTAGAGTCGGTCTGCGGTGGTAAGTGGTGCGTGCTTGTGATTGTGGATGACTACTCCGGTATTCATGGGTTTATTTTACGGTTTCTAAGGGCCGAGGCATTTGGTTTCTTTAGAGATTTGGTCCTTAGACTTCTTTGTTGATCTTCTGGAGCTTTGAGAGCCATTAGGAGTGACAATGGGACAGAATTCAAGAATTCTTCTTTTGCCACCTTACGCTACGATAGGGGCTAGAGTATCGATTTTCTTCACCTAGAGTTCCCCAATGAATGGTGTTGTAGAGAGGAAGAATAGGACCCTTGTAGAGATGGCGGGACCATGCTAGATGAGCATTCCACACCTAGGAGGTTTTGAATGAGGCTATCTTCTTGCTTGTTATATTTCTAATAGGGTGTTCTTGAGATCTGTTATTGGTAAGACTTCCTATGAGCTCAGATTTGGTCATAAACCCAAAGTTTCTCATTTCAAGATTTTTGGTTGTAAGTGCTTCATTCTTAAACATGCCAACCTTGATAAATTTGAATCTAGATGTTACGATGGCATATTTCTTGGATATCCCGCTCATTCTCGTGGCTATCGTGTATTTAATTTTGACACTAACAAAATTGTTGAGACTTGCGAAGTCACTTTTGATGAGGTTAGTCACAGTACTAGACCCGATCTTTGCGGTACACGTGTTTCGATATTCGAGAAAGCATCTTTGTCGACGATGACTCGAGGATGAGGACCCGATCCATCCTCCACCATTTCGAGAGGGTTGGAGAGCCCGCTTCTACTACATCGACCTTCAGATGAGCGACCTCTTCCTACCTTCATCGACGATCGAGTGGCTCTGCTCCTATCTCCACATCCATGAGGTAGAGGCCACTTGAAAGACGAGGAGCTCCTCTTCGCATTCAAATGACAGAGATCCACCGAAAGCGAGATGATTAGGGATCTTCATGAGCGAGTCACTCGCTCGAGTTCATTCTCTGATTCCCATGCACATTCTCGCATTTGTCGCTTCTTTTGAACCCCGAGATGTCACCCATGCTCTTTCGATGCCTCTTGGGTCAATGCTATGCATGAAGAACTTGAAAATTTTGAAAGAAACAAAGTCGGACCTTAGTTGAACCTCCACCTAATTATAATGTAATTGGAACAAAATGGGTTTTCAAAAATAAGCAAAGTGAAGATGGGTTGGTAGTTACAATAAGGCTAGACTTGTAGCACAAGGGTATTCCTGTGTAGAGGGCTTAGACTTTGAGGAGACCTTTGCTCTCAGTAGCTAGATTGGAAGCCATTAGCATTTTGCTAGCTTTTGCGGCATCCAAGGGCTTCAAGCTATTTCAAATGGATGTCAAAAGTGCTTTTCTCAATAGCTTCATAGAAGAAGAGGTCAATGTCAAGCAACCACCGGTTTTGAAAATCCTAAGTTCCCAAACCATGTTTTAAACTCTCCAAAGCCTTGTATGGATTGAAGCAAGCTCCTAGAGCTTGGTATGATAGGCTTAAGAGCTTCTTGCTCAAAAATGATTTTAAAATGGGAATAGTTGATAAAACTTTGTTCACTCTCAGGCATGACAATGACTTTTTGTTGGTTCAGATTTATATGGATGATATTATATTCGGTGGTTCTTCTCATGCTTTGGTGCCTAGATTTTCAGATTCTATGAGCAGGGAGTTCGAGATGAGCATGATGGGCGAATTGACCTTCTTCCTTGGTCTTCAAGTCAAGCAACTGAAAGAAGGCACCTTCGTTCATCAAAGTAAGTACACAAAGGACCTTCTTGGTAACCGACATGGGAAGCGAGAGGCCAATGTCTACTCCCATTGCTACATCCACCGTCTTTGGACCCAGATGAGGATGGAGAGCCCGTGGACCGAAGGAGTACCGCAAAGATGATCGGCTCTCTCCTCTATCTCACGGCCGAGGCCGACATACTGATTTCTTTGTGTGTCATGCCGATTTCGAGCTTCCTCGAGCTTCTCATCGTCAAGCAGTGCGTCGCATATTCAGGTACATCCAGGACACTCTTGACTTTGGACTGTGGTATTCTTCTTCCTCTACTCTCTCTATTCGGGCTTTTTCTGATGCTGATTTTGCTGGGTGTAGAGTGGATAGGAAGAGTACTTCTGGCACTTGTCATTTCTTAGGCACATCTCTTATCTCTTGGTCATCTAGGAAACAGTCCTCTGTTGCACAGTCCACTGCCGAGGCCTAGTATGTAGCTGCAGCCAGTAGTTGCTCTCAGGTTCTCTGGATCTTGTCTACTCTGCGGGACTTTGGGTTGTCTTTGGGTAGTGTTCCTCTTTTCTGTGACAACACATCTGCCATTAACATTGCCAAAAACCCAGTGCAACATTCTAGGACAAAGCACATTGATGTTAGATATCATTTTCTTAGAGACCATGTAGAGAAGGGTGACGTTGTGCTTCACTTTGTTGAGTCTGAGCAGCAGGTTGCGGATATCTTCACTAAGGCTCTTGATTCTTCTCGTTTTGCTTCTTTGCGGGGAGAGTTGGGGGTTGTTAGTCCTTTTGGCCTGTTTTGAGGGGGAGTTTGTTCTTTTTGCATTCATTCGTGCCATAATGCATTTTTCATTTCAGCAACTTGCATTGTAATATAATCTTGTGGAGCTTTGATTATTATCCTTGTATGACTTGATTTTATACTTTATACCCTGCCATGTCTTGTGCTAGTTTGCTAGACTTCTTTATGGCTTTTTATGTATAGCTTAGCTTTTGCCATGCTAGCTTTATTATCTGTGAGAAAATTGAATCAAAACATGACTTGTTGGATCTTGTGACTAGTTTTGCTTTAGTGATCCTCTCATGATTCATGCCATGTCATATAGGCTTAATTGAGTCTTGAACTTATTACGAGTTTCAAAGCGAGCTATGATAATTCTTAAGTCAAGCAAATGAAAATGAGCTTTTTGTGCGAAAAAACTGATCTCACCAATTCTTTCTCATGAGACAGCTTGCCATTGCACTAGGCATGAACTCAGGGGGAGTTTTGGATGACCTAGACCACTCTCTTAAGCTTTTGTTGCTTGGGATGGTCGTAGTGAGGCTTGAGATCTAGCACAATGCTAAGAAAACAAATTGGCAATTGGTTGAAGCTTAGGAGGCAGTTGTGGATGGCTCCTAGTCCATGACTTGCTTTACTAAGATAAAACCAATCATTTTCAGCAAAGTGCTCACAGTGCTAAATTCTAAGTGCTTGAACAAATTGATTCAAAATTGATCTCAAATGCTCAACATTGACTCATTTTCTAGCTTCGGCTCCATTTTGCTTATAGACATGGCCCGACTCATTTTTGGAAACCTTTAGTTAAAAGCTGTGATCTTGAGCCCCTTGTTATATTGTCGATTCTTTTAATCTCAGATTATTGTTATTTTGGTCTTAGCTTTCTTTGTACATGTTTTGCCATGATTGAACATAGCTTCTTCACATAATATGGCTTGGTGTAATACTTATAGTCTTCATGGATAATCCTCATGGCCCTTTTGCTCAAATTACAAACAAAACAAACAAAAAAAATGAAAAATTACAAAATTACAGCCATTCCATTACTTTCATGCTCGATCTTCTTCCATGCACCTTGATGAATTCATTGCCAAGGGGAGAAAGATTGGTAAAAATATTGTTTTAAGAGCTTTTTGGAGTCATAGGCTTTTTATTGATCATAGTGAGTGGGATCATCTCTATTGCATTCTTTTGGTCTTATTTGCTTTTTCGAATTTGAATTGCAATTCTTGAAGACTCACAATGATCAAAGGTCAAATAGAACAAGTGTTCTTTCTTTTGGACCAAAGTGAGATTTTTGGCTACTCTTTGGAATTTGAAGCTCTCTTTGCCTTCTTTGCCTTATCTCACTTCTTTGAAACTTTTAAAAGCCAATTTGGTCACCTTCCTTGCTTTTACTTGCTAAAAGACCAAATTGTGCCTTTGTGCTAAAACCTGCTTTTTTACTTTCAAATCTCAAAACATTCATTTTTGGGTTATTGCCAATGTGTTCATCAAGGGGAGATTGTGAATACCTTGAGGATATGCTCATAATCCTATGTGATGATACAATTGGCAATTTGGTTGATGGTTTGTTGGATTTCATATTTGTCGAAAGTTTCAAAGAACCGTCGGGATAATCGGTAGTACCGCGTGTTAACCGCGTATCTTGCTTTCTTGAACGACCGTTTGTTGTTAAGCGGTATGGAAAACCGTAACGAATGCAAAATAGTCTTGGATTTCTTTGTGGAGCGGTATGACCGCATCTTGTTTAGCGGTAATACCGCCAGTATAATGACCGTTGTTTTGCGGTATGCAAATTCGAGAGGAGTGGTTTTAGAGAGTTTTGGATTTCTCCTAGTTGCGATGCGACCATGATTGATTGAGAGGTATGACCGCGGTGTGGTAATACCGATGGTTATAGCGGTAGTACCGCTTTTGGAATGATTTGAGTGAATGTTATTTCAATTTGAGAATTGTTTTTGGGTTATGTCATTTCCATGTTTGTTAATGCATATGTGTTGCATATTGCATGTTTTGAGCTAACGTGGGTCAAGTTGTGAAGAACTTGTTCCCGGAGACGATTTCTTGGTCTATTCTTTGTGCGGTGGCTTGGAGGTCAACGACGGTCAGCGGCGAGGAGGATCGGGACTAAGTGGAATACCCTGATTTTCAGAGCCTTTTTGAAAATTTTCAAAATAAAAAGAACTATTTGGTTTTGGTGATAATTCAAAGTTTAACTTGAGAATTTCAGAATTTGAAGAGTTTAAATGACTTAACTAAACTTCAACTAATCCAAAGCTTAGTTCTTTTGGTGTTGCTCTAGCTCTCTAGAGCTATCTCTCCTCTTTTCCTTTCCTCTATCCTACATTTGGACATTCTTATATGTCCAGACTGTCCCCCTGTTTGACCTCTGTTGTGGTCATCTCCTCCTTGTCTTTTCGGGTCTTTCCTCTTCCCTGGAAATCTCTCTCTATTGAGACCTTTTGTCTAGTCTACCTCCTTGGTCCAGACCACTTTTGGGTCGGGACCTCTCTTTCTTAATCTCTCTTTTATAGTTTAGACCTCCCTTGAGGTTTAGGCTTCCTTTGTAGCTAGACCTCCTCTGAGGTCTAGATCATCCTCTTGGCTTTAAACCACTTTCCTTTTTATTTGGGTACTCTCTTCAAATTAGATCCTCTCTGTGTCCAGACCTTCCCTTTGGTTTGGGCCGCTTTGGATTTCTTTGTTGGCTTGAACCTCTTTGTGGTCCAGACCGTTTCTTTGTTGACTAGAATTCTCCTTTCTGGATCTTTCTCTTCATCAACCCTCTTTTCCCTCTAGGCTCATTTGAAACCCTATAGTTCACCTGAACCCCTGCGGGCTCCATAGAACCTTCCTTTAGTTTATCTGGACCTCATTGTGTCCATTTGAACTTCTCTTTGGGTTATCTAGGCCATCTGTGTTCCCTGAACCTCCCAGCGTCCAACCGGATCTCCTTTGCACTCGATTGAACCACCCCTGTGTTTAAATGAAACTTCTAGTGTTCAATCGGATCCCATTTGGTCTCACCTAGTGTCCAGACCTCCTTCCCTGGTTACTTCCAGACCTAAGCCTCATGTTCATTTGAGTTCCTTCTATGCTCTTATGAACCTCTTGGTGATCACTTGGACTCCTTCTCACCCCGATCCTTGTAACCTTCTCTTTGGAAAAGTCCTCCTAGTGCAATCCAGTATTATCGCCCCAACTCTCGGTATTACCGTTTTCTAGGACCTCCTTCTCATTTATCAGGACCTTCTTATCCTTTAGACCTCCCGGTCTGCGGGACCTCTTAGTCCTTTGGAGATCCTAGCCGAATGAGACCTCCTTCTTGTCCGTTTGGACCTCCCTCGTGTGCATCCAAGCCTTCCGTTCGGTTCGGACCTCATCTTTGTTAGATCTAACGGCTCTGACCTCATCCTCGTTAGATCTAAGGGTCCAGACCTCCCTAGCATTTGGACCTCTTGCTTGCCTGTGTGGTCTGCCGCTCGGGTTTGACTTTCCTAGCTTAGGATCGTTAGATTTGTCTTTGAGCAGTCCGATCTTGTGGGTGCGTTCGGATGGTCGAGACGTCGATTGCCTCCTCCGTTCGATCAAGAACGGATGGCACCAGCTCCTCCCGCGTATCCTTGCTTACGCGGACCTCCTTTCTTGCCAATCGTGACCGTTGGGATCTCCCCTGTGAGGTCCTAACCATCAGATCTCCACCTTTCTCTTTGAGCTTGACCTTCGGACCTCCCGTGAGTAGGTCGTTGGACTTCCTGTCCAAGGACCTCCTCTGGTTGTGTCTGCTAGACCTCCACGTCCTTTGACCTCATCCTAACCGCCTGCACCTCCTCCCGGCGAGTCTAGACCGTTAAGATGTTCCTTGATCGTATCTCGAGCCATCCGGACCTCTTTGGAGGTGATCTAAACCGCTCGACATCCTTTGATCATCATCTCGAGCCGCTCAGATCTCCTTGCTTATTTTCTTGATCGTCGGGATCTCTCGACTTTTGATCTTGACCGTCGGACCCGAGCCTTCAGGGTCCTGTCCTCAGGACCATCTCGTGGGTGTCTCTCGGACCTTCTGTCCATGAGCCCTCCCCCTTGTGTGTCCTTTGGACCTCCTCTTGGTCTGGATCCCAACCGTCCAGACCTCTCTTGCAGAGATCTCAACAGTCGGGACCTCCCCATGTCCGGACCTCCCTGTTGAGTTTTGGACCTCCTTTAAGTTTCAACTTCCCTATGGTGTTCAGACCCTTATGGTCTGGACCTCCCTTTTGTATTTAAACCTTTGTGGTTTAGACCTCTAATGTCTTTTGCACCTCATGTCCTTAGACCTCCTTGTGGCCTTTAGGACCTTTTTGTCCTCAAATACCTCCTTGTCTGTCTGCAGGACCTCCTCTGTGGATCTCCTCGCAGGACCTCCTCCTTGGACCGTCCCCTTTGACCAAGCTGTTCACCCTTTTGACTGGTCTTCCTTGGTTCTTAAGTGCATTTGATGTGGGATGAGTCACATTAAATGCTACCACCTACCCTTGTCCTCTCTTCTACTTTTTGTCACATCCCTTGCTATCTTTATCCTTTCTAGTACCTTGGGGTAGTTTGCCTCTGTACCAATACACTGAATTCGGTCACCTTCTTTTATAATGCTTCTATTCTTTTTCCTCCTTTAAATAGAGCATCGGGAACACCCACTGCCTCCCTGTTCTTCATTTCGGCCTCTGCCCTCAGCTCTCGGTTTTGAGGAGCTCTCCAAGCCCCTCCGTTCGGACCCCTCTAGAGCAGAGCCCTTCACTAATCAGACCTCCTCCCAAGGATCCTCTCTGGTTTTTCTTTTAGTTTCTTCCTCTGCTCTTTACTTCTTGCCCGTTCGGTTGGAATTCTTTTGGATCTTTATTTGCTTTGCTTCATTCTCGTGTAGATCTTGGCGTTTCGAGAGAGCAGTGTGTGAGAGAATAGAATCTTAAGCTACCAAGCAAGAGGCAAGTTACACTCTTGATCATATTGCACCAGTTTCTCAAATTATTTATGTTCAATTTCAAAGTATAATGCATGCTTATTTCTACCAAGTTATTTCAATACCTGTCTTTAAACACATAGTTATGCCTAATTCCTTCATATGGCCAACTTGACATTGAACCCAATCTGTTGTCACTATAGACAAAACCTGGATTATACATTAGTGTGAACCAGGAGCAATTGTAAAACCAAATGCTTAGACTTGCTTAGACCAAAAGTGCTTGATTTGGGAAAATCTTTACCATCATGACCAACTCTTGATTTAAATGTTTTGGCCATGACATTGGGGTGTCATGGACGTGTGAAAATATTCTTTGGGGAAGCAAAGAAAATGGAAATTGATTTAGACTTGGGCGAATTGGTTCGCTTGGTTGGTGCAAGGTTTATGCACGGACTCTATCTGGAAAAGGTGGAGGTCGAGGGTATGTGTTTGTCGCCCAAGTCGATTGAGGACCGGTCTTTGAGCCGCCAATGCTAGGCCTATAATGGGCTATGCCAAAATCGTGCAACCACATGTCTCCAAGTGGGGCGTGGGATCTGGTGAATAATTTGCAAAACTCCACCATAGGTCGCTCCATTGGAGGTGTGGGAGGTCTTATATGGCAAATGGTCTTTTATAACATCTTGCTCCCATTGGTGCAAGAGGGGCTTCCATTTGGATTGCGAGTTCATAGGGGGTGAAACCTTAGCAAGGAAAGGCGTGGTGGAGCAATGCATTGTAAAGGCCTTGTCATGAACTCTAGACCTCTTACCTTGGCGGTGAGAGGTGGCACTTCAAGCATGCCAAACAAACTAGAGTACTCATGTCATGTGGGTAAAGTGCACAACCTCTGCGAGTTAAATCTATTGAATAGCCGTGTCATGGTTATGGGCGTCTTGGCGATGGCCACTCAGAGTTAGATATTGGTTTTGGGATTCCAAAAGTGTTTAATAAACTGTTTTGGGATTGCTATCCCTTGGGTTGTGGGCGGGGAGTCTTGTGACAGGAGGGTATCCTTCACCATCTTATGATGAATGTTATCCAACCTAAAAACTGATTTGATAAAATGAATTTTAATTATTGTATTACGGCCTTGGAACTTAATACATGTATTTGAAAGAAACATGGCTTTATGCAAATCAACCATATTAAGCCTTTCTTTGTGATATCCATTATGCATGTCATTTTGTTATCTAATCGGTGTAACTTGCGAGCACGGTTGTTGTGCTCACTCTTGCTTCTTCTTTGTCTTTAGCAGGTATGGAAGCCTTAGGTTGAGCTTGTTGTGGACCAAGAGGTCTGGCCGACTAGGATCGCCCTCCAAATTGCCGATTATGCATGTGGTGTATCGGGTGGCCTAAGTGTTTTACCTTCTGCAGATTTTACTTGTTAGATTGTAAGCTCTCTTGTAAACAACCTCCTTGATATTAATAAAGTTGGTGTTGTTGCAATGCTATCACTATTGTTCTTTGTGGAAAGAGCTAGCCATGATCCTTGGGACTAGCTCGGTATGCACAGGAACCTTGGAGCAAGCCAGTCCTCCACGACCACCCTCAGTGCGGGCGTGTGTAGTTCAGGGTGGTCTCGATCCTCCACGACCTCCTCTGGTGGGTCGCGGGTGGTCTTAGGATGACCTCGAGACCTCCACGACCTCCTGATGCTCGCCGTGGCAGTCTGCTGGGTGCTCCATGGCTCCACGACCTCCTCGGGCTTGTTCTCTGGACTTCGGGAGGTCTGCCGAGACCTCTGGGAGGTCTTGTGGACCGACCGAGAGATCCTTTGGACCTCTGGGAGGTCTGGTGGTTCTTCTTGGAGCTCTTAGAGGACCTCTCGGGTGCCTAGGGTCGGTCGTTACACTAAGCTTGGAGAGCCGAGGTCCGAAACGATCATGGATGCCGGGTGGTCGGTGACTCAAGCATGGCGCAGAATGGGCGAGGTTGATCGAGCGGGTAGTTCGATCATTAAATTGTTGGATCAAGCGGCGGGGTCGGTGCAAGTGCCTTGGAGGTTCGATGGGATTGGACGGAGAGACTTGCCGACATGATGAGAGCCGTTGATCAACCTACACGTATGGAAGCGGCGATTGCTTCGACGATTGGACTCGGTCCATGGAGAAGGATCGAGAAGGGTATTTTGGTAATTTCACCAAATCTGCCTTGGTGACCTAATGCCAACCCGCGCGCAAGGCGGTGCGTCAAGAAGTGGATTAGGTCAAGAAAAGTGAAAACGGCGCTTTGAGATGCGTGCGTGTGTGTCCGTTTGTTATTGGGCCTAACGGGGCCCATTAGGTTAAGTCTTCTAGAAGCTCTAGGCCTCATATAAATAGAGAGGTCTTTGCTCATAGCGACTCGGGCACTTTATTTGAAAACCCTAGTTTGGTTTTTAGGGTTTAGGGAAGAAAAGAGGGCTTAGGCTCTAGAGAGATGGATTGATGTGTATGCTCTTGGATGGAGCTCTGGTCCTCCTTGAGGGAGTGGCTGTAACCAGCAACATCATGAATCGATCTATGGATGTTCTACCAAAGATGAGCTCCCCTCTTGTGTTCTTCCTTCTCTTTTGATGATTTTGGGTGCTTCCTTGATCCTATGGTTTTTGGTTGTTCTTGTGCACTCTTACTCCTTGCTGTGACATGTGGGAACGTATCTAAGGTCACCTAAATCATCAATCTCCCACGAGCAAGAGTTGGATCAAGTTTTTCGTTTTGCTCGGTTCTTTGCCCTTCTTAGGTAAAACTGAAAAAGATCGAAACTTTGACGTAGATCTGGACGATCACCACTTGGAATAGGTTCCTAATACCCTTAGGAAGGTGTGTTCCAAATTTGGTGGAGTTTGGCCTTCTGGTTTAAAAGTTCGTCGATTTTCGATTTCGTTTTCAGTACATTACGTTCATCGTCGGGATAAAGGTAGTACCGCACTTTTGCTCGAGGTAGTACCCTTGATCTTGTAGTACCGCACTTACAACAATGGTAGTACCTTTGTCCCTGATTTTTGAGATTTCTTCAGGAGTTTGTTCTTTGTGCTTTGAGGGTTTAGGAGTGGATTCATTACAAGTCTTCCTTCGTGCTTAAGCATTCATCTTCATAGCCCTAATAGCTATTGGAGTGATTTATGAGTTGAATCCATTATCTTTGCAAAATTTGGTGCTCCTATTCACCCCCTCTAGTCGCCGATTCGGTCCTCTGACTTTATATTGGGTGGGGATGGAGAGTGCGTGTTGATGCTAACGACGAGCGAGAAACTCGGAGATAGAATCCGGGTTGAAGACGATGAGCGATGATTTGGTGGGGTCCACAGTCGATGAGGGTGGCTCGGGTGTGCTCGTGTAGCAAACAGCGATCTTGAGGCTCACAGTGGGCCAAAGCAGCCTTCGTCTTGAAGAAGAGAGAGATGGGTCATGTGGTGGGGATTGGGCCAAAAGTGAATAGGAATGGGCCAAAGCAAAGGAATTCGACCCATGGGGATTTCCTAAGATTTAAATAGATTTTGCATTTTAGAAATTATAGTAATTCGAATAGCAAAATAAAAATAGCAAATGAATTGAAAAAATTCTAGAAAATCGGAAAATATTTGAAGCACAAAGAACCCAAATAAAATAGTTTTGGAATTAATTGATGTTTAGATTATTTAGATTAAAATTTTTACTACTAAAAGTTCAAATTAAGCTTTATTAAATTTCAAATAAAACTTGGGTGAATTTTCGAAAGGGCTAAACTACTCAAAAGGATTTTTAAACTTTAGAAAATTAAGATGTTATAGGTATGCTATAACACCGCTTTGATATGCAATCGGTCGGGTGGAGATCAACGAGCTCACCGAGAACTCTAATCCAATCGTTGCCCGAGCCACTCGACACAACCACCACTCGGGATGGTGGCCCCTCGGAGGTAGGCTTTTATTACTTTGAGAGTTTTTGTTTTAAACCAACTATTTCTTATATGAGAAAAAAAAGCACCGAGTGGAAATAAACATTCTAGATGAAGAGTTTCATCGCCAAACTAACCTTAATTTATAATTAGGTGGAAGAGAAGAAAAATCGGTGGCCGATCAAGTGCGATGGTTGTAGACTCGGAGCGGTCGTGATTAACCAAGCAGTTGTTCCTATAGCAACTGTTCGAGTTCAGCGAAACCACGATCTCGAGCAGATGTCGGGAAATCATCTCCCACCAAGTGGTAGGGAGATTACTTTCGACCTCGGTTGGAGGATGTGAGGGTCTAACCAGCCCTACTAGATCGAAACCGTGAAATCGGTTGAAAAGAAGAAGAGGAAGGCAAGCGCTCTGGACTTCACTTCAGGGCGTTTCAGCTTCAGGACTAAGAAGACCAGATATGTTCAATCAAAAGTTTACAAAAATTCATACCTTTGGATTTTATTGTATCTTACAATTTTTCCTTCCTTTCTTTTGTTTTTGAGATCCTCTAGTGTTTCAATCGCTTCGATCGAGCACCCTCGGAGAAACTCTGAGAAAAGGATGGTCGAGTCGGCCCCGAGCAAGTGGAAGCGCCAATGCCCGCTCCTACTATTGAGAGTCCTTGGCCGCTCGACCCCACCTATGGAGGCGAATCTTTGAAGAAGAGTCGGCGAGTTACGCCTTCTTTGGGACCAAAGTGGTTAAAGAGGAGGAGCAAGTCTGCTTCCTCCTCACTCCAGTGATCACGTGGAGAGGAGTTCTTCCTCGATTAGGAGATCTCCTCACCCCAATATCCTCCTCAACCGACATCGAATCTTTGATGATAAAAGACTTGAGGAGGCCTGGAGGAAGATCTCAGACTGTCAATCAAAGACAGGTCCTAGGATTATTTACTCCAAATATGCGGACAAGGCGTACCTATGATCACTCTTATGGCATTTTTATGAAGTTTATTTAAAACTTAAAGTAGTTTACTTTTTTATAGCATATGGTGGAGAACGTCACTGTGGTCAGAGAAATAACCCAGCGAATAACTTCCTTGGAAAAGGAAAATATCTGATTAAAAAGTAAGTACTTTTTCCTAACTTCTTCTTATCTTCTTGCTATTTTGTTCCTCATTATTTCTCAACTTCTTTCTTTATCATAATTGACAAAATTGGAGAATTTGGAGAAAGAGGTTAAGGCTAAGGGAGCCGTTATAGCCTCACTTGAGGAAAGGTGCAAAACCAAAGACCGGTACGATCGAAGGTAGTCGATCAGTTAATGAGACCTCCTCAAGCATAAGGAAGCTATTGAAGCTTTAGAAGAAGGCGAAGGTAATTGGTCGTAACTGCACTAGTTTACTATGTGTTTTAGATTTATTTCTTTAACTTTGGTCTACTCGCAAGAGCAAGCTCAAAAATTAGAATGAGCAGAAAAAAGCTCTTGAGTTTGAGTGAAATAAGGAGATGGAGCTCGAGAGGAATCTTCAAGAAGATCCTTGCCTTCAACAAGATCTTGTCCGACATGGGGTCGGAAGTATTTTTGTTATCTTCAAGAGAAGCAACTAAGAATGCAAATTGTCTTGGTCGACAACTTGAGACTTTCCAAGATCTGCCAAGAACCTCACGAAAGAACCATCACGAAGACTATGGGACCTGTTGTCGTAGATGGAGTTAGCTTTGCTTTGGCAAAGCTTAAAGCCTCAACCCTCCATCAATCCCAAGCTCTTGAAGTAGACTTCAAGCCGCTCGGAGGAGGATCGACCAAGATCGTCGAATGAGTGAAACCCTTCTAAACAAGGTTGTAGAAGAGATGAAGGTCGGATCTCCGTCCCATCGCGATTAGTCTAGTGGCTCCAAAAAGTACATAGGCGTAGCAATAGATTGTAATATAAAAAACTTACCTTTTATCATCAACAAAGCTTATGTTTATCTTTTCAACTTGTTTAGTACATATTTCCTAGCACCCGACTACCTGTGTATTAGAAAAACATACTAAATAAGCAGTAGACCAAGAACAAGAGCACAAGTTGCGACCAACGTACAAAGTATGTGCTGATTATGTTGTAAAATGATCTAATTAACACTATGAAATCAGTTTGGTTGGAACAAATGTATGATTTCGATTAGTTTGAGATCTATTTCTACAATCTAAATACCATATAGTACATTGTATGGTCGGAAGATGCTATAAGATTTGTGTTGATGATAAGAAAATATGTAAAAATGTATGCAGAAAAATATAAGTGTTCTTATTCATATACATTATCCAAACTGGTCATAGAAAGTGCTAAGAGCCAAAGACATGATTGACACTTCACTAAACGTATTCGTTCTCAAGTTACATTGGTAGCAAAGATTGTAAGAAAAGGACCATCGCTAGGAACTCCTTCTAGTGGGCAGGACCACATGCAGATATGAGAGATTTCGACTAGGAGGCTTTCTGTGTCTCGAACAATTGAAAAACAAGAAAAGAACAGAATGTTGAAGTGAAGAAAGAAAGTCTTTGAGGTCTTAAGCATGTAAGAAACTATATCTAGTTATGCGTGTGATTTTCTTTTACTTGTTTTTCTTTGAGAAAAGAGTGTGCGGTCATTAAGTGAGAACCATCCTGTGGCAGTCACGATATCCTCTAAAAGCGATGTCGGAGGGTAATTGATCTTCTCCGATGATCGTGACAACAATAGTGTAACATCCCAAATTTTAAATTATGGTTATGAATAAAATTTAATTATTTTCCTTGAATTTTTGGGATTTAAAAGATTTTCCCTAATTATTTTGAAGGAAAAATAATTTATGTGTGAAATTAAATACCAACTTTAAGTTAGAAATATTTTATTAAGTCCAAAATAACTATAGGAATTTCTATGAATTTTCCCATAATTTTTGGAATTTATTTGCTATTTTCTAAAAGCCTATATCAATTAATTCAATTTAAAATTAGAAAACCAATAAAAATCTTCTTTTTCTCGTTTTGGGCGAAACCCATTAGTCCGCCCATTCCTATTTCTTTCATAGTCCAAACCTTGACCCACTCTCTCCCACACTCTCTCTCTCTATCTCACCGACAACCAGGCCCACCTTGTCATTCACCTCTGTCTCTGTCTCTCTCCGCTTCGGCCCACATGTCAAGACTGTCCATTTGTCCCCAACCTCTCCCTCTTCCTCGCCCAACATGGCCACCATTGTCGCTTCTCGAAGCTTCACCGCATCACCTTATCTCCCTTATCTTTTCGCGACGCGTCTTAACCTCTCATGAACCACCACCGCCCTATCCCCACCCTTATCCCCTCTTCTCCACGTCCGGTTCGCCCGAGCTCGCAACCGCCGCCGTCAATCTCTCCACCCTATCTTGACACCCCAGTGCCCCTTGGCCCCTATAAAAGGGAGCCTCAAGTGCCCGGTTCTCACCTCTTCCCGTTTCCCCCACTCATTCCTCCTCTCCTATCCTAGAACCATCGCAATCCACGTTTACATCTCATCGGTCGAAGCATCTCCACCGAGGTTTTTTGCCGCCGACAACGACCCCCCGGCTACCCCGACCACAGCATTTGCATCACCATTCCACGTTCTTCATCGTGCACTCATCATCCACGCCGGACCCTCGCCGGAGCATTGCGCCGCCTCCCGACTGAATCGCTCCGCCGTCTTCTCCTTCGTCTCCGGTAGCCCCATCGTGTCCCTTCGCCAAAACCTAGCGCGCCAGCTTCGCCGCGACCTCCTCTACGCCCTTGTAAGCTCGTCGGACTTGGCCATCCATCACAACGCCGATGACCCTCGGTCACTGCGCGCCACCACCTGGGAGCTGATGTGGCGTGACTGCGTGGTGCCATGTCACAGCCACATCAGCGCAACCATCCGTGTGGCAGCCCACGTGGGTGCTGAGGTGGATTTTCCGCTTTTTAATAGAAAATTAATTCAGACAAAAAGTAATCTGATCACTGATGTCATGCCTGCATCATAAGCTGTTTTTCTTTAGAGAAATAATTTGGGAAAATCCAGAAAAATCCAATTTAGTAATTTCTTTAAGGTTTAATTTTTTGAGGACTCGTTCTCCTTCATACGAGCTCTGTTTTTGATAATTCAAATGTCTAAATTCATATAAAATCAAGATCTAGCTAACTAACCCAAAATTATTTAATTTGGAGTTTATTTGAATTTATTTGAATTTTGTATGAATTTGGATTATTTTCACGTATAGATTTTGACGACTCCAGAGAGCTTGACCCATCTGAAGAGTTAGATTATTAGGACTTTGAGCAAGGCAAGTTACACTCTTTGATCATATTTGAGCCCATTATTTAAAGTTATTTAAATTCTGTTTCAAAGTATTGCTTGCTTATTTATGGTTCAATACTTTAAAATTCCTATTTTAAATTCCTAGTTGCTCTATTTACTTTGTATGGCCAAAATTGATGTTTGGATTATATTTTCCTTGTCATCTTAGTAAAATAAAGTATAAAATCATGCTTAGCCAATGCTTAGACCAAAATATTGATTTTGGGGAATTTAGCCAAAATACAAAGTTGATTTGAAAATGAGACTATGGTATTGTCTTTACCATAGAATGTTTGAAAAATGTTTTGACATGATAAATAAACAAAACTGGTTTAGACTTGGGCGAATTGGACCGTTGGTGGGTACAAGTTTATGCACGAGCTCAAATTAGTGAATGTTTGAGACCCAGGTATTGTTTTGGAAGTCGCTCAGTCTTGTAAGGACCGGTCTATGAGCTGCAGATTGTTAAGCCAAACTCGTACTACGACAAGTCTGGAGTGGGACAGACAGACTTGGCCAATTAAACTATATAATTTCACCATGATTATGTCATAGAAAGTTGTGGGTGTCGTGAAGACTTATTTTAATTCTCACCTGGCACAAGAGGGGGTCATCGTTTGGTGTGAAGCCTACGATAACAAAACCTTAGTGGGCATAATTATGTTGAAATAATGTAGGGTAAAGGCCTCCTAATTGTTGCTTAGTCGCACGCCTTCGGAAGCATGTTTTGGCCGACTTGTTAAGCAAACTGTCTCTTGTGGGTAAAGTTCCACAAACTCTGCAGAGTAATAACCTATTCAAATAGCCGTGTCCATGGTTATGGACATCTTTGAGCAAAACCTTTCATGGATTAGACTTGGTTTTGATTTCAAAATAATTTCAAACTTAGATGTTTTTGGATGTTCAATCCAATTGGAGAAAAAATTAGGCAGAAGCTTTGGTGTAAGGGGTTAGTCCTTCACCATTTGTGTATGGAGGTTCATCCTACACTTGAGATTGATGAATCAAAATAAAATTTTGACTTTTAATTATAAATTAAAATTTGCCTTGAAACTTAGTAATGGTTTTTAAAACTTGAAAATATCGCTTTATGCAAAAACACCATATGAACCTTCCTTGACATTATCCTGCGTGCATTATATCTCATTATTGGGTGTAACTTGCGAACACGGTTGTTTGTGCTCACTATTGCTTATAAATCTTCTTTAGGGAAGACTTCTATCTAGGCGGTGAGGACTTGGAGGACTAGGCCCCCCGACGATTACTGTGGCGCATCGTGTGGCATACCTTTTATTTATACTTTTTTGCTGTATCTTTTATTTGGCCTCAGGCCTGCTTGTTACTCAGCTGATTATTCAATAAATGTGTGATATGAATTTGCTATCATTTTTGTTTGACTGTGTACACTAGCTATTCCAGAACTAGTGTATGAAACACAGAGAATTCGGGATCCTTTATTTTCGGGTTCGACAAATAGTATGTGACTAAGTAATGGATAATCAAAATATAAATAACATCACTCATCAAAAAGTAAAGAAATAATGCATCTTTATTGAAATTTTAAAATGAAAAGAAAATTTATACATAGAACTTACGCAATTGATCAATATCCCAAGAATTAGACAGAACACGCCCGATCGACATGGCGGTCGTCTCAACACGGTGCAGTTATTTCGACCACAGTGTATGGGCCTTCCATTTAGGGGCAAGCTTGTTGCGATTTGCCTGGCTCTGAATTTTCTTGAGAACCATATTACCTACAGCCAGACTACAAGGTTGCACCTTACGACTATGGTACCGTCTCATGACTTGTTGGTAAACTGCCGATTGTATGAGAGTTTTATTTCATGTTTCTTCAAGTAAATTGATATCATCAAGTCGTTGTTTTGTTTTATCGTTCTTGTTGTAACAATCAGTTCGAGCAAATCCAATTTTTAGTTACGGAGGAAGCATAGCTTCAAAGACCATAAACCGAGAAAAATGGTGTTTCACGGTTACACGATGATCGTGGTCGAACGACCCATAATACGATGAGAAGTTCTTGAACCCAAGATCCTAACCATTTTATTAAGCGATCGAATACTTGGCATTTTACTCCTTGTATTATTATGTTATTAGCTCGCTCGACTATCTCGTTACTCTATGGGTGAGCAATGGAAGCGTAATGTACTTTGATACCTAGATCCTCACAAAATTCCTGAAAATTCCCGCTCGAGAACTGGGTACTGTTATATGTGATTATACGATTGGGTATACCAAATCGTGTGATCATATTTTTGTGAAAACTTCTTGGCAGCTTCAATTGTTACTTTAACAATGGCTCGACTTCTATCCATTTTGTAAATATATCAATCATAATAAATAGGAATTCAAAGCCCTCGGGTGATTTTGGAAAAGATCCCAGAATGTCTAATCCCCTGGTTGCAAAAGGCCAAGAAAGATGTATTATTTGCAAAGCTTGTGCCGGCTGATGTACTTGTCGACTATGAAATTGATATTTGTACACACTTTGTCATAAGCTCTTTTGCATCATGGAGGGTAGTTTTGTTGGGTCACGGGTAGGCTACGATAGCAACAAATCAAAATTTTCTACCACGTAAACTAGAAAGCCAAGCAAGTAGATGATCACAGATCGTTACCACCAGACGCGCAGAGTAGCGGAAGAAGGGTTGGAGCAGCCTGGTCCAACGTAGAGCGCATCGTTGTAGTGGTCGTAGTCGATCGTCGGCGTCGAAACGCACGCGGTCAAGCGGTGGTCGTGGTCGATCTTCTCCTCCGATGACCTCTGCGGCCTTATGCGGATCGCGGATCATCCTCAAGCGCAACAAAGAACCGCGATGGCGCCTCTCTGTATCCACACATCTAGGAAGGAACAACCATACGGGTGTGCAAGCACCAAGTCGCACTGGAAGAAACTCTCGGGAAGATGGTCGCTAGGGTTTCATTGGAACAACTCGACTCACGACTTTTCGTGTGTCTTATGCATACGTTCACCCCTGTTCCCAACAACATCATGCATCTCCTCCTTATATAGTGCTCGTGGCGGATCCTATCCAAACACATTTGATGAATCGTATCCATCTTGGTTTGTTCCAACTCGTTAAGTGTGAGACCACAGGGTTCATGCGTGTCGGTTGTGACTCGGAAACCCTTTCCGACCACGAGTCGTTGGCGGTTCCTAGTAGGACATAACGATTCCCGAATACACACAAATTATATCGAACGAACCTTAATGCAATATGATCTACGACCAGATCCCCATCACTTACGACCAGGTCCTATCTCTATACGAACAGTTCGTATTTGGTCACGACTAGTTCGTAACTCCTTACGACCAAGTTTTGACCACTCTGTGATTTCGTTCGACCAGTCTACGACCAGCTCGTATCTCCATATGACCTATCCGTAACTGATCGAACTAAGAGACCTACTCATGTATTCTCCCTTTGCCTCACGATGTCTGGTTGAACTCCAGGTGAGATATTGTGTCATCCATGAACTGTTCAATACTTTCTCGATCGAGTGTCGGATAACTTCACGTGGTCGAACACTTCGACCACTAGTGGCATGGCCATTATGATGCCCCGTGTCATTACCCCAAGGGTAATTACACTTAGGCATACGGATTACTATTTGTTTGCTCAGTAAAACACTGCTCCAACGAATAGTAAGCCTTTATCGAGATTCTGTGATGAGAACAATAAGATAGAAACTGCCTCTTTATTCCAATAATAGCCACGCAACGCTAAGGTTTTTACATAACAATTCACAGCTGGTAAACGGGACTAAGTCCCCTCGCTTGCCTTCCTTGCCCCACCGGTCTTCTACTCGCCCCAGGTCCTCGTAGTTCGTGCCTTCGCTTCCTCTGTTGCTCCAAAGGTTGACGTTCTTCGTCCCCACTCGATAGTTCATTACCGACTAGGATCTACAAAGGAGAATACTAACAAGATTGAGTACGAATGTACTCAAAGAAGCATTAATAGCAAAGAATGCCTTTGGATGACTATCTCTCGGTTGTTATCACATTTTCTATGTCATCTCATTTTTGAAAATAATTTATTAAAACATTAGGTGGCAAATTTTAATCTGAAAACACTACTTATTACTCAAAGAGAAGAAAGACCCGGTGGTTCCGTAGACTCCAATCCAGAGACGGCATGAATTCATGATTTGTATAGCCTTTGCATGTGTTTGTACCACTTTACCCATAGTTATTACGAGCTCTAAATGAACGGGTCCCTGCATTTCCTTTGATGCGAGTTCGAGTCCGCATCTGAGCGTTTTCTAGGTTACGTGATTAAGTCTCCACCCATTACTTTCCGTCGGTCTTGATTTAATCCACGCCACTTGACCTCGCATACACCGAGTTCGATCATGTTGGTTGAGCGGCTCTACGCCTCAGCCAACACTCCACCTTGGGCGGCTCCTTCTCGCTCCTAGCACTTCAATGTGACCCATTGTGGAGATCATAATTACGTAACAAGGTAAAATTTTACACTCGCCTAAACGGAAAATGGTTGGTACTTGAATTTACTGACTTGCATCGAGCAAGAGTTTTGTTCGTCCTTATATTATAACCATATGTAAAAAGGGGCCCACCTCTTACCTCATCATCATCGTCATCATCACCATCATCATTGTCATCGCGTTTCCCCTGCTAGGGCCCCCTTTTACCCACATATTAATTCCCATTTCTTTCTTTCCTTCTCATTCTCATTTCTTTCATATTCATCTTAATCATTTTCATCTCAATCATTTATTTAAGTTTTGAGAAAACAATTTTGATGCAATAAACTTAATAGTGCAATGTACGGTTTACATTTAAATTAACTATAAGTAAATACATAGTGGATTTTTGAGTGATATAATAGATATAAAAGTTAGTGACTCCTGATTGTTAGTACAATTTTAATTTAATAAAACTTTTCGAGATCTAACTCTAAGTTAGCACTCCCCACAACGCCCTACTAAACTACCGACGATACACAAGGATTGCTACACACGCAAGCTAGTCTATTAGCAACAGGAAAACGGCTACTCAACTTACCTAACAACTAAACCACAAATAAATTTTAAGTCGCCTAATCGACAAGACCTAAGCTAAACCAAAATAATCGAAGAATTAAACAAAGAGACAATGAATTAATTTAATACAAGCTCTCGAATAAACAACCATCGCAACAACTATCCGAGTCTACTCAAAACACAACATTCCTTTAAACCTAAAAACCCAAACCCAAATCCTAACTCTAACCTTACCTCTAATCTTATCCTAACTCCCCTCTCTCTCTCTCTCTCTCTTCTCACTCTCTCGGCCAGCCCTATCTACACACGCACGCACCCACGTACCACACACACTCCCATTCTAATCTCCCCAAACCCATTCTTCCTCTCCAACCTCCCAAGGGGCCGCCACCTCCTCCGTGTGCACAGGCCTCGCTCAGCCAGCATCCTCCCATGGCTCCGCCGCGCCTCCGCTCGCCGCTAGACCCGGTCCAGCCACAGCACCTGCCTGGTTCTCTTCTTCTTCCCTAGCCAAGGCCAGAGCCACCGCCACGGCCGATCCACTAACGCCACGGCCAATGGCTTTCTCGGCACCAGTGCGACTCGACGCGCCTTTGTGCTTGTCATCCGGCCGGCGACCTGTCTCACTCTGCGGCTCCTCCTTCGCCTCGGCTCGGCTGGCAAGCGGCTCGACCTCCGACCATCCACGGCGCCGGCAATGCGCCTCTGTCCTTGCTTCCTCCTCAACCCCACTTGTTAAATCAGATTTTATTTGATTTGGTTGATTTATTCACTTTGCTTGTCGGTGCTTGATTGATGCATATAATCGATGGTGGTTTGGTTGATACCGATGATGCAAAAATGGAGGTGATGGGGGTGGTTTCTACCGAGGCTCACTAAGGTATCATCCTCCTATGCTCTCTCGATTCTTGCTCCTCCCTTGCTCTGTGATGCAAAGAATAGACCGAAGATTGATGTGGATGCTACCAAGAACCTAGTGTTTTGAATGAATACTTTGGATGGGGGAAACAACGAGAATCTGGCCGGGTTACCTTGATCGATTTGGAATGGGAAGAAGGTTGCGATCTCGACCTTGTTGGTGTTCCTTTCTTCCCTTTCTGCAGTTGGTTTGAGATGGTGGTGGCCGTGAGGGCGAGGCTCCCGGTGCTTGATGCTTGGTGATGCCGATGGTTCTGCTCCTCCGGCCTAGCTCTTTCTCCCTTGCTCCCTTCCTCGGCCCCTTGGCTTCCTCGGCTTCCTTCTTCCTGGACTTCTTGCCTCCCTTGCTTTGTGTTGGTTGTGGTGCTGGCAGTGGCTTGTGCTTGTGCTCTCGGCTGAGAATGAAGTGGTGAGGCTTTGTGCTAGTGTGGCTAAGGGGGGTTCTTAAGGGGATGGACGCCGCTTGGATCGAGAAGATGAGTGTGGCTTCAATCGGGGAGATGAATGTGCCGAGAACACTGGGACATGGGTGGGGGGATGAATGCTTGTGCTGGGGTGCTGGGGGTGAAGAAGGGGAATGAATTTTGCCATTCCGAGAAGGAGGGGCTGAATGGTGCTCTGCTGTTGCTACATGGCAACCAAGAAAGGATTCTCCTTTGGGCTACTCCTTTGACCAGAAAGAAAAGAGGGAATGAACTGGAAGGCTAGGAGGTGGGGGGAATGAACCTAGAAGTCGGGTTGTCTTTGCTTGCCGACCGAGAAGGGATGAGGGGCGTTGTTGCCACTCCTATGCAAGGAGGGAGAGAAGAATGCAGGGTACTGGGAATGCTGTCAAATTTGAATACTACGATGTTCAAAAAGATCGATGTAATATTCTCTTACAAACAGTGTACTTGCTCTATTTATCTAATGAGAATGCAAATGAAATTTTATTTATGACTTAATGCTACTGTGACTACTGAATGCAAATGAGACTTGTGATTGAATGTTGAGATTGAATGGATGATGATAAAGAATGAATGATGAAATGATGCAATATTGGTTTTACTGACTGATGATGGATGCTCGAGTAACAAAACCCACTAAACCACGCGCTGACGACAAACTAGAAGCTTAACAACGATCGCAACACTATCGTTAGCTTACCGCTAAGACGAGATTAACTACCGCTAATTTCCGATTACTGCTACGCGATTAGGACTAGAAAACGCGGGTCCTCACAGCCATGCACTTCTTTATCCGACCACAACGAGGGGCTTAGAGACATCTCTCCTGTTATGTTAGGAGGGGCAAATCCTATATCCGACCAGTCACATTCCTCCGCATGTTTCATAGCATACCCAAAAGCTACCTTTATAACTACCCAGTTACGAGCAGCGATTGGCAACCCCTAAGAGTGCTATTACATATGTAGAAAACTATGCTAGTCTCAGGTCTAAGGATTATACATCATCATTGCTTGAGACCAACTAACGACACATAGAATCATAACAATCTCAATAGTGTCTCAAGGTGGGTCAATCCAACCCCATGTTCTCTAACATGTGTTCACATTATTGATTTGATATCCCTATATCCATGACCGGTGAAATATGATCATCAATCAATACATGTGCTGATCGATAGAGTCACTCGTGTTCCAACCATTGACATCCGACCAAGGATTCATTTAGAACGACATCATATAAGTTAAGAGTTTCACCAACAAGTCACATACTTGTTAATCTTCATAACCAATGATTCATTTAAAGAACAGGATAACACATTATCCAATATTATGAACATAATGAAATAGAATCATCTCTATGATTGCCTCTAGGGCATATTTCCAACAAGTTGGCCAAGAGTATCCTTGTCTAAAGGCTTTATCAACCGTAGTTCTCAGAGGAATGATGTACTCCATGCACTCTCCATGTATGTTAGATAGTAATTTCATACCATCCACTTGAGATATGCATATCATCAACACTCAAGTAAACTTCCGCTTGTAAAAGATACATTTGATCGAGTGTATGATTTGGCTTTTCGGTAGCATAATCGATCTTCTACATCATCTTCGTGAAGTGTGCCATCTTTGAAGATAATTATAGATTGATGTTATCCACTTACTACTAGGATTGATCTCAGACGACCTCCGATTGGAGCATTTGTGTCTTCGAATGCTCGACCAGAGGGTGTATCGAGTTGCTCGATAAAAGCTCCCAAGGAGACAGTGATCTTAAGGAAACCATCCGTGCCAACTAGCCTCGCTAGAAAGTTTTCCTTTATAGAAATATGTTGGATCTGGCGAAAGAAGTGCCTTTCGAGTTTCCGTACTTTTGCTAAATAAGATGATATCTTGGGACTTGAGCATTGATATTCTTTCCCAACTTCATTCGCTACTAGTTGAGAATCGTCTTTCACTAGTAATTTGGGAATCCCGAGCGCTTTGGCTACTGAGTCCTCGCTAGTAAACCTTCATACTCGCCACATTATTAGTAGTAAGAAAGTTTAATGAATGACATATTTAATGTGTTTTCTAGTAGGAGATACCAGACAACTCTAGCCCCCGAGCCTTTGAGCATCAAGGAACCGTCAAAGTACATGATCCATTCTTCATGGTATTTGTACTCGGGCCCTTGGGTGGGTTCAGGGTTCGTCCATTCGGTAATAAATTTTGCTAATGCATGGGACTTAATTGATGTTCTTGAAATGAAATGGAGATCGAAGCCTCCAAGCTTGACCGCCTATTTTGCTATTCGCCCACGATGATTACCTATTTCGAGCATTTGACCAAGAGGATATCCATAGATACGACCACCTTGTAGGCCCGAAGTAATGCATTAGTTTCTTTGAAGCCATAAGGAGGCCAGATAGCAACTTTTGTATCTCTAGATATCGTTCCTTTGGTCCATGTAAGACTTCACTTACGTAATATATTGGTCATTGGATATTATCACGTTCAATGACCAAGATCTTGCGATATTTGCTTGTGGTGTCCTGACCAAGTATATCAGCAATGTTTCTCCCGATCTTGGAGATACTAAGATCGAGCATTAAGTAGGTATCTTTTGAGTTCTTCAAATGCATTTTTTGCATCTTTAGTCCATTCGAAATTTTCATGTTTTCAAGAAGTTTAAAAATGTAATCATTTTTCTCTTAATTGTGCTATGAAATGACTTAGCGCTACCATCTGATAGGTTAGTTTTGAACTTACATCTTTATAGTCGGGGGCGATCTGTTTGATGGTCATGAAGTTTTCTCTTCATCATTTTTACTCATATTAATCTGGTGGTACCGTGAATATGCATCTAAAAATCTTAATAACTCACACCCAGAAGTAGAGTCTATATCTGATTGATACGTGGAAGGAAAAATCATCCATCGGACAAGCTTTATTAAGATCTGTGAAATCAATACGCATTCGCCATTTTACACTACTTTTTCTAACCATTATAGGATTGGCGAGTCACTCGGGTGGTCGACCTCATAAATAAATCCATCTGGAGAAGTTTGTTAATCTCGACAAGATTGCCTCGTTATGATCGGTGCAAAGCGCCTTAGCTTTTGCTTGACGGTTTTTTGTCGTGCGAGAGAGCTAGCATGTGCTCGAACATCTCTCTGGGACTCGCATATCGGATGCTTGCTAGGTGAATACATCCGAATTGGCTCGGAGGAAGGAGATGAGCGACTCTTCCTATTTAGGATCGAGTCCATACGACCCGAAGACCTTTTGGGTGGTTGCGTTAGGATTTTCGAGTCTAGACGACGCTTTGATGTTTTCTAGAGAAGTGTCCTTGTTGAGTTGAATTTCTTTGGTCTAGTTGGAGGTTTTGGGGCCATATTTGGTCTTGAGTGCTTGATCTACGTGGAAGGTGGATTAGTATCTCTAGTCGAAAGTTCATCGACCCATTCTAGGAATTTCTGATCGCATGCATATGCCATCTTTCTATCCCTCAAACCGAAATGACCCTTTTGGTCCTAGCATTTTTAAACTCGATGGGTAGATGTCGTAGCTAACGGAACTTTGCTAATCTTTGATCGACTAAGAATTCTATTTTATGTAGTTTCAAAATCTACTACATCAAATGAAATATTCTCTGTTTGGAAGTTATCTGGTCTTCCAAATGTAACCTCTAGGAAAGTTGCCCTATCGGTTTAGCGGCGAGTCCACGGAACTATACCATAGAAGGCATATTTCACATGCTTTACTTTTGACTTGGGAATTTATATTTCTTTTAATACTCCCGTAAACAAAATATTTAGAGAACTACTACCATCTACTAAAACTCAATTGACTTTGTAATTATTTATAGTTGGTTCTACAACAATAGAGAACATATCTAGTCGAGTTGAAGG